>CM046882.1:118840386-120040386 GCA_025667525.1 Glebionis coronaria | reverse complement strand
AATGACTCTTGTAGATTAGTATTCATTATGGTATCTTTTAAAAATCCCTAACTTAACTGAGATATCAGTTGGTAGGATGAGTTTTGAGAATTGTATGACATAGTGACATGTAATGTGTTACGGTACAATTTTGACTTGTTTGTGATTAGTGAAAAGACTACCTTTGATTGCTAAATTCTACATGTATCGATGTTATCTATCCTTACTTGCTTCTTCCTAATGCTCGGATTAGTGATGCAACCATTGAACAAGTACTCATCTTGAATTGAGTTACGTTGTGGATTATTCTTTTGAGTGCCACCGAGATCATGAACCTCATGATTATTTGGCTAAAGTTCATTTCCTATCATATCGTAGTTAGTTCTTGGTGAACAAGCTTTCATCACTCTTCTGCAGATCACTCGTTGTTTTTATAAGATAAAACAATATCCCTTGAGAAAAATTGAATTTTCATCACTATAAGGATTATTCACAGTGAGATTTATAAGTGATTGTTATCAAAATGAAGTTGTTTATAAAACACCTTGGAAAACTTAATTATTTCCATAACGAAGAAAATCTTTGAAAATTTATTTTGATTCTTATTTAAGAATTAAGCATGAAAATGTTTTTTTATAAACATGATGATACAAATTTTGACGAACTGAGTATTGCATCGTTAATCTTGAAATTGTATATAGTTGCGCGCCTACATACAATTTGGAATGGACTATGCAAGGCTGATTAGTAGTCACCATAAAACTAAATAATAAACACTACATTTTCTTTGAAGATCGTGAAAGATTAAATTTTATGAGATCTGCAAGAAGTGAAAAATAGGGACATAGTGTTAGGGACACCTACATATGTGCCTGTAGCATCTATTCTTCTGAGTCGAATTTACTCATCTGTGGAAATTGTCTCATTTGACAAATGATAATTATTTCTTGTCCAATTGTCCCGTAGTGAGATTCTTAGGAAAAGTATCTGATTACCGAGTGTTGATACCCGACTGGATGCATCGACATTCCTATCATTTCTTTTGATTTGATTTCATTTGAATGACCTGGGTAACGATCCGAGGAGCTTTCGAATGCGTACTCAAATTATGAAAACATGGGATACATTCATATTCGTTAAATGTTTTCGTCTGTATCTGATTTGAAATTCTCTCGCATAGATTATGCGTCGACCTTACTCTTTAGATGATAGTTGTGTCTTCATATATCCATGAATTTGCAAAGGATTATGAGTTATTATTAGTCTTTTGAGAAGTTCACATCTTATCGACGGCAATAAAACTGGAAAGTTGATAGTGCCAGTAGAATGGATTGATTGATTATGACATGACGACATTGTCTTAATTGATGGGAACTCAAGTAGAATTCCCCTAAATGATAAGATGTTGATTATCAAAGGTGATCTAAATAATTCTCGATGGATGACGATATCCTGCATTTAGACTTGAAAGTATACCATGAATGGTTGTGAACTAGTTATAGATATTGTAATCTAGAAGAACCTAATATGAATGTATTAAAAGATAATTATGTTATTTGAAACTTTAGGAGGTATTTGTTGATGAATTACCTAGACTTTCGCCATTAAGGCAAGTTGAAATTGGTATTAATTGTATTCCCAGTGCTGCATTTATGGCTGGTGCACTATATGTCCGCACCATCTAAATTAAAGGAATTACCGTACAACTGAGAGTTGTCGGAGAAAGATTTTATTATACCAAGCCTGTCATCCTGAAGAGCTATGGTGTTATCTTTCCTTATATTTATAGATTACTGTGACTGAGTAAATTGACAATCGAAAACGATATCTATAACTCGAAATGGAAGAATTGTTCGATCTTATACAAGGTTCTAGCAAATTTGATCCATAGCATGGTTATCATCAACTTCGCATCTGCGAAAAAGATTATTTATTCCAATCACTACATTCGGTACTTGTAATGAACATTACTAGTTTCACGTGATGTCGTTTGGATTAATTAATACACATATAGTATTCATAAATTTGGTGAATCACATGTGTAGGCTGTAATTTGATAAATTCATGCTCGTGATCATTAAGGACCGTTTGTTTATTTATACGAATAAGAATGAGTTAATAATTACTTATAGACTGCCCTGAATTGGCCGAACAGTGAAAACCTGAACCTTGAATAATTAACACGTGATTAAAGACTTGAACCTTTACATGATTTAACCGTGTGATTAATAGATAATGGAAGCTATATTGACTTTTCAAAGATTAGAACCATTAACGCTTAGGGATTAAAAACTTAATCCTTTACATTAAATGACCGTTGGATTAATAATGGTAAGATGTATGCATATAGACTCTTCAAAAAAAAATCAAGAGCCCTTTTAAGACTTTGAGTTATACTAAAAAAAAAAGAAAAAAAAAGAAAGTGGAAATATGTTTTAACAAATGTTTTAACAAAGGATTTTAAGGGATTATTCCCTTATACACAAACCATTTAACTAAACCTCTGTTTAGGGGTAAATGTTTGTGTATACCTCAAGATTACCTAAGAAGAATTTAGGAAATTATATAACTTATTACTTGAAATTGAAACGACAATTTTTGCTTTTCAACTAAGAAAATTTTGACCAAAGTATAAACCAAAGATTTTTCGAACAATTACGGATCTTATTAAATATTTTCGATAAATCAACAAAAATTTAGTTAATTAAATTCAAAATTTATTTTTGAACATTTTATATAATTGGTCGAACTAAGATATTTAAAATTTTTACATTTACGTTTCATAAAAATTAACTGATTATTATTTAATTAATTATAATGATTATCGACGCTTTAAAACGTCGGATTGAGAAAAACTGATAAAAATGATAGATGAGACGAAACTAAAACAGAGGAAGATATGATGAAAGAATTTTGGATAAATACGGTTGTGATATTTATTTCATCAGGAAGGTGAACGTAAATTACTGACGCATAATATAGAAAGAATATCTGAGTGAATTGTGGACATGATAATTATATCATCATGAGAAGTGAATATAGATACCGACGCATTATTTAGAAAAGATAAAGAACCAATTAGGACATGTTCCTTAATAATGAAGGTGCAAAATAAAATGCCGAACAATATAAAATAAACGATGTTTGTAAGAAGGATAATAAAGATAATAAAAAGGGGTTCACGGCTAATATGAACCATTAAGAATTGAGAAGCCGATAGCATTAAATGTATGAAAGGCCACTTGTGGTTGCCTAAATATGGAAGATTGTGAGATGTAGTTAAATTGGAAATCTTGTAAGTATAAGTATTATATGTATGTCATTTATGACTAAAAGTATCTTTGTTTGAAGAAGTTGTACTTATGGCAATTAGGAAGGCAGACATCGCCTCATACATTAGTAAACGTCTAGCTATTGCAAAGGTCATCATCTGAATTTGATTCGATTTGGGTCATCGTCGACAGACTGACCAAATCTGCTAATATCATTCCCGTCAATGATAAATGCAAAAGAGTTATGCAAACATAGTGTGCCTGTATCGAACATCTATATCAAGATCCTCGCTTCGCATCGAATTTCTAGAGATTTGCTCAGGAATCATTGAGAACGAACCTTGATGAGAGTACTATGTACCACCCCAATCGAAGGGACGAGGTAAAGTAACGATACAAAGTAATATAAGTGCTATTTTTTTGTTTGAATGAATGACCTTTGGTAATAGACCGTATAATCGTTTTCCTTTGGAGAGATTATCCTTGATAACTATCGTATTAGGATCGAGATCTAATCTTGTTAGGATCTAAATCTTAGAGCATCTGTAAGCAAGAGTTGAGATAAAGACACCCGACATACACCCACTGTGAGTTGGACATGTCTCTTAGGTTTAAGGTTCCCTATGATGGTGAACCTATCCTTGCAAAATACCCGACCCGCGAGACCTGGAATGATTGTTGAAATTAGGATTTGATTATTGACAGCCGGTAGTAGGCAAGAGGTTATGTGAATATGAAATGTAGATCTTGAAGTGCCAAATGGGTAGCGAAGTTATGCCACAATTTTTAACCTTGGAAAAATGAATTCATGATCTGACAAATCATGGGATATAAGTCCCCGTTGTTTGGGACCATTGAGATGATGTGAAAGATTGGTTTGAAAGGCATATAAGCTGGATCTACCCTAGGACTTCAAAGACTGCGTGAATTATGTTTCGTATATCGAACTTGATGGAATATCTATCAAGTGAGAATCTGATTATTCTTAGTAGAGCTTGGATCGGCGAAAAGTTGCATTCATCAAAAACCCGTGAACATCATGGATAGAGAAAGTAAGTCAACATTAAGCCTGATCTTATTCCCGTAGTTATGTTTGATGAAACTCGCGTATTATAATGAATTGCACTTATGAGAAAAGATCGGATGTGGAGGAAATACCCACATGGCTTTAACTCCATAAGAAGCGAGTAGTAAAGTAAGATGATCTTTGAGGACAAAGATCATGTTTAGGGGTAAATGCTGTGACAATCCGTCAATTTATGGTCAATATTTTATTCTCAATATTTATTTGAAAATATTATTTTATGAACTCACATATTTTTGGGAAGAAATTTGAATTTACGTCTTGGAATAGCATCGAATACGTCTAAACCGGAGGATTCAACGTTACGTGCTTACGTTTACATACACCATCTTTGGTGACAGTCCGACATTTCAGAAAATAAATTTATCCATGAATATTATTTTGGAGTTTTAAATTTGTGTTGGTTCATAAACTCACAAATTTACGAGAAGAGACTAGGACTTACAATTTTATTTTAACGTCCTTTATGACTAAACCGGAAACCCTAGGATTACGTATTTACGTTTTCGAACTCCGTTTTTGATGAGACAATTTTTATTGGATTCGTTTTGTGACGTTGATTCATAATTTATAAAAACGTTTTTCGTAAAATGACCCAAGGGCACGCAAATCAAGGAAACTAGAATCGAGGAATACCCGTAAATAAATGGGGATGAGACAAAATAACTTTTGCCCCACCCCCATATATGGGACGGCCAACACTTCACAACACATCAAGGATGTGTCAATTTCTAGTTAACAACTAGGACACTTGTCCTAGTTTGCTAACCAAACCATTTACCACAAAACCACCAAAGCTTAAACTAGCCACTTCATTTCCATCTCATGCAAAACACACAATCCTCTCACTCTCCCTCCTCCTTGCCGTCCACTCTCACACTTAAACACCCTATTTGATCAATTTTTAACCATGAAATCTCATGTTATTCATACATAAGTTGATGCCCTTTTGAAGCCCTATTGATTGGTGCAAGTTATAACATCCAAGGAGGAGTATTCATGGTGTCTTGGGGCTGATTTTCTACATGGTGATCATAAAGATTGATGGTCTTGAAGATGGTGTTGGCTAAGCACAAGTTTCTCCATCAAAAACCATGTTTTGATCATAACCTACATCAACTTGGTGGTATAAAGATTGTCCTCCTCATCTTCTTGTTATTTTCATTATGTAAACATGTATTTTATTTCCTATTGTATATGTATATGATGATTATATGATGATAAAAATGTTATGTGGGGATTTGGTATTGATAAACATGATTAAAAAGGTAAAAAACCATAAGAAACAAGGTTAAAATCTTGGTTAAATTTGATGGCTGTATAAAACAGTAAAGAACCATATGGTAAACTGATAAAATGATGAAGTAGAATGGATTTACAGTAAGCTATGGGTCTTTTACACATGTGAGAGTTGGCCATGCAATGGAATCAAAATAATGAGTGAGATATGATCAAAACAAGTTTAAGATACAAATCTGAGTTCACTGTTTTGGACGATTTTTAGAAAATATTTAGAAAATGATTCAACAGTAGCTATAGAAGAGTTAAATGTAGCACATATCATGTAGTTTATGTGATAAAAATTTGAGCTTCTATCTCCATATAGAACTCAAGATATGGCAGTTTTGGTGAAGATGAAGTTAAAAATCAGATTTTTAGAAATTAAAGAATAATACTATTATATAAGCACTCACATTTTAATATATAAAATGTAAAATAAAAACCCACTAACTTATAAAACTTATTTATATAAATATATATAAAAGGTTAATCAAATAGATAAATTATATAAATGGTGGTGAAATAATGTTTATAAGTAATAAAAACTATAAACTTGATTTTTACGACTTTTTCGGCTATCGCCGTAAAATTAACGTTTTTCGCCGAATAAAACTTAGACGACCAAACCCGTCTAATGTAAACTTTATAAAACACATATACTGATATATAAACATAAATAACAAGTAAAAAAGAAACTGATAAAACCCGAACTATAGGGCATACAGACATTAACGAGCCAAGTAAACATATTGGACTAATAATTGGACTAAATAAGATAAAAACTTGTAAAAAGAACTTATTGGGCTTAACCCATTTGGGCCCAACATGGAAAGTATACATACTGATAATATAGGTATAAAAGGGATTAAAACAATTTAAAGAACTTGTAATAAGTTTATTGGACTTAAAACACGTAAATAGGTAAAACGAGAAAACTAGTATAAAAGTTATCGACATATAACACTAAAATGAGTAAACGAGAATATGTAAACCCACTTGATCATCATATATATATAATCATCATATGTATACATAATTGATATTTTATAAAGTCATTGGACAAACGTCTAAGACCGATTATTATTTGTCTAGGTTTCCGTGATTGAAGCACGTACCGTACGTCCGAATTGCCGATAACCCGCCTTCCCACATCAACGTGAGTTCATAGCCTCGCACTCTTTTAAATGTTTTTATAAATGTTTTATAAACCCGCGAGGGAGATAACATGTTAGTTTTTATAAAATAAGACACCAGTTGTCCCGATTGTTTGTTTATTGATTTTGGACCCGAATGATTGAATGACCCGAATGTATGACCCGATAAATGATTAAAGGACCCGATAGATGAAAATAAATGGATTATTAAAGTTAGGTTATGTCACTAAAAGTCCCATTAGCATGAATTATGAACTACCGGGAGTTGGTAGACGCTTATGCATTTAATAGTACTATTTGGGGACGATCACCCCAGTTCGCGCCTTGACGGTTGATCCCCGTCGTGCCACATTGATTGGTAAGCGAATTTATGCATGAGAAGATTTCCATAGCGTGACCTTTGTGACGACACGCTACTTTAGATGGGCAAATTTGGTATCGGGTTAGCTACCCGTTGTTGGTTTAGTAAGGTAACAATGTCATGCGGCTTATAATAATCCAAAACTTAACGAAATACTACTAGACGCTCCGAATTACGAGGTATTGCCCGACTAGCAATACAGGGTCATACTATTGATATTATGTTTGTATTTTGGTTTACATAACCATACTCATATAACGGTTTTTATTTTCATACAACGTCATAAGACGTATTGTATGATGTTTTTACGACATTGGCTCGTATAATGATTTTAAGGCAAATTCCTATATTATGATTTTCGATAAGGATTTGTATAAAATGATTTTGGCTATTTCATGGCCTATCAAAACGATTTGTACAAAATGATTTTCAGTAATACTTTATTATATTGATGGAATTTATTTAACTCTATGAATTCACTCGGCGTTATCGCTGACCTTTTCTTTTAACATGTTTTATCTCAGGTACTTGAAGGTAATTCTCGGGAAGACAACAAGAATTCATGGCCCGCACTTAACAATATTTTCCATTCAAATACTTTGTAAAACTTTCTATGAAATATAATGACTTGGGACCTATGTAACTTGATATTTATGAATGGAAATGCTTTATTAATAAACGACGCGATTTTTTATGCGTTGTCTATGATGTGAGTAATGTGCTATCCCGTAACACCAACTAGTCTTCCGCTGTACTAAGTTGTATAAATTTGGGGGTGTTACACTATCATTTCCCATTCTCCATAAATTTAAAATCTCAAATAATGAGATTGGTGGATGCTTATCCTAATAGACCAATGAAGGACTACATGGTTAAGGATACTAGCTAGAGAATGCTAAGATAAGCAAACTCGGCTTGAGTCAAAATATCCATGGCGGGCCTAATATGTCAAAGAAGTCTAAATTTGTTAAACCATGTTTTAATTAAATTTTTTTTTATTTTATATATTTTTGATGAAAAACAAAAGAAGAATATATACAATGCAAATGTGTTATGCAAATGAAAAATGATTTATGCAAAAATTATGAATGCATATTTTTTGTGGCCAAAGTAGATCAAAAACTTAAAAAATGTTGAATAATTAATTTTCCAAGTTATCATGAAGGTTGATGAGACTGCTTTTATACATTGTCTCATCGTCCATTTTGGGCTTAAAATGCATTAAATATCATTAAAAATGCCAAATATATGCTCGTGTTTGTTGCTTGTGTATTTTAGGTACAGATATTGAGGAAATGACAAAAAGATCACAAGAATCAATCAAAAACGAACACGGGAAACGAAGCCGCACAATGAACCGGACCCGAATCCAGAATTTCCAAAATGGTCCTTGAAGAATTGAAGATTGGCAAGAATGGTCCCTCAACTTTGGAAGACTTGGCAATTTATACCCTTGTAAAACTCATAAATTACATTGGGGTCCTTAAATTTCCAAGAGTATACAAGAAAAGCCCTTGAAGATTGCATTTATTGCACTTTTGGTCCTTATTCAAAGTTTATAAAGTTGTTGTGCCAAAATTGACAACTTTTGCAAAGTTGTTATAAAGGAATTGGAAGTTGTTGGCTATTATTTACAATTTGAAGAAAGTGTGATATTTGGGGGGCCAAACTGGCCAGACAACCAAAACCATCCCCTCCACTCACCTTACGCCACGTCACACATCTCAACCCCTCAACCAATCAAATCCCATCCTTCTCCCACGTCACCTTCCACCAACACTTAATAACTGATTTTTTAAATCAGTTATAACTTTCCCACTAAACACTTATTTAAAATCCCTTAACCCCCAAAATCAGATTAAACCCCACCCCTAATCCTCCCAAGAACCCTAACTTTCCCAGGTCCTAATCACCCTAAATCAAAGGGGAAATTGACGATTATCTCCAGATTGCTGATTAAGGGTGAGATAACTTAAACCCACACCAAAACCATGATCCCAACACACCCATATGTTGGGTAGGACCCTCCCCTGCCCCGTCTCTTTCACCTAAACCCTAGGAGGGGACAAAACCAACGGATGGATCGAATTTCTTTGTCCCCAAGCACAAATAAACGTTTGAGATCACTTGCTAACAGTTGGACATCACAAGAACTTGGAAGGCATCACATGAATCCATCTTGACCAAGATTCCCCAATAAGACTCCAAGGGCTTTTCAGGAATTTCATGCTATTAGGGTTTTAGTATCTAGAATTTTCTATTAGCTTGTATAAATAGAGGACGTATGTGTCCCTATTTCTTTGTTCCAGATTTTGCTTTAAAAAATATTGTAATTCCTTTTTAATATATAAAAGTTTGTATTTTGATTTTAAAAGTAATTCCTTTTTATCTTTTAAAAGGTGTTGGTATTATTGAAGCAATCTGAGTTCCATAATCACTTTTGATTTTGTTAAGTTTCATTCAGAAAGTTAAGACTTTGGTGAGAGGACACTTAACCCAAAGCCTTGATTTTCTGTGATAGTTATAGGAGCTTATCAACTTATTTGGTGGACAACAAAATAAGCTACATAAGTTTGTATAAGCTATTTCATCAGTTTCAGTTTTTCCAAGTTTTCTAAGTTTTCAAATTTTTTTTCAAAAAAAATTAGTTTTTCAATATTTCTGTTTTATTTTTAAAGCTATAAGTTATAAGTTGACTTGTCAATAAGTCAATCTTATAGCCTATAAGCTCTTGTACCAGGTCACTCTTGCTCTTGGTTTCTTGCTTGGCAGGTTCACAAGTAAAAAAATCACTTGCAGAAATTAAAGGTGTGTTTGGGACTGCTGTAGTCCCCACCTTGTTCATCTTTTCCTCCAAAAAGTTTAGCTCAGGCCCGATCCTGAAAGGAGATGGCTATTCAGCCATAGTGGGACCTGGATTGTAGGTCCCACAAGGTAAAACCAGGCTTAAACTTTCCTTTTAAGGCTTTTAAGAGACATTGAATGATTTTGTATGAAATTTCTTGTGTGTTGGAAATTTTCAGTTTAATTATGCTCACTTTAGGTTTGTATGCATGCTAGAAGCTATGTCAATCAGATTTGTGTAGTTTTGAATGGGTTTGCTTTGTTAATTTTCATTTTCAGTAATTGAAGGGGTGTTTGGATCTGCATACTAGTTCAAATAGGTGCTAGATTTTGGTTTGCAATAAGCTCAAACACACTTATTAGGTTGTTATTATGTGATATCTGTATTTGGCTTACAGTTTGGTAAAGTTTAAAACAAGTTTGCATGATAAAAATTGGTAAGTAGCATAAAAAACAGCAAGTCCCTTTATCTGCTTGAATTTGTGTAGTTTTTGCCCTCATAATATTTGTGCTAGTTAGGATTAAGATTAGAGTGTGATTTAGGGGAGTTTGTGAGTGACTTGAATAAGTTTTGGCCAACCAAAACTCACTCAAGTGCACATTGCATCAGCAAAGTACCCCATCAGTAACTGAATAGGGTAATTGTGCTTGATTTTTCTTGTGTTAACCTGGTGTTTACTTGCTCCTTGTGACTCCCCACAACCCAACTGGTTGTGGGGGTGCCTTGTCTTGCCAAAACAACCAACAAACCTCATTGAACAAGCCCTCTTGTTCTATCTTCACAAGTGAAGATACGTTTTTTTTACTTTTGTGTTCATCAGTTAACAAAGTGGGTATCTGGGTATATTTTTGACTTTAATTGCTTTAAATCTAGCTTAACGTGTATACGGATTGTGTTTTTAAGTAAGTTTTAGATACTGTATTTGAGTTTTAAAATTTAAAAAAAGAAAAAAAAGTTTTTTGTAAAAAGGACGTGGCCAGGACTCGAACCTGCGCCACTCCTCTCACACTCCAACGTGATAACCAGTTGCCCTAGGATCTTTGACTGGTTATCACTTGGACTTTTAATTATTTAAGGAGTGTTGGTCTTTAGCTTATTAAACCTAGCAGCCTAGTTATAAGCTGATTTCAGCTTATTCTTAATAGATTTTTACCACTTAGCATTTTTCTATTGTTCTTATTTAGGTTTAGGACTTTTTGGTTCAAAAAATTTATTTTTCACGTGTTTAATTAATTTTCTAGGATTATTTTAAGTTTAAATTTTAGAAAGTAAATAAAAAATAGGAAGAAGTATTTTAAAAATCTGGAAAAATAGTTTTTAGGTTTTTAACTATATTTTTGAGGTTTACAGCCATTAAAGTTTTCATTTTAGCTAATTTTTGATTTTATATGATTTTAGGGTTTTTAACAAACTTTAGAAATTGATATAAAATTATTAATAAGGTTTGGAAACTTTTGATTGCATTTCTGTCTTAGTTATATTGTTCTAGATTTTTGTTAATTTTTTAGAATTTTTTTATAAACTTTGAATTTTTTTGAATATTTTATTATTATTTTATTGTAAAAATTGAAAGTTAGTTTTTTCTATTTTTTTCATTTTTCCTAGTTCAAGTATCTAAAGTTAGGAGTTTTGCAACTTTTAGAATATTTTCATAGTCCTTAGATTTATTTTTATAATTATTTTAAGTTTTATTAATTTTAATAGTTTTTAAATCATTTTAAATAGTTTTGGTTAGTTTAAAAATTTTCTAAAATAGTTTCACATTAAGTTAGGTTGTTTTAGAGGTTTACAAAGTGATAAAACCCATTTTTGGCTTTTTAGTAATTAAATTGATTTTTAGGGCTTTAATTAGAATTAAAAAATCATTATTTAATTAATAAAAAGGTTTGGGTGATTTTTGATTTTTTGTAAACTCTTTTTACATTATTTAGGATTTGTTTGTAATTTTTAGGAATTTTTAGGATAAAATTTTTAATTTGGTGGTTTTTACGGTTTTACGTGAACGACTTTTTCGACTTAGCTTAATCCGTCATCATAACCGTCATTCTCTTCTTACCCCATTTCTATTTTCTTTTCTCATAACAATAAAATCATCAAAGATAATCATTTCATCACACAACGCACTAGCCTCCTTGGGAACGTGGTTTTCCTAAACCGACACTTAATACTTGCCACTTTTACGCTCCTTTTCCTAAAGGACGTATTTTACCACAATCATTTTGGCGCCGCTGCCGGGGAGGCGTGTTGTGTTTTGATTTGGAATTGTTGTTTTTATATACTAACCATAAATAGTATTTCTATTAGTAGCACTATACTAATACGTATTATCGGTTTTTGGTTTTTGTGTGAATACTATTACTATAGTGTATACGTAGAACAATAAATTCACAAGTACTCCAAATACTTGAGAAATCACAACCTTGACTTGGGAGGTCATTACCCAATCATTGTATTCGAATCTCAAACCAAAGAAAAAGGCAAAAATAGATAAATACTTTCGTGAAGCTCAATCTTGAAATATACAAACTATAAGGTAGGTATAAGGCGGATATTATAAAATATATCCTAAGGAAAAAGGCTCTTAAGTGCTTCGCGCCGCCTCGTTTCCCCGCTTGCTTGTGAGTATTTGATTTTGAGAGCTAATCGAGGGTTTTTCCGCCCAAAGTATTACTAAGTATCATATATATTTTCTTGGTTTCATTGATTAAACCCTCTTGAACGTTTTGGTGTTCCACCAACGTTCTAAAGTCATCGAAGGCGTTCACTTCACGTGATCGTTTTCATTCATTGAGGCTTCTTTAATCAAGAGATTTGATTAAGGAGGAGATTTGTAGATTTGTGTCTACTTAATACAATTCCAAAAATCCAAAAAAGTAAAAACAATCAAAAATCCAAAAAAATTGAAAAAGTTAAAAAAACCAAAAAGAATCTTCTTTGCTCGTCCCCTCGTTGTACGTGACGTTTATGCTAACTCGTAATCAAGCAAGACGTGCACGTAAACGAAAGAACAAAACTCCCACTCCCAATCTTTCTAGTGAGGAGTCTCCTATTGACGAACCCATTGTAAGAGAAGCACCAACCATGGTGAATCGAACTATGATGGAGTTACTTCAAGCACCCACCGAGGGTTATGGAGAGGCTATTGTGATTCCCGCTACCCTTGCGGAGAATTTTGAGGTGAAAACGAGTTTGTTGTCGATGATCCAAAACAACAAATTCCGTGGTGATGAGAAGGACAATCCACACAACCATATCCGCCAATTTAATCGTCTTACCGCCACTTGCAAGTTTAAGGATGTCTCGAATGACTCGATTAAGATGATGCTTTTTCCGTATTCCTTAGCGGGTCCCGCTAAAATTTGGTTAGAGAAAGAGCCACAAAATTCTATATTGACGTGGAAGGATCTCGTGTCTAAATTTGTGAACCAATTTTTTCCGCCCTCTAAGACTACGCACTTGAAAAACGAGATTTCAAAATTTTCACAAGAATTTAATGAAAGTTTTTCAACGGCTTGGAATAGGTTTAAGGAGATGTTACTTGAATGTCCTCATCACGGATTTTCTGACTTGCATCAAATTGACACATTTTACAATGGACTTAATGATCATGAAAGGGATTATTTAAATTCCGCCGCGGGTGGTAATTTTTTGTGTAAAACGGTTGAGGAAGCTTTGGTGATAATTGAGAATAGGTCCAACGTTTATAGCCCTCGTAACACACCGAGTGTTGCCAAATTGGGTTCGTCATCGTCATCATCGTCTCGTAGCATTAATGCCTTACATGATGAAGCTAATGAGGAAAATCGATTTTTTGATAGATTTGCTAATCTTATGTCCCATTGGAAAGCTCAAGAAGCTTCGAATTCTGCTTCGGTTAAAGCGGTTGCTAAGAGTTGTTTGTCTTGTGGTGGAGCTCATGATCTTTCCGTGTGCATTACCGCGGATGGTAACACGTCGAATGCTTATGTAGCCACGAGAATTTATAACCAAAACGATCAAGGTTCCCGCCAAAATCAAGCTCCACCAAATCAAAATGCTAATAACTATCGAAAAACAATCAAGGTGGTAATTATCAAGGCAATCAACGTAACTACAACAAGGGTAATTATCAAAGTGGAAATGGGCAAATTTCAAACCAAAACCAAAACCGTGATTTTCAAACTACCACACAAGGTTTTCAAAATGATCACACCAAAAATCTTCAAGGAGAATTTTTGAATTATGATAAAGCAAACGATGCTAAGTTTGATAATATGCAACGTGAAATAGTTAGCTTAAGATCCGAGTTGAAAAACTGATAGGTGTGAAAACACCCATCCTTTTACCACTTAATTCTGGCTAAAACGAGACCAAAACACGTATTTAATATCACTTGTTTGGAATTATGCGTGGTTTTTATGTTTATTGTGTTTTCAGAGTCAACCGGATGAAAATTGAAGAAATCATGGGATTGCACGGGTTTTATCGAGGAAAAAGACTCAAGACGAAGTCTATTGTCCAAGAGATGCAAAAGATTTGAAGTCATTGTGCCTATTTGAAGATTTATCGAAGAATAGAGCCAAAGATGGAAGATTCATATATGTCGAAGAACTCGAGTCTATTAAACAAAAGATTATAAGACGAGTTGGAATTATTCACCGACACTTCTCAAATCCATGTCAGAAACGTTTATTTAAAGAAGCGTGAAGACTAAAGAAGAAAGAAGAAAAAGAAGCCCAAACCAAAGCCCAATCACAAGCCCACCACCACAAGACACGCCTATATAAATGACCTTACTTCACAAAAATTCAACACTTAGTTCTTTTAGGTAGTTTGTAGTTTTTTTCATTCTCTCTAGTTTTAGAGAGAGAAAGTTCTAAACTTTCTCTCACTAGATTTCATCTTTTTCTATTTCAAGATCAAAACATTTGTATTATTTTTCATTAATCAAGTTCAAGTTTTTATCTTTTAATCTTTAATCTCATCCTTCCTTTCTTTGATTTTGATTGATTTTGGTACAAATCTCGTATGATCCGTGTTGTTCATCAATGATTTTGTGCTTAAAAAGTTAATCTTTTTATGTTTCCTTAAGTTTCTATACGAATAAGCTTTAAGATCTTTGTGCTTATTGGCTTATTTGTTGATTTAGCTTATTTACTTTTTAAAGTTTTTATGAAAAGTTCATCTTTTTATTGATTCGATTTATGAGTTTGCTTATTAAAAGTTAGAAAAGTTTTTTTTAGTGCTCATTTGATCAGCTTAAAACTGGATTCGAGCTAGTTTGGTGATTGGCTTATTCATAGCTTATTCACTTTGCTTAAAATTCGGATCATAGGGATATCGGAAAGGGTTATAAATCCCTTTCCGATTGGTACTTTCCGACCAAGACACACCCCCTTATTCCGATCTACAGATCAGAAAAGGGTTTTACCATATTCCGATTGTAGCCTTTTGCCATCATTCCGATATGCCCCTTTTCACAGTATTCCGATTGCTTCATTTTGTAACACATTCCGACTGGCACCTTTTCTAATATTCCGATCTGAACCATTGTTTACTTATTCCGATTAGTGCATGTTTTTGGTTATTCCGTTTGAGAACTTTTGTGTTATTCCGATTTGTATTGCTTTAAGATATTCCGATTATCAGATCGGAATACATTCCGATTGCCCTTTTTAGTGATATTCTGATTTAAGCTGTTTTGCTATATTCCGTTCTTACTTTCTTTTAGTACTTTCAGACTAAGTCATATTTTTACAAAGTTTTCCAAGTGTTAATTTTTATTGAATGTTCATTTATTTTTCTAATATAATCGTTAAGTTTTCAAGCATTTATTTTAGTTTAACCTTTTAAAGCTTTAATTCTACTCTTCGACACTTAATTATTTGTCATTAGTTTAAAATAGATAAACAAACCATCACCTTCTTATTAACCAAGAACAAATCATTCCACTTAGAGCTGAGATCAATTCGAGGAGATACCGAGAACATAATCAAGAACCCATTCAAAATCCATGTATCAAATGGCGCCGCTGCCGGCTCTTCTCGTTAAGATCAACAGTTTTTTGTGAGAACTTGGATTTTGGGATCCGTTCACCGTGAACGTTACTTTTTCATAAAAAATTTCAAAAATCCTAAAAAAAAAAACATAAAAACCAAAAATATTTTTGATTTGTTTTTGCCTTGTTAGTTATTTTGCAGGTGCATGCGTACACGATCAACGTCTTATCAAGAGCCCGAGCCTCTCGAAAACCTAGACATGGCCGGTGTACAAAACAACAACAATAACCCACCTCAAAACAATAATAATAATAATAACAATAACAACCCACCTTTCAATAACAATAATAACAACAACTATGAGCCTCTACCGGATAATCGCCCGATGATTAAACTTCTGCAAGCACACGTAGATGGAAACAATGATCCAATCGTCATACCCGCGTTTGCAGCCAACAACTTTGAGCTCAAATCCGGCTTTATCCAGATGGTCTCTGCTCAACCATTCTTGGGGCGTACCATTGATGATCCACATGACCACATCAAGAGATTCTTGCAACTCACTAATACGGTCAAATACAATGGTGTTCCACAAGAGGTAATCCGTTTACAACTTTTTCCCTTTTCTTTAGAGGGACAAGCCCGGCATTGGCTTGCTAAGGAACCGCCACAGAGTATTCTTTCGTGGACGGATTTGGAGACCAAGTTTATCAACTACTTTTTCCCACCCTCTCGTACTACCGCTTTGCGGAATGAAATCATTAATTTTGAACAAAAGTACGGTGAGTATTTTAGTGAATCTTGGGATCGTTTCAAAGATCTTTTAAGAAAATGCCCACAACATGGTTTTAACAAAGTGCAGCAAGTTAATACTTTTTATAATGGTTTAAACATGAATGACCAAGATTCACTAAACAGTGCCTCGGGGGGTAATCTTTTGGCTAAGACTTCCAATGCTGCTTGGGATATCATTGAGAATAAGTCTCGTGTGCAAACCAAGAGTGTGCGGACCAATGTCGCTAGTGCTAGTACTAGTGACAGCGACAAGCGAATTGACAAAATCACTGCGCTTCTTGAATCGCTTGCTACCCAAACCGCCAACAACACCAACAGAATTAACGCTAAAAACGCTAAAGACGCTCAAGTCAATGCTGTTAGCCAACCATGTGAGATATGCGGGGGTCCTCATTCTTATACCACTTGTACTGCCACCCAAAACTACCCTTCTGAGAACGTGAATGCAGCATACGGTACCTATCCTCAACCTGCTTATCAACCTGCTCGACCTCAAGGCGACCGCAACCTGCTTAGCTACCGCTCCAACAACTATCTCTCACCACCTGGTTCTACTCCTAACAACCCAAACCAACAACAAAACCTCAACCGCCCTCCTCAACAACAACAACAATCTCGTGGACCATACATACCACCTTACAAACAACAACATCCACCTCAAAGAAACAACCAAGTTTACCAGCAACCTGCTTATCAACCACCCGCATACAATGCTCCTCCCAACCAACCCACCGCTTTACACCAAGAAGTGGAAACCTACATGAGGACTAACGATGTGATCGTGGAAAATCTTCAACAGGAAGTGCGCAACTTGAAAGCAGACCTGCTGAAACAAGGGAACGATCTGAGAGCTGATATGAGAAACACTATGGATAGTCAAACGAATGACTTAAGAAACATGATGGCTAGTTTCTTCCACGGTAATCAACCCTCTTCTTCGGATACTCTTCCGAGTAATACCGTTGCGAATCCAAGAGGGGATATGAAAGCAATCACCACTCGCAGTGCAAAGGTACCAAGGAACCCGAGCTTCCTATACCTCCACCGGTGGTTGTAACTAAGGAGAACGAGTCACCTGCTCCTATTCCTCATCCTTCTACTTCCCCAATTTCTCCACCTCTTACTGCTACCCCTCCTCCACCCAAGGATGTGAGTGATCCTTCGATCCCAAAGACTTCCTCTTCTTCCAATATACCTTATCCATCTAGGTTGAGGAAAGAGAAGCTTAAAAGCAAGGATGATATTCAGGTTTCGAACTTTCTCAAAATGTTTAAACAATTGAATTTTAACATCTCCTTCGCAGAGGATCTCGCTCACATGCCTAAGTACGCGAAAATGTTTAAAGATCTTCTTAGCGACAAGGAGAAGCTTCTTGATATTGCTAACACCCAACTTAATGAGAATTGCTCTGCAGTGCTCTTAAGGAAATTGCCAACCAAGCTTGGTGATCCGGGTCGTTTCTTAATCCCTTGTAACTTCCCGGGAGTAGAGAATTGCATGGCCTTAGCCGATCTAGGTTTCAGTATTAATTTAATGCCTCTAAGCGTTTGGAAGCAATTATCTCTCCCTGAGCTAGTCCCCACCAAAATGACTTTGGAATTAGCCAACCGTACGGTTGCTTATCCAGTGGGGATAGCCGAAGACGTCTTTGTAGGAGTCGACAAATTCACTTTTCCTGCCGATTTCGTTGTCGTCGACTACGAGATGGACCCTCGTGTGCCATTAATTGTTGGTCGTCCATTCATGAGGACCGGTCGCACTCTCATCGATGTTGAAGCCGGTGATCTTATCATGAGAGTGGGTGACAATAAAATTGTCTTCAACATGGGAAAGTTGTCTAAACAACCTTACTCAACCGAGAGTGTTAATTATATTGACGTTCTTGATGAGGCTTGTGAAGAACACTTCCAAAATGCTTGCAAAAGTATTCCTACTTCTCTTCCCAATGTTGAGACCGTTTCCTCTATTGATTCATCACTGTCTCTATTTGGAGAAAGTGATTTCTTTTGGAAAGATCTTGAAGCAACCATGGGAGATGTGAACTTAACTAATGACGAGTCTCCCACCGATTTGGCTGACGACATGAGTTTCTTTGAAAACCTTCTCAACGAAGACAATCTTTCTCCACCATCTCCCACGGTTATTGCTATCGATGCTCCGACTTTGAAAACGCCTCCCATCGAAAATCCTCCGGATTTAGAACTTAAGGAGCTACCGCCCCATCTCGAGTACGTGTTCCTTGAAGAAGAGAAGAAGTCACCCGTCATCATCGCGAAGGACTTGAAAGATGAAGAGAAATCTCGCCTCATTGCCGTGCTTAAAGATCATAAGAAGGCAATTGCTTGGAAAATTTCCGACATCCGCGGAATTGATCCGAACTTTTGTACTCACAAGATTCTCATGGAAGACGACTTTAAACCCGCAATCCAGAGCCAAAGAAGGGTTAATCCTAAAATTCATGACGTCATCAAACAAGAGGTTATCAAACTTCTAGATGCCGGCTTGATTTACCCTATTTCGGATTCGCCATGGGTAAGTCCCGTCCATTGTGTGCCCAAGAAGGGCGGAATCACCGTTGTTCCCAATGAACACAACGAGTTGATTCCCACTCGTCTCGTTACTGGGTGGAGAGTTTGTATTGATTATCGCAAGCTCAGTGATGCCACGAGAAAAGATCACTTTCCTCTTCCTTTCATGGATCAAATGCTCGAACGTCTAGCTGGTAATGACTATTACTGCTTTTTAGACGGTTTCTCCGGGTATTTTTAAATTCCCATCGATCCCAAGGACCAAGAGAAGACCACATTCACTTGTCCCTATGGAACATTTGCTTACAAACGCATGCCTTTTGGTTTATGTAATGCTCCTGGGATGTTCCAAAGGTGTATGATGGCTATCTTTCATGACATGGTTGAAGAAACTATGGAAGTATTCATGGATGATTTCTCGGTTTATGGCGATTCTTTCTCTGCTTGCCTTGCCAATTTAGAACGTATGCTGAAGCGGTGCGAAGATACTCGCCTTGTTCTTAATTGGGAAAAATGCCATTTCATGGTAAAAGAAGGCATCGTGCTAGGACACAAAATTTCCAAAGCCGGTCTTGAAGTGGACCGTGCTAAATTCGATGTTATCGCTAAGTTGCCTCCACCTTCAACTGTGAAGGGTTTGAGAAGTTTCCTGGGTCATGCGGGCTTCTACCGTCGATTCATAAAAGATTTTTCTCAAATCGCTCGCCCGATGACCCACCTCTTGGAAAAAGATACTCCTTTTATCTTTTCAAAAGAGTGTCTTGAAGCCTTCAACTCGCTTAAGG
This sequence comes from Glebionis coronaria, assembly GCA_025667525.1. Classification (NCBI taxonomy): domain Eukaryota; kingdom Viridiplantae; phylum Streptophyta; class Magnoliopsida; order Asterales; family Asteraceae; genus Glebionis; species Glebionis coronaria. The sequence goes on along the minus strand of CM046882.1, from coordinate 120,020,324 downwards.
ATAAGCTAACTAAGGCACCCGTCTTGGTCACCCCTAATTGGGAGCTTCCTTTCGAGTTGATGTGCGATGCTAGTGACTATGCTATTGGAGCGGTTTTGGGCCAAAGAGTGAACAAACACTTCCAACCAATCCATTACGCTAGCAAGACAATGACGGGGGCCCAATTGCATTATACGACAACCGAAAAAGAGCTTTTAGCTGTTGTCTATGCCTTTGAAAAGTTCCGCCCCTATCTTGTCCTTTCCACAACAATCGTTTACACCGATCATTCCGCGCTGAAGTACTTGTTGACAAAGCAAGATTCCAAACCAAGAATTCTTCGCTGGGTTTTGCTACTCCAAGAGTTTAAAATCTAAATTCGCGATAAAAAAGGAGCTGAAAACCTAGCCGCGGATCATCTCAGTAGACTTGAGGATCCTTACCAGGGGGATCATCCGAACAAAGAAATCAATGATTCTTTTCCCTTGGAGACCTTAATGTCTATCAACTCGACTCCTGATGAAACCCCGTGGTTTGCGGACATTGCAAACTACTTGGCGGGTGGAATTCTCGTTGACGGGTTAACATCCCAGATAAAGAAGAAGTTCTTTAACGACATTAAGACTTACTTTTGGGATGACCCGTATCTATTCAAACAATGTGCTGACTTGATTATTCGTCGATGTGTTGATGGACCGACAACTTTAGAAATCCTTGACGCTTGCCACAAAGGACCCTCCGGTGGTCACTTTTGTCCCAACTATACCGCCAAAAAAGTGTTTGACTCGGGATTTTATTGGCCCACCATCTATCGTGATGCTCACGAGATGGTTAAACGTTATGATGCCTCCAAAAAACAAGGCAAGATCACTCATAAAGATGAGATGCCTGAAAATTTCATACAAGAATGTGAAATATTTGATGTTTGGGGTATCAACTTTATGGGGCCATTCCCTTTATCTAAAGGAAACAAATACATCCTTGTAGCCGTTGACTACGTTTCAAAGTGGGTTGAAGCCAAAGCTTTACCTACTAATGATGCAAGGGTGGTTTGTAAATTTTTGAAATCGCTGTTCGCTAGATTCAGCGTTCCTCGTGCTATTATCAGTGACCGCGGGACTCATTTTTGCAACGATCAATTTGCAAAAGTCATGGCAAAGTATGGTGTCAATCACCGTCTTTCCACCGCCTATCATCCCCAAACCAATGGGCAAGCCGAGATATCCAACCGTGGATTGAAGCGAGTTTTGGAGCGTACTGTGGGAGAGCATCGTGCCGCGTGGGCCGATAAGTTAGGTGATGTTCTGTGGGCTTTCCGTACTGCTTATAAGACCCCGATTGGTTGTACACCTTATCGTCTTGTGTACGGGAAAGCATGCCACCTTCCCATCGAGCTGGAACATAAGGCGCACTGGGCCTTGAAGTGGGCTAACTTCGACATCAACAAAGCCGGTGATCATCGCAAGATTCAACTCAACGAGCTCAACGAACTGAGGAATGAAGCTTATGAGAACTCGCTGATCTACAAAGAGAAGACGAAGATCCTTCATGACGCAAAAATCAAGAACCGAGAGTTCCACGTTGGTGATCAAGTCTTACTTTTTAACTCTCGGTTGAAGATCTTCTCTGGCAAGTTGAAGAGCCGCTGGTCTGGTCCATTCACCCTCGCCAAAGTCTTTCCTTATGGGACCATTGAGCTTTCTCAGCCAAATGGGCCCAATTTCAAGGTGAATGGCCAGCGTCTGAAGTTGTACTTTGGTGAGGACATCTCTCAGGAGATGATTCCATCCCTCACCACGTTCCCCATGAACTAATTTTGGGTCGAGTCAGGCTCGTGACTCGGTTATCAAAAACAAGCGCTCCTCGGGAGGCAACCTGAGTATCTATCCTTTTATGTTTTTACCTCCTAAGTGTAGGGGGACCTGTACAGGTGTTCGTTTTTGTGTGGTGATGTGATTACAGGGATGAATGCACTCTTGGAACCTTTGAAGAACCGTGCTTCCGTGTTATCTGAAATCCAGTTCTATCTCTCAACTATCGTGATTCAATTTTCTTCATACTCACATTTGAAATTGATCACTTTATTCGTCTCTTGCTTAACTTGAGTTAACCAACGTGCACAATGTCATAAGTGTAGGGGAGATTTTTCCCACATGCTTAAACATTGCGGACAATGTTTACCTTAAGTGTAGGGGGGACTTCTATCGAAGTTTTAAGTGGACTTTTCCATGAAAATACCTTCAATTAACCGGAAAATCATCTTTTTCAACATTTTTCAAATTTTTAATTAAACTTTGGCCATTTAGTCGTAATTTTTAAATTTTTTATCATTGCTTTCGTATGTATATATCCCGCAATAAAGCCAAAAATATTAATAAAGTGGTGTAGCTAGTTTAGAAGTCTTTGACATATTAGGCCCGTTGCGATTATTTTGACTCAACCCGAATAGACTTATTCAAGTTCATTCTAGCTAGTATCCTTAACCATGTAGACCTTAATTGGTTTATTAGGCTAAGCATCCACGAGTCTCATTACTTGAGATTTTAAATTGTGGGGAGCGAGAGATGATAGAGTCAATTATAAGTCGGTATTCTTGCACAAGCTCACTTGGTGTAATTATTTGCCTATTCTCCCATCACTTGCTAATAATTTATCTGCAATAAGTAAGGTCGTACGATTTGAAAAATTACTTAGCTTCTAGCCCAAGATCGTTTAAAAGTTGCTCGGTAATGATAAGAGTTCATAGCCAAGGCATAACTTATGAAGCGGGACGCGAAGATTGGCGAGTCCGAAAAGGCCCTAACAAGGCATGAGGATTCAATTTTATTGCTGAAGATCCAAAGTGATGTGAAAAGCATTATTCCCAAAATCAATATGAAGGATCAAGACTCACGACGAAAAGCAATCAACTCCCATAAAGATCATGGAGAAGTCTATCCGAAAAGACCCTAACAAGGTATGAGAATAAATAGATCCAAGTCCGAAAAGGAGGCGGATCGTTGTATCTCAAAATCCCAATTAGAGATGGAAGAATAATCATGAAGTCGTGGTCAACAAAGTTGGAGTACCCCTCGAAAGTCTCCAAGTGAAGAAACTCTATTAACGATGAAAAGACCATTATCTCAAGAACGTCTCTCAAGATATGAAGTATGAAGTACATGCCAAATATCGGCCCGAGAAAGGTCTCAAATCGTGAACCGAGTTATGCCAAATATCGGCCCGAGAAAGGTCTCAAATCGTCCCACTTTGCTTTCAGCCTAAATAAACTATCGAAATAAGTCCAAAAATGCATCTTCATGATCATTCTAAGACAAAAATAAAATATAAGAGATACACCTAGGAATAAGGGAGTTTAAGCATTTAATTAAGCAATGTGTGAAAGTGTTTGATTTGCTAACTTATAATAACAATGATCTCGTTTTTAAGCTTAGTTTGGGGAACGTGAAACTTGAGGGTGATAAATATTCGCAACACCAAAGCCCTAATGTAAGTCCTTGATCTCTTTGCAAGTTATTTCCATCCTTTTGTCTACTTTAAAGTTTTAATTTCTCTTAGTACTTTCATTTTTGTTTAGTAGTATATTAATAAGGACAAGGTTGATTGATTATGAGTAAAGTGTAAATGTGCTTTGTCACTAAGCATTGCATGAGGGCATGGCAATGGTTAAGTGTAGGGGATTTGATAGGTGTGAAAACACCCATCCTTTTACCACTTAATTCTGGCTAAAACGAGACCAAAACACGTATTTAATATCACTTGTTTGGAATTATGCGTGGTTTTTGTGTTTATTGTGTTTTCAGAGTCAACCGGATGAATATTAAAGAAAACATGGGATTGCACGGGTTTTATCGAGGAAAAAGACTCAAGACGAAGTCTATTGTCCAAGAGATGCAGAAGATTTGAAGTCATTGTGCCTATTTGAAGATTTATCGAAGAATAGAGCCAAAGATGGAAGATTCATATATGTCGAAGAACTCGAGTCTATTAAACAAAAGATTATAAGACGAGTTGGAATTATTCACCGACACTTCTCAAATCTAAGTCAGAAACGTTTATTTAAAGAAGCGTGAAGACTAAAGAAGAAAGAAGAAAAAGAAGCCCAAACCAAAGCCCTATCACAAGCCCACCACCACAAGACACGCCTATATAAATGACCTTACTTCACAAAAATTCAACACTTAGTTCTTTTAGGTAGTTTGTAGTTTTTTTCATTCTCTCTAGTTTTAGAGAGAGAAAGTTCTAATCTTTCTCTCACTAGATTTCATCTTTTTCTATTTCAAGATCAAAACATTTGTATTATTTTTCATTAATCAAGTTCAAGTTTTTATCTTTTAATCTTTAATCCCATCCTTCCTTTCTTTGATTTTGATTGATTTTGGTACAAATCTCGTATGATCCGTGTTGTTCATCAATGATTTTGTGCTTAAAAAGTTAATCTTTTTATGTTTCCTTAAGTTTCTATACGAATAAGCTTTAAGATCTTTGTGCTTATTGGCTTATTTGTTGATTTAGCTTATTTACTTTTTAAAGTTTTTATGAAAAGTTCATCTTTTTATTGATTCGATTTATGAGTTTGCTTATTAAAAGTTAGAAAAGTTGTTTTTAGTGCTCATTTGATCAGCTTAAAATTGGATTCGAGCTAGTTTGGTGATTGACTTATTCATAGCTTATTCACTTTGCTTAAAATTCGGATCATAGGGATATCGGAAAGGGTTATAAATCCCTTTCCGATTGGTACTTTCCGACCAAGACACACCCCCTTATTCCGATCTACAGATCGGAAAAGGGTTTTACCATATTCCGATAGTAGCCTTTTGCCATCATTCCGATTTGCCCCTTTTTACAGTATTCCGATTGCTTCATTTTGTAACACATTCCGACTGGCACCTTTTCTAATATTCCGATCTGAACCATTGTTTAATTATTCCGATTAGTGCAGGTTTTTGGTTATTCCGTTTGAGAACTTTTGTGTTATTCCGATTTGTATTGCTTTAAGATATTCCGATCATCAGATCGGAATACATTCCGATTGCCCTTTTTAGTGATATTCCGATTTAAGCTGTTTTGCTATATTCCGTTCTTACTTTCTTTTAGTACTTTCAGACTAAGTCATATTTTTACAAAGTTTTCCAAGTGTAAGTTTTTATTGAACGTTCATTTATTTTTCTAATATAATCGTTAAGTTTTCAAGCATTTATTTTAGTTTAACCTTTTAAAGCTTTAATTCTACTCTTCGACACTTAATTATTTGTCATTAGTTTAAAATAGATAAACAAACCATCACCTTCTTATTAACCAAGAACAAATCACTCCACTTAGAGCTGAGATCAATTCGAGGAGATACCGAGAACATAATCAAGAACCCATTCAAAATCCATGTATCAAAAACGAGCTTAAAAACGAACTTGCTAATGAACTTAAGACTCATGCTAATAAAATGGAAGGAAATGTTCAACGACTCCAACAAAATCAACAAAAAATGGAGCAAGGTCAACATGAGATTAAGCAAGAATTGTTAAAAGCGGATGCTAGGCAATCTAAGTTTGAAGACCGAATGGGAAAAATGTTTGAAGCTATCATGTGTAAACCTTCTTCTTCGGGTGGTCTTCCTAGTGATACCATCATGAACCCGAAAGGAGAATTGAAGGTTATTACTACTCGTAGTGGTAAAACTTTCAAAGAACCCATTTCTCGTCCAAGTACTTCTATGGAGAAGGAAAAAGAGAAAGAACCCGAGGTAGTGGTAGAAAAGGAGCAAATTCCAAGCCCACGAAGTACCGCTCAAACCACACCTACGGTTGAACCAATACCAATAGTGGAACCCGAGATTCCAAGGCCTTTGCCTATGCCCCAACCCACACCACCCTTACCTTACCCTTCAAGACGAGACAAGGAAAAGGCACAAGAACGAAATAATTATCAATTTGAACTTTTCATGAAAATGTTTCGTGACTTGCATTTCAATATAAGTTTTGCCGACGCCTTGGTCATGATGCCTCGATTTTCCGCGAACTTTAAAAGTATGTTGAATAACAAAGAGAAATTGCAAAAATCGTCTAGTTGTTCTTCGGTTTTTCTTAGCCGCATACCTCAAAAAGTCGGTGATCCCGGCAAGTTTTTAATACCATGTTCTATACAAGATATGGAGGAATGCTACGCCTTGGCCGATCTTGGTGCTAGTATTAATTTAATCCTCTTGAGATTTTTAAGTCGCTCAATCTTCCCAATCTCACTCCTTCAAGAATGTCAATCGAGATGGCCGATCATTCTAGGATTCTAGCTTGTGGAGTAGCCGAGGACGTCTTCGTGAAAGTTGGAAAGTTCTACTATCCCGTGGACTTTATCGTTGTTGACATTCCCATCGATCCTAAAGTTCCTCTAATTTTAGGTCGATCATTTTTGGACACCTCGAGAGCACTTATCGATGTGCATGCTAGGAAAATCACTCTTTGTTTCAATGAGGAAGAACTCGTCATTAATGCAACTCAAAACTCCACACATTCTCGTGTGTATTCTATCAAGCCTTTGAACAATGTTAGTCCCATCAAAAACATTTGTAAAAGGATTTCAAAAAGAGTTTTAGAAGTTGATGATAAAAACGATTTTCCGTCCCCTCCGCCGGTGGAGGTTAAGAGTGTTAAGCCTACGTTTCCAATCACGAATGAATCTTCGGATGATGAATATGTTGACCCTGATGGGGAGGTTTTCTTTGTTGACAAACATTTTGAGAACTTACCACCACCTTTACCAAAACGGTTTTCAAATGTGAGAATTTTTAGTGTGACTAACATTGCTTTAGAAACACCAAATATTTTTGACATAATTAAGTCGGGTTTTCATAAGGAGAGTTTAAAAGATGAAAAAGGGAAAGATTTTAAATTGGATTTAAAATATTTTTCTACAATGCTAACTCCGTCATCACCTCGTGTTTTGAGTGCTACAAGCTCGTCTTCTCCTTTTGACGATGCTTTGTGTGGACTTAATGTGGGGGAAGCCCCTCATGTTCCCTCCCCTTTCTCCACCGAGGAAGAGATATTTGATCCCGGAATTGCTTATAAAGGGAAATCTCGGTCTTCCACCGATGCAATAAATGGAAAATCTTTCTATTTGATTGGTGCGAGTCTACCTCGAGTAGCTCAATATTTTTGTGACTTACCCATTGTCCCACCCTTCTATTTCTTCTCATCTATTTTCTTGAAACCCTTTGGGTTCGTGTTGGCACATGATGAAGTGGCGTTGATTTGTCTTTCCAATGAAAACGAGAACGCCATCTTCGATCCTGGTATTTTGCACCATCAAAGGACTTAGTCCTTAATACCGGTTGTTTTTTGGCCTTGTTTATCATGTAAGCCCCACTAAAAATTGACCTCACCAAGATAATCCCTAAATGATCACATTTATGGGGATTCGAGTCGAGCTTTTGACTCGGTTATCAAAAACAAGGTGCCTCGTGGGGGAGACCCATGCTTATCCATGTACATATTATTGCTTTCTAATTAGTTTAATGTGGGGGGATTTGTGCCCTTCCAACCTTTGTTCCGTGGTTGTTTGTGAATTGTTGTTTTTAGATCATTATCTTCACGATTGGAGCCTCTCGTGTTCGTTTTATGGGAGCACTCGATCGTTTGCTGTGAAGACTTTCTCAATATCCATGATATATCCTTTTGATGTTCTAACCTTAGGTTATTAGCACACTTCATAAACGGCTATTAATTTATTGGTTACACCCTTTCCATGCTAGATTAAGCATTCGACTACGTCTCTAGTATGGGGTGTTTGCACCCCTAGACTCGAAACATTGAGGATAATGTTTAACTTTAGTATGGGGGGGGTGAATAGATACTTGCCTTGCCAAACCTTCACGCTTTCCAAAGTTTATCTTTTTGATTATCGTTTTGTTGCAAAATAAGGCTAAAAATGGCCAAATTTTAAAAAATTTCTCATGTTTTATAACTGTTTGAAGACACGAATGTTGGTTTTCTGATGGCGAGAATAAGAGTAATTTTTGACTCGACCGTGCGTGTTGAGCACTTAGCTTTGATTCCTTAACTTCACATTAGGATAAGTCTCTTAAATGAGGACGAGAAATGATAGGGTTAATTATAAGTTATTATGCTAAACGTAGAGTATTCATATTCTTTCAAAAACTCATATGTTCTCGTTGTTTGCTTATTCTCCCTTCGCATGTAAATATTTTTTGCTTAATAAATATTGACTTAGCGGTTTAGTTGGGATTGTTGGGTTTCTAGTCTTTTCTAGTAGCTACCGTGTAATTAAATTGGGGAGACATTAAGGTATCGCCAGCGTCATGGTTTTGAAGTATTGGCACCCGAATAATCGAAAGCTTCACCCAATAATAAGATTTCAAGTGCTCACCTAAATCTAGCAAACAATTTGAAGCCCCACAAGGCCGAAAAATCTATGCAAAATTGAAACTGAATCAAGCCTTAATCTTCAAAGCTTTAAGGATCCAAAATTCGCCTTAGCGTGAGGATATACGTCTTTGGCTAATAAAACCACCGATGAGGCGGATAATAAAAGGCAAGGCAAGACCGAAGTCATAATAAAAGCTTCATGGCGAAGTTGAATAAAAGATGGAGGTAAACCAAAGATAATAAGGCCCTTCCGTTAGGGGGCGTATAAAAGTCTTGGTAATAAGTCTCATGGTCAAAACCGTTATAAAACCGTGTTTATCGATTCTTCTTGTTAACTTAATTTTTTGACATCGTTGTCTATTAGGAGGGGTTATTGATTTGATGGTCTTGGTTACACCGTTAGGGCTCTATTTTTAGACCTAAATCTCTATTATCGCATAAGTCAAACAATGTATCCTCGTGAAACATTCAAGACAAAATAAAATATAAGAGATACAACTTAGGAATAATGGGAGGATAAGTACGTGATTATGGCATATGAGTAGTGTTAGCATTACTAACTTATAATGACAATGATCTCGTTGCACGCTTGGCATGAAATTGGGGTGAAAATCGAGGACGATGAAATTATTTCTAACGAAGCATTCACGTGTTCTTATTCTATGAACCTAAACGTCCCATTTTGCGATGAAAATCATACATTATGTCTAAAACGCAAGTAGTAGTAATAGTAGTAATGTAGCTAGTTTATCATTCAATAAAGTGTATAAAAATGAATTTTGGAGGTGCTACGATACTTTATTCTAGCATTGAGTGAGGGCACGGAAATTGTTTAGTATGGGGGAGTGATGAGACTGCTTTTATACATAGTCTCATCGTCCATTTTCGGCTTAAAATGCATTAAATATCATTAAAAATTCCAAATATATGCTCGTGTTTGTTGCTTGTGTATTTTAGGTACGGATATTGAGGAAATGACAAAAAGATCACAAGAATCAATAAAAAACGAACACGGGAAACGAAGCCGCACAATGAACCGGACCCAAATCCTGAATTTCCAAAATGGTCCTTGAAGAATTGAAGATTGGCAAGAATGGTCCCTCAACTTTGGAAGACTTGTCAATTTATACCCTTGTAAAACTCATAAATTACATTGGGGTCCTTAAATTGCCCAGAGTATACAAGAAAAGCCCTTGAATATTGCATTTATTGCACTTTTGGTCCTTATTCAAAGTTTATAAAGTTGTTGTGCCAAAATTGACAACTTTTGCAAAGTTGTTATAAAGGAATTGGAAGTTGTTGGCTATTATTTACAATTTGAAGAAAGTGTGATATTTGGGGGGCCAAACTGGCCAGACAACCAAAACCATCCCCTCCACTCACCTTACGCCACGTCACCCATCTCAACCCCTCAACCAATCAAATCCCATCCTCCTCCCACGTCACCTTCCACCAACACTTAATAACTGATTTTTTAAATCAGTTATAACTTTCCCACTAAACACTTATTTAAATCCCTTAACCCCCAAAATCAGATTAAACCCCACCCCTAATCCTCCCAAGAACCCTAACTTTCCCAGGTCCTAATCACCCTAAATCAAAGGGGAAATGGACGATTATCTCTAGATTGCTGATTAAGGGTGAGATAACTTAAACCCACACCAAAACCATTATCCCAACACACCCATGTGTTGGGCAGGACCCTCCCCTGCCCCGTCTCTTTCACCTAAACCCTAGGAGGGGACAAAACCAACGGATGGATCGAATTTCTTTGTCCCCAAGCACAAATAAACGTTTGAGATCACTTGCTAACAGCTGGACATCACAAGAACTTGGCAGGCATCACATGAATCCATCTTGACCAAGATTCCCCAAGAAGACTCCAAGGGCTTTTCAGGAACTTCATGCTATTAGGGTTTTAGTATCTAGAATTTTCTATTAGCTTGTATAAATAGAGGACGTATATGTCCCTATTTCTTTGTTCCAGATTTTGCTTTAAAAAAATATTGTAATTCCTTTTTAATATATAAAAGTTGGTAATTTGATTTTAAAAGTAATTCCTTTTTATCTTTTAAAAGTTGGTGGTATTATTGAAGCAATCTGAGTTCCATAATCACTTTTGATTTTGTTAAGTTTCATTCAGAAAGTTAAGATTTTGGTGAGAGGACACTTAACCCAAAGCCTTGATTTTCTCTGATAGTTATAGGAGCTTATCAGCTTATTTGGTGGACAACCAAATAAGCTACATAAGCTTGTATAAGCTATTTCATCAGTTTTAGTTTTTCCAAGTTTTCTAAGTTTTCAAATTTTCATTCAAAAAAATCAGTTTTTCAATATTTATGTTTTATTTTTAAAGCTATAAGCTATAAGTTGACTTGTCAATAAGTCAATCTTATAGCCTATAAGCTCTTGTACCAGGTCACTCTTGCTCTTGGTTTCTTGCTTGGCAGGTTCACAAGTAGAAAAATCACTTGCAGAAATTAAAGGTGTGTTTGGGACTGCTGTAGTCCCCACCTTGTTCATCTTTTCCTCCAAAAAGTTCAGCTCAGGCCCGAGCCTGAAAGGAGATGGATATTCAGCCATAGTAGGACCTGGATTGTACGTCCCACAAGGTAAAACCAGGCTTAAACTTTCCTTTTAAGGCTTTTAAGAGACATTGAATGATTTTGTATGAAATTGCTTGTGTGCTGGAAATTTTCAGTTTAATTATGCTCACTTTAGGTTTGTATGCATGCTAGAAGCTATGTCAATCAGATTTGTGTAGTTTTGAATGGGTTTGCTTTGTTAATTTTCATTTTCAGTAATTGAAGGGGTGTTTGGATCTGCATACTAGTTCAAATAGGTGCTAGATTTTGGCTTGCAATAAGCTTAAACACACTTATTAGGTTGTTATTATGTGATATCTGTATTTGGATTTCAGTTTGGTAAAGTTTAAAACAAGTTTGCATCATAAAAATTGGTAAGTAGCATAAAAATAGTAAGTCCCTTTATCTGCATGTTTTTGTTGGAATCTGCTTGATTTTGTGTAGTTTTTGCCCTCATAATATTTGTGCTAGTTAGGATTAAGATTAGAGTGTGATTTGGGGGAGTTTGTGAGTGACTTGAGCAAGTTTTGGCCAACCAAAACTCACTCAAGTGCACATTGCATCAGCAAAGTACCCCCAACAGCTCCCTACTTCATCAGTAACTGAATAGGGTAATTGTGCTTGATTTTTCTTGTGTTAACCTGGTGTTTACTTGCTCTTTGTGACTCCCCACAACCCAACTGGTTGTGGGGGTGCCTTGTCTTGCCAAAACAACCAACAAACGTCATTGAACAAGCCCTCTTGTTCTATCTTCACAAGTGAAGATACGTTTTTTTTACTTTTGTGTTCATAAGTTAACGAAGTAGGTATCTGGGTATATTTTTGACTTTAATTGCTTTAAATCTAGCTTAACGTGTATACGGATTGTGTTTTTGAGTAAGTTTTAGTTACTGTATTTGAGTTTTAAAATTTTAAAAAAGAAAAAAAAAGTTTTTTGTAAAAAGGACATGGCCAGGACTCGAACCTGCGCCACTGCTCTCACACTCCAACGTGATAACCAGTTGCCCTAGGGTCTTTGACTGGTTATCACTTGGACTTTTAATTATTTAAGGAGTGTTGGTCTTTAGCTTATTAAACCTAGCAGCCTAGTTATAAGCTGATTTCAGCTTATTCTTAGTAGATTTTTACCACTTAGCATTTTTCTGTTGTTCTTATTTAGGTTTAGGACTTTTTGGTTCAAAAAATTTATTTTTCACGTGTTTAATTAATTTTCTAGGATTATTTTAAGTTTAAATTTTAGAAAGTAAATAAAAAATAGGAAGAAGTATTTTAAAAATCTGGAAAAATAGTTTTTAGGTTTTTAACTATATTTTTGAGGTTTACAACCATTAAAGTTTTTGTGGAGTCCACTGATCGTTAGACTCAATGGTTATGAACCATTATATCTAGGTTGATCATCGTTCATATGATAACATAGCGGAATAGAACAATGATCATAACAAGGTGTTTAGACACAAGACACATAAATTACTCAACGATTGTTCATTATATTAATAACAAACAACCACTAGACGTGTATACATTGAATCCCACGTCTAGTGCGACACACACTTTAGGTTTACATTGTGAATGAATAATATGAATAAAACCTAAGACTCTTGTTCCTTTTATAGTGGAAGGAACAAAATCTACAAGAGATAATATCAAATAAACATCTAAATCTTCTATTTAGATAAACTATATATTGTGTATATCATAAATAATATACTCAATATATTCCCTAAATAGAATTCTCCATCAAATCTTCAACATCCATCAGCGTTTGACTTTGTTGACTGCGTTTGACTTTTGTTGACTTCTGTCGACGCCCAATTTGCTCTTGTCAACGCTGGAATTACTCTTGTCAACGCTTGAACAAATGTCTTGATATTTTCTTCGATTTTGAGTTTCTGCCACATCAACTTTTTGACCCAACAATCTTCCCCTAGTTGATAGTGGCAAAACTCTATGTGTATCTCTTGTAAGTTGTACATGATCTTCAAATTGCTTCCCCTCAAGTGTAGCACGTATTTTCTTCCCCTTTTTGTCACATCAACAAGGAAGTAAACAATGTATGCAATGTTGAAGATTCTCCAGAAGTAGGCTCTGTGTAAGGATCTTGAAGAACAATTAATATGATATTTTTGATGTAGAAGTAGAATAACCCAACCTTGTGTTCCATGTCTTGTACTATCCATGTGACTAAGAACTTATACTAGACAACGTATAAGTAGACCTCAATCCCTTGTCAATATTCTCATCCTTTGTGAGACATTGAGCACGATAATGTAACTCCTTCAAGTGTTATGACAAGTATTCGTCACCAACCATGTAAAGCACGAACAAGTTACCTTTAAAGTCTATGACAGTTTCATTTGGATAATACACATCCATATCTTTGGATAATACACATCCATATCTTTGGATAATACACATCCATGTGTATTATACAATTCGATATGGATGTGTACATTCTGGTGATTTCTGGAAGGTCAAAATCAACCTGCTTCTTCAAGTCACTCAATCTTTCTTTTGCCAACTCATCCCCATATTCAAGTCTTTCTGGATCTTCAATGATTTGAACACTTGAATCTGAGCTAGCTCCTTCTCTTTCATCATCACTCTCAAAAGTGGCAACAAATGGTGATCTACCACTCCTCTTCAAATCTTCTTCCAAAAGTTGTGCAGCCAACTGATTATCAAATGCAATTTGTGTTGCATCTTTCTTTGGAACATCTTCTTCAACCATAATTCCTTTACCTTTGTCTTTTGGATCAATGATAGGTAAAGTAGAAGAAGAAACCTGTGTGGACACATCTTTGATGATTGCTGATGATTGGAATACATCAACACCACCTGCAACTTTGTCAGCGTTCAAGTTACCTTTATCAGCGCCCCGATTACCTTTGTCAGCGTTGGATGTGTCAGCGTTCAAACCGGTATCAGTGCCCATTGTTGCTGTGAAAGATCCTTCCAAGTTTAATGGAGATACCTTGGACGTATCAAGGACAGGATGCTTCTTCAGGCTTGTAAGAGCTTCAGCAATATCTAAGGATCCACCATCATGTGAACTCCTTTCACTTGCAGTACGTATAAGCTCATCCACTTCATCCTCCCCTTTGGAAGATTCCTCCATCCTACTCCTGCTACTAGGATTCTCCAAAACAGTTACCCGCTCCCTCAATGCTTGGAGTTCACGGCCCTGATTATTGACAATTTGTACAAGGCTGACATTTTGCTTTTGCAAGCTAATGACAGCAGCCGTCAATTCATTCAATGTCATAGGTTCCAATCTGCCCTCAGCTAGAATGGGGATTTGACCTCCCAAAATAGAATCATAGGGCATGGATGAGGTCTTAATGATGTTGGGACTGTCTTGACCAGCATCTAAGCCTGTGCCAATAGCCCCAGCCTCATCCATGTCACCAGCCACACTTGTGGAGGTGGTTCTCTCTGCAACAAGGCTATGACTACTAGAGGAGAACACTCCAGTAGTCCTTTGGCGTTTATTTAACCTAGATTGTAATGGGGTGGAAGATGAGGTAGATTGTGTGGGTGTGGGTTGGTTAAGGGGTGTTTGGGATTGTTCAGGGATGTCATCAGCGTTGGGATTGGCTGTGTCAGTGCCAACATTTTGAGTGTCAGCATTGACATTAGCTTGGTCAACGTCCATGTGTTCAGGTGAAGGTAATGGTTCAAGAACAGGCTCAAGTTGAGGTGCAGGGTCTGGTTGTGGTTGGGCAGCCTGAATTACTTCAAGCATGGCTTGGGTGAGAGGTATAGGTCTGTTTGTGGAGATCATTTTGTCAAAAATGGTTTTCTTTTGCTTAGGGAGCTCATAAAAATGGTCATGATCCCTAAGACAATATTCTTGTAAATCAAACACCATTTGCAAAAATCTTGGGTAAGCCAAAGTCATTTTACTTCCCTTATTTTTACACATCCCTTCAAAAATCATTTTTGAAAAATTATACCTAAGCCCACGTGACATACAAACCAAAGCACTTGCAATGGACCTGTTTATTTCATTAAAAGCAGTACATTTTGGACTTAAGCACTGAAGAAGGACATGTATCAAATATTTCCAATCTGAGGGAAATTCCTGCTTATGATATTTATTTAAAGTTTTATCAGCAGGAATAGGATAACCCAATTCCCTAAGACCTTGTTCTATTGTTGCAATGGCAAGAGTAGTCACACCATCAGCGTCATTAAGACGCAAAGCTTGGCGAACCAAAGCTTCAGTGACCACCCATGTTCTTCCATGAACAGTAGATGTTAATGTAGTCACTCCATTAGCTGTTGTGGAACTTACATTATTCCAAAACTGTCTAATGTGTGCGACAGGAACTAGTGGTTCATGAGAAAGTGCATACCTTATGGAGGATGCATTTAAAAATGCCACCATTTGTGAATACTGAGGGAACAAATCATTATCAGCGGCCAAGTAAGCTACCATATTATGTTGGCTCTTGAACTCCAATGTCAGATTGTTTGAGTTGAACTTTGGTGCCATGTTGAAAGCTGTTTAGGTTATGTGATATGGGAAAAATCTAGGAGAAAAATATTAGACAAGAAAATATGAATACCCAGAATGAAAAGTTAGCCAAATTTATAGGAGAGATGCATGATTATGATTGGTCAAAAATGAGGCAGTTATATTCAAAGAGTAATGATGAAAATATTGAATCAAATATAACTTATCTCATGCATTAATTAAAAGTAACAACTCCCCAAAAATTACGGCCAAAGATTAGTCAAAAATAACAACTGGGTAGGACCCATTAGGTGTCAACGGTCAAAAATAGCCCATCAACGCCCAACGGCTATATTTTCTTGTCAGCGTTTGCCTAAAGCCTTGTCAGCGTCACGATTGGTCGTAACAGCGTTTGGAGAAAAACTTGTCAGCGTCTAAAAATAAAAATATTTTAAAAAGAAAAAAACCTTAACAAAGTAATTTATCCTAAGGGAAATATCTTGCAAGTTGATAATAATTACTGGGTGGCAAGCACTGTCCACTTATGCACACTTGCTTAAGCAAGATAGACACAAATGTCCTCAAGTGTCCCTTGCTAACCAAAATACTTACCAACAAAGTTATTTCATAAAATCCTTTGTAACTCCCAGGTAAACCCATAACAAAAATATTCCCAAGTCTCCCAACAGACCACAACCAATTCTAGGCCAAAAATGTCTTGGCAGCATGCATAGTTTGTCAACTTTGCATGCTACAGTGCCTCATGGTTTAGTAAAACTAACCCATACTCACCTGTGGACACAATCTAGAATTGTGATGAGAGTATTATAAGAATACCCAAGAGTCCTAAAGGTTCCTTAAACCTCCCCTTAAACTATGATACATGAGTTTCTCAAAATATATATGAACATTAAAAATTTATGTCAAGATAGGAATATAAATATTCCAACCATCATCCATAAACAAAAACATGTCCAAATAGCTCTTCAAAGATCCATAAGCAACTCTGTATCCAATGGCATAAAGCTAACACCACCTACACATTTAGATTGAAAACCACAAATCTAACATTGTTGCTGACAGCGCCCCAACAACACTTATCAGCGTTGAAGGAACTCTTGTCAGTGTTAGACAATAATATCTCTAACAACGGCAAAATAACACTTGTCAGCGTTAAATTTACCTTTGTCAGTGTTAGAAAAATAAAGTGGAAAAATCTAAATCATCACAAAGACCAATAACAATGCATTATCCTGTACATACTTTTACAAAAAGGTTCCAAAACACATATTAAGTGAGATTAACCATTCCAATATTTGTTACCAAATATTGAAATCTTCCAGCATCAAAAGGTTTAGTTAATAAATCTGCCACATTATCTTCTGTGTCTACCCTATCTGGTTGTATTAAACCTTTCTCAAAGCAATCTCTTATAAAATGATGTCTAATTTCTATGTGTTTGGTTTTAGAATGATGTACAGGATTTTTAATAATGCATAAAGTACTGTTATTGTCTACAAAAATCTTGGTATGCATGAAATTATACCCATAATCCAACAGCTGGTTCTGAATCCATAAGACTTGTCCACAACAAGCAGCTGCAGCCACATATTCTGCTTCAGTTGTAGAGTTTGCCACCAATGTTTGTTTCTTGCATTGCCAAGATATCAATCTACTCCCAAGAAATTGACATCCACCAGTTGTGGATTTTCTATCAAACTTGTCACCACCATAGTCACTGTCCGAATATGCAATAAGCTCCAATGGAGAATCTTTTGGGTACCATAAGCCAAGATCTGGATAACATCTTAGGTACCTAAAGATTCTTTTCACATCAAAAAGGTGACATTCTTTGGTATTCACTTGATGGCGTGCACAAGCACACACAGCAAACATGATGTCAGGTCTTGAGGCTGTAAGATACATCAATGAGCCAATCATTGATCTATAGTGCCTAACATCCACATCTTTTCCAGCTGCAATTTTTCCCCAAGGGTGTTCCCTATCCATAGGAGTGGAAGCACTCTTTTCATGTGGAGAAAAACCAAATTTCTTCAAGATTTCAGCTACATATTTGTCTTGGGAGATGAAGATACCATCTTCTTTCTGCTGAACTTGTAACCCTAGAAAGAAGTTCATCTCACCCATTGCACTCATCTTGAATTTATCTGTCATAAGCTTGGAAAAGTCTTCACTCATCTTTGGATTGGTAGATCCAAAAATGATATCATCAACATAGACCTGAACAAGTAAGACATCCTTACCTTTCTTCTTTGTAAATAATGCCTGATCTATGGTGCCCCTTTTAAAACCATTTTCCACCAAGTAGGTGGACAATGTACCATACCATGCTCTTGGGGCCTGATGAAGTCCATACATAGCTTTCTTCACTCTATAAACCTTGTCTGGATTCTCAGGATCTTCAAAACCAGGAGGTTGCATGACATATACCTCCTCAACAATTGTTCCATAGAGGAAAGCACTCTTCACATCCATTTGATAAACAGTGAAGTTCATACAAGAGGCATAAGCTAGGAAAATTCTTATAGCTTCAATTCTTGCAACAGGAGCAAAGACCTCTTCATAATCTATACCTTCCTCTTGTGTATATCCCTGAGCTACCAAACGTGCCTTGTTTCTGACCACAATACCCCTTTCATCTTTCTTGTTCCTTAGAACCCATCTTGTCCCAATTGGTCTCACATATCTAGGACAATCAACCAGCTCCCAAACATCCTGTATAGCAAATTGGTGAAGCTCATCCTGCATTGCTTCCACCCAACTAGGTTATTTGAGAGCATCAAAAATCTTCTTGGGTTCCTGTTGTGACAGAAAACAGGCAAACAAACATGCTTGTACAAGAGGGGTATCAACCTTCTTGTGGATATTAGAAATGAAACTATCATGAGTCTGGTGAGATCTTCTAGTTTGAACAGGAGTCATGATATTCCCAATGATTTGAGAGGGAAGATGATTCTTCAAAGTAGATATAGGAATTCCATTTTCAAGAATTCTGTTGTCTTCAATATCATCCTCCATGTTGCTAATATCTTCTTCAGACTCTCTTCCATCTTGAACCTCCTCATTTATTCTTGAAGGTTCACCTTGTTCAAAATTGGAAGATACGAAATGCTCATGAGTGTTGTCAACGTTGGAATTGTGCTTGTCAGCGCTGGAATTACTTTTGTCAGCGCCAGAATCATTGTTGTCAACGTTTGAGCCATCAGCGTCTGAATTGGTCTTGTCAGCGCTAGAATTGTGCTTGTCAGCGCCTGAATGACCATGCATGTTATCAACTGGTGGTATTGAAGAACCACCTTTATCCTTTCCAGCAGCAGCAGCAGCAGCATAATACTCATCTGTCCATATGGGAAATGTAACATATTCTTGTGTGGGAGATGACTCAACTGCTTGTGGTCCATCCTTCTTAGCAACCTGTGTACCTGAAACATTACCAATTCTCTTTTCCAAAACACTTGAAGTTACCTTCACAATGTCTGGATTAGTAACAAGCATATAATTTAAAGCTCTAGATAAAGGTTCCAAGTCAAACAACCAATTTGGACCACTTTCAGGATCACTAGGTTTACTCTCTAAAAACCTAACATGTACCTTTTCAAGTATACGTTTTTCCTTTTTAATGTAAACCCTATACCCTTTGCTCTGCACTGAATAACCCATGAAATAGCCTTCATCACCTTTTGCATCAAATTTACCTAGGTAATCACTAGTTTCTAAAACAACTACATGACAACCAAAAGGCTTGAGAAAGCCAATATTTGGCTTCCTTCCCCAAAGTAACTCATAAGGTGTCTTATTGTGTATTTTGTTGACCAATGCCCTATTTTGAACATAACAAGCTGTGTTAACAGCTTCAGCCCAAAAGGCTATAGGAAAGTGGGCATCAGCCAACATGGTTCTGGCTGCTTCAATTAGGGTTCTATTCTTTCTTTCAGCAACCCCATTTTGCTGTGGGGTTCTAGCTATGCTAAACTGCCTAGTAATCCCTTTCTTGGCACAAAAATCATCTAACAATTGATTTCTAAACTCACCCCATTGTCACTTCTAAGAATTTTGACCTCATTACCACTCTTCTTTTCAATCTGGGTAATGAAATGAATCAAACTTTGGGCAGTTTCACTTTTCTTGGCTAAAAAGAAAGTCCATGTAAACCTGGAAAAATCATCAGTGATGACAAAACAATATGATTTACCCTTCAAACTTTCTATATTAGTTGGACCAAAGAGGTCCATATGCAATAAGTGAAGTGGTTTAGAACTAGAGTGCACCTGTTTAGATTTGAATGAGACCTTGTGCTGCTTGCCCTTAAGACATGCAACACAAGAGTGGTCATTGTGGAAAGCCTTTTCAGGCAAACCATCAACTAAACCAAGTCTCACAAGTCTATTGATATTTTTAAAGTTTATGTGCCCTAATCTCCTGTGCCAAAGATTACTTTCATCTACTGAAGCTTTAGCATAAAAACATGACATCATTTTATTATTCATCTTAATTCCATTAAGATTCACATTATATATGTCTTTATGCCTTGGTGTTCTAAATTCTATGTATTTCTCCTCAGGGAGCTTGTAATCTTTGCTTAACACCAAGCATTCAGTATCAGTAAAAAGAACTTTATTCTTGTTATCACACACCTGTGATACACTAAAAAGATTATAGTCGAGTTCTTTTACCAGAAATACGTCTTCAAAACGTAAGTTGTTGGTGAGAAGAGTTCCTTTGCCTGTGATAGTTCCATATCCGCCCCCAAAGAGAACCTTATCACCATCTTCAATGGGAGTGAAGTTACTCAAGTAATCTTCTTTCCCAGTCATGTTCCTAGAGCATCCACTGTCCCAATATCCATAGTCATTAACCTGTTTTTGAATGCCCTGCACATAAGAAAACAAATTAGTTTTCTTTGGGAACCCAAGCCTTGGAAGACTTGGATTCATCTGGTTGTTCAACAAGAACAGACTTGGTTCTCATAACAACCCCATTTTCATCCCTTTTTGGATGAAATGCCCAGTTAACCCCAATTGGTCTTGACATGACCTTTGAAATATAATGAAACCTGTTGCATGTCATAGAAAGACCAGTAGAATTAGGGGTTTGGTCTTGTTTTGGTCTCCATGTTAAGCTAGTAGAAGCTTTAGACCCCTTTCCCTGTGATTGCAAATACCTAGGTTTGGCAGTGTGTCTGTCAGCGCTGAAATTGTTCTTGTCAGCGCCCCGATTACCTTTATCAGCTTTGAACCTAGGGTTTGCTACAGGAACCCATTGCCTATTGGACCAAGTGTTTGTCTTTTGGAAAGGTCTTAGGCCATGTGTGTTAGACCCTCTAGAAAAGAATGGGGCTGGTCTAACAACTTGTGAACTTTTGTTCACAAAGGTTTTGTGACTGACAGTATTTGACCTATGTTGACTTTTGTCAGCGCTGAAATGGTTCTTGTCAGCGTTGACATTTGAAGCGTTGACACATTTGTATGCCAAATGTGAAAATCTACCACAAGTGTAACAGGCTTTTCTAGACATAGTCTTAGGTCTAGAAGCAAAGAAGCCTGTTCCATGGTTACCACCTTGGCTTTTTGGTGACCTAGTATTCCTATACATCTCTGCATACTTAACACTAGGTTTTCTAACAGTGTGTGAGCCAAGGTCAACAGCTTTGCCAGTGGTTGGGTGTGTGATTTTAATAGGTGTAGGATCATGGCTCGTGATTGGTGTGTGCTCATTTGTACTTTCACACAACAAACCTCCCTTAACAAACAAAGTGTGGTTAGCTTTCTTCCACTTATATAGGTCGGTCAGTTTTTGTTTATATTCTTCAACTGGGGAAGTCACTCTAGGTGGAGGAATGAATTCCTCGTCTTGGAGTTCTGGCAAGCCAGTCCAAGATAGGTCCTTTGATTGGACACCATAGAAATCCCCAGTTGGTGGTGGAACACCAGTATAATCTTTCATCCCAATCCCACTCATGTCCTTAGAGTCTCTTTGTTTACTAACACACTCTCCTAGGGTTTGTGTGGCCTTATCAAATCTCTGGATTTTAAGACTCACATTATCTTTATTTTTTTTAGCCTCATCTAACTTAGCTATCAAATCAAGATTAACCCTGTTTGTGATATCTTGAATATCTTTACTTTGATGTAACTCATGATTTAAGATATTTATTTTGTCCTTTAATTCAAACTCCATTTTCTTATACTCAGCTACTGTCCTTTCTGTTTGGGTGAGAGCAATTTGATAATTAGATACTTTGCATCTTTCAGCACTTGCCTCATCTAATAATTTTACTATCTCTTGATTTAGTTTTTCAGTATTTAAACGACAACCCTTAGAACAGAAAGCATCATCATATACCTCATTATCTGATGAAGAGGAGGAGTGTGCCATGAGAGCATATTCAACATGCTCTTCTTTAACTTCAGCAACCAATGCTTTGTCCTCTTCCTCATCCTTAGCCAAAAAGATCCAACTCCAGTCCCATCCTCCAACACCATCAATTTGTTGAACAGCTACCATGGCCTTGGAATCTTAGCTCTTAACCATTTGGCTTGAAGGCTTACCAGCATCAGATCTTCTTGGAGATCTACATTCCCTCATAAAGTGCCCCATACGATGACAATTGTAGCACTCAACTTTGGATTTGTCAAATCCAGCAACATCCTTAGCATCAAAGGTCATCTTCTTCTTGAACCTTTTATTAAACCTGTTTGCTCTTAAACTTACAAGAGCCATAGTCCACTTGATGTCCATCTCTTCCAATTGCTCATCACTTATTTGCTCAAGATCCTCATATCTAATCCTTGAATCACTGGGCAAAGAAGCAATGAATGCACACACAGTATCTAGATCTAAACCAGCAGGTTTAATTCCATCAGCGCCAAAGTTGTGAGTGTCAACGCTTGAGTATGAGGCGTTGACAGGATATGATCCAGCGCTGACAGGATGTGTTCCAACGCTGATAGGATGTGATCCAGCGTTGACACATGCAGATCCAGTGACTGGATGTCCATAGGAGTTCATGGAATCAAATTGACCTTCACTTTGTGAGAAGAAGGCCATGTTGCTGCTGGAAGGTTTATTATCACTCTCCAAAAGCCATTCATTCTCCAACAGTCTTAGTTTGTTGAAGATGTCATCAAACCTAGAGGTTTTGTGGGTGTTATTGACAAGAATGGATCTTGCCTCAATCTTCCATATATCACCAAGACTTTTGAGAAAAGTAGCATTCAAGTCAGGGTCATCAATCTGTGTTCCCATGAAGGAAAGTTGACTTGTAATGTCAAGCAGTCTACTTCTCACACTGCTGAGATTCTCATTAGGTTGAGCCTTAAAGACAGCATACTCATGCATGAGTTGCTTCTTCTTTTCTTCTTTAGTATCAGCATTGCCACCATGTGTTACTTCAAGAGCTTCCCAAAGCTCTTTTGCAGACTCAAAGCGTTTGTACTTGTGCTGATTCTCATGACCCAAGGCGTGTTTCATGATGTTCAAAATTTTCATGTCCACCCTTTTCTTGGCTATATCTTCAGCAGATACAGCTCTTCCATCTTCAGGCTTTTCCTTCTTATCAACTTCAGGACAATTAGGAACAGCTGACCTTGTGGCAATAGCATTAGCAATCTTTTGAGCTTTGTTGAATGTGTTCCCATATTCAACAATCTCCCAAAGAGTGTAGTCATGGATGGCTACATATTGCTCAAAATTGGACTTCCAAAGCTCGAAGTTCTTGGCATCAAACATGGGAATTTTGATACTAGGGTTTGTGGTGTTGCTTTGTAGCAAAACAGGAGCAGGAGGTTGTTCTGAGCCAGACATGATGTTTTTAGGGTTTTGAGAAATTTAGGGTTTCGTTGTTTTAGGGTTTTTGGTGTTTTAGGGTT
The DNA here is from genome assembly GCA_025667525.1 of Glebionis coronaria. Lineage (NCBI taxonomy): Eukaryota > Viridiplantae > Streptophyta > Magnoliopsida > Asterales > Asteraceae > Glebionis > Glebionis coronaria. The sequence continues at coordinate 119,997,040 of CM046882.1, read as the reverse complement.
CTTGCGTTACTTAAAGATCAAAAGTTTCTCAACAAGCTCTGATACCACTTGTTGATCCCAAACTTAGATCGATTAAGCTTTGTGTATACGAGATTAGATCAAGTAATACACGTAGAGAAACCTTTGCTTATGAATAAAGTAACTAAGTGTTATGCGGAATTAACACTTAATCTAGAACACAAAGATGTTAAACAAACTTTCACTTGTATTAGAATAATCGAACTTGATTACAATGAAAGAGGTTTAACAGTCGAATACTTGTGAAAACTTATTATAACTGATTATCAATATTAACCTAAAAGATCTTCTTTTATAGATTAAGAAGTCTTATACAAGAAGCTACGAATCAACTATTCTAGGTAAAGATAATAATGGAAAATACAATGTCGAGCTTATCTTTACCATATACAAATAAAGAAACAAATAAACAAAAAGATTCGTATGAAGATATATTCCATCAGTGCTAGTCTTCAAGGCTATCAGCGTTGACTTTCCTAACTGTCAACGCTTGGCTGTCAGCGTCCAATGTCATCTTATCAGCGCTTGAACTCTTCTTATCAGCGTCTAGTGAACTGACCCATAATTTATTCCCAACAGTTTTCATTTTAGCTAATTTTTTATTTTATATGATTTTAGGGTTTTTAAAAAACTTTAGAAATTAATATAAAATTATTAAAAAGGTTTTGGAAACTTTTGATTGCATTTCTGTCTTAGTTACATTATTCTAGATTTTTGGTAATTTTTTAGAATGTTTTTATAAACTTTGATTTTTTGAATATTTTATTATTATTTTATTATAAAAATTGAAAGTTAGTTTTTTCTATTTTTTTCATTTTTCCTAGTTCAAGTATCTAAAGTTAGGAGTTTTGTAACTTTTAGAATATTTTCATAGTCCTTAGATTTATTTTTATAATTATTTTAAGTTTTATTAATTTTAATAGTTGTTAAATCATTTTAAATAGTTTTGGTTAGTTTAAAAATTTTCTAAAATAGTTTTACATTAATTTAGGTTGTTTTAGAGGTTTACAAAGTGATAAAACTCATTTTGGGCTTTTTAGTAATTAAATTGATTTTTAGGGCTTTAATTAGAATTAAAAAATCATTATTTAATTAATTAAAAGGTTTGGGTGATTTTTGATATTTTGTAAACTTTTTTTACATTATTTAGGATTTGTTTGCAATTTTTAGCAATTTTTAGGATAAAATTTTTAATTTGGTGGTTTTTACGGTTTTACGTGACCGACTTTTTCGACTTAGCTTAATCCGTCATCATAACCGTCATTCTCTTCTTACCCCATTTCTATTTTCTTTTCTCATAACAATAAAATCATCAAAGATAATCATTTCATCACACAACGCACTAGCCTCCTTGGGAAATGAACTTGAACTTATTTGGTCATTAGTGCTTGTTTTCCTAAACCGACACTTAATACTTGCCACTTTTACGCTCCTTTTCCTAACGGAAGTATTTTACCACAATCAAAGGTCAATGACAAGGTCTAGGTAAGGTCACTACGATAGAAAACCCCCTACACTTAAGCTAAACATTGTCCTCAATGTTTAAGAGCATGGAAGTATAAAACTTCCCCTACACTTATGACAACGAATAAACTTTGCTTAACCCAAGTTAAGGAAAGATCAACTATAGTGAATTCATTTTTAAAGCACAATGTGTCTATGAAAAATCACAATAGTAACGAAGTGAACGGATACAAGGGCCTCCTCCATAAGCTCCAAGGCACGTGATGAGTGAGCAACCCTACAAACAACATGAAGACAAAAGAAGGTCTCCCCTACACTTCTCATCAACTTGCTATCCTTATGTCCAACCTACAACACTATAGATCTAAAAACTTCTAAACCTAGTTATTCAAGCTTGATTTAAGGAGTCTCTAGCTCGACTCTTCCCACAATGAATTAATTCATGGGGAAAATGGGGATCTCTTTGACCATTTCCACGAAAATGTCCTCCCCAAAATAGTGCTTCACACGGTGACCATTCACTTTAAAATTGGGACCATCGGGTTGTGACAACTCAATAGTTCCATATGGAAATACTTGAGCAATAGTGAATGGACCGGACCATCTCGACTTAATCTTGCCCGCAAAAAGTTTCAACCTTGAGTTAAAGAGGAGAACCGGCTCTCCAACTTTAAACTCACGGTTCTTGATCTTAGCATCATGCAATTTCTTAGTCTTCTCCTTATAAAGCAAAGCGTTCTCATAGGCATTGGCTCTCAATTCATCCATTTAATTAAGTTGATCCTTTCTATGTGAACCGGCTTGGTTTAAATCAAAATTATCCCAATTGAGAGCCCAAGAAACCTTATGTTCTAACTCGAATGGGAGGTGCCATGCTTTTCCATAGACAAGCCTATAAGGAGTACAACCAATTGGTGTCTTAAAAGCCGTCCTAAAATCCCACAAAGCATCATCAAGCTTATCCGACCAAGAAGCTCGATGCTCTCCCACCGTTCTCTCCAAAATTCTCTTTAAACCACGATTTGTGACCTTGGTTTGACCATTGGTTTGAGGGTGATACACGGTAGAAAGTCTATTATTAACTCCATATTTCTTCATAACTCTCGTGAATTGATCATTACAAAAGTGCGTACCACGATCACTTATGATGGCCCGAGGTACACCAAATCTAGCAAACAATTGCTTTAAAAATTTCACAACAACTCGAGCATCATTAGTAGGCAAGGCTTTGGCCTCAACCCATTTTGACACATAATCCACCGCTACGTGTATATACTTATTTCCCTTGGAAGATGGAAACGGTCCCATAAAATCTATTCCCCACACATCAAAAATCTCACACTCTTGAATGAAGTTTTGTGGCATCTCATCACGTTGTGTAATTTTTCCTTGTCTTTGACATACATCACAAAATTTCACCATCTCTTGGGCATCTTTATAAATGGAAGGCCAATAGTAACCCAAATCAAAGACTTTCTTGGTGGTATAGTTGGGCCCAAAATTTCCACCCGTAGTCCCTTATGACAAGCTTCTAAAATCTTAAATTCCTCAGGCCCATCTACACACCGTCTAATGATTTGGTCCGCACATTGCCTAAAGAGGTAAGGATCATCCCAAAAATAATACTTCACTTCCTTGAGAAATTTCTTCTTTTTTTGGGAAGTAAGACCCTCTATAAGCACATTTCCCACAAGATAGTTTGCAATATCCGCAAACCAAGGGGTGGCATCCTCTTGAGAAGAGATAGACATGAGCTCCTCTAATGGAAAGGATTCATTGATTTCTTTATTAGGGAAATCTTCTTGAAAAGGATGCTCAAGTCTACTCAAGTGATCCGTCGCTAAATTCTCGGCTCCTTTCTTATCTCGAATCTCTATCTTAAACTCTTGAAGCAATAAAACCCATCTCAAAAGCCTAGGCTTAGCATCTTGCTTTGTCATGAGATACTTGAGAGCGGAATGATCCGTATACAATATGGTTTTAGATAGCACAAGGTATGGTCTAAATTTCTCAAAGGCATAAACTATAGCAAGCAACTCTTTTTCCGTGGTAGTATAATGAAGCTGTGCACCCATCATGGTTTTACTAGCATAGTGTATAGGTTGAAAATGCTTATTCACTCTTTCTCCTAACACGACCCCCACCGTATAATCACTAGCGTCACACATAAGCTCAAAAGGTAATTCCCAATTTGGAGAAACCAAAACGGGAGCCTTAGTCAATTTCTCCTTAAGAGTCTCAAACGAATCCAAACACTCTTGGTTGAAAATAAAAGGAGCCTCTTTTTCCAAGAGGTGGGTCATCGGTCTTGCTATCTTAGAGAAATCTTGTATAAAGCGTCTATAAAACCCCGCATGACCTAAGAAACTCCTTACACCTTTAACCGTAGTGGGTGGGGGAAGCTTAGCAATTACATCAATTTTAGCTCGATCCACTTCTAATCCCTTATTGGATATCTTGTGTCCCAAAACAATTCCCTCTTTCACCATAAAATGACATTTCTCCCAATTAAGAACTAAACGGGTTTCCTCACACCGCTTAAGCATTCGTTCTAAATTGGTGAGGCAAGAGGTAAATGAATCTCCAAAGACGGAGAAATCATCCATGAAAACCTCCATAGTTTGCTCAATCATATCATGGAAAATTGCCATCATACACCTTGAAATGTCCCCGGTGCATTACACAAGCCAAAAGGCATTCTCTTGTAAGCAAATGTACCGTAGGGACAAGTGAATGTGGTCTTTTCTTGAGCCATAGGGTCAATGGGTATTTGAAAATAACCCAAAAATCCATCAAGAAAGCAATATTATTCATTTCCCGCCAAGTGTTCAAGCATTTGGTCCATAAAAGGCAATGGAAAGTGATCTTTCCTAGTAGCCTCATTGAGCTTTCTATAATCAATACAAACTCTCTAACTCGTAACAAGTCTCGTAGGAATAAGCTCATTGTTCTCATTAGGTACTACAGTGATTCCACCCTTCTTAGGAACACAATGTACCGGGCTAACCCATGGAGAGTCAGAAATAGGGGTTAATCATGCCCGCATCAAGGAGTTTGATAACTTCCTTTTTAATGACCTCATGGATTTTAGGGTTAACCCTTCTTTGGCTTTGAATGGCTGGTTTGTAATCATCCTCCATAAGGATTTTGTGTGTACAAAAATGTGGATCAATTCCCCTTATGTCGGATATTTTCCATGCTAAGGCTTGCTTATGTTTCTTAAGGACTTCTATGAGTTTCTCTTTCTCATCCTCTTTCAAATCTTTAGCAATGATCATGGGTAATTGGTCTTTTACCTCTAAGAAAGCATACTCTAGGTGGGATGGAAGGTCCTTAAGTTCAAGTGGAGGTGGACTCTCTATGGAAGGCTTAACTATGGATGGATCATCATTGGTTACTTCTTGTGGAATGGGTGAAGGAATGGGGTCCTCATTGAGCAACTTTTGGATAGTGAGAATATCTTCTTCCCAATTGATGGGAGAATCATCATTACCAAGAAAGTTGGACTCAAATTCCTCCAAAAGGAAATCACTCTCTCTAAAAGGTGTTAAGGAAGGAGCAATTGAGGCCACGGTCTCAACATGGGGCATATCCTCACTATTACTCTTGCAAGCATCATGAAAATGCTCATCACACACCTCATCTAGCACATTAACTATGTTAATGGTCTCACAAGGTTTAGACTTCTTAATCTCTTTCCTATCACAAACTTTCCCTAACTTAAACACCACTTTCTCATCCTCAACTCGCATAATTAGTTCTCCCTCCGCCACATCTATTAAAGTACGACCCGTTCTCAAAAACGGTCTACCAACAATCAAAGGAACTCTAGGGTCCATGTCATAATCAACCACTACAAAGTCGGCCAGAAAGGTAAACTTATCCACACCTACAAAAACATCCTCCGCGATACCTACTGGGTAAGCTATGGTACGGTTGGCTAACTCAAGTGTCATCCTAGTGGGAGTGAGCTCGGGAAGAGAGAGTTTTTTCCAAACCGATAAAGGTACGAGGTATATGCTTGCCCCTAGATCCGCCAAAGCCATGCAATTTTCCACCCCGGGAAAATTACAAGGTATCAAAAAGCGCCCCGGATCTCCAAGTTTTTTTGGTAAGGTTTTGAGTAGCACAGCGGAACAATTTTCATTAAGGGATGTGTTGGGCAAATCAACCAATTTTTCTTTGTTGGAGAGTAGATCCTTGAACATCTTAGCAAATTTTGGCATGTAAGCAAGAGCTTCCGCAAAGGAGATGTTTATGTTGAGTTGCTTGAACATCCTTAAGAAATTTGAAACTTGTATATCATCCTTGTTCTTTAACTTGTCCTTTTTCAATCTTGAAGAGTAAGGAAGATTTGGTTTGGTTGTAGGTGGAGTAGGTGTTGTAGTGGAAGATTTTTCTTTGTTAGCTTCTTCATTTGTAGTTGTGGAAGGTAAAGGAGAAGTGGGAATAGGTTGAGAAGGTGTGGTTGATGAAGTAGTGGAGTGTGGAAGTGGTGAAGTAGATGTAGAAGGCTTATCACATGTGGGAACCAAACTGGGTTTAACAATAGAAGGTGTAGGAGGTGAAGGATCAATTGTTGTTTTTCCACTTCTTGTTGTAATAGCATTGACATTTGCTCTCGGGTTTGTTTGTGTGTTAGATGGTAAAGCCCATTGTTGTCTTTGATTAAATGCTATCAAAAGCCTCTTAGTTTGCTCCTCCATTGAAAGTTTCATTTGCTCATTCATTCTTTTTTCACTTTCACGAATTCTCCTCTCAACATACTCATGAGTTTCTTGTAGCCCATATCCTTGATTTTGAAGTTGAGGGTATCCTTGATTTAGGATGGGTGGGGGTGGTGGATTAAATCCTTGATTTGGTGGATAAAAGTTATTTCCTTGATTTTGAAAATTGTTAGGTGCCTTATAGTTGTTCCCTTGGTATTGTGGTCTTGGACCTTGATTCCTTTGTAACAATTGAGGGGGATTTTGTTGAAATTGGGTGGGTGGTTAGGGTGGAAATCCCAGTGGATTAAGTTAACTTTGAGACTTATAAGAAATGTTATTTTGATTGATGTTGGGCTTGAAATGTTCTCTATGTTCCTCTTGGTATGCATAACACTCCCCTTAATATCCTTGTACCTTATCACATTGTTGATATGAATGGGGACCTCCACAAGTTTCACATGAAAGAGTAATAGCATGCACATCATTTGTGGAATTATTGCCCAAAGAAAGTTTCATAAAGTCATTCATCATGGTTTGTTGCATCTTTTGAGTGTTTTGCATAATTGTTTGACTTTCCTTTTGAGCTTGAGTCAATTATTGGATGCATGAAATGAGTTGAGTCTCCAATGGTTTAGAACCTCCTTCTTGAATGACATGTACTCTCTCATCAAATTGTGTGTTAGTTTTCACCATTGCTTTGGTCTTAATAATATCCCAAGCTTCTTGAATGGATTTAAAAAGAATATTTCCTCCCGCGGAAGCATTGAGTGAGTCTTGGTGATGAGGTTTAAGGCCATTGTAGAAATTATTGAGTTGGTGAAATTCATCCAATCCATGGTTAGGGCATCTCCTTAATAACTCTCTATACTCCTCCCAAGCATCATTAAATGTTTGACTAGGTTTTTGTTGAAAGCCTATAATTAAGTTCCTCAAAGTCGTGGTCTTAGATGGGGGAAAGAACTTGTTCAAAAACTTCTTAGTGAAACCATCCCATGTGGTAATGCTCTCGGGTGGTTGTGTATGTAACCAATGCTTAGGCGGACCCTCTAGTGAAAATTGCACCAATATTAACTTAATGGCATCATGAGGAACTCCATTGTACTTAATGGTGTTGCAAAGAGCAAGAAATTTCTTAAGGTGATCATGTGGATTATCATTCTTGTTCCCATAAAATGGTGTATTTGAAACCAAGTTAATCATGGATGTTTTAGCTCAAATGTGTTTGCGGGAATATCGGGTATCTTGATAGCATCGGCACATCCTTGTACATTGGATTGCAAGTGCTCCATCAAAGGTCGAGTATCAACTCCGGCCATGGTTTCTTGTTGTGTGTGGATCAAAGCACGATTCTCGGGATCGGCTTGATGGACGGTGGTGTTCCTACTATTTCTCTTTTTCTTCCTTTTCGGAGGAAGGGGTTGTACACCAATCGGTATTTGTGCACGCCCGCGAGTGAGCATGCAACTCAATACGAGGAATGAGAGAGAAGCTCTCGTTTGACTTTGAAGCGAAAGGGATTATCCTCTTTGATTTTCAATATGAAATATCCACAAGAAAGTATAATATACGTATGTACTACTTGGGTGCAAGACCCCCAATGAAGCCTTCCTTCTTAGAATACTCACTAGTGAACGGGGGGTTAGGTGGCGCGAAGCACTTAAGTACCTATTGACCCTTAGATGGCATTTTATAACACATCGCCTTTCTATTCACTTTGTAGTTTGTATTCTTCTAATTATTGCTTATTGGAAGTATTTATCTATTCTTGCTTTATTGGATTTGATCGATACACGTGTCAAGGACCGAAACGCCCCCTAACACGGTGTATTGCCTTGGCAATACTTATGGAGAATATGTGTATTGGTTGTTCTTATACGTATACGTGTTTACATATAATAATAGATAGAAAATATTTTTGTATTTATTGGGGTTTTTGAAAGAAAATACTATATGTACATAAAAACCGAGGGAATCCATTAATATATATTTTTGGTTGCAATCTCTTAGGAAAAAGATTGCTTTTTGGATTTTTTTTTTATTTTTTGGTCTTCTTTAGGAAAAGAATTGTTTTTGTTATTTTTAGTTTTTATTTTTTAATATTTTTTATTTTTTATTGTTTTTGATTTATGATACGTAAAAAATAACATTCACGAGGTGAACGGATCCCAAAAGCCAATGAAAACCGTCAATCGATAGTCTCTCGTAAAGTCAAAGAACCGGCAGCGGCGCCATTTGAAATTGTGTAAATTGAAGTTCGTTTCTCTCGATTCTTAACCAATTGAAAGTCCTAACAAAATCAGGTTTATTATCGTTTTTGGTTGATAGGGTTATTCGGATTTTCTATGTCTATTTAAGCAAGCAAGTAAAATGTGAAAAATAGTAAGCTACGTATCCATAAAACAATTAGCACATACCAAGTTTTTATCCAAATAAGGACAAATATGTAAATCTATGGAAATAATGTGCTAAAAATGTAAGTAATAGAAAGTAGAATGCTTGAAATGTAAAATCAGAAAGTATAAGGACCAATTATGCAAATTCTAACAAACTACTAACCAAATTGTAACAAATTGTAAAACAACTAACTGAAATTGACAAGTATTGGAAAGTTTAGGACTGTTACAAAGCAAACCCTAAATTTATGGAAAATTAGCCACTAATACAAAGAGATACAAAGTCTAGGGACTAATGTGCAAATAAAGTGGAAAATTCTTTCAAAAACGGGCTACTTGGAAAATTAAGCTCGTATAAGCTCAATAATGCACCAAATAAGCTGAAACAAGTTTTAAACTACTTAAAACTGAATTTCACTTAGACTTATGCAAGGAAAAGACTTGAAATGCAATAAAACTCAAATAAGCCAACTTTAATAAGCCAAGAATAAGCTATCTAAAAAGCTAGACATGCACAAACAGATTTTTAAGCTAAATCTTGTTAATCAGTCTATGGAGAGTCTGGAATGTCTTCTTTTATGGAAAATGATCAAGTAATAAAGCTGGAAATTGCAAATAAGCTGAAACTAGCTTATTGACCAAGTTTGACCAAAATTTTGAAAAAGCTGAAAACTTCCAGATCTACTCAAGACAAGTTTCTAAACAAGATTTTGAAAGAAAATAGCAAGATTTATGAAGTGGATTTGCCAGAATAAGAAATCAGAAAGCACTTTGATTACAGAAACTTGATGTTGCTCAACAGCTTATGGAAAAGCCGATTTCTCACTTGAATGTTAAAACTGTATGTTTTTCTTATAAGCACTCAAACTTCAGATGTTGTATGACAAATAGAAACTGGTTTGGCTGATTTTTATCCAGTAATGAACAAATGCTAAGCAATTGAAAATGACTACTTTTATGATGAACTAGTGAAACAAAACTAACCCAAACCTTTTTTCAACCATATACCTTTTTGACCAAATTTTTGACTTGTAAACTACTCAAACTTGTTAAAAATGACTAAAGAAGGAAAGATGAACAAAGATTAACCACTTAACAACACTTGACTACAAAATGACAACAAATCCAAACACTACTTTACTGAACTATGAACAACTTTTATGAAGGAAAATTAAGCAAATGGTTGAGCTAATTAAAGACTGATATCTAACCAAACTTGTTGATCAAAATGGAGTACAAATGAACCAAGAACAAAGTATTTAGCAAGCTAGAACTCAAAATGCTAAATCAATGCAAAGTAACTGATAAGATGAATAATAGTAACAAGTAATAAGCAAGTTTAAGAGTATCAAACTAACAATTAGCTATCTACTCAACAAGATCAATCCAGAAACATACTAAACACACTTGATCAAAACAACAGGTAAGATTTAAGCTAGAATTGAGCATGCAAGTTGCTGTTTAGTGGAATCAAACTAAGAAACATGAGACCTTTTAGCATTGTGCCTCTATTGATGGAGTAGGTAGGCGCTGAGCCTCCTAAACAGTGTTAAACCACCACCTTAACACTAAAATAAACAAATTATCTATCTAAATTCATCATCATCATCATATCAACCCAAATGCTTCAAAATCAATCTCAGCTACTGGATCAACAAGAACAGGAATGAACAGCTACAATTTTTCACATTAAGCTCCTTATGATCAAGTGTGATCACAAGGAGATCATAACAACACAAGATCAACAGTAATGCAAGGATTGAATAGGAGATTGAAGGAAAAGGAGGGAATTTTATTGCTTTGAATGTGAAAAGTAGTTACAGAGTTAGGTAGGAGGTTACAACTAACTATAACTAACTCAAGAGTTTGTCAGGCTCTTGAGTTTGTTACACTAACAATTAACTAACTAGAGTGAGAGAGAAAAGAGAAAGTGTGTGAAATTTTCACACTTTTAGCTACATACATCAAATGATTGTTCTATTCCCTATTTATAGACAAAAAGTGAGAAGTTGTTGGAGCTGATGACGTATCCCCACCAATAGCAGGCTGCCAGGTGTCCTGAATTGGTTAATTGAAAATTCTTGTGTTCTTCATGAATTGGGGATTTTTGATTCCTTGAGTTTGAGCTTGATTAAGTGTTACCAATGCACTCCTAACTTGAAAATGAGTAAGTTTCATGTAGAAATCATTTCCTGAAATTCAGTGTAGCTAAAAATCGTTCCTGGGTTGCTTTGTTGAAGAAGATGACACGTGGCAAGCTTGGATTGGGTGAGAGTTGATCACACGGATCATTATCCGTTTATGGATAAAAGGATTATTGCATGTCTTCTTTTGATTGGCTGATAAATGAACTAGTGGAGTATCACTGTAACAAAGCAGCTAGTTAATGCACTAGTGATGTGGCTTGCCAGCTGGTGATCCGTGTCACACAAACCTTTCACTCTCATTGGATAAAAGCCCACTCACACTGATTGAACATAAACTTTGTGTATTTTTGGCAATTTAAACCCTTATACTTAGGCAGAATGTCCAAATGAGCTAGGAACTTCATTTTAATGGCATTTTTGGTCCTTCCACTTGCATACTTGTCTAGTTTGACCCTTTGACTTGGTTGACTGAAGAGTTGAACATGTTTGACTTGAATCTTGATTTTAACAAATTTACACTTTGAGTCCTTCAACTTTTGAGTGTTGTTAAGATAGGTCCTTTATCTTCAAAGTCTTGTCATCTTTGGTCCTTCTTTGTCTTTTTCATCCAAATAAGCTTCATTTCTTCTTGTTTGCTTGAAAATGTATCCTTCTTACCTATTTATACACAAACACAAAACATACCACATAATTCCGCTTTATAGCACAAAAGTTAGGTATTTTCCTTGTGTTTTAGGGTGATTTGTTGATTAATTGATATGAGTTTTTGCTCATATCAAACTGTTTAATCAAAATAGGGGTTAGAAATCTTAGGAGTTTCTATTTAGTGCTTTTACTTACAATATGTTGCCTTATTTTGGATATATTGTGTATTTGGGGTTAAATGGATTTATGCTTATCTATAGCGAATTGTTGTAAGTACTGAGTTATTATTTGAGTTTGTTTGGGTTATCTGTGTAACTATATAAGTGAATTCGATTCACTGTTCATATAATAAATATTTCCAAAAAGTTTCACTCAGGGGGTCTCGAACTTGAGAGCTCCCCCTTAATTGCCAAACGCTTTAACCGCCTGAGCTAGATGGTTGTTTTGTTTAAACTTTCCTACTATTAATAGTTATACTATTAAGTTTTTGTCCTGTCAGTTTATAACAAATTTTTACTTTACATTTGTTAAGATAAAAATGTTTATTTAATAAGAAATAATATTTACTTTTATTAAAAATTTAGTTTATATTATTTAGTTTCAAATTATTAGTTAAAATAGGTTAATTAAGTTTAAAAATAAAATAATTTTTTTATTACTTTTAGATTTAAATTGCTTTAATATTGTTTTTTTAAATAATATAGTTTTAATTAATTTTGTTTTAAATAATTTTGATTTAAAATTTTTGTCTAAATAGTTTTGTCAAAGTAATAGTAATTTAGAATTAAATTTTGTTTTATAGATTTATTTCGGGTTACGATTCATGCACTTTAGGATTAAAATTGGTAAAATTAAATTAGATAAAAACCAAAATCGAATTCAAATCAATTGTCCAAATTAAATCGAAAGTCTCAAATTCACAAGGTCCTTGTGTACAACGAACCGGGATCACTCTCGTGTTTAATTGATTCGTCTTTAGCTTATTTTTGGATTATTACCTTTTCCTAAAGGTAATTTCCTAAATTTGCTCTATAACGTATTTAATTAAAATACACCGACATTTCCCAAGACATCAAATTTTTTGAATCAATCTCCAATAAACTTCCTAATCCAAACAACTTTCATTGCAACTTCCGAAGCAGCCATGTACTCAGATTGAGTAGCATGCATTGGAATCATTGTCTGCTTCTTGGTTTTCCAGTCAACTGCTCCTCCATTGATAACAAAAACGTAACCCATTTGAGACTTCGTATCGTCTTTATCGCATTCCTAGGACGCATCACAGAAACCTATCACATTCAGTTCTGTGTCTGGTTTCCCTCCAAATACCAAAAAAATATCTTTCGTACTCCTCAAATACTTTAGAATATGTTTAACAGCAGTCCAATGGAGCTTCCCTGGATTCTGTTGGTATCTGCTGACAAAGTTCTGAGCAAACGCTACATCATGCATTGTGCATCTAACAACATACATAAAAGATCCTACAGCTGAAGCGTAAGGCACCTTCTACATGTATGCCTCCTCTTCAGGAGTAGATGCATCCATCTCATGACTCAGATTATGCTTAAGTTCCATAGGTTGAAAACCTTTCTTGGAATTATGCATATTATACTTCTTCAATATCTTATCAATATAAGCATCTTGACTTAGACCAATTAACTGGATATTAATTACAGAAATTATGTACGTGTTATTGCACGATAAGTATTAAGTACGTGATATTACACGATAATTATTAAACATAATAATTATAATCACGAACATTAAATCATGAACGTTAAATCACGAACATGTAATTACGTACGTATTTATTATAATACGATTAATATCGTTTACGTACAATTATTAGTTACTACACGAATAATAAATTACGAACTAACACGAAAATACTAACAAACGAACACGTAAATTGGTTAAACATGAAAAGGCCCATCAAAGCCTTTTTCGGGCCTCTTAGCCGTGGACAAGGAAGGACAAAAGGGCCCAGCCTAATTGACTTTTAACTAAATAACAAAAGGGGAAAACAAAGACATAATTTTTATAGAGTTTTCACAAAAATCAAAACCCTAGCCCTCCTCCTAGTTTCTCTCTTGCCGCCGGCCTAAAGGAACACCACAAGAGTGGGTGTTTGATCTTGGTGATTAAAAACAAGTGGTATTTGTTCGTGTTATTGTTCTCGTTTGATTCACGCATTTGGTAAACCGTTAATTCCTTTTATTTTATTCTTTTTAATTAGATCAAGAACACATGAACATGGGGTTAATAAAAACAAGTAATTAAACATGTTAGAATTCATGGGAAAATAAGGAATTAGAATTGGTTCGGGTTTGGGTTTGGTTCTGTTCGACCGACACTCAACCGAGAGCCCCATGGCTCTCGGCTTGTTATGGTTCGCACCACCAACCAAGACTTCGCGGTGTGGTTTTGGGTGTCTTGGCCGCAAGAAACAAGGGACCCCCACTTGAGTCGGGGCATCGTTTGGTTTGTGTTGGGTCTCGACAGCAACAAATAACACCATCGGCTTAAGCCGGTTGCTGTTTTGGTCAAGAAGGAGGAACACACGGCTCGACAGGGGGAACCACCGACTAACTGCCAGTGGGAACTTGCTGTGGTCAGTGGCTAGCCGAGGCAGGGAGGGGCAAACCACCGGCTTAAGCCGGTGGCGTTTTTGCACCGACAGTGGCAACCGGCTGAGCCGGTTCGCCACTGTTAAGGGGGTGGTTGTTTTGGTCCGGTTCATGGGGAATTCGGTCCGGTTCATGATAGGTCTAAATTAAAATCACGGGTTCGGTTCACGACTAATTTTTGCAAGTTATTATTTTTACAAGTTATATTATTTTAGCAAGAAAATTAAATTAATTAAAACATGACTAATAATAAATTTAATTAAACATGGACTTAGGTTATTATTATTTATGAAATAATACATGTTTTAACCTAACTATTTTATTTGTTTAATTTAGACTATAGTATTAATTAATTATTTTAAACATGATCTATAATTAATTAATAAACATGACTTAGGTTATAATTAATATAATATTAATACATGTTTAACCTAAGTATTTTATACACCTTAATTCAATTAAATCATGCTTATATTTAATTAAATCATATAACCTATAGTTTATTTAACTAACATGATATTATTAATAAACTATACAAATAATTACATGACTTATGATATTTAACCTGTAAACTTAAGCTTATATTATTAGCTTATTAAACCAGCTTATTTCTAATTATGGAAATTTCTATTTCAAGAAACTTAGTATTTTTTTTGGAAACTTTCTATTTTTAGAAACATCTATTTTTGGAAGTTAATCTATTTTTGGAAACTTTCTATTTTAGGAAACCTGCTACTTTTAGAAAGTTACTTCTTATTACACAACAAGTATAATAATACAAAAATACAAGTAATACTTAACCAGAATACTTAGAATACATGATTGAAAGTCCCAAAATACAACTATTGTTAAAACTAAGTCACGAAAAACAATAACACACAATAGATATACTTTTCAAACGAATAATGCTTTATTAACTATTATCAACAAAGTATTACAAAGTGTTATGAATACACCTGTTGAATGACAACAAGATATGAACCCTAGAACAAGTAAACTTGATTCGAGACTCAAGTTTACAAGAGAACCAATGAGTCGATGATGGACAGCTGAGGGCTCAGTGGTTCCAGTGGGAGAAAGAACTTAGATTAACATTCCAAGCACAAGGGTTGAATCTTAACTTCTTTCTCATCCCTATTTATAGTGGTACGAGGTTGTATCCTTAGTGGGAGTAGTTGATACGTGTCATCTTCTGAGTGGAAGAGTACAACGTATTAAATGCATGTCCAAATCGAGACATGCCTTTAACTACTTTAAGTGAACAGTTCTGCCAACTGTTCACCTTTGTCCCACTAGGTCGTACTAGGCATTGACTTGAATCTCTTGTTTTGTCCCGCTCAAAACACTTGTAAGATTCTCCCACCTAAACTATAAAGGGTTGGATAAGCTTTGCTTAATCCAAGTCTCTAGGGTTCTTAAGTGATCTCTGAGTGTTGTCAACTCAGAGATCCTTGAACACCAGTGCATTCCTTTGACATCCCAGCTATCCATAATCGCTGGTGAGTCTGACTTCAGATTGTCTTCGACTTCTCTGACGTTGTCTTTGACTTGAATGATCCTGGTGTGCCAGCTGAGGCTTTGCCTTCCACTGGTCTAGTCTCTGTCGCTGGTCTTGTCAGCGACCTTTCAACACTTAGTCTAATTTAAACAAATCTAGACAGGGCCATAGTTAAAACTTTCATTGGCCCAAAAATCTCCTCCTATTTGTTTATAAATTATACTAAGTCTAAAATTATTGTAAGTGAGTACACAGCTTCTTCATACACATAATTTAACAAACATACCTCAAAGTTTTATTAAACAGAATGAACCTAGTCTATTACAAGAACACCCTAGGGTGTAAACATAAACAAAAGTAAATAGGTTCTTCAGCGATCAAGGCCTTGATCACAGAGTCTCTGGGCTTCGACTTTGTCACTCCTAGAGTTGATGACAAGTTCAATTTCAAAATCGAACTCATCAGCTTCTTTGCAATTCCTTAGGATGCCCTGCTTGAGTCTGATTAGCTGAATGGTTGAAGCCAGAGGTAGCTCATTCAACCGCTGAAAAACATAATCACAGTTGCCATTCATAAAGACCATACCTACCTCTGGTTCTATGTATACTTGGCCTTCTATGGGTTTGGTGATTTCTTTGGGAAGGACCAAGTTCCTTTGCATCCCATCGACCACTACGTCTTCAGTGACCAGCCTTTCTATCAGAGGCCCCATTGGGGTTTTCCTTTTCCTTTGCACCTGAGGAGGTGGTTGAGAAGAAAGCTGAGGAGGCAGGGGTGCCTTCAGCTTCTTTGCTGTGTCTCTTACCCAATTAAGTTTTGCTTGAATGTTTTTCATCATTTGGGCAGCACCAGGCCCAGTCTTCTTTTGGGCAAGAGCCAGCAACTCCAACCACTCAGAGAGGCTCAAATCTCTGAGTTTAAAGTTACTGGAGACTTTGTAGTTCTGTATATCATTTTCCCTATAAATATTCATTACCACCCTTTTGTCTTTGTCAGTGAAACATGTATACTTGGTGATACGACCGGGTTCAGCTCTCTAGTTGACAAGTCTTTGATATTCCTTTAAGAGGTTGTTCCTCTTGTCCTCCAGTTCCTTGAGCTTGACAAGCTGAGCTTTCTTAGCAGTGGGAGAGAGCTTGTCCAGAGCTTCATTGCTTCTCAGTTCAGCAGCCCTGATGTTTGCCAATCTTTGATGTTCAATGATTTGGGCTTTTGCTTGCTCTGGGGTGAGTGGTGGTTCATCGGCGCTCTTGAATTTGTTGAGTTCAGAGTTTCTGGAGGGTTTAGCTGTGGATCCACCTTCAGCTTGAAGGGAGTGTAAGGTTATCTCAAGTTGCTCAACAGCAATTCCTTTTCCCTTATCTTTCGCAGATTCAGCAGCGGACTTGAAAGATCTCAGTGGTTTGGGTGTTGGAATTTCAGTTGTGGATCCATCTTCTTCAGAGGAGGAGGCAGAATTCTCCCCCTCAGGCATAGCCCCAGCAGGTGCTGTGCCTGAACCTGCCTTATTGAATCGAAGGAACTCGTTGTGAACAAATATGCAAATTTCTTTAAGTTCACCTTGGAGAAGTTCCTGAAGAAGACGCCTTGAGGGTTCAGCAGCCTGAGCTATAGCTGCAACATTTTCCTGCATCGCTGAGGTGAGAACAGAGGGTATATACTGCTGAAGACTGTGGTTGAGTAGAGTAGGTAGTTGTGCATTCAGAGCATCGTTCAGCAGTTGTGGAAGCATAGCTGTCATAGAAGATTCCACTGATGAAGTTAGTGAAGTCTCTAGATTGGTGGTGAGCTCCTCAGCAGCATGAGTGAGGGTTTGGATTTCAGAGAGGAGATCATCATTTGTGACTTTGGGCTTTGTAGTGCTGATATCCCCTCTCTTTTGCCATAAAGCCTTAGCAGCCAATTCCTGTACATTTTTCATTCTGGGAACTTGTGCTGACGTGCGGGATTGTAAATACTCCAAGTGTTGCTTAGCCCCTAGTTCCAAAACGTTTGGCAAGGTGGGGAATGGAATAGGTGCAGGTGAGCAAGGTCGATGTTCCCATAGCTTTCTGGCAGCCAATTCCTGAACATTTGGAAGTGATGGAACAGAGGCAGTCTTCAGCTCAATGGAAGACAGATTGTAATCATCAGTGCTCATCTCCTCAAAGTCAGAGGTGAAGGTGCCTTCCTCTACAACAAAAACTTCATCATCAGGCAATGATTCAATGTCTGAGAGGGCATCAAGATCAATTGTGGCAACTTCAACGGTTTCGTCATCAGCAATCGAGTAATCATCATTGTTAAGTTGTTCCTGATGAAGATTGTGAGCCTGTGATAAGAGTTATTAGTTGACCAGTTGTGAAATAATAATGCAGTTATAGATCGCCAGTCGCTGCCCCTAGGAAAGCTGGGTGTGATTATCCAGCCCCCCCCTACGGATTTCTCCTTGGGACTCTTTTAATGTGAGATAGATATGTTGAAGGATCGCCATTCGCTTCCCCTAGGAAAGCTGGGTGTGATTATCCACCCCCCCTAAGGATTTCTCCTTGGGACTCTTTTAATGTGAAATAGATATGTTGAAGGATCGCCATTCGCTGCCCCTAGGATAGTTGGGTGTGATTATCCAGCTCCCCCGTAAGGATTACTCCTTGGGACTCTTTTTATATGTGAAAGTTATGAGGTGAATGGTCGCCGTTCGCTGCCCCTAGGATAGCTGGGTGTGATTATCCAGCTCCCCCTGAAGGATTTCTCCTTGGGACTCTTTTTTTGTGAAACATGATATGGGAATGGTCACCTTTCTCTGCCCCTGGGATAGCTGGGTGTGATTATCCAGCTCCCCTTGAGGGATTACTCCCTGGGACTCTTTTGATTGTGAATTAATATGAGGGTGATGGTCGCCTTTTATCGCTGCCCCTAGAAAGACTGAGGGTGATAATTCAGTCTTTCCAAAAGAATAAATTCTTTGGGACTCTTTTAATAATGAGGGGGACACAGAGTCAGTGAGAAGTGCAGAGAGTCTGGGTCGGGACTTATATGTGCTCAGGTTGTTATTTGCCAAGAGCACAGTCCAGAGGGTGAAGGATCATCGGGGTGCGTTAAGAGCACAAGTGAATCATTTCCTAGTGAAGACAGAGTGTACAGAGAGTCCTAAAAGATCTAGGTGCTGACACAGACACGCTAAGAGTTGAGGCAAACTCTAAATTACATCACTCTCTCCTAAAGACAATGAGAGTGAATGTATGTGGACCTCTGAGAAGGAAAAATAAAGGACAAACTAATACCTGAGTGATATCAGCGTGGAGAGGGATCTTAGTCGTCTTCGCTGACTTGGAGACACTAGACACTGGTTGTTTGTCAGCAATGGGCTCTTCTATCACATCCACCATAGAAGGGGATGGGTTCTTCTTTGTCTTTATCTTATTTGAAGGATTAACAGAAGGGGTTTCAGAGGAAAGGGGGATGTCTTTCCTCTTCTTCTTCTTTTCCTTAAGCACCTTGGGCTGAGAAGTAGATTGCACAGAGGTCTTGGACAGAGACTTATCAACCGTACTTTCAGCATTCACCTCAAGTTGAGGGATCAAGGGCTCATCATCCTCAGCTAGTAGCCCAACAACTCTCATCATATGCCTGGTAAGGGGCACTTCATTTTCTATGGGAGTCTTCAGAGAAGCTGCGGTGATGTGATGAGAGGGAAAGGAGTGTAAAGCATCATTGGTGTAGGATTCACCAAGAATATCTTCTAAGACAAGAGAGAGATATCTGGTGTAGCAGATGGTGGCCCCACGATTCTTCTTTCCTTTGTTTTCCAACTTAGCGATGAGATCGGTGTAAAGTATGTGAGCGATTCCATTATCCAAACACCAGATTAAGCTGTATGCAATGGCTAGCTGGGAGCCATTGAGTTGGTCATGTGATCCAGTGTTTCCTCCTAGACACTTTACGATGTACAACATCAGCGTTCTCCATGTGGGAGAGAAGTAATTCACCTTGATGAGAGATTTGCTTTGGAAGCCAGCAGCGGTGAAAGGTTGTTCATGATCATCATGAGGTTGAAGGGTGGCCAGAGCTTTTCTCACAGTGGCACTGGTGGGCAAAGCTGACATGTTACTGTTGTAAGGGAGTCCAATGGCTTTAGCAAAGGTTGTGAAATCAAAGGTGAGAGGTTGAGGATGGGTGGAAAGGTTGAAGGTGATGTGTGAAGAGGTTGGGTCAACTTCAGCGCTGTACCAGAACTCGCGAAGGTATTGGTAGTAGCAGGTGGAGGGTTCCTTGGTGATAGCTTCGTTGATGGTGGAGTTCTTGAGGAAGTTGAAAAGTGGATGGTAGAGGGGATTGTTGTGTTCAAGAAGGGCTACACAGTTATTTAGTGCAATCTTTCCATCAGAGACCTTGAAATCAACGTTTGTGGCGGCTTGTACAACGAAGGTTTGGTTTGGTGAAGTAGACGCCATTGTTGAGAGATTGAAGGTGGTGAGAGGATTGAAGAAGATGAAAGGGAATGTGTGTGTTAGGAAATTTTAAAATGACAAAAAGATTTGGGTCAAGGGTTTTGAAAGGTTGAGCCGTTTTCAAAATTTGAGCATTAAATGCAAAAGTTAAGCTTTTCAGAAAAACGTGGGTCCCCTTGACCTTTCATGGGATACTTGTCCCCTTGGAAAGCGGGAAAGTTGGTAGCATTAAGAGACAATAATTTGAATTTAATATCAGAATATACACATTCCCATTGAAATGTAACTACCTCGTTACATTCAATTCCCTTAAATGCCCAGAGACAGTGGTCATCATCAGATTTATTTGCCAATGTTGAGCATTCCCAGCTCAGCGACCAGCCTAGTAAAACTTGGCTCAGCCAACGGCTTGGTGAAAATGTCAGCGAGCTGGTACTCAGTGGGTATGAAATGTAGCTCAATATCACCTTTTAGAATATGGTCTCTGATAAAGTGATACCTGATGTCAATATGCTTGGTTCTGGAATGAAGTACCGGATTATTGGAGATGGCTACGGCACTGGTGTTGTCACAGAATATGGGAACCTGCTCATAGTTAATTCCATAGTCAGCCAGCTGACTTTTCATCCAGAGAACTTGTGCACAGCAACCAGCGGCCGCAACATATTCAGCCTCAGCTGATGACATGGCCACAGAGTTTTGCTTCTTAGCACTCCAGCATACCAACTTTCCTCCAAGGATTTGACAGCTACCAGAGGTGCTCTTTCTGTCAAGGCAGCACCCTGCGTAATCTGAGTCGGAGTAGGCTTTAAGGTCGAAGCCTGAACCATTTTGGTACCAGAGACCCAATGAGGGAGATCCTTTTAAGTACCTGAAAATTCTTTTGACAACTACAAGGTAGGATTCCTTGGGGTTAGCTTGGTACCTAGCACAGAGACAAGTTGAGAATTGTATGTCTGGTCTGCTAGCTGTGAGGTACATCAGTGACCCAATCATGCCTCTATATAAGGTCTCATTAACAGAGACCCCTGAGTCATCAGCTCCCAAGTTGTTGGGAGGAAGCATGGGTAATTTCACTGATGCATAATCAGACAGATCATACTTCTTGAGCAAATTTCTAACATATTTTTCTTGACAAATAGAAATTCCTTTTGAATTTCGTTTGATTTGAAAACCCAAGAAAAAGGTTAGTTCCCCCATCATGCTCATTTCATACTTTTTGGTCATTAGTTTGGCAAATTGTTTGCTCAAGATAACATTGGTTGAACCAAAAATTATGTCATCCACATAAATCTGTACTAAAATGACGTCACCCTTGGACCTATAGGTGAACAAGGTTTGGTCAATGGTACCTCTGACAAATTTATTTTCAAGAAGGAATTTTGAGAGAGTTTCATACCAGGCTCTGGGCGCTTGTTTCAGCCCATAGAGTGCTTTGTGAAGTCTGCATACATGATTGGGCTAGTCACTGTTTTCAAACCCTGGGGGTTGACTGACATATACTTCCTCTGCAAGTTTCCCGTTAAGAAAGGCACTCTTCACATCCATCTGATAAACCATGAAACCCATATAAGCTGCAAAGGCTAGGAAGATTCTGATGGCTTCCAATCTGGCCACTGGTGCGAAGGTTTCATCATAATCAATTCCTTCAGATTGATTATAGCCCAGCACCACGAGCCTAGCCTTGTTTTTTACAATCATACCAGCTTCATCCCTTTTATTTCTGTAGACCCATTTTGTTCCAACCACTTGCTTATCAGCTGGAGATTTAACCAGAGTCCACACCTTGTTCCTCTTGATCTGATTGAGTTCATCTTGCATGGCAACAACCCAGCCTTCATCAAGCAGAGCAGCAGCCACGTTCTTTGGTTCATCCTCAGAGAGAAAATTTGCAAAAAGGAATTCATTTGCAGAGGTGGTTTCCAGAGTTCTTAATTTTCCTCTGGTGGTGACTCCCTCAGAGGGTTCTCCAAGAATATTAACTAGAAGAATATCTTGGTTCCTACTCCATTTGGATTTTGGAGCAGGAGTCTCTGTGGGATCAGGAGTCACTTCAAGTTCAGGGAGTGATGGAGGTTCATCACATGTAATCTCTTCGTCCATGATCTCTTCATCTGATTGAATACTTAAAGTGACTGGATCAGCATTTTCTTTAGAGATTTGAGTAAGAGATTCAACACCAACAGTCTCTGGAATGATGTCAGAGATGGAGTGAGGATCAAAAGTTTGAACATATGGAAGATCCTTGTGACGACTTTGAGATGATTCCTTGGGATTTGAGAAATCATCTTTGGGATAAGATTTAACTTCATTGAAGTCAATGTCACATTCCTCTGAGTTGGTGTGTGTGATGACAGCGGCAGCTTCATTAAAGGTGACATGAATGGACTCTTCTAATTCTTGCCTGCGAATATTGAATACTCTGAAAGATCTGGAGGTAGGAGAGTATCCAAGGAAGAATCCATCATCTGATTTTTCATCAAATTTACCCAGGTGATCTTTGTAATTGTGATTGAAAACAGAGCAACCAAAGACATGGAAGTAGCTTACATCAGGGGCTCTCTTCCTATACACTTCATAAGCGGTCTTACCATGTCTCTTCACAATAATGGATCTGTTTTGTGTGTAGCATGCTGTGTACACAGCTTCGCCCCAGAATTGTTTAGGAAGTCTTGATTCGCTGAGCATCGTTCTGGCAGCTTCAATGAGAGTTCTATTTCTTCTTTCAGAAGACACCGTTTTGTTCAGGGGTTACTGGGTTTGAGAAGTTCTATGATATACCCTTTTCATCACAAAAGGCTTCAATGGCATGGTTTTTGAATTCTGTGACATTGTCACTTCTGATAGCCTTTACCCTGCAATCATTGAAGTTTTCTATTTCTCTGATGAAGGACATGATTCTTTCAGCAGCATCACTCTTTCTCTTAAGAAAGAATACCCATGTGAATATGGAGAATTCATGTACAATGACCAAGGTATATTTGTTGTGATTGAGGGATTGAGGTTTAACTGGTCCAAAAAAGTCCATGTGAAGAAGATGAAGGCACTTGTTAATGGAGAATGATTGTTTTGTTTTGAACGAAGCTCTGTGATGCTTCCCTTTCTCGCAGGCTGAGCAGGGTCTGTCCTTGCTGAAGGTCAGAGAGGGAAGTCCAGCTACCAAATCATTCTTTGCCAGTTTGTTGATGTTTTTGAAGTTGAGATGGGAGAGTCTCTTATGCCAGAGCCAATTTTCGCTATCAGATGCTTTGGCAAAGAGACAAGTGTTCTCTCCTTCAGTGGATGACGTCATGTCAATGACATAAACATCCCTTCTTCTGGGTGAAATTAGAACGACATCATCGTTCTGATTGAAGATAGTTCCTTGGGTCTTAGTGAACAGAACCTTGAACCCAGCATCGCTGAGTTGACTGATGCTGATTAGGTTGTGCTTCAAACCATTTACATAAGCAACCCTTGTGAAGGTTATTCCATTGCAATCCACTGAGCCATATCCTTCAGTGTCCCCTGAGGAGTCATCCCCAAAGACTACTTTTGGACCATACTCCTTCTTATATCTATGCAGATATTGTTTAATTCCTGTCATGTGTCTGGAGCATCCGCTATCCAAGTACCAAACAGATTTCTTTAGGTATGCCTGCATAGATATAACAAACCAGATTAGTTTCTATGATGAACCCACTTTCCAGTGGGTCCATGCTGTCGCTGACTGGCGACATTGGGTCTTCTGGGCCTTTCTCCCCCTCTTTGGTTACAAACTCTGGTTTCATGACGCATGCTGCCACATATGTCACAACTAGGGTAATGTTCACACTCATCAGAGTGGTGGTCATAAAAGCCAAAATATTTGTAGGGAGGATTAGGCCTGTAACCCTGAGAATTTTCTCTGGATTTTGATTGCTCAGGTCTTCTAGAGGGCCTGTGAGGAGTTTTGGATCTTAGTTGTGTTCGAGTTCTTTGAACAGCGATGATCTCCTCATGCTCTCTAGAAGTGTGTTCAGTGGACTCACATGTGATACACTTAGGTTTCTTGGTACAATCCTCAGAGGAGTGATTCTTGAAACCACAGTGCTTGCAAGGTCTGAACAGCGTTTTCCCTTTTGAGCTGATTGAGCTTTCACCAAGAGAACTAACAGATGGACTGTTATCTTTGGGGTTGATTTTTTCTTTCAACCCTTTTACTTCTTCCATCAGAGTGAGGAGAAGTTTCTTGGTGGGTGATAGCTCTTCAGGGGAAGAGGTGGGTTTGTCAGTGTTTTTGGCTACATAAACCTTCTTAGGTGCTTTAACAGCAGCTTTGGGAGTGAGATTTCCAGAGGTTTTGAGAGCTGGTTTAGGGCCAAGCAAGGAATCTGTTGGGTTAGCGCCAGAAGGTTTGGAAATAGCTGAAGCTTCAGATTCGTTGTCAGAGTACTTCTCAACCACAGAGGTGGAGAGAGGAGAAGAGACTTCTGATGGGACAAATTTAACACTGGGCACTGGAATGTGATTTTTGAACCTACCCTTACCCCCTATTTCCTGAACCACATTTCCTGGAATGGTTTCAGCAACTATTTCTTCCACAGTGGACTGCCCAAGGTTCCATTTTTCAATGGTCTTTCTCAAACCAGAGTTTTCATCAGCTAAAGATTCACTTTCAATGGACAACTTGCTGACCTCATTTTGAAGTTGATTAGCGATGTTCACAAAAGGTTTGAGATTAGCTAATTCAGATTGACAAAGACTCAACTCGTTTTTGAGATTTTGAAACTTATTTAACAGATTTTTTCTTTGTTCTTCTACAAAATGGAGGTCAACTAAAGTGTAGTCACTGACATGGTCTCTGTCAGGACCCTCAGGCATAGAGAGTAATCTTTGTACCTTTTTCATAGTGATGTCAACCCATTGACCTGATCTTGCTTCACTTTTACCAACTGCTGGTTCTTCATCAACAACAGCCATGAAGGCTCTGACGGTAGTGGTTCCTTCATCCTCAGAGGTGAGGGGTTCATCATCCCAGTCAAAAGAAGCAGCTATTAGACCTTTTTCAGTCTTTTTGTTATCCTTCTTCTTGGCTGCATCATCAGCTTTCTGATTGAGTTTAATCAGCTCAGCTTTCAAGGCCTTGTATTTTACCTTGTAGTCCTTTTTACCCTCAGAGTCACTGAGAGAGGATTGCTTGAAAGGTGAGGAAGAAAACTTCTTTTTGTTGTGGGTTTTGCTGGATGATGGAAAGCTAGGAGAAGATGTCTTGTTTGACCAGCAGTCCTTTTGGAAATGACCAGTCTTTCCACAAGTGTAACATGACACTTTGGATTTGTCAATCTTGGCAGCACCAACTCTACCAGATCTTTTGTAGTATCTCTTCTGGTCAGCTAAAAGGGCTCTGTCATGGAATTCAGCATGTAATTCGTCAAGGAATTCTTGACTGCTTCTCGTGTCTTCTTCCACGTTAGAGTCACTATCCTGAAACGAGTGGTTAGCAACAAGAGCTTTTGACCCAGATATAGGAGAGGTAAACCAATCAGTCTCAGATTTGTAAATAGAGTCAATCAGTCCTTCTTTATAATTGTATCTACCAAACAGTTGAGCAAGAGTATCATTTTTTATGGCATTATTTGCTCTCAGGGTTTGGTTAAGACTAAGCCATTTCCTAGGCAAACTATTTACAAACGTGGCATTAACCTCAGCCTTGGGTAGTAGAACACCATTATTACCTAAATCATTCAGCGAGATCTTGAGTCTAGTGTAAGTTTGAGAAACAGTTTCAGTTTCCAAGGCTTTGAAAGCGTTAAACTTAAGTCTTAATGCTTGGATTTTGGTCTCTTTAGTCTCTTCTGGTCCTTCATACCCTAGAACCAACTCTGTCCACATTTCTTGTGCGGTGTTGCACTTGATGATGGACTTCATAATGTTCTTGGGTAGGCAAGAGACTATTATACTTTTAAGTCTCTTGTCCTGGTTAGCCAGACGTCTATCAGCGGGAGACCATTGCTTAACAGGTTTCTTAATGGGTCTGTCTGGTGTAGAGGAAATGGCCAGTGGTACATAAGGACCATTTTCTAAGATTTCAAACAAGAAGGGTTCTAGACCATCTAAGTATATAAGAAATTCACTTTTCCAACTTGAGAAATCTTCTTCATCAAACGCTGGAACATTAGACACATGTGACCCTCCACGATTATCAAGAAGTTGTGGAAGATCATCCTCATTTACACCAGTGCTTACAACAGGTATAGGCATGGTAGTAGATGTGGTGGCTGGTGCGTTTGTTGAAGTATTTGCTTGGTTAGATTGACCAAACGGTGGTGGGATGGGTGGCATAGTTTCAGTCATATTTGGATCTTGATTTTAAAAACTAGAACGGTTTTTAGAAAAGTTTTATAAATCAAACCGCTCTTATACCAATTGAAAGTCCCAAAATACAACTATTGTTGAAACTAAGTCACGAAAAACAATAACACACAATAGATATACTTTTAAAACGAGTAATGCTTTATTAACTATTATCAACAAAGTATTACAAAGTGTTATGAATACACCTGTTGAATGACAACAAGATATGAACCCTAGAACAAGTAAACTTGATTCGAGACTCAAGTTTACAAGAGAACCAATGAGTCGCTGATGGACAGCTGAGGGCTCAGTGGTTCCAGTGGGAGAAAGAACTTAGATTAAGATTCCAAGCACAAGGGTTGAATCTTAACTTCTTTCTCATCCCTATTTATAGTGGTACGAGGTTGTATTCTTAGTTGGAGTAGTTGATACGTGTCATCTTCTGAGTGGAAGAGTACAACGTATTAAATGCATGTCCAAATCGAGACATGCCTTTAACTACTTTAGGTGAACAGTTCTACCAACTGTTCACCTTTGTCCCACTAGGTCGTACTAGGCATTGACTTGAATCTCTTGTTTTGTCCCGCTCAAAACACTTGTAAGATTCTCCCGCCTAAACTATAAAGGGTTGGATAAGCTTTGCTTAATCCAAGTCTCTAGGGTTCTTAAGTGATCTCTGAGTGTTGTCAACTCAGAGATCCTTGAACACCAGTGCATTCCTTTGACATCCCAGCTATCCATAATCGCTGGTGAGTCTGACTTCAGATTGTCTTCGACTTCTCTGACGTGGTCTTTGACTTGAATGATCCTGGTGTGCCAGCTGAGGCTTTGCCTTCCACTGGTCTAGTCTCTGTCGCTGGTCTTCTCAGCGACCTTTCAACATTTACTCTAATTTAAACAAATCTAGACAGGGCCATAGTTAAAACTTTCATTGGCCCAACAATGATAAAAACAACATAACATTAAAATCAGTAAAACAAGACAAGAACATATAAAACAAGCTAAGACATGATATAATCAGTTACGTACTCAGTAAACAGAATACTTATACATGTCCCCTATTTATGTAGCGTTAGTGAGATCGGAGTAGGACTTCCATTCTTTCGTCTTCTTCGTTCACTGGACATAAGGTACGGATTTCTCGTCCCTTCAGTATAGACATTTATTCCTTTTTAGGATTTCCCCGTTTGTAGCCAACTGTTTTCCCAGTATGTTTGATTACTTATGTTAGTTTAAGAGCCTAAGCCATATACATGCATGAACAGTGTCACCTAGTTATGGAGGTACCATAACCATAACACTGGAGGCACTAGTGTTATGACTTCCCCACGGTAAAGTGATTGCTCGTGGCGTCCCTTTATAGTTTTGGCCATTATTTTATATTATCATGTGGGGCATATGGTTGCATCCTAGTTACATGTCTTACAAGTATTACCAGAGTGAATGTGATGTGTGCCTTGCATCCTTCACTAGGAGTTGATCCCTCCTACCCAGACTAATTATTTAGAGGCAACCCTCTAATTGCATGACGAGGTCTCAACTCCAAGTATTCATGCACGGTGGAACCTCATGACCTATATGGGCTATTGGCTAATTAATACAGATTTTACATAAAAACGTAAGTCTTTTCAAACAATAAAACTAGTTTTATGAACATGTTCTAGGTTACTTAGGACTTATACATTTCCGTTGCTATTAGTCTTTTATGCTTATGTTATTCCATGCTATACTTGTATATCCGTTCACTGGGCGTTATGCTCAGCCTTTTTCCTTTCATGTTCCCAAACGGCAGGTACTCAAGGGCGCTCGTAGACTTTAAGCATACGTGCATATGGATTGGAAGCTATCTAGCCTTCTCTACTGTATGCATTTCATCATACTTTTTGCTACTTATTTCTTTGGACATTGTTTGGTCCTTTTCCTTTACAGTACTTATGTTTGTGTGTGATGAGCTTATACTTGGACTATCGATGTTTGTTTCCGGTATTTCCATTCATGATCATTTAATGTTTTTGAGACATTTACCTTGTATGATTTGATGACACTCCATAATCACGCTTGACATTCCATTTACCAAAATGGGGTGTTACAATTATGGTATAAGAGCTCAAGGCTTCGACTTGTAGGCTCTCAAAACATGACTTGTGATTAGTGGGTAGTCACTATGGTCTTCCTAGAACTGACAGTTGTTTTCATGCATTTATATCGTATGTCATTATCGCAGGAATTTTGACTAAGTAATGGTTGGTACAGGACTGGCCGTATTTAGTCGCATGTGCCTTTATCTATCGTGTTGTTTTGATGAACCGACCCATAGGCGTTCATCTTCGTCATGTCATTTTGTTTAGGTGAACCGACCCAAAGGCGTTCACCCAAACCCATGTGATTTCATCATCATGCATTCATACACTGTTTTCATGCATAAATTTTTTTTCATGATTTATTGGCATAATTTTTTTTTCATGTATATATATATATATCTATATTATGTTTTAATCAGTTTAATCATGCATTTTGTTTTATACTGTCAGATGTGTTGGGAATAAATTAAGGCCAGAATCACTTGAGCGCTGACAAGAACAATTCAAGCGTTGACAAGAGCAAAGCAAGCGCTGACAGCTCAAGCGTTGACAAGTTAAAGTCAAGCGTTGACACATTGAAGACAAGCACTGATGGAAGATATAATCTACACGTTTATTATATTCTAGAATACTTCTAGTAAGGATAGAAACGACAATGTATTTTCTATGTTTATCTTTACCTAGAATAGTTGATACGTAGCTTATTGTACAAGGCTTCTTGTATCTATAAAAGAAGGCCTTTAGGTTAATGTTTGATATAAGTTTTACATAAGTTTTCGTTCATAAACATCTTTCATTGTAAGCAAGTTCGACATTGATAATCAAAGTGAAAGTTTGTTTATATCTTGTGTGTTCTTGTTTAAGTGTTAAATTCCGCATAACACTTAGATTTACAAAGCATATACAAAGGTTTCTCTACGTGTATTACTTGATCTAATCTCGTATACACAAAGCTAATCGATCTAAGTTTGGGATCAACAAGTGGTATCAGAGCTTGTTGAGGAACTTTTGATCTTTGAAGAACACCAGAACCCTAAAAACACCAAAACCCTAATTTTCTCAGAAACCCTAAAAACATCATGTCTGAAGCAATAACCACTTCCTCTTCACCCTTACCAAACATCAGGATTCCCATGATTGATGCAACCAACTTTGACTTATGGAAGTTCAACTTTGAACAATATCTGGGGATCTATGACTACACACTCTGGGAGATTATTGAATATGGAAACTCATTCAATAAGGCTCAAAAGATTCTTGATGCCATTACTCAAAGATCAGCCGTTGAAGGATGCCTTGATGAAGATAAGAGAGAAAAACCTGGAGATGGTAGAGCTGTAGGTGCTGAAGATATTGCAAAGAAAAGGGTTGACATGAAAGCCCTAAATATTCTGAAAGTCTCTTTGGGACAAGAAAACCAGCACAAATATAGAGGCTATGAATCTGCTAAGGATCTTTGGGAAGCACTTGAAGTTGCATATGGTGGCAATGCAGACACTAAGGAAGAAAATAAAAAGCAACTTCTGCATGATTATACTGTCTTCAAAGCTCAACCTAATAAGAAACTGAGTAGTGTGAGAAGCAGATTGCTTGACATCACAAGCAAGCTGTCCTTCATGGGGACACAAGTTGGTGATGTTGACACCAATGCTACCTTTCTTAAAAGTCCTGGTGAGGCATGGAAGATTGAGGCAAGATATATTCTTGCCAACAATACTTACAAGAGCTCCTCGTTTGATGACATCTACAACAAACTAAGACTGTTGGAAGATGAAACTCTTTCAGAGCATGGAAGCAAATCTACCACCAGCAACATGGCCTTCTTCTCTCTTAGTGAAGGTCAATTCAATCAGAAGGACTCTTTTATGCATCCAGTTACTGGATCATCATTTGTCAGCGCTGGAACAAGTCATGTCAATCTCTCCTTTTCAGACGCTGACACATTCATGAATGACTCCCCAAGAGTTAAACCTGCTGGTTTGGATTTGGATACTGTTTGTGCTTACATTGCTTCTTTGCCCAATGGTTCAGTGATTACATATGAAGACCTTGAGCAGATAAGTGATGAGCACTTGGAAGAGATGGACATCAAGTGGAACATGGCTCTTGCTAGTATAAGAGCAAATAGGTGGAACAGAAGGTTCAAAAGAAAATGACCTTCAATGCTAAAGACACAGCTGGATTTGACAAGTCCAAAGTTGAATGCTACAATTGCCATCGTATGAGGCACTTCATGAGGGAATGTAGATCTCCTAGAAGATCTGATGCTGGTAAACCCTTAAGTCAGGTTGTTAAAGCTCAAGATTCCAAATCCATGGTTGCAGTTCAAGGAATTGATGGTACAGGATGGGATTGGAGCTATCTGGCTAAGAATGCTGAAGAGGATAAAGCTTTGGTTGCTGATATTGAAGAAGTAGAGCATGTTGAATATGCTCTCATGACACACTCCTCCTCTTCATCTGATAATGAGGTATATGATGATGCTTTTTGTAGCAAAGTTTGTAGGTTAAACACTGAAAGACTTAACAAAGAGGTGTTAAAACTAAAAGATGATATGAGCACTGAAAGGTGTAAATTGTCTAATTACCAACTAGCTCTTACTGAAACTGAGAAAACTGTTTCTGAATACAAGAAAATGGAATTTGACTTAAAAGATAAGATCAATATCTTAAAACATGAGTTAGAGGGTAGTATGGATGTTAGAAACATCATGACAAAGGTTAATAGAGATCTACAGGCTAAGTTAGATGAGGCCATTAAGAATAAAGATAATGTTGACCTCAAGATTCAAAGATTTGATAGAGCCACCCAAACCCTAGGAGACTGTGTAGCTAAACAAAGGGATCCTAAGGACATGACTGGGATTGGGATGAATGATTACTCTCTGGTTCCACCACCAGCTGGTGACTTCTATGGTGTCCCTAGAAAGGACTTGTCTTGGACTGGGATACCAGAATGCCAAGAAGAGGAATTCATTCCTCCACCAAGAGTTGTCACTCCAGTGGAAGAGTATCAACAAAAATTGACTGACCTAAATGAGTGGAAGTCCCAATGAATCACCACCCATTAAGGTTACTCACCCAATCACTGGTAAAGCTGTTGACCTAGGCTCAAACACTGTTAGAAGACCTACCATTAAATATGCAGAGATGTATAGGAATAATAGGTCACCCAAGAGCCAAGTTAGCAATCATGGAACAGGTTACTTCTCTTCTAGACCTAAGGTTGTGTCTAAGAAAGCCTGTTACACTTGTGGTAGCTTTTCACATTTGGCATACAAGTGTGTCAACGCTCCCAAAGCCAGCGCTGAAAGGAACAATTTTAGCGCCGATAGGAAGAAAGTCAACGTTGTTAGGAAGTCAAACGTTGTCAGACCCAAACCTTGTGTGCAGCAAAGTCCACAAGTGATTAGACCTGCTCCATTCTTTTCTAGAAGGTCTAACACTCAAAGACCTTTTCAAAAGACAAACACCTGGTCAAATAGGCAATGGGTTCCTATAGCAAACCCTAGGTTCAACGCTGACAAGGGTAATTTCAGCGTTGACATGACTAATTCTAACGCTGACAGAAACGTGACCAGACCTAAATATTTGCAGCCACAAGGTAAGAGGTCTAAAGCTTCTTCAAGCTTAACATGGAGACCCAAGAAAGATCAAAACCCTAATGATAATGGGATTTCAATGACTTGCAATAGATTTAATTACATTTCAAAGGTCATTACAAAACCTATTGGGGTTAAGTGGGTATTTCATCCTAAAAGGGATGAGAATGGGGTTGTTGTGAGAACTAAGTCTGTTCTTATTGAACAACCAAATGAATCCAAGTCTTCTGAGACTTGGGTTCCCAAAGAAAACTAATTTGTTTTCTTTATGTGCAGGGCATTCAAAGACAGATCAATGATTATGGATATTGGGATAGTGGATGCTCAAGGCACATGACAGGGAAGGAAGACTATCTGACGAATTTCACCCCTATTAAAGATGGTGATAAGGTATACTTTGGAGGTGGCTATGGCACCATTACAGGCAAAGGAACCCTTCTCACCAATAATCTACGTTTTGAGAATGTCTTCCTGGTAAAAGAACTTGATTATAATCTGTTTAGTGTATCACAAGTTTGTGATAACAAAAATAAGGTTCTTTTCACTGATACTGAGTGCTTGGTGTTAAGCAAGGATTTTAAGATCCCTGATGAGAAATATATTGAGTATAGAACACCTAGGCATAAGGACATATATAATGTGAATTTAAATGGGATTAAAATGAATACAAATATGTCTTGTTTTTATGCTAAGGCCTCAGTAGATGAGAGTAATTTGTGGCACAGGAGACTAGGGCACATAAATTTTAAAAATATAAACAGACTTGTGAGGCTTGGTTTAGTTGATGGTTTGCCTGAGAAGGCCTTCCACAATGACCACTCTTGTGTTGCATGTCTTAAAGGCAAGCAACACAAGGTCTCATTCAAGTCCAAACAGGTGCATACTAGTTCCAGACCTCTTCATATGCTTCACATGGACCTCTTTGGTCCAACAAATATAGAAAGTTTGAATGGTAAGTCGTATTGCTTTGTTGTCACTGATGACTTTTCTAGCCATGAAGAGTGACACAGCTGATGTTCTTATTGATTTTATCACTCAAATTGAGAAAAGGTCTGGCAATGAGGTTAAAATGCTTAGGAGTGATAATGGTGGAGAATTTAAGAACAAGAAGCTAGATGATTTTTGTGCCAGGAAAGGAATTACTAGGCAATTTAGCATTGCTAGAACCCCACAACAAAATGGGGTTGCTGAGAGGAAAAATAGAACCCTAATTGAAGCAGCTAGAACAATGTTGGCTGATGCTCACTTTCCTATAGCCTTTTGGGCTGAGGCTGTTAATACAACATGCTATGTGCAAAATAGAGCATTGGTTAACAAAATTCAGAACAAAACACCTTATGAGTTACTTTGGGGTAGAAAACCTAATATTGGTTTTCTCAGACCTTTTGGTTGTCATGTAGTAGTGTTGGATACTACTGATGCCTTAGGGAAATTTAGTGCAAAAGGTGATGAGGGTTACTTAATGGGGTATTCAGTCCAGAGCAAGGGTTATAGGGTTTATCTTAAGGAGGACAAACGTATAGTTGAGAGAGTACATGTTAGGTTCTTAGAGAATAAACCTAGTGATCCTGAGAGTGGTCCTAATTGGTTGTTTGATTTGGAACCCTTATCTAGAACTTTAAATTATTTGCCTGTCACTAATCCAGACATTGTGAAGGTAACTTCAAATGTTGTGGAGGAACAAGTTGTTAATGTTTCAGGTACATAGGTTCATGAGAAGGTTGGATCACAAGCAGAAAAGGCATCTCCTACATTTGAGTATGTCACAATTCCCATTTGGACAGATGCTTTTGCTGCTGCTGCTGCTGCTGGACAAGATAATGGTGGTTTCCAAATACCACCAGATACAAACATGCATGGTTCTTCAGGCGCTGACAAAGGCAAATCTAGCGCTGACAAGACCAATTCAGACGTTGATGGCTCAGACGTTGACAACAACATTTCAAGCGCTGTTAGCCCAGACGCTGACAACCAAGATTCAGACGTTGACAACACTTATGGGCATCTTTTCTCTTCCAGTTTTGAACAAGGTGGACCTTCCAATGTTCATGAAGAGATTCCTGTTGATCAAAGAGAGTCTGATGAAGAAGATATTGGCAACATGGAGCGTGAAGTTGAGGACACCAGACTTTTTGAAGGAGGGGTTCTCACTTCCACAATGAAGAATCATCCCACATCTCAGATCATTGGTGATATTATGACTCCAGTTCAGACCAGAAGATCTCATCAAGGTCTTGGTGGGTTTATTGCCAATATACACAAGAAGGTTGATACCCCTCTTGTGCAAGCATGTTTGTTTGCATGTTTTCTGTCACAAGAAGAACCCAAGAAGATATTTGATGCTCTCAAAGAACCAAGTTGGGTGGAAGCAATGCAGGATGATCTTCATCAATTTGCAATTCAGGATGTTTGGGAGCTGGTTGATTGTCCTAGATATGTCAGACCTATAGGGACAAGATGGGTTCTCAGGAACAAAATAGATGAAAGAGGTATTGTGGTCAGAAACAAGGCAAGGTTAGTGCCTCAAGGTTATACACAAGAGGAGGGGATAGACTATGAGTAGGTCTTTGCACCAGTTGCAAGGATTGAAGCTATTAGGATTTTTCTAGCCTATGCATCCTGCATGGGCTTCACAGTCTATCAAATGGATGTCAAGAGTGCTTTCCTCTATGGAACTATTTTTGAGGAAGTTTATGTGATGCAACCTCTTGGTTTTGAGGATCCAGAGCATCCAGATAAAGTGTATAGAGTCAAAAAGGCTATGTATGACCTTCATCAAGCCCCTAGAGCATGGTATGGTTCTCTGTCTACCTATTTGGTAGACAATAGATTCAAGAGGGGCACCATAGATCAGACACTATTTACAAAGAAGAAAGGCAAGGATGTGTTGCTTGTGCAGGTGTATGTTGATGATATCATTTTTGGGTCTACTGATCCAAAGATGAGTGAGGATTTCTCCAAGCTTATGACAGACAAATTCAAGATGAGTGCTATGGGGGAGATGAACTTCTTTCTTGGTTTACAAGTTCAGCAGAAAGAGGATGGTATCTTCATCTCCCAGGACAAATATGTTGCTGAAATCTTTAAGAAGTTTGGCTTTTCTCCACATGAAAAGAGGGCTACTACTCCTATGGATAGAGAACACCCTTGGGGAAAGATTGGAGATGGGAAAGATGTTGATGTCAGGCATTATAGATCCATGATTGGATCCTTGATGTATCTTACTGCCTCCAGACCTGACATTATGTTTGTTGTGTGTGCTTGTGCACGCCATCAAGTGACTCCCAAAGAATGTCACCTTTATGCTGTGAAGAGGATATTTAGGTACCTAAGATGCTACCCCAGTCTTGGTTTGTGGTACCCAAAGGATTCACCATTGGAGCTGATTGCATATTCAGATAGTGATTATGGAGGTGATAAGTTTGATAGGAAATCCACAACTGGTGGATGTCAGTTTCTTGGGAGCAGGTTAATATCTTGGCAATGCAAGAAACAAACAGTGGTGGCTAATTCTACAACTGAAGCAGAGTATGTGGCTGCAGCAGCATGTTGTGGTCAAGTGTTGTGGATTCAGAACCAGCTGTTGGACTATGGGTATAATTTCATGCACACTAAGATATTTGTTGACGATAATAGTACTTTATGCATCATTAAGAATCCTGTACATCATTCTAAAACTAAACACATAGAAATTAGACACCATTTTATAAGAGATTGCTTTGAAAAAGGTTTAATACAACCAGATAGGGTTGACACTGAGGAAAATGTGTCAGATTTATTAACTAAACCTTTTGATGCTGGGAGATTTCAATACTTGGTAACAAGTATTGGAATGGTTAATCTCACATAATATGTGTTTTGGATTCTTTTTGTAAATGTATGTACATGATGATGCATTATTATTATTGGTCTTATTGATGATTCAGATTTTCCACTATATTTTTTTAACACTGACAAAGGTTGCTTGAACGCTGATAAGTGTTTTTGCAACGTTGTCAGCAATATAATTGTCTAACGCTGACAAAGCTTCCCTCAATGCTGTCATGTGTTATCGGGGCGTTGTTAGCAACAATGTTAGTTTTGTGGTTTTTAATCTAAATGTGCAGATGGTGTTAGCAGTATACCATTGGATACAGAGTTGCTTATGGATCAATGGAGAAGCATTTGGACAAATTTTTATTTATGGATGATGGTTGGAATGTTTCATTCCTATCTTGACATAAATTTTTTATGTTCATGCATGATTTTAGCAAACTTTTTGTATCATAGTTTAAGGGGAGGTTTTAGGAACCTTTAGGATGTTTGGGTATCCATATGATACTCTTATCACAATTCTAGATTGTGTCCACAGGTGAGTATGGGTTAGTTTTACTAAACCATGAGGCACTGTAGCATGCATCGTATATCAACTTTGCATGCTGCCAAGACATTTTTGGCCTAGAATTGTTTGTGGTATGTTGGGAGACTTGGGAATGATTTTGATATGGGATTTACCTGGGAGTAACAAGGATTTTATAAGGTAACTTTGTTGTTAAGAATTTTGGTTAGCAAGGGACACTAGAGGACTGTTATGTCTATCTTGCTTATGCAAGTGTGCATAACTGGACAGTGCTTGCCGCCCTATGATAATTATCAGCTTTTGGTTATCTTCTCTAGGATAAATTACTTGTTAAGGTCATTTTTCACTTTTTAAAATATTTTATTTTTGGACGCTGACAAGAATTTTCCAAGCGTTGTTGTGACCAAATTGGACGCTGACATGGCTTTAGGCGAACGTTGACAAGATTATAGCCGTTGGGCGTTGATAGGTTATTTTTGACCGTTGACACTCAATGGGACCTACCCAATTGTTACTTTTTGACATATTTTCAAGCCGTAATTTTAGGAGTTGTTACTTTCATTTAATGCATGAGATAACTTATAACTTTTTCAATATTTTCATGATTGATTTTTGAAAATCTTTGCCTATTTTTGGGCCAATCACATGCATTCTTACTCTCCTATAAATTTGGCTCCTATTTTAAACAGGGTCTCTATAATTCTTGTCTAACACTTTTCTCTTATCAACTTCATCTTCTACACTTCAAATTAACAGCTTTCATCAATGGCACCAAAGTTTAACTCTGCAGAATTGGCATTGGGGTTCAGATCACAACACAACATGATTGCTTATCTTGAAGCTGATGATGATCTGTTTCCTCAATACACACAAATGGTGGCGTATTTGAACGTATCCCCATTAAGGTATGCTCTTTCTCATGCACCACTCATTCCAGTCACACACATTAAGCAGTTTTGGAACACCGTCAGTTCCTCAACAGTTAATGGAGTGACCACATTGACTTCTATTGTTTATGGGAGATCTTGGGTGGTTACTGAGGCCTTGGTACGCAAAGCCTTGCATCTTGATGATGCTGATGGTATAGTCACCCTTCCCATAAATGAAATAGAACAAGGGCTTAGGGCTTTGGGATATCCTTTTCCTGATGAAGGTACTCTTAATAAGTATCATAAGCAGGAATTTCCCCCCAGCCTGGAAGTACCTCATACATGTCCTCCTTCAATGTTTGAGTCCCAAATGTACTGCACACAATGAGATCAATAGATCCATTGCTAGTGCTATTGTGTGCATTGCAACAGGGCAAAAATATAACTATTCTAAAATGATTTTTGAGGGGATGTGTAAAAACAAGGGGACAAAAATGACTTTAGCTTATCCCCGTTTTCTGCAAATGATTTTTGGTGATCAAGGTTACTGCTCAAGGGATCATAATGATTTTTATAAGATCCCTGAGCAAAAGAAAGCTATTTTTATGAAGATGGATTCACCACCCCATAGAGACTTACCTTTAACCCCAACCATGCTTGCTGTTATTGCAGCAGCACAACCTCAACCAGACCCACAACCCCAACCAGACCCCCAACCTCAAATTAATCCCCAACCACAACTTGAACCCATTCCTGAACCTTTCCCCTCACCTGAACAAATGCAAATTGACCAAGAACCCTTTGACGCTGACATATCAAATGTTGGCGTTGATGTGCCTATTTCCAACGCTGACACACAACCTTCACAATCCCAAACACCCCTTAACCAACCCACATCCACCCATTCTTCCACACCATCTTCCACCCCCTGAATATAGGTTGATGAAACGCCAAAGGACTACTGGAGTGTTCTGTCACACCCCACCATGGCGGAATATCGGGCGCGACATATGGATATCATCACAACAACAGCGTGTCTATAGAGAGAACTAAATGAAATTGAAATATCATAGATGGCGACACAAATGTCGTGACAATATCTCAACAATGCAGGCGTCTAGGTAAGTAGGTAACAGGCCTACCTCTTACCAAAGACATACAAATAAACAAACATCAAACATATAGGTACCACAAAGTTCACTAAATCAAAACACAAAATAAAATCTAAGAGGAAAGGGATTCCTCCGAATGCAATCCTAGCAGCCTCTATACTCTAGCCACTTCTAACATCATCTTGCACAACTACCTCACCTGAAAATGACACTAAAATCTGTCAACATAAAGTTGGTGAGAACATAGGTTTAAGTTATCTAGAACATCATAAGAAACCTTGACATCCGCTGTAAATAAGTTGAAGAAAAACAATTTATAGTAATGGACCATTATGTGATAATCATGCTACATGCATCCACAACAAAACTCAAGCCAAGTACCAATCACATCTACAATTCACAAAGCACATTATAACAATCAAGAAGTATCCCGTCACACGCACAAGAACACACACCACACTATCCGGATCTTTCCCACACCACCTGTGGAAGATGAACTATATCCCCATCGAGATATCTTGCCTCCGAAGAGACGATGCACAAGTACTCAGGACGGATCGTGCCCCACGCTCCACACACATCACAACTGGTCCCATAGACGCCCATACATCTATGTACCAAAGCCAATCACAATCCAAACAAGATTCACATAGCAGAACACGTACCAAAGCACATATGAGAACACATAAGCACGCAAGTCACACAATAACACATTTATGTCCACACATTTTATAACATAGTACTAAATCATGTTAAAGAACATTACAAGTGTCATCTCCATCCCATACTGGAAAAAAACATTTAAAAACGTAGTAAAATGGGACTATGAACTCACCTGATTGCTTCTTCAAAGTCCTTGCTCTAGCCCCAAGCTAATAATCCAAAAACACATAAATCAATACATGAACCAACCTATAAAATGGTTCATCAACCTATGATAGACATCTAACCTCCTCTCATATAAATACCCCATTTATAACTCTAAACACCCCATTACCCTTCCCTAACAAGTCCTTAACTTGGTTAAGTTTAATAGCTATCCCGTTAACAATTTTACACAAAACAGTCCCAGTTTTAGGTCTCAAAACTTTAAGTCAAACGTCCACTTAAACATACCCATGGTTTCTGTAAAAGGAATATTCATACCCTTACATATGTTTGCTAACACCTCCCGCTTGCCCTAACCTTAAAGCTACTGTTAAGGCCCTGATATATATATATACTTTTGTCATTCCAGTTTTCCTGATTTTAAACGTATGAAAAGTTCATTACCATTAGAGGGTCTTACCCTAAACCACAATCTTAGCCCAAGTGCAGATCCTTATTACAATATATAAACCATCTCTCATGTTCGTGAGAAGATCCCAATGCAACCCTAAGTACCCCAAACAACCCAAAACTTAAAAAGAAAACAGGCTGAATTCAAAACTGTTTTGACCTCCGACTGTTGTAACCTGTTTTTGACCCACTTCCCGACCTCCAATTTAGTTCTCGTTTCTTGAATTGGAAAGCCACTTCAAATACCTTTTCAGGGGTATGTGGATCGTAAGATAAGAGTTTGTAGAACTTCCTATATGATCAAAACAATGACCCAAAATTCTGCCCAGTTTTTAAAAAACGGGTTTAACAAAATCAACCTCATTAATTAACCCTAATTCCTCTAATTACAAGCCCTAACCCATGTAATCATTATATTATGATTATTATAACATTAATTTACTGTTTTTATATTAAACCCTAACCTAAATCCATCATAAGATTATTAAAGAAAAACTAAAAATAATTTAATTAAAAAGGGATTTGAAGATTTACCTTGGATTTATGAAAACCCCCAAATTTTATGAAGAACCCTAATTTTTTTATAAGACTCACGAATTTCCTTCATCTCCAGGAGAAAAATAATGAATTTGGTTTAGTATATACATTATATAGGGTATGGGTGAATCCTAGTCCAACCCAAAGCCCACTTTCCTTAAATATTTTCCTTTTTTTCCTTTTTTTTTCTCTTCTAAACCGACCCAAACACCCCTAATTTCGTTTTTTTCTTTGTTTTTTTTCTTTTTATTGTTAATTAATATCTTATTAATATTACCTTAATTTACCTTAATTTATTTCAGCTCCTAAAACTCCCAAAACCTCAAAACCGTAAAACTAGTCAAATTTACGCGTTTTACCGTAAAAGACGTAAAATATACACTTTTAAAAAAAATCTCAAATTCTTAAATAAACTTTATAACTAAGTCCTAAATGACTTAAAACCATCCCGAAAAATATTCTTTTGGATAATTACCTCACCCGAGACCTCTAAACGCTAAACCGTAAATCCTAAAAAAAATACTACTACTATAATACTTATACGTATACGTAAACACCACAATATCACCATTTTCATTTCATAGTCACCACCTGTGAGCTCATGAACATGAAATAACCGTTCCTCGATTTACTTATGAGTACTCTATACTCATAAACGATAACCACACCAACCTCGTTCACACAAAATAAACACGTAAACACACAATTCAAGTAAGCACACATAAAATAACCTAAAAGTAAGACCAAGTGACAAACCCAAAACCACGGTTGTCACATCACTCCCTCCTAATAGAAATCTCGTCCCGAGATTTACTCCCAAACTCAAACTTATTCTCAGCAAACAAACGAGGATACATATCCTTGATAAAACCTTCACGTTCAAACGTGAACTCAGTTTACACGAAAATAATCTCAACCAACAACACATGAGCCTTAACCGTCCGCGAGGAAACTTATCAAAACCATAAATCAAAACTCATCAAAATATAACCACGTATAATAAGGTCTAAAGAACTCTCAAATTCCTTCCCAACTCATTTCTATGTTAACCCTCCAAGTGTTCATTACCGAAATATACCCAAAACACGAGTTTAAACCATGTTGTCCGAAAATTAACCTTGAACTCAACACTTGTACAATTAATTCGACCAAGCTACTGACTTCCAATTACGAAACTTTCTGAATATTTGAAAAGTATGTTCCGAGTACATAATTTGAAAAGTATGTTCCGAGTACATAATTTGAAAAGTATGTTCCGAGTACATAATTTTAGGCTTTTGAATCACCCAAAAACCTTTAAAAACGAATAAGTTATGACCAAACCGATTTTTCTCAAAATCTGCCTAGGCATTAGCGACAGTTTCTGACAGTTAGCGACATATTTTGACAGTTTAGCGACAGTTTCTGCCTACTCCGATTTATACCAAAAAAAACTATTTTTAAACCCTAAAACCCCCCATTAATTACCAAAACTAGAACCTAATTTATTTTAATTCCAGAAAATTAAAACTCTATTAATTACATGATTTTAACATATTTCACTAAATAAGAACAAAATTTTTAACTTAAGAACAATAACTTTAGGTGATCAAAACCAAAATATTTTAAAATAACCGAGTCATGCTTATATTATAAAGATTTTATATTCCACCTTATTTGAAACATGATCCCGACACTTCCTTATTTCATCGACTACCAACAACATTTTTTTCAATTTTCAAGTTCTTTTTTTTACCATGTATAACTCGAAACAAAAGACATCGTTACCCCAAAAATAAATCTCCACCATCTCAAAATCCTTCACGCCAAAAGTACCGTACAAACAAACACGTGAAATGAGGACCCGAGAAATGCGCTACTACAGAAGTTGAACATCTCAAAGAGAAACGAGCTAGCAACCATCCCAAGAATACAACCGGTAAGTAGAAAATAATTTTACATACATAGGCATAAGCGTACATACACTCAAATCCATCCAACATATACTATACAAGCATGTATTAACTCTCTTTCATGCAATCATACTTGAAAGTCCAGTGGTGTTGTGGCACATATATAATTATGTAGGCCTCCATAATTATACATGTTCCCTTTCACCAATGTACTCCCTCCTATGATGACACTTATAAGAAATTAATACTACACATAACACATAATCCAACAACTCACAAGCACATAACCACACAAGATAAGATCCAAAACCCCATGTATTAAAATAACATAGCTAATGCACGAAACACATAAACTCGTAGTCCAGCTGAACCAGCATAGACAAAATTCAAAATGTATAAAGAACATGAAAACATAATTAAGCGAAATCCAACAATGACTAGCGTATACGACCATGGTTCCACCCGCACTAATCAAAACTCGTAAAGAAAATAACATGTAGTTAAGTATGAACCATAGTAGTTCATAACCAAACAAATTCTACGAAAATAATATTCAAACACATCAACTACTATAAAATACACACATACTCCTATGACGCCTATATGCAGGGACCCTTAAGCTATAGACTAGGCTACACGACTAGGAAACCTAATTCTCTATAACCATTGTCTCTGATACCATTCTGTCACACCCCACCATGGCAGAATATCGGGCGCGACGTATGGATATCATCACAACAACAGCGTGTCTATAGAGAGAACTAAATGAAATTGAAATATCATAGATGGCGACACAAATGTCGTGACAATATCTCAACAATGCAGGCGTCTAGGTAAGTAGGTAACAGGCCTACCTCTTACCAAAGACATACAAATAAACAAACATCAAACATATAGGTACCACAAAGTTCACTAAATCAAAACACAAAATAAAATCTAAGAGGAAAGGGATTCCTCCGAATGCAATCCTAGCAGCCTCTATACTCTAGCCACTTCTAACATCATCTTGCACAACTACCTCACCTGAAAATGACACTAAAATCTGTCAACATAAAGTTGGTGAGAACATAGGTTTAAGTCATCTAGAACATCATAAGAAACCTTGACATCCGCTGTAAATAAGTTGAAGAAAAACAATTTATAGTAATGGACCATTATGTGATAATCATGCTACATGCATCCACAACAAAACTCAAGCCAAGTACCAATCACATCTACAATTCACAAAGCACATTATAACAATCAAGAAGTATCCCATCACACGAACAAGAACACACACCACACTATCCGGATCTTTCCCACACCACCTGTGGAAGATGAACTATATCCCCGTCGAGATATCTTGCCTCCGAAGAGACGATGCACAAGTACTCAGGACGGATCGTGCCCCACGCTCCACACACATCACAACTGGTCCCATAGACGCCCATACATCTATGTACCAAAGCCAATCACAATCCAAACAAGATTCACATAGCAGAACACGTACCAAAGCACATATGAGAACACATAAGCACGCAAGTCACACAATAACACATTTATGTCCACACATTTTATAACATAGTACTAAATCATGTTAAAGAACATTACAAGTGTCATCTCCATCCCATACTGGAAAAAAACATTTAAAAACATAGTAAAATGGGACTATGAACTCACCTGATTGCTTCTTCAAAGTCCTTGCTCTAGCCCCAAGCTAATAATCCAAAAACACATAAATCAATACATGAACCAACCTA
Organism: Glebionis coronaria; assembly: GCA_025667525.1. Taxonomy (NCBI): domain Eukaryota; kingdom Viridiplantae; phylum Streptophyta; class Magnoliopsida; order Asterales; family Asteraceae; genus Glebionis; species Glebionis coronaria. The sequence goes on along the minus strand of CM046882.1, from coordinate 119,953,346 downwards.
TAAAATGGTTCATCAACCTATGATGGACATCTAACCTCCTCTCATATAAATACCCCATTTATAACTCTAAACACCCCATTACCCTTCCCTAACAAGTCCTTAACTTGGTTAAGTTTAATAGCTATCCCGTTAACAATTTTACACAAAACAGTCCCAGTTTTAGGTCTCAAAACTTTAAGTCAAACGTCCACTTAAACATACCCATGGTTTCTGTAAAAGGAATATTCATACCTTTACATATGTTGGCTAACACCTCCCGCTTGCCCTAACCTTAAAGCTACTGTTAAGGCCCTGATATATATATATATATATATACTTTTGTCATTCCAGTTTTCCTGATTTTAAACGTATGAAAAGTTCATTACCATTAGAGGGTCTTACCCTAAACCACAATCTTAGCCCAAGTGCAGATCCTTATTACAATATATAAACCATCTCTCATTTTCGTGAGAAGATCCCAATGCAACCCTAAGTACCCCAAACAACCCAAAACTTAAAAAGAAAACAGGCTGAATTCAAAACTGTTTTGACCTCCGACTGTTGTAACCTGTTTTTGACCCACTTCCCGACCTCCAATTTAGTTCTAGTTTCTTGCATTGGAAAGCCACTTCAAATACCTTTTCAGGGGTATGTGGATCGTAAGATAAGAGTTTGTAGAACTTCCTATAGGATCAAAACAATGACCCAAAATTCTGCCCAGTTTTTAAAAAACGGGTTTAACAAAATCAACCTCATTAATTAACCCTAATTCCTCTAATTACAAGCCCTAACCCATGTAATCATTATATTATGATTATTATAACATTAATTTACTGTTTTTATATTAAACCCTAACCTAAATCCATCATAAGATTATTAAAGAAAACATAAAAATAATTTAATTAAAAAGGGATTTGAAGATTTACCTTGGATTTATGAAAACCCCCAAATTTTATGAAGAACCCTAATTTTTTTATAAGACTCACGAATTTCCTTCATCTCCAGGAGAAAAATAATGAATTTGGTTTAGTATATACATTATATAGGGTATGGGTGAATCCTAGTCCAACCCAAAGCCCACTTTCCTTAAATATTTTCCTTTTTTTCCTTTTTTTTCTCTTCTAAACCGACCCAAACACCCCTAATTTCGTTTTTTTCTTTATTTTTTTTTTCTTTTTATTGTTAATTAATATCTTATTAATATTACCTTAATTTACCTTAATTTATTTCAGCTCCTAAAACTCCCAAAACCTCAAAACCGTAAAACTAGTCAAATTTACGCGTTTTACCGTAAAAGACGTAAAATATACACTTTTAAAAAAAATCTCAAATTCTTAAATAAACTTTATAACTAAGTCCTAAATGACTTAAAACCATCCCGAAAAATATTCTTTTGGATAATTACCTCACCCGAGACCTCTAAACGCTAAACCGTAAATCCTAAAAAAAAATACTACTACTATAATACTTATACGTATACGTAAACACCACAGTATCACCATTTTCATTTCATAGTCACCACCTGTGAGCTCATGAACATGAAATAACCGTTCCTCGATTTACTTATGAGTAATCTATACTCATAAACGATAACCACACCAACCTCGTTCACACAAAATAAACACGTAAACACACAATTCAAGTAAGCACACATAAAATAACCTAAAAGTAAGACCAAGTGACAAACCCAAAACCACGGTTGTCACATGTTCTCCTCTGGTGGTCCTAGCCATGTAGTAGAGAGAACCACCACCACAAGTGTGGCTGGTGACCTGGATGAGGCTGGGACTATTGGTTCTGGCTTAGCAGCTGGCCAAGGCAGTCCCACCATTATTAAGTCCTCATCCATGCCCAATGAATCTGACTTGGGAGGTCAAATCCCCATTTTAGAAGAGGGCAGACTGGAACCAATGACTCTTTTGGAATTGACGGCAGTCTGCATTAGCTTGCAAAAGCAAAATGCAGACTTAGTACAAATTGTCAGCTCACAAGGCCTGGAACTCAAGCAATTAAGGGAGAGGATTGTTGTTTTGAATAGTGATCATGCTAGGAGGGGTATGGAGGAGTCTTCTAAAGGGGAGGAAGATCAAAGAAATCTGAGTGATAAGGGCAGCCAAGATGGTCAATCAATGGATGTTGCTGAAGCCCTTACAACTTTGAAGGAACAAACATGTTTTGATACGTCCTTAATCTCTACAACCAATCTAAATTTATCATTTACAGCTATGTTGAGAGAGGTTACACAAGGCGCTGAGGGAAAATATTTGAGCGTTGACAAGGCAAATTTGGACGCTGATAGAAGTATTTTGGGCGCTGATAGGATAAATTTGGGCGTTGACAGACCTGCACATGAAGGTGATGTATCCCAGTCATCATCTATCATCAAGGAAGTTTCTACTCAGGTATTACCATCTACCTTACCAACCATTGCACCATCTGATAAGGGTAAGGGTAAATTGGTAGAAGAAATTGTTCCAAAGGATGCAGCCCAGGTTGAATTTGATAGACGGTTATCTGCACAAATCATGGAACAAGATAAAAAGGAGAAGTCACCATTTGTTGTGTCTTCAGAAGAAGAAAGTGACGGCACTAGCTCAGACTCAAGTGTAATGATTATAGAACCTGAAAGGCTTGAGTATGGAGATGAGTTGGCCAAAGAGAAGCTGAGAGACTTGAAATTGCAGGTTGACTTTGACATGCTAGAGGTGGTTCAAATGTATAATTCTTGGGAAGAAAGCTGCATGGATAATCCAGACTTGACTATTTCAGATCAAATATGGGGTTTGGAGCTTCTTCTTAGAGTTCAGAAGGATTGTAAGGTAATATTGAAACACAAGGCAAGCAATATTCTCTCAGAGTTGAAAAGGGATAGAAGGGAGCTCTACTTTATGTTGCTCAGATGTCATGGAGTTGGATGGACACATCAGAAGTTGAAGGCTTTGACATTTGATGAGTTGGAACATAGGGCTTATTCCATTTGGGTGAGAGTGCAAGAAGCAAACACTCTCAGACTTCTTTCAGATGAAAGAAAGGAGCAACTTGCAGAAGAAATGGAAATCAAGAAAGCTATGATGATTCCCAGGCCAGTGAAGAAGGGATTTAAATTTGAGTTTCCAAAAGATATGGATCCACTATATCCAAATGAAGCAGTTATAAGAAAGAGCCTCAAGCTCTCCCCATTAGAAGCTTCAGATATGGTGCAAGTGTTACCATTAGATTCCAGGAATCCAATTGTGAGCTATGAAGAAGATGAATGTGGATTCTGGAAGATTGGTAGATTTGGCAAGGAGGTACACACTTTTACCACTCTCATATCTTTATTTGCAAGTTATGATAGAGAAGACTTGGTGGACCTTTGGAGGTTGCTGGAGACCAAGTATGAGGCTGAAGCACCAACTTCAGCTAATGGAATAAAACTTTGGACCACATTCAAAAGAATGTGTGGGACAAAAGATGAAGATCCTGCAATATGGAAGGATCTTGAAGATGACCTCAGTGGTCTTCAATGGAGGTTATATTCAGCTGCTGGTGTATACCATTTGAGTTCTACAAAGTTTGCTGAGTATCTACTTGTGGATGCTCAGTATTTCATATCCAAGGCTGTTTTGGAAAAGATGAAGGACACTCAGCTGGAGATAGATTATTCAAGTGACGTGGCAAAGGATTTGATCAGATTTATTCATTACCAATATAAGAAGATTTGTCAGACTCCTCCTAGTTCTTAATGCTTATTCAGAAACTTGATCATAAGAGTGGATTTCAAGTTTAGGGGAGGATTGTTGGGAATAAATTAAGGCCAGAATCACTTGAGCGCTGACAAGAACAATTCAAGCGTTGACAAGAGCAAAGCAAGCGCTGACAGCTCAAGCGTTGACAAGTTAAAGTCAAGCGTTGACACATTGAAGACAAGCACTGATGGAAGATATAATCTACACGTTTATTATATTCTAGAATACTTCTAGTAAGGATAGAAACGACAATGTATTTTCTATGTTTATCTTTACCTAGAATAGTTGATACGTAGCTTATTGTACAAGGCTTCTTGTATCTATAAAAGAATGCCTTTAGGTTAATGTTTGATATAAGTTTTACATAAGTTTTCGTTCATAAACATCTTTCATTGTAAGCAAGTTCGACATTGATAATCAAAGTGAAAGTTTGTTTATATCTTGTGTGTTCTTGTTTAAGTGTTAAATTCCGCATAACACTTAGATTTACAAAGCATATACAAAGGTTTCTCTACGTGTATTACTTGATCTAATCTCGTATACACAAAGCTAATCGATCTAAGTTTGGGATCAACAAGATGGTGCTCACGCGCAAGCAGGAACAACTCAATGCAGCAGTTCAAGCTGTGATGCAGGCCATGCTTCCTCAACTGAGGAATGAAAACAAGGCTAATGTGCAAGTTGCCAAGCAACGTCCTCGATTCTTCAAGAAGACTGACAACCTCAACGAGGCTGAGAGCTGGCTAGCTCATATCGAGAAGATATTTGATGCAATGGGTTGCAACCCTGTCTTCAAGGAAAGGTTGGCCTGTTACAAGTTTGAAGGTGACGTGCTTGGATGGTAGAAGTCAGGGAAGCAGTCTGAGGGAGGTGACAATTGGGCTCAGTTTAGGGAGTTGGTGATGGGACAGTTCTTCCCCAAGGCTGAGCAAGATAAGCTGAAGAGGGAGTACCACGAGATTAGGCTGAGAGCTGGGGAGAATAACAACGAGTTCATGCAGCACTTTCTTCGTTTGGCTGGTTTTCTTGGCGCAGCAACAGGTACTTGCCGAAGAGCAAGCATACCACTTTCGTTGGGCTCTTCGTTCATCGGTCGCCAATAACTTGGTGTGTGCTACTTTCAACACGGTGGCACAAGTAACCGATGCACCACGTAACTTGGAGATGCTGTAGGAGAGAGATAAATTTGGTGAGGCAGAGAGACCCGAGAAGAGGTATTTTTTGTCACTCGACGGTGACCATTTTCAATTCATTCAGTATTATCCAAATATTCATCATTCTCTATAAATTTCATCTTTTAGGAAGAAGACTGGGGATCGGCCTCAACTGGCTACTCAGCAGCAGCCTACTCAGCACAAGGGTAACGGTCAGACCCAAGACCGTTCTTCTTCGGATAGGCGTGGCGGTAATGATAATTACCGTAACAACGCTAATAACTCCAACAGTAGCAGGTCCCTAAATTTACTCATTTCTTATGTTATATGCTTATAATTCATAAATTTGAAACTTCAGCATCTTCTACCAGGAATCATGGTAATGGTAGGGAGTAGGACCCCAGAGGTTCACATCCTAACCGTACAACTATCACTGGTATTATGTCTTACGATTTTATGCATTGTCCTTTTTGTACCCATAAACCATGTCTCACGTGTACTTTTCTGAACAGGCTCCCAGCTAGCAAGGGCACCTGTTGGAGGGTATACTCACCCTCTCTGCACTACCTGCAACCGTAGGCACCCAAGGCCATGTTGCCGCAATAGTGATGCTTTCTTCAAATGTGGCATGACATGTTATCGCATGAAGGACTGCCGCAAGGGTGAGATAGAGGGCACATCTGGACATGCCGACTCCAAGCCACCTCCTACTACTGGACAGGTGTACACGACCTCACGTGATCAGGCCAACAAGTCTACAGGTACCATCACTGGAATCTTGTATATGTATGGTCAAGTTGCATGTGTTTTATTTAACACGGGTGCTACTCATTCGATCATTTCTATTGCTTACGCCAAGAATGTTAGGATATCCACTTAAGCCATTAGAGAATATATTAAACATTTCTGCGCCTTTAAGAGACTCTATACGTATAACCCATGGGCACAAGAGTCTTCCCCTCGAATTTAATGATATGATTCGCCCAGTTGACGCACTTCCATTGGATATGTATGATGTATACACATGACTTATAGATCAAGACAATAAAGATGATGAAGAACAAGATTAAAACTAAGAACGGAATATTAGATTAGATGAAGAAGAAGGAAGAGGGATACAAAGTATGTGTTTCAAGTGAGAGAAACTAAGGAGAGTTTCTCTCTCTAAAACAAGAAGAATGGAAACATACTATGGGAGACACACACAAATGAGGTTGGATGTGCCTTTTATACTAAGGCTTACAAGGTTAGGAGGCCTTCCTCATTTGTGTGTTCAGGACTAATTCCCGTTACATACATAACAATAACATAGAACTCTCTACACTGTTGAATATCATTTTCCACGAGCTTCGCAACAATATATTATATGACCAGCACTTTAAATACTTCTAACAATCTCCCCCTAAGGGTTGGTCGTATAATATGTGACTTCATGATAGGTGTGAAAACACCCATCCTTTTACCACTTAACTATAATAATAATCAAGCCAAAACGTGTATTTTATGCCATATATGTCGGAATTATGCGTGGTTTGTGTTTTTGTTGTGTTTTAGGACCAAAATGTGAAAAGGGAAGAAAACACGGGCTTTCACAGGCTTTTATCAAAGAAAACGAGAAAAGACGAAGTCAAAAGATCAAGAGTGCAAAAAGAACGGAAGTCCAAGGCCTATTCTGAAGATTTATCGAAGAAAAAGTCTAAAGACGGAAGTTTAATGAAGTCGAAGAACTCAAGTCTAATAAATGAAGAAATTATAAGACGAGTTCAAATAATCCCAAGACAAAGTCGAAAAAGACAAAGAATTAAAATCGAGACGAGACGAAAAGAATGAAAGAAGGAAGCAACCAACACCCCTTCCTTCCCTTCTCCCTTTAAATAGAGACATTTCACCTCATTTAGTCTTGTTAGCTAAATTGAAAACTTAGCTCTCCACTTTATTTCATGCACTTTCATATTGTCAATTTACATTATTGTCTTTAATTTTCAAGTCTTTAATTTCAAGTAAGTCTTTAGTTTGTGTTGAATCTTTATTTTTAATCAAGTTTTTCATAATCATCTCATTCTTCTCTTCTTGTTTCTAAAATCTATTGTCTTGTTTGATTAATCCTAAAGTTTTCATCTTTATGCTTATTTTGATTAAAGTTCTTATCTTTTTGGTTATTATCAGTTTCGTGTGATTCACGGTCTTAGCTTATTGTGCTTTTTGCTTAATTGGTGTCTAGCTTATTTTCATTTAAGTGTTTTTAAAGGTTTTATCTTTTTAAAGTTTAATCTTTTTCTTTTAGTTCAATTTATAAATTACGCTTATTTGGCATCTTGAAAGTTTTTAAATTCGTAGCTTATTTTGTTCTTCTTATTATTGTTTTGGTTAAGTTTTTGGTAAGTGCTTATTAGAGAAGTGCTTATTTGGTCTTCGCTTATTTGCTCCTTTTGTTTCTGTTCTTTCCATCGGAATATGCAAGGGTTTCTACATCCCGATAGCTTGTTGTGATCGCAAAAACCTTTAGGGTTTCTACATTGCGATCAATATTGCGACGGTTTTGTTTTTCACTCCATTCTGATAGATTTCATTCTTGTTATTCCGATAGTTTTGTTTATGCTTATTCCGATGCTTTCATTCCGACAGTGGATTCCGATGGGATTCCGATGAAGGATCCATTCCGATAGAATTGTAGTTTCTATTTTCTATTCTTATTTTTAATTATCAATTTAATTTTTCCCGCCATTTTCTTAAACTTTATTTTAAATTGTTTTTATATTAGCTTATTTTAAGATTACGTTTTTATTAAATTGTCAAATTCACTTTTCGTCAAGCTTTAATTTTACGTCATTTAATTAATTTACCTTGATAGTCTTAATTTCTCGTCATTTGCTTTTAAAGTTTTAAATTTTGTACAATTACTTTACCTGTCATTTACTTTAACGTTTCGCAATTTAATATTACTACAATGACCAATCTATTATTTTACCCACCAAAAGACGACTGAGTCGCACTTAAACCAGTAATCAATTCGATTAGACACACAAGAACAATTTTTCTAATTAAAATTCAGTTATTAAACGGCGCCGATGCCGGCTCTTTTCGTAAAGATTAACGGTTTTCTGTGAGAGACGCGTTGAATTTTGGGATCCGTTCACTCGTGAACGTTATTTTTCGTGTCAACAATTTTCAAAAATCCTAAAAACTAAAAAACTTCAAAAATACAAAAACATTAAAAGACGTATAAATAGCATTTCTTTTTCCAAGTTTTGCACCAAAAAGATTTTACTTTTATTTTTACAAGTACATATATATTCTCTATTTCTTTGGTATCTTTTTCTCTTTCTTTTGCAGGTGTAAGCGTACTAGATCTTCATCTTATTCAGTGCCCGAGACTCGTGAAGATTTAGGTATGGCTGGTGTGCACAACAACAATAACCCACCTCACCCCAACATGAATAAGAACAACAATGTTCCCCCACCCGACCTCCGAACGATGGAGGAGTTGTGTCAACCTACGATGAATGGACGCGGAGGACCGCTTGCGCCGATGCAAATCACGGCTCCAGAGTTTTCGTTGAAGCATCACATGATCCAACAAGTCCAAAACACTTGTCCATTTCTCGGATTGCCGGATGATGATGCCAACAAACACCTCGACAAGTTCATTACCGTAACTCAAAGCATGAAGTTGCCTGGTGTCACTATGGATTTTCTTCGCCTTCACCTATTTCCACACACCTTATCCCACCATGCCGAGAAATGGTTTGATCGTCTTCCGAAGAATTCAATTCATACTTGGGATGAGATGACTCAACGCTTTTTGTCGCGCTACTTTCCAGCATCCATGGTCACGAGCCTTCGGAATCAAATTAGTGTATTTACTCAAGAACCTGATGAATCACTTTTTGATGCTTTGGAACGATATAATGTTTTTATCGATCGATGTCCAAACCACAACATGCTCCCCGTCGCCTTAATTGATAATTTCTACGATGGTTTAACTTTTCGTGATCGTGATACGATTAATGCAGCCGCCGGTGGCACATTTATGAAAAGAAGACCCGAGGAGTGTAGAGAGCTTATCGAGAACATGACTACTTATCAAAAAAATTGGGATTCATCTGAATCTTCAAGGAATAACCCGAGAGTCAATGTTTCTTCTACTTCTTCAATCCCTGATATCACCGAATTGACCCGCGCAATGGTCGAAATGAGTAAAAATATGCAACTCTTGGCTACAAATCAACAACAAGAAGCTAAAGCTGTAGCAACTTCTTATGAGATTTGCGGGGGTCCTCATTCATACACTGATTGTCCTTCTACTCATGAAAATCCGGAAAACGTGTATGCGGCTCATGGTAACTATTCAACGGAAAGCTATCAAGCCCGACCTCAAGGTGATCGTAACTTGCTAAGTTACCGTTCTAACAACTTTCTTTCACCTGGTTTTTCTCCTCAAAACCACAACCCCAACAACTACAAAAGAAACAATCCAAACCCACCTCGAGCTTCTAATCCTTATCACCCACCCGCTTAACAAGCACCACCCATTAATCAAGATGTTGAAATTTTCATGAGGACCCAAGGAGAGCTAGTTAAGAATCTGCAAAGCAAAATCATCAACTTAAAAGGAGATATCACTAAGCAAGGGAATGATATTAGAACCGAGCTTCGACATGATATACAAACCTCTTTTAGCAATCAAACGAATGATTTGAAGAATATGATGGCTAGTTTCTTTCCAAGTACTCAATCCTCTATGAAGGTCTACGTAATTAATGGCCTATTCTATGTTATAGATTTGGTGGATTTATGTGGTTGATTGATTGATAATTAAAGAAGAAATGAAGGAATGAGATGAAAGATTAGAGAGAGAAAGGAGAGAAGGGAGATGATTAGAGAGAGAAAGTGAAAGTGGAAAATATGATTAAGTGAAAATGAGAATCAACAACCCCCTCCTAACATGCTAGGAGGGGTTATATATAGCCCACCCTACATGTGGGCTATATGGACCATACATAAAGTAAATAGATCACGAGCCCATTACATAATTATCGTTGGAGCGACCGATCCTTCATAAATACGTAAAACGTATTTCCAACAATCTCCCCCTAAGGGAGGTCGCTCCAAGTTACAAAGTTCTAAATAGTCTATAACTCGTGATCTATGCTAACTAAGATGTGACCGAGACTTTATTGGGAAAAACGTATTTCCAACAATCTCCCCCTAAGGGAGGTCACATCTTTTTACAAAATCTTTAACCTAGCATCTATGCTTGAGTCTTCGATCTTGTTCTTGTGAATATGCTTGATGTGATCTTTGACTTTAGTCTTGAGCATGTTTCCTTGCCTTGACCTTGTGCATTCTTCACTTGTGATATTTGCCTCTTTGTGACTTCATGTTCCACATACTTATACTTTTAAATTCTTGAAAGCTTCAGAGTTTGATACAGCGGAAGACTTGACCTTCAGGCTTTCTTGAATTTGTTGAAGTACTAATTGTATGTAGTATAAGCATGTGGTGACGACTTCTTCTGGATTGTACACCGCAATGCCACCTTTTTGTTACGCTGCATAAGACAGTTAGCAACAAACAATATACACGGATGAAATGGCCTTGAACATTTCATTCTAATTCGGTAGCAATTTACCTCCGGTCGGTGAAGACCGTTGGACGATATTAAATATCGTACTTGTGGCAGGTAGTTTCAAAAAAGAACCTCCTTGACAAGATTTCGCGGGTAAACCCGTTCTCTTTACTCGACCGTCCAAAGCTGACTGCGAACGTAAAGAGTGGATCATTTGGATAATATTATCCGCATGATTTGAAGCTGTCAATTCATGTTCCTGGAACAAGTGAAGTTCAATTAAGAACCGCACCATCGTTGCTTTCCAGTTGTCACTAGCTTGATTCATAAAGAATCTTGCAAGTTACCTACCAAGTGCTGTTTGAGGTTAACACTAGAAGGATTTCCATTCGTCACTGTAAATACTTAAGAGTATTACTCTGAATGTTCTGGCAAGATCATTAAGATATTGCGTAGAGGCCTGGAACGTGTTTAAATTCATTTAAGAATTAAACCACTGTTGCTTTCCAGTTATCACAAGTTTGATTCATAAAGAATCGCACAAGTCACCTACCATGAGCTTTTTGATATTCGCTCAAGAAGGATTTCCATCTTCATTGTAAATACTTTCGTATTACTCGGATGTTCAGGCAAGATCATGAAGATTTTGCGTAGGACTCTTAAGATCTTTCTTACTTTTCACAGTGTGTGAAGAAGCAAAGAATAATGAAAGTGTGTCCTAATGAGATATATGATGATCTCAAATGGCTCTAGACTCGATCGTGCATTTTGGATTTTTAGTGATCGGAGGCTGGAGAGGAGTGCCACCTTTTCAATACCAATTTATTCGGAATGAATAAATCAATAGATAATGTGTTGATCTCCGTGTGATTAAAACAAATACCTTTTGAGAGATATTTGAGTTAGCTGGGAAGGGTTGTGCATTGCATCACTGGGTCCATGACGTCTTTCTCCAATATCGAGAATCATTAACAAAAATGATCTCAATAGCATATGTATTGACCCGGTTTCTGCCTAAGGTTGTAAGGAGGGCTTCTTTCTTTACACCCTTTATCTTTACATTTCTTTTTCATTCTTCAACCCCTTCAATGCTTACCAATACATCATCACTAGCACCTTGTTGTGATTGTTCCAGTGCTAACTTAAGTACTTGGTCGGCATTCAGCTACGTTCACAATCTTTCTCCATCTTTCCTAAGGACTACTATTTCTAGCTATGGAATGTCCTTGGGAAGATTCCTCCGGTTCTAGAGAAATCATTGGACTTTAACTTATCCTACCATCCTTATGTCACCACAATCTTCACCGTCGTGAATAGAGATGTTTTGGGTAAGTGTATGTCACCATGAAATCCATTTTGAAGTGCAAATCCATTTTGCTCCCCCTTAACATATGCTACGATATCCGAAAACATTTTGCACATGTCGGGATGAGCTATCACGTTAAGTCAAACCATTTATGATTGATCATATCCCATATTAAATCACATTTTCTCCCCCATATTAAAAATATTAACCCAATCGATGTTTTTAATATCAATTGATTTAATAGCATTTTAAGAAAATTTGGGAAGAAAAATGCAAATCCAATTATCTTCATGAATTACACAAGCTCCCCCTCAAATTAATGAGGGTGTGCTGAAACGTAAATTAAATACCTTTTAAACACAAGTATAAGGTATTTATTACGTGCAGAGATCATATATAATAATGAATTCACAAGAGTAACAATTTACGAGGTAGGACCTGAATGATGGAGAACATCATATGAAAGATTCACATGGTTCTTGTTCACGAATGTTGGTCGTCCTCGTCACGTCCCCGAGAAAATTAATTCCCGTTGTTGAGTCAAAGCTTTCCGGTGAAATGCTTGACTTGAGTATGAAAAGCGGGTTGCTATCTGAAATAATAGCAAACCATTTTGAGCATGTTTTAAAAATTTGAACTTCTGCTCGAACTTTATTTACAACCCCGTGTCATTATTGAATGACATTTCTAGGTTTGTAAATATTATCGATTCCAGAAGACATGCTCTTTTTATCAAAACATTTTTGAACACACAATTTTGAAAGATTTAGAAAAAATCTTTGAAAAATTCTTGAAAAATTGTGTTCAAAGTTTTGAAAACCAATTACTTGAGCTTAAGATTTGGAATATCTTAGGAACGAGCTCAAGTCCGAGAAGTTGTAAACTTCTCGTTGTTAAGGATAAGTTTATCATCAGCGATAAACTTTCCTTTTATCTGAAGAACGAGTCCTAAGCTGACATTTACTTAGAAGTCGTTTTTCATGAGCTTGAAAACTTTGACTGTTTCAACGGAAAGCTCATGACCGAGAAAGGTTAATTTCTCGTTATGAGGAAAAGTTCTCTTATTTAAAAGATACACTTTCCTTTCTGAGCTTAAAACTTCGAATGTTTTAATACAAACTCATGACCGAGAAAGGTGAATTTCTCGTTACGAGGATAAGTTATCATAAAAGATAATTTTTCCTTTATTTTAAGTTCGAGTTACAGTCTGACATTTAACTATAAGTCATTGTGCATGAGCTTAAAAACTTCGAATGTTTTTAATTTTAGCTCATGCCCGAGAAAACTTAGTTTCTCGTTGTTAGGATAAGTTTATCATCGGTGATAAACTTTCCTTTCTTTGATGCACGGGTTACCATCTGATATTTAATGATAAGCCATATACACGAGCTTAAAACCTTTGAATGGTTTTAGGATAAGCTCGTGTCCAAGAAAACTTAATTTCTTGTTAAGAGGGTAAGTTATCGTTGTGTGGATAAACTTCCCTGTCTCTGAAGTCCGGGTCGTCGTCTGTCATTTAACGAGGAGCCATTATGCATGAGCTTAAAAACTTGGAATGTTTTTTATGTAAGCTCATGCCCGAGAAAAATTAATTTCTCGTTGTTAGGATAAGTTTATCATCGGCGATAAACTTTCCTGTCTTTGGAGATCGAGTTACAGTCTGTTATGTGACTGTAAGTCCTATACAACTTAACCATGAATCCCCTGAGACAGTTGTTTCTCTGATATCTGCTTCTTCAGCAACCAAACTCTAAGAGTGTCCTTAGTTGAACGGTATACAACGATTGGACCGCTTCGTTCTTTTGGAACATCAACTTTGGTACCTGCATTCTCATTAGGAGTTTGTATACTTTTGCATGGGTTAGAGATATCTATTTTTGAAGCACGTGGGGGTTCACAGTTGGCTTTACTTGTGTCAGAGGTGGCCTGAGGGGATGATTCACTTGTCTTAGTTGGCAAACGTTTCCTTTTATAGAAAATCTTAAGTTCAGGCTTAAGTGATGTATCATCCTTTGCAATTTCCTCCCTAGTAGTCTTCGTAGAATCAGAGACTATCCTAGTTAAAGGGCACTCGTTTCCTACAAGAGTAAAAGTTCTACCAGTGGGGCGCCAAACTGTACCAAAGGGTTTGATTTTAGCTATCCACTGGGACTTAATTCTAGCACGGGAGTTCACCTCATCAAGTAATTTATTGACACAAGCATCATGATTTGCCGTAAAGACACATTTTCTACATGTTTTACAAGTAGCATATTTAATGTCTGAATAATTCCTAGATTGATCGATGCTCTTAGAAGATGGCATGCTATGGTTAGCAGTGTTGGGTAATCTAGAAGGCATCTGACTAGGTTGGACATTGCTATCTCTTGCATGTGTCTTTTGCTTAGCTTCCCCAAGACCAGATTTATGGCAAACGTCTTTTGAACTAGTTCTAGACGTGGTCTTGGTATTTGTAGGGAAACTATAGGCAATCATATGATTAGGTCTTGCTAAAGCTGGAGTGATCACATAGGGCCTAGTTGCTGGAGTGTCTGGTCTAGAAAGATGAACCAAATCAACTTGGGAGGCAAACCGCGGTCTCGAGGATTGTGGTCGCTCGGATCTAAATGCAGTAGGTTGTCTGACAATCGGTTGTCTGACGAACTGATTTGTAGGCGGTTTCCCCAAGATTGATGGTTTTTCAAGCTTAGTGTCCACACTAGGTCCTTTACTTTTCCTTAACTCGTTTTTCAACGCAGCTATAGCAAAAACCTTTTCTTGTACTTGAGCCTTTAATGTTTCATTTTCTTTGAGCACGTTATCTTGGGATGCCAATTTAGATTCAAGCAGTTGAATTTGTTTCAAAAGATTATCCTTTTCAGCTTTAGAATCTAGAACAGTTTGATCCAATTTTCTTTCAAGAACAACGTTTGACTTTTCAAGTTTTTCAAAGTATTTTTCAAATTTATCCGTTTTCTTAGAAAATTCAAGTTTGGCATCCTCAAGATCTTTTGATTGCCGAGCTACGATCGTTTCGAGCTCTTTAATCTTGGAATCAGAAGCAGTCAATGAATCAGTTATAGGATAATTATCATGATGTTTAGCATTCTGAACAATCTCTCCCCCATTATGACTTACATCGGATGAATCAGAAGTGGTATTGCTATCACTCGTTTCCATCCCATGTTTGTCATAATTAGGTTCAGAATCCTCAATATGCGGCATATCATCAGCATATACATCATAAACCACATTACATTGTACCATGTTTGCCGGCTCTTCGGGTAAGGTGTCATCAAGAGAGATCTCGTGAACATTCCCTGACGTGCCACTGGCATCATGTTGTCCTCCTGATTCTGTGCTCGTGCCATCGTTAGGCTCCAAGTTGTCAACCGTATGACCAATTTCCTCTTGCATCGAAGAGTCTTGCACTCCATTATCATACCCTTGCTGAAGTCGAGATCTTTCATAAATCGAAGACGAGACCGATGACATGAGTTTCAAAATCGTATCACGAAAACCCGAAGCTCGGTATGTGTATCTCGAAGAAACGATTGGCAAATCATTGAACTTTCAGGCTTGATGATATTAAATTGGAGGAAAGGCGTAAGGTGTGTCACAAGAGCCTTATATGCAAGTACCGATGCAGAGTGATTAAAGTTTCCATGGTTGAGTTGCTCGGCGAGTTGGGTCAAAGCGGTGAAAATTGAGTCGATGAATATATGACGATCTTGTCCAAAGATTGTCACAAATTCACTCCCTCCTTGAATCCCCGAAAGAGTGACAAGATGATATTGAAGCATTTGAAATGAATTTATACCACTTTCTCTAGCTTTGTCGTGCATTCGATGCACGTCTCCCTCTTTAAGTGTCGAATTGAACGGGTCCATTGAAAATCGAGGAAAAATAATGTGGAGGTTGTGGTTTCAGGATTTTACAAATCGATTCGGCTCAAAAGATGTAGTCGGCTCAAACGATTATGAATTAAACCCGATTAAATAAATCCCGTCACGTTGACTCGTCACGTTTGACTTTACAACCGGCCACAATAACTTTTAACCCGGCAAATGTTTTTCCACGTTAACTCTTTTCGAAATAGCCGCCTCAATACAATTTGCCAAAAATTGAATAAACAAAATTAACTTAATAAATAAAAAAAAACAAACGTTAAAATATATCAATATAATAGGTTTATCTTAACAAAAATTTAACTAAAAATAGAAAATACAAAAACTGAAATTTGAAAAAAAAATAATAAAATAAAACAAAATAAAAATAAGAAAATAACTTTAACTAAAAAGAAAAATAAACTTTGAAAATAGAAAAAGATAAAAAGAAATGAGACGGTGAAAAGGATATCAAACGTGAAGTAAACAAAGGGACCACGTGTCTTCCCAAAACTGAAAAACTTTGTAAACTCCGTCTCAATAAAATAATAACCTTGGTTTATCCGCCCACTAAATATACTCCTAATTTCTCTCTCTCTCTCTCACAATGTCGTCCGCCCATATCTCTCTCTCTTCTCAAACATCACACAAACCTCTCCGTCTCTTATCTCTCTAGTTGTGCAGATCTCACCTTCTCAAAACACACGAATCCTTTATCTAATCTCGATCTAAGAAATCGAAGTGAGGTTCAATCTTCTTAAAACACACGAATCCCACAAAGAGCTTCAAGATCCTAAAATGGGTCTCGGGTAGGTTTTCTTTAAATTAATTGCATGTTATTTAATTGAGTCCCTTCTATCTACTGTCGTGTCTTTCTTGTCAAGTGTCTTGATTTTTTTGAGTCAAGATGATGTCGTGAGGGGGTTTACGTGAGGGTGAGGTTGTGTTGTGTTTTTGGTTTGATGATGTGAGAGTCAAGAGGGTGTCGGTGAGATGAGTGTAGATATGGGGGTCCTGTTGGTTTGGTTTGAGTTAGAGAGAGATTGTCGAGAGTATTGTGAGAGTGGATCGGGTGAGGGTTCGAGAGGTGTGGGGGTGATAGAGGGAGTCGTGTGGGTGGTGAGGGAGTGAGTTGGGTAACAGAAAGATTTTGGTGTGAGTGGAGGGTTTCGAGGGTGTTGGTTTGAGAGGGTGGGGAGGTGTCGAGGGTGTTGGGTCTGGTCGAGTCGAGTGGAGTGGGTGTTGAGGTTTGAGTCTGGAGTCAAGGTTTTAGTATAGGACGAGTCTTGGTCGGGGCATGATTTGAGTCAGTTAAAGGTTTTGAGTGAGTATCGAGTATCGAGTCGAGAGGGTCGAGGAGAGTTTGGACGGTGTGAGTTGATTTTAAATTGGGACGAGAGTCTTGGGTGATGGTAAAAAGAGAGTGTCTGTGTCGAGACAAAAGGAGAGAGTCGAGTGGGTGTCGGTGTTTGAGTATTGGTGTCGAAGGTCTTGTTTTGTGTAAGTCTGGAGGGAATGAGTCTAATTAAAAGACGATGATTTGCCCAATTTGTCCGTTATGTTTGAAATGGTTTCATTCGGAACTTTTCATTCATTCGGAAGAGTTCCGAATCGGAACTTTGTTCTTGATCCGGAAGTTCTTGGTTCGGAAGTTCTTGATCCGGAACTTCTTGATCCGGAACTTCTTGATCCGGAACTTTTGGCTTGATCCGGAAGTCCTTGATTCGGATGTTGTTGATTCGGAACTTTTGGCTCACTCGAAAAAATTCTTCACCCGGAACGTTTGTATCAGTATTGATGGACAAAATATGGACAGTTTTGATGGACCAAGATGGACAAAAATAAAACTGAAAACTGATTAAAAATAAAACTGAAAATTAAGAAAGAAAGGTTTGAAATAAAACTGATAACTGATAACTGGACAAAACTGAGACCCAATAGATTAAAAAAAAAAAAAATAAAATACTAATTATAAAAATATTGATTAAAAAACTAAATAAACTGTTTATAAAAAAATAGAAGCTGATTAAAGAAATAAAAAAGGATAAAATTAAAGGTTCAATTTAATATATTTTAAATAAAAAAGCAATTAAAACATAAACTTTTTATAAAAACACAAACTTTTTAACATTTGATAAATAAATTTTTGATTTTTATATAAAAATTTGTGATTTTTATCTAAAAAATAAGTAAATTTGAAGATTTGATATGATTTAACACATAAAAACACAAACTTTTTATAAAAAATACAAAAATTTTTAAAGTTTAAGCATGATTAAATCAAAACCCACCAAAATCAAAAAGAAATAAAACAAGAATAAACCAAACTAACCATGGCTCTTGATACCAATTGAAGGTCTACGTAATTAATGGCCTATTCTATGTTATAGATTTGGTGGATTTATGTGGTTGATTGATTGATAATTAAAGAAGAAATGAAGGAATGAGATGAAAGATTAGAGAGAGAAAGGAGAGAAGGGAGATGATTAGAGAGAGAAAGTGAAAGTGGAAAATATGATTAAGTGAAAATGAGAATCAACAACCCCCTCCTAACATGCTAGGAGGGGTTATATATAGCCCACCCTACATGTGGGCTATATGGACCATACATAAAGTAAATAGATCACGAGCCCATTACATAATTATCGTTGGAGCGACCGATCCTTCATAAATACGTAAAACGTATTTCCAACACTCTACTTCGGGCTCTCTTCCTTCTAATACCGTCACCAACCCAAGAGCGAATGTGAGTGCTATTACTACACGCAGTGAGCAACTCTTGTAGGACCATCTATCCCTCCCCCAGTTACTCCATCTACACCTGCTCCACCACCATTTATCCCTCCTACTCCCACGCCTAGTGTTAGCTCTCCATTACCGTCTCCACCTCTTACTGGAGTAGTACCCAAGAAACACCCTTCACCAACCCCACCTTCCACCTTTAAACCTTCAACATCTCAACCTTTACCTGCTACACCTACACCAACTAAACCCAACATCCCCTATCCTTCTCGGTTAGACAAGAGAAAATTGCTTACTAAAGAGGATGCTCAAGTCACTTCTTTTATGAAGATGATCTCTCAAATGAATTTCAACATTAGCCTCGTTGAAGCACTTGTCCAAATGCCGAAATTTGTGAAAGCATTCAAGGAATTGCTTATTAAGAAGGAGAAGATGGCCGAGTTTGTTAATACAAGATTGAATGAAAACTGTTTTGCAGTCCTTCTTAAAGAACTTCCCGAAAAACTTGGAGATCCCGGTCGTTTTGTGCTACCATGTATTTTTAACAAAATCAAAGAATTTACTGCCTTAGCTGATCTCGGGGCAAGTATAAATTTGATGCCTAAGTGTTTGGAAAACACTCTCATTACCCGACCTTACTCCAACAAAGATGACTCTTGAGCTAGCAAATTGCACTCTCTCTTACCCCATTGGTATTGCTGAAGATGTATTTATTAAAGTTGGTACCTTCACTTTTTCGGTCGACTTTGTTGTTGTGGATTATGAAATGGACCCTTGTATTCCGTTAATACTTGGTCGGCCATTCTTGAGAACCGGAAAAGCCTTAGTCGATGTTGCCGAAGGTGAGTTAATCTTAAGAGTCGGGAATGATGCTCAAGTTTTCAAAATGGGGAAGATCACAACCAAACCTAATGGAAGAGAATCGGCGAATATGATTAATGTGCTTGATGATTTTGTCGTCTACAACAATACTCTTTTCGATTCTTGCTATGACAATCCACTTTTCCAAGATCATGTGGATGATTCTCTCTCCAATTTAGATCCCCCACCAATTCATGAGTCTCCACCGATCTATGATGACTATGATGATGATTCTAGTTCTGATATGGACGATTCTAATTATTTTTCTTCTGAGTATAAAGACATGCCAACTTATGATGAATTTGGTGATCTCTCGAGTGATTCTTCACATGATAACCTTGCACCTACTTTTGATGAAGATCCTCCGCCAACAATACTTGATCCTACTTTGGATGACTACTCATTTGAGGAAGACTTTGCTACTTTTCTCAACACTTACTTCCCAAATGAGAATTACTCTCCTCCTTTGGACTTTGATGATGCTCTTTATCTTCCTTTGGATATGAAGAAACCCGTTTCAAAGGAGAAGAAGCCGGAAGACACCGACATCCACAGTACTTATATTTTAACACCTCTCTATCCACCTTCTGAGGATGAGATTGTGCGATTTATGAGCGGATCTTCTTCAAATTCTATTGAGCCTGAGTGTTATTTTACCCTAAAGGAAAAGGTGTTTGATCCCGGCATTTCACTTTTTAAGCCATCTCAGTATCCATCTGATGAAATAAAAGGAAAGATCTTTGGAACTTATGGAGATATGCTTGCACCTCATCACACTTGCTACCACCGTGCTCAATAATTGCTTAAGGGAACCTTGCCTACTCTTCTTTGGCTTGCCTTGTTCGCCTTAATCTTGTGCTACTTGATGGATGAAAACCATGTATTTGATCCCGGTGGATGTTCTTTAAGCTTCTTCTTATGCTAATCAAGGTCGAGTCAGGCTCACGACTCGGTTAACAAAAGCAAGCGCTTCTTGGGAGGCAACCCGCAGTATCTATCCTTTGTCTCTGTTTTTATAATAAGTGTAGGGGAAACCCTAGTATGTGTTTTTTGTTTTCTCTCTTATCATGTGTAGGGATTCGAGCTTTCAAAGATCTATTCTTGATGACTTTTGACGACCCGTGATCCTGTGTTCTCCTTCTTCCCAGTTCTATCCTAAACTCTTTTGATTCATTATTTTATCATTTATGATTGAAATAGGAATCACTTTAGTTTTCTTTTCCTTAGCAATATTTAAACAACGTGCACAATGTCCTTAGTGTAGGGGAGTTTACTCCCACATGCTTATACATTGAGGACAATGTTTATATTAAGTGTAGGGGGACTTCTATCGAAGTTAAGTGGGCTTTTCCTTGTATTTGTCCTCATTTTAACCGGAAAATTGATTTTTTTTGACATTTTTCAAAATTTTTGATCTATTTTGGCCTAGTAGTACTTTCCTTTGTTATCGTTATTTACCTTCTTTGCTAGAATAAACTTTTTAATAAAGTGGTTTTAATTTTTAAACGTTGTGAATCTTTTGACTCAACCTGAGTTTACTTACCCACGTTTACTCTAGCTAGTATCCTTAACGTGTTTAAGTCAAGTTTTGCTAGGCTTTTATATAGGGAACTTTAAAACGCGAAAGTCTTAACTCTCACGGGTTAAGAACAATAACTTTTCGCAAGTTCCTATAAATGATCCTAGAAAGTGGTTTATCAAGGGTCTTTAATATGCGAATTCTAAACTTGAAAAAGTCTAAGAAGTTGCAAGATCCTATAGATGACTTGAAAACCCAAAACTTTGATTTGATAGGCTAAGCATCCACGAGTCTCATACCTTGAGATTTTAAATTATGGAGAACGAGAGATGATAGAGTTAGTTATAAGTTTGGTATTCTTTCATGAATTTATGTGAGTTGATTATAAGCTTTTTCTCCCATCGCTTGTTTATAAATTTAATTGCAATAAGTAAGGTTGTACGATTTGAAAAGTTACTTAGGTTCTAGCCCAAGATCGTTTAAAAGTTTCTCGGTATTAATTAGAGTTCATAGCCAAGGCATAACTTATTGAAGCGGGATGCGAAGATTGGCGAGTCCAAAAAGGTCCTAACAAGACATGAGGGCCACATTTTGTGTTGATCCCAAACTTAGATCGATTAGCTTTGTGTATACGAGATTAGATCAAATATAACACGTAGAGAAACCTTTGTTGTATGCTTTGTGAATCTAAGTGTTATGCGGAATTTAACACTTAAGTAAGAACACAAGATGTAAACAAAACTTTCACTTTGATTATGAATGTCGAACTTGCTTACAATGAAAGATGTTTACGAATGAAAACTTAATGAAAACTTGATACTAAACATTAACCTAAAGGCCTTCTTTTATAGACTAAGAAGCCTTGTACAATAAGCTACGTATCAACTATTCTAGGTAAAGATAAACATAGAAAATACATTGTCGTTTCTATCCTTACTAGAAGTATTCTAGAACATAATAAACGTGTAGCTTATATCTTCCATCAGTGCTTGTCTTCAATCTGTCAACGCTTGACTTTAACTTGTCAACGCTTAAGCTGTCAGCGCTCACTTTGCTCTTGTCAACGCTTGAGTTGTTCTTGTCAGCGTTCAAGTGATCTGGCCTTAATTTATTCCCAACAATCCTCCCCTAAACTTGATATCCACTCTTATGATCAAGTTTTTGAATAAACATTAAGAACTTGGAGGAGTCTGACAAACCTTATCATATTGGTAATAAATAAATCTGATCAAATTCTTTGCCACATCACTTGTATAGTCTATCTCCAGCTGAGTGTCCTTCATCTTTTCCAAAACAGCCTTGGATATGAAATATTGAGCATCTACAAGTAGATACTCAGCAAACTTTGTAGAACTCAAATGGTATACACCAGCAGCTGAATATAACCTCCATTGAAGACCACTGAGGTCATCTTCAAGATCCTTCCATATTTCAGGATCTTCCTCATTTGTCCCACACATTCTTTTGAATGTGGTCCAAAGTTTTATTCCATTAGCTGAAGTTGGTGCTTCAGCCTCATACTTGGTCTCTAGTAACCTCTAAAGGTCCACCAAGTCTTCTCTATCACAACTTGCAAATAAAGATATGAGAGTGGTAAAAGTGTGTACCTCCTTGCCATATCTTCCAATCTTCCAGAATCCACATTCATCCTCATCATAACTCACAATTGGATTCCTGGAATCTAGTGGTAACACCTGCACCATATCTGAAGCTTCTAATGGGGAGAGCTTGAGGCTCTTTCTAATAACTGCTTCACTTGGATATAGTTGATTCATATCTTTTGGAAACTCAAGTGTAAATCCCTTCTTCACTGGCCTGGGAACTATCATAGCTTTCTTGATTTCCATCTCTTCTGCAAGTTGCTCCTTTCTTTCATCTGAAAGTGTTTTCTGCCTGCACTTTCACCCAAATAGGATAAGCCCTATGTTCCAACTCATCAAATATCAAAGCCTTCAACTTCTGATGTGTCCATCCAACTCCATGACATCTGAGCAACATAAAGTAGAGCTTCCTACTATCCCTTTTCAACTCAGAGAGAATATTGCTTGCCTTGTGCTTCAAAATCACCTTACAATCCTTCTGAACTCTAAGAAGAATCTCCAAACCCCATATTTGATCTGAAATGGTCAAGTCTGGATTATCCATGCAGCTTTCTTCCCAAGAATTGTACATCTAAACCACCTCTGGCATGTCAAAATCAATCTGCAACTTTAAATCTCTCAACTTTTCCCTAGCAAGCTCATCACCATACTCAAGTCTTTCTGGTTCAATAATCATCACACTTGAGTCTGAGCTAGCTCCATCACTTTCTTCTTCAGAAGTCACAACAAATGGTGACTTTTCCTTTTCACCTTGTTCCATCATTTGCTCAGCCAATCTTCTATCAAATTCAACATGGGCTGCATTCTTTGGAACAATCTCTTCTACGAATATACCCTTACCCTTATCTGATGGTGCAATGGTTGGTAAGGTAGATGGTAATACCTGAGTAGAAACATCCTTGATGATAGATGATGACTGGAATACATCACCTTCATGTGCAGATCTGTCAACGCCCAAATTTCCTCTATCAGCGCCCAAAATACTTCTATCAGCGTCCAAATTTGTCTTGTCAACGCTCAAATATTTTCCCTCAGCGCCTTGTGTAACCTCTCTCAACATAGCTGTAAATGATAAATTTAGATCGGTTGGAGAGATTAAGGACGTATCAAAACCTGTTTGTTCCTTCAAAGTAGTAAGAGCTTCAGCAACATCCATTGATTGACCAT
Source organism: Glebionis coronaria (assembly GCA_025667525.1). NCBI lineage: Eukaryota > Viridiplantae > Streptophyta > Magnoliopsida > Asterales > Asteraceae > Glebionis > Glebionis coronaria. Next base: position 119,929,854 of record CM046882.1, on the reverse strand, counting down.
CTTGACTGCTCTTATCACTCAGATTTCTTTGATCTTCCTCCCCTTTGGAAGACTCCTCCATACCCCTCCTAGCATGATCACTCTCCAAAACAACAAGCCTCTCCCTCAATTCCTTGAGTTCAAGGCCTTGTGAGCTGACAATGTATACTAAGTCTGCATTTTGCTTTTGCAAGCGAATGCAGACTGCCGTCAATTCCAAAAGAGTCATTGGTTCCATACTGCCCTCTTCTGAAATGGGGATTTGACCTCCCAAGTGAGGTTCATTGGGCATGGATGAGGACTTAATGATGGTGGGACTGCCTTGGCTAGCTTCTAAGCCAGAACCAATAGTCCCAGCCTCATCCAGGTCACCAGCCACACTTGTGGTGGTGGTTCTCTCTGCTTCATGGCTAGGACTACCAGAGGAGAACACTCCAGTAGTCCTTTGGCGTTTGATCAACCTATATTCAGGTGGTGTGGAAGATGGTGTGGAAGAATGGGTAGATGTGGGTTGGTTAAGGGGTGTTTGGGATTGTGATGGTTGGGTGTCAGCGTTGGAAATAGGCACATCAACGCCAACATTTAATGTGTCAGCGTCAAAGGGTTCTTGGTCTATTTGCATTTGTTCAGGTGAGGGTAAAGGTTCAGGAATAGGTTCAAGTTGTGGGTGAGGGTCAATATGAGGTTGGGGGTCTGGTTGGGGTTGTGTTGCTGCAATAACAGCAAGCATGGCTGGGGTTAAAGGTAAGTCTCTATGAGGTGGTGAATCCATCTTTGCAAAAATAGCTTTCTTTTGTTCAGGGATTTTATAGAAATCATTGTGATCCCTTGAACAATATCTATGATCATCAAAAATCATTTGCAGAAAACGGGGATAAGCCAAAGTCATTTTGTCCCCTTGTTTATACACATCCCTTCAAAAATCATTTTAGAATAGTTATATTTTTGCCCTGTTGCAATGCACACAATAGCACTAGCAATAGATCTGTTAATCTCATTATGTGCAGTACATTTGGGACTCAAACATTGAAGGAGAATGTGAATGAGGTACTTCCAGGCTGGGGGAAATTCCTGCTTATGGTACTTATTAAGAGTACCTTCATCAGGAATTGGATATCCCAAAGCCCTAAGCCCTTGTTCTATTTCATTTATGGGAAGGATGGTTATACCATCAACATCATCAAGATGCAAGGCCTGGCGTACCAAGGCCTCAGTAACCACCCAAGACCTCCCATGAACAATAGAAGTTAATGTGGTCACTCCATTAACTGTTGAGGAACTAACAGTGTTCCAAAACTGTTTAATGTGTGTGACTGGAATGAGTGGTGCATGAGAAAGAGCATACCTTAATGGGGATGCGTTCAAATACGCCACCATTTGTGTGTATTGAGGAAACAAATCATTATCAGCAACAAGATAAGCAATCATGTTGTGTTGAGACTTGAACCCCAAATCCAATTCTGCTGAGTTAAATCTTGGTGCCATTGATGAAAGCTGTTAATTTGAAGTGTAAAAGATGAAGGTTGATAAGAGAAAAGTGTTAGACAAGAATTATAGATACCCTGTTTAAAAATAGGAGCCAAATTTATAGGAGATAAAGAATGCATGTGATTGGCCTAAAAATAGGCAAAGATTTTCAAAAACTAATCATGAAAATATTGAAAAAGTTATAAGTTATCTCATGCATTTAATGAAAGTAACAACTCCTAAAATTACGGCTTGAAAATATGTCAAAAAGTAACAACTGGGTAGGTCCCATTGAGTGTCAACGGTCAAATATAACCCATCAACGCCCAACGGCTATAATCTTGTCAACGTTCGCCTAAAGCCATGTTAGCGTCCAATTTGGTCACAACAACGCTTGGAAAAATCTTGTCAGCGTCCAAAAATAAAATTGTTTTAAAAAGTGAAAAGTGAAAAATGACGCTTGGAAACCTTGGTTTCCGGGTCTTTAAAGCTACTAGGAATGATCATTGTTCATATGATTAGATAAACAAAGCGGAATTAGAACAACAACCATTAACAAGTAATTTATCCTAGAGAAAATAACCAAAAGCTGATAATTATTATAGGGCGGCAAGCACTGTCCAGTTATGCACACTTGCATAAGCAAGATAGACATAACAGTCCTCTAGTGTCCCTTGCTAACCAAAATTCTTAACAACCAAGTTACCTTATAAAATCCTTGTTACTCCCAGGTAAATCCCATATCAAAATGATTCCCAAATCTCCCAACAGACCACAACCAATTCTAGGCCAAAAATGTCTTGGCAGCATGCAAAGTTGATATACTATGCATGCTACAGTGCCTCATGGTTTAGTAAAACTAACCCATACTCACCTGAGGACACAATCTAGAATTGTGATAAGAGTATCATATGGATACCCAAAAATCCTAAAGGTTCCTAAAACCTCCCCTTAAACAAAGATACAAAGAGTTTGCTAAAAACATGCATGAACATAAAAATTTATGTCAAGATAGGAATGAAACATTCCAACCATCATCCATAAATAAAAACTTGTTCAAATGCTTCTCCTTTGATCCATAAGCAACTCTGTATCCAATGGTATACTGCTAACACCATCTGCATATTTAGATTGAAAACCACAAAACTAACATTGTTGCTGACAACGCCCCGATAACACACAACAGCGTTGAAGGAAGCTTTGTCAGCGTTAGACAATTATATTGCTGACAACGTTGCAAAAACACTTATCAGTGTTCAAACAACCTTTGTCAGTGTTAGAAAAGTATAGTGGAAAATCTAAATCATCAACAAGACCAATAATAATAATGCATCATCCTGTACATACTTTTACAAAAAGAATCCAAAACACATATTTAAGTGAGATTAACCATTCCAATACTTGTTACCAAGTACTGAAATCTTCCAGTATCAAAAGGTTTAGTTAATAAATCTGACACATTTTCCTCAGTGTCAACCCTATCTGGTTGTATTAAACCTTTCTCAAAGCAATCTCTTATAAAATGGTGTCTAATTTCTATGTGTTTAGTTTTAGAATGATGCACAGGATTATTAACGATGCATAAAGTACTATTATTGTCAACAAATATCTTAGTATGCATGAAATTATACCCATAATCCAACAGCTGGTTCTGAATCCACAACACTTGACCACAACATGCTGCTGCAGCCACATACTCTGCTTCAGTTGTAGAGTTAGCCACCACTGTTTGTTTCTTGCATTGCCAAGATATTAATCTGCTCCCAAGAAACTGACATCCACCAGTTGTGGATTTCCTATCAAACTTATCACCTCCATAATCACTGTCTGAATATGCAATCAGCTCCAATGGTGAATCCTTTGGGTACCACAAACCAAGATTAGGGAAACATCTTAGGTACCTAAAGATCCTCTTCACAGCATAAAGGTGACATTCTTTGGGAGTCACTTGATGACGTGCACAAGCACATACAGCAAACATGATATCAGGTCTGGAAGCAGTAAGATACATCAAGGATCCAATCATGGATCTATAATGCCTGACATCAACATCTTTCCCATCTCCAATCTTTCCCCAGGGGTGTTCTCTATCCATAGGAGTAGAAGCCATCTTTTCATGTGGAGAAAAGCCAAACTTCTTCAAGATTTCAGCAACATATTTGTCCTGGGAGATGAAGATACCATCTTCTTTCTGCTGAACTTGTAAACCAAGAAAGAAGTTCATCTCCCCCATAGCACTCATCTTGAATTTGTCTGTCATAAGCTTGGAGAAATCCTCACTCATTTTTGGATCAGTAGACCCAAAAATTATATCATCAACATAGACCTGCACAAGCAACACATCTTTGCCTTTCTTCTTTGTAAATAGTGTCTGATCTATGGTGCCCCTCTTGAATCCATTGTCCACCAAATAAGTGGACAAAGTACCATACCATGCTCTAGGGGCTTGATGAAGGCCATACATAGCCTTTTTGACTCTATACACTTTATCTGGATACCCTGGATCCTCAAAACCAGGAGGTTGCATGACATAAACTTCCTCAACAATGGTGCCATACAAGAATGCACTCTTCACATCCATTTGATAGACTGTGAAGCCCATGCAAGATGCATAAGCTAGAAAAATCCTAATAGCTTCAATCCTTGCAACTGGTGCAAAGACTTCTTCATAATCTATCCCCTCCTCTTGTGTATAACCTTGAGCCACTAACCTTGCCTTGTTTCTGACCACAATTCCTCTTTCATCTCTTTTGTTCCTGAGAACCCATCTTGTCCCTATAGGTCTGACATATCTAGGACAATCAACCAGCTCCCAAACATCCTGAATTGCAAATTGGTGAAGCTCATCCTGCATTGCTTCAACCCAACTTGGTTCTTTGAGAGCATCAAATATCTTCTTGGGTTCTTCTTGTGACAGAAAACATGCAAACAAACATGCTTGCACAAGAGGGGTATCAACCTTCTTGTGTATATTGGCAATAAATCCACCAAGTCCTTGATGGGATCTTCTTGTCTGAAGTGGAGTCATAACATCACCAATGATCTGAGATGGGGGGTGATTCTTCATTGTGGAAGTGAGAACTCCTCCTTCAAAAAGTCTGGTGTCCTCAACTTCACGCTCCATGTTGCCAATATCTTCTTCATCAGACTCTCTTTGAGCAACAGGAATCTCTTCATGAACATTAGAAGGACCACCTTGTTCAAAACTGGATGAGAAAAGATGCCCATAAGTGTTGTCAACGTTTGAATCTTGGTTGTCAGCGTCAGGGCTGACAGCGCCTGAAATGTTGTTGTCAACGTCTGAATTGGTCTTGTCAGCGCTGGATTTGCCTTTGTCAGCGCCTGAAGAACCATGCATGTTTGTATTTGGTGGTATTTGAAAACCACCATTATCTTGTCCAGCAACAGCAAAAGCATCAGTCCAAATGGGAATTGTAACATATTCAAATGTAGGAGATGCCTTTTCTGCTTGTGATCCAACCCTCTCATCAACCTGTGTACCTGAAACATCAACAAGTTGTTCCTCCACAACATTTGAAGTTACCTTCACAATGTCTGGATTAGTGACAGGCATATAATTTAAAGTTCTGGATAAGGGTTCCAAATCAAACAACCAATTAGGACCACTTTCAGGATCACTAGGTTTATTCTCTAAGAACCTAACATGTACTCTCTCAACAATACGTTTGTCCTCCTTAAGATAAACCCTATAACCCTTGCTCTGCACTGAATACCCCATGAAGTAACCTTCATCACCTTTTGCACTAAATTTCCCTAAGGCATCACTAGTGTCTAAGACTACTACATGACATCCAAAAGGTCTGAGAAAACCAATATTAGGTTTTCTTCCCCAAAGTAACTCATAAGGTGTCTTGTTCTGAATTTTGTTAACCAATGCTCTATTTTGCACATAGCATGCTGTATTAACAGCCTCAGCCCAAAAGGCTATGGGAAAGTGAGCATCAGCCAACATTGTTCTGGCTGCTTCAATTAGGGTTCTATTTTTCCTTTCAGCAACTCCATTTTGTTGTGGAGTTCTAGCAATACTAAACTGCCTAGTAATTCCCTTCCTGGCACAAAAATAATCTAGCTTCTTGTTCCTAAATTCTCCACCATTATCACTCCTAAGCATCTTAACCTCATTGCCAGACCTTTTCTCAATTTGAGTGATAAATTCAATAAGAACATCAGCTGTGTCACTCTTCATAGCTAGAAAGAATGTCCAAGTAAACCTAGAAAAGTCATCAGTGACAACAAAACAATATGACTTGCCATTCAAACTTTCTATATTAGTTGGACCAAAGAGGTCCATGTGAAGCATATGAAGAGGTCTGGAACTAGTATGCACCTGCTTGGACTTGAATGAGACCTTGTGCTGCTTGCCTTTAAGACATGCAACACAAGAGTGGTCATTGTGGAAGGCCTTCTCAGGCAAACCATCAACTAAACCAAGTCTCACAAGTCTATTTATATTTTTAAAATTTATGTGCCCTAGTCTCCTGTGCCACAAATTACTTTCATCTACTGAGGCCTTAGCATAAAAACAAGACATATTTGTATTCACTTTAATCCCATTTAAATTCACATTGTATATGTCCTTATGCCTAGGTGTTCTATACTCAATATACTTCTCATCAGGGATCTTAAAATCCTTGCTTAACACCAAACACTCAGTATCAGTAAAAAGAACCTTATTTTTGTTATCACATACTTGTGATACACTAAACAGATTATAATCCAGTTCTTTTACCAGGAAGACATTCTCAAAACGTAGATTATTGGTGAGAAGGGTTCCTTTGCCTGTAATGGTGCCGTAGCCCCCTCCAAAGTATACCTTATCACCATCTTTAATAGGAGAGAAATTCGTCAGATAGTCTTCCTTTCCTGTCATGTGCCTTGAGCATCCACTATCCCAATATCCATAATCATTGATATGCTTTTGAATGCCCTGCACATAAAGAAAACAAATTAGTTTTCTTTGGGAACCCAAGTCTCAGAAGACTTGGATTCATCTGGTTGTTCAATAAGAACAGACTTAGTTCTCACAACAACCCCATTATCATCCCTTTTAGGATGAAAAACCCAGTTAACCCCAATTGGTTTTGTAATGACTTTTGAAATGTAATTAAACCTGTTGCAAGTCATTGAAATTCCATTATTATTAGGGTTTTGATCTTTCTTGGGTCTCCATGTTAAGCTTGAAGAAGCTTTAGACCCCTTACCTTGTGGCTACAAATACTTAGGTCTGGTCACGTTTCTGTCAGCGTTGGATTTTGTCCTGTCAACGCTGAAATTACCCTTGTCAGCGTTGAACCTAGGGTTTGCTACAGGAACCCATTGCCTATTTAACCAGGTGTTTGTCTTTTGAAAACGTCTTTGTCCATGAGTGTTAGACCTTCTAGAGAAGAATGGGGCAGGTCTAATCACTTGTGGACTTTGCTGCACACAAGGTTTGGGTCTGACAACGTTTGACTTCCTAACAACGTTGACTTTCTTTCTATCAGCGCTGAAATTGTTCCTATCAGCGCTGGCTTTGGGAGCGTTGACACACTTGTATGCCAAATGTGAAAAGCTACCACAAGTATAACAGGCTTTCTTAGACACACCCTTAGGTCTAGAAGCAAAGAAACCTGTTCCATGATTGTTAACTTGGCTCTTGGGTGACCTATTATTTCTATACATCTCTGCATATTTAATGGTAGGTCTTCTAACAGTGTTTGAGCCTAGGTCAACAGCTTCACCAGTAACTGGGTGAGTAACCTTAATGGGTGGTGATTCATTGGGACTTTCACATAGCAAACCTCCCTTAACAAATAAAGTAGGGTTAGCTTTCTTCCACTCATTTAGGTCAGTCAGTTTTTGTTGATACTCTTCTACTGGAGTGACAACTCTTGGTGGAGGAGAGAATTCCTCTTCTTGGCATTCTGGTATACCAGTCCAAGATAAATCCTTTCTAAGGACACCATAGAAGTCACCAGCTGGTGGTGGAACCAGAGAGTAATCATTCATCCCAATCCCAGTCATATCCTTGGGATCCCTTTGTTTAGCTACACAGTCTCCTAGGGCTTGGGTGGCTCTATCAAATCTTTGAATCTTGAGGTCAACATTATCTTTATTCTTAATGGCCTCATCTAACTTAGCCTGTAGGTCTTTATTGACCTTTGACATGATATTTCTAATATCCATACTACCCTCTAGATCATGTTTTAAGATATTTATCTTATCTTTTAAGATCAAATTCCATTTTCTTGTATTCAGAAACGGTTTTCTCAGTTTCAGAAAGAGCTAGTTGGTAATTGGATAATTTACACCTTTCAGTGCTCATATCCTCTTTTAGTTTTAACACCTCTTTATTAAGTCTGTCAGTGTTTAACCTACAACCTTTGCTACAAAAAGCATCATCATATACCTCATTATCAGATGAAGATGAGGAGTGTGCCATGAGAGCATATTCAACATGCTCTTCTTCTTCAATATCAGCAATCAAAGCTTTGTCCTCTTCAGCATCCTTAGCCAGATAGCTCCAATCCCATCCAGTACCATCAATTCCTTGAACTGCAACCATGGCTTTGGAGTCTTGAGCTTTAACAACCTGACTTGAGGGTTTACCAGCATCAGATCTTCTAGGAGATCTGCATTCCCTCATGAAGTACCCCATGCGATGACAATTGTGGCACTCAACTTTGGATTTATCAAATCCAGCAGTGTCTTTAGCATTGAAGGTCATCTTCTTCTTGAACCTTCTATTCCACCTATTTGCTCTTATACTAGCAAGAGCCATGTTCCACTTGATGTCCATCTCTTCCAAGTGTTCATCACTTATCTGCTCAAGGTCCTCATATGTAATCACTGAACCATTGGGCAAAGAAGCAATGTAAGCACACACAGTATCCAAATCCAAACCAGCAGGTTTAACTCTTGGGAAGTCATTCATGAATGTGTCAGCGTCTGAAAAAGAGACGTTGACAGGACTTGTTCCAGCGCTGACAAATGATGATCCAGTAACTGGATGCATAAAAGAGTCCTTCTGATTGAATTGACCTTCACTATGAGAGAAGAAGGCCATGTTGCTGGTGCTAGATTTGCTTCCATGTGCTGAAAGAGTTTCATCTTCCAACAGTCTTAGTTTGTTGAAGATGTCATCAAACGAGGAGCTCTTGTAAGTATTATTGGCAAGAATAGATCTTGCCTCAATCTTCCATGCCTCACCAAGACTTTTCAGAAAAGTAGCATTGGTGTCAACATCACCAACTTGTGTCCCCATGAAGGACAACTTGCTTGTGATGTCAAGCAATCTGCTTCTCACACTACTCAGTTTCTCATTGGGCTGAGCTTTGAAGACAGCATAATCATGCAGAAGTTGCTTTTTCTTTTCTTCCTTAGTGTCTGCATTACCACCATATGCAACTTTAATTGCTTCCCAAAGATCCTTAGCAGATTCATAGCTTCTATATTTGTGCTAATTTTCTTGTCCCAAAGAGACTTTCAGAATATTTAGGGCTTTCATGTCAGCCCTTTTCTTTGCAATATCTTCAGCACTTACAGCTCTACCATCTCCAGGTTTTTCTTTCTTATCTTCATCAGGACATCCTTCAACAGTTGATCTTTTCGTAATGGCATCCTGAATCTTTTGAGCCTTATTGAATGAGTTTCCATATTCAATAATCTCCCAGAGTGTGTAGCCAAAGATCCCCAGATATTATTCAAAGTTGAACCTCCATAAGTCAAAGTTGGTTGCATCAAGCATGGGAATTTTGATGTTTGGTAAGGGTGAGGAGGAGGAGGTTATCGCTTCAGACATGATGTTTTTAGGGTTTTGGTGTTCGTATATCGTTCTGGTGTTCTTCAAAGATCAAAAGTTCCTCAACAAGCTCTGATACCACTTGTTGATCCCAAACTTAGATCGATTAGCTTTGTGTATACGAGATTAGATCAAATATAACACGTAGAGAAACCTTTGTTGTATGCTTTGTGAATCTAAGTGTTATGCGGAATTTAACACTTAAGTAAGAACACAAGATGTAAACAAAACTTTCAGTTTGATTATGAATGTCGAACTTGCTTACAATGAAAGATGTTTACGAATGAAAACTTAATGAAAACTTGATACTAAACATTAACCTAAAGGCCTTCTTTTATAGACTAAGAAGCCTTGTACAATAAGCTACGTATCAACTATTCTAGGTAAAGATAAACATAGAAAATACATTGTCGTTTCTATCCTTACTAGAAGTATTCTAGAACATAATAAACGTGTAGCTTTTATCTTCCATCAGTGCTTGTCTTCAATCTGTCAACGCTTGACTTTAACTTGGCAACGCTTAAGCTGTCAGCGCTCACTTTGCTCTTGTCAACGCTTGAGTTGTTCTTGTCAGCGTTCAAGTGATCTGGCCTTAATTTATTCCCAACATTTTTTTGCTAAAGATCCAAAAGTGATGTGAAGAATCATTTATCAAAAATCAATATGAAGGATCGAGACACACGACGAAAAGCAAAAACTCCCCTAAAGATCATGGAGAAGTCTATCCAAAAAGACCCTAGCAAGTTATGAGGATAAATAGATTCAAGTCCTAAAAGGAGGCGGATCGTTGTATCAAAATCCAAAATAAAGATTAGAGAAAAATGAAGAAGTCGTGGTCCAAGTATGAAGAATCTCTCAAAAACTTCAAGTGAAGAAATTCCTATTATGAAGAGAAGACCATAATTTCAAGAACGTCTCTCAAGATTTGAAGTATGAAGTCGCTGCCAAATATCGGTCAGAGAAGAGTCTCAAATCGTGAAGCAAGTTATGCCAATATATGAACTTTATGAGGTCCCGAGAAGCAGTTTTAAAAGATTTTTTCCTTTAGCTAACTATTGATTAAATCATCCTACTTTATTTTCGGCCTAAATAAACTATCGAAATAAGTCAACAATGCATCCTCGTGATCATTCAAGACAACAATAAATTATAAGAGATACACCTAGGAATAAAGGAGTCTAAGTAAAAAATTGGGCCACATGAGTTTGTGTTAGTTTGCTAACTTATAATAACAATAATCTTTTTTTTAAGCTTGGTATGGGTAACGTGAAACTTGAGGGTGATAATCATTCATGACATTCCAAAACCCTAAGGTAAGTTTTTGATCTTTTTACTTGTTTTCTTCCTTTAAATATTTTGTCTCTTCAATAAAGCCTAATGTAGATTGATTGTGATGGAAAATGTAAAACTTGCTTTGTAACTAATGCATTACATGAGGGCATTGCAATGGTCAAGTGTAGGGGATTTGATAGGTTTGAAAACACCCATCCTTTTACCACTTAACTATAATAATAACCAAGCCAAAACGTGTATTTTATGCCATATATGTTAGAATTATGTGTGGTTTGTGTTTTTGTTATGTTTTAGGACCAAAATGTGAAAAGGGAAGAAAACACGGGCTTTCACGGGCTTTTATCGAAGAAAACGAGAAAAGACGAAGTCAAAAGATCAAGAGTGCAAAAAGAACGGAAGTCCAAGGCCTATTCTGAAGATTTATCAAAGAAAAAGTCTAAAAACGGAAGTTTAATGAAGTCGAAGACCTCAAGTCTAATAAATGAAGAAATTATAAGACGAGTTCAAATAATCCCGAGACAAAGTCGAAAAAGACAAAGAATTAAAATCGAGTCGAGACGAAAAGAAAGAAAGAAGGAAGCAACCAACAGCCCTTCCTTCCATTCTCCCTATAAATAGAGACACTTCACCTCATTTAGTCTTGTTAGCTAAATTGACAACTTAACTCTCCACTTTATTTCATGCACTTTCATATTGTCAATTTACATTATTGTCTTTAATTTTCAAGTCTTTAATTTCAAGTAAGTCTTTAATTTGTGTTGAATCTTTATTTTTAATCAAGTTTTTCATAATCATCTCATTCTTCTCTTCTTGTTTTTAAAATCTATTGTCTTGTTTGATTAATCTTAAAGTTTTCATCTTTATCCTTATTTTGATTAAAGTTCTTATCTTTTTGGTTATTATCAGTTTCTTGTAATTCATGTTCTTAGCTTATTGTGCTTTTTGCTTAATTGGTGTCTAGCTTATTTTCATTTAAGTGTTTTTAAAGGTTTTATATTTTTAAAGTTTAATCTTTTTCTTTTAGTTCAATTTATACATTTTGCTTATTTGGCATCTTGAAAGTTTTTAAATTCGTAGCTTATTTTGTTCTTCTTATTATTGTTTTGGTTAAGTTTTTGGTAAGTGCTTATTAGAGAAGTGCTTATTTGGTCTTTGCTTATTTGCTCCTTTTGTTTCTGTTCTTTCCATCGGAATATGCAAGGGTTTCTACATTCTGACAGCTTGTTGTGATCACAAAAACCTTTAGGGTTTCTACATTGCGATCACTATTGCGATAGCCCTTATTCCGATCAAGATTGCGATCGCTCATTGCGATCGTGGATTGCGACGGATATTAAGGTATATTGCGACGGAACTCTGCCAAAATTTCAACAGCCATATTCCGACAGACTTCACATTTAGATAGGATATTGCGATCAATATTTCGACGGTTTTATTTTTCACTCTATTCCGATAGATTTCATTCTTGTTATTCCGATAGTCTTGTTTATGCTTATTCCGATGCTTTCGTTCCGACAGTGGATTCTTATGGGATTCCGATGAAGGATCCATTCCGATAGAATTGTTGTTTCTATTTTCTATTCTTATTTTTAATTATCAATTTAATTTTTCCCGCCATTTTCTTAAACTTTATTTTAAATTGTTTTTATTTTAGCTTATTTTAAGATTGTGTTTTTATTAAATTGTCAAATTCACTTTTCATCAAGCTTTAATATTACGTCATTTAATTAATTTACCTTTATAGTCTTAATTTCTCGTCATCTACTTTTAAAGTTTTAAATTTTTCACAATTACTTTACCTGTCATTTACTTTAACGTTTTGCAATTTAATTTTACTACAACGACCAATCTATTATTTTACCCACCAAAAGACGACTGAGTTGCACTTAAACCAGTAATCAATTCGATTAGACACACAAGAACAATTTTTCTAATTAAAATTCAGTTATTACTTCACTTCTTTGACCATCACTTTAAATACTTCTAACAATCTCCCTCTAAGTGGTGGTCATGAATTATGTGACTTCACTTCTTTGTTGTTGCAGACTTTGAAGCTCGTTGTCTTGAGAATTCTTTTCATCGTTCCTTTCATGACTTGTGATCTTGGATCTTTAATCTTTGCCTTGACTTGATCTTGATGCTTTGCCAACTTGTGTTCTTATGTCTTTCTCCACATACTCATACTTTGCGCTGTCTTGAAAGCTTGTTAACAATATCCCTTGAAAATCATAGTAGCGGAAGTCTTTGTCTTTAGATGTTCTTGAGCTTTCTTCATTTACATGAGCATGTGGTCTTGAATTACGACTCTTGAGGTTACGCCACCGTTTGCATTCCTCCGGTTTCCCGTTATAAAGTACGAATACTGTACCTGTGATTAGGTAAGTTCAAAGAACTTCCTTGACAGGGTTTCCGGCTATGGTAGCCGTTCTCAATACTTGAATATATCGAAATATAATTCATAGTACGGAGTGAATCATGCAGTTCCATTCTGCTGATTAAGTCGTCAATTCAATTTCCTGGAACAAGTTTGAATCAATTAAGGATCAAACCATTGTTGCTTTCAAGTTGACACAAGTTTGACTCATATAGAATGTCACAAGTTACCTACCACAGTGTTGTTTGATGATGACACTGGAAGGATTTCCATTCGTCACTGTAAATACTAATAAGTATTCCTTTTAATGTTCTGGCAAGATCATAAAGATATTGTGTAGATACCTGGAACGAGTTTGAATCAAAATAGAATCAGACCACTATTGCTTTCCAGTTAGCATATGTTTAATTCAAGTGAATCTTGCATATGACCTACCGCAGTGCTGTTTGATGTCTACACTGGAAGGATTTCCATTCATCACTGTGAATACTAGAGAGTATCACTCGGAATGTTCTAGCAATACCACAAGGATAGAGCGTAGGACTCTATGAATTATCGCTTGTGTTCTAATGATGAACAACAGTTGATATATGGAATAAGTGTCCAAATGAGATTTTTGATGAATCTCGTTGGCTCTAGACTCTATAAGTGCACTTTATTTGGTGATCGGAGGCTGGAGCAGACTGCCACCTATTCAATATCTACTATCTCGGAGTGAGAAAGTTGACAGGAAATAAGTTGAACTCCGTGACAATAAAACATACTTCTTTTGATAGAAGCTTGAGTAGGCTGGAAAGGGTTGTGCAATGCATCACTGGGTCCATGATACTTTGTCTTCAATACCAGAAATCATCAACTTGATTCTGATAGTAGATGTATTGACCCGATTTCTACCTAAGTTGTATGGAGGGATATTTTCTTTTCACCCTTTATCATTACATTTCTTTTTCATTCTTCAACCCCTTCAATGCTTACCAAGACCTCATAACTAGAACTTTGTTGTAATTGTTCTTGTGCTAGCTTAAGTCATTAGTCGGCATTATTCCCGTACACTCAACTGCTCCATCTCTCCTAAGGACTTCTATGTTCTAATGGATTGTCCCCGGGAAGATCCTTCCAGTTCTGGTTGGATCATAGGACGAATACCTAACCACCTTTTGACACCAATATCGTCGTGAATAATTGTGTTGAAGGTATAGATATCGTAACCAGAAAAACTTTCTAAATCACCAAAAACACTCCCCCTACAAATGTGCTTCAAAATGCAAAATCATTTAAGTAAACATTTTGCACATGTTAGGACGAGGAAGCACTTGAATCAAAGATCTTATCCAAAAATGAAACATTTTGATCACATCATAATCACTATTCTCCCCCTCAAAATTTGCATGTGTATGTGAGATTTTTGATATACTAGTGATGTAACATGGAGAGAATAATGATTCATGAAAATTTGAAACTATATGTTATGAGATTTTTTATACTCATCCTCAAAAAAAGGATACTGATAAAAATAGGGGAGTATATGAGAACATAATTTTGAAAGAATTTGAATAAAATCTTTTGAAAATATCTTGAAAAATTGTGCTCAAATCCGAGAAAATTTAATTTCCCGTTGTTGAGGAAAAATGTACATAAATGAACATTTTCCTTGAATTCATGAGCTTAAAACTTTGAATGTTTTAATATAAGCCCATGACCAAGAAAAATTAATTTCCCGTTGTTGAGGATAAGTCGTAGACTTTCCTTTCTTTGGGGACCGCGTTATAGTTTGACATGTGACTATAAGCCATTATGTTGAGATCAAAACTTTGAATGTTTTGTGACAAGCTCAACCTGAGATAGATTGTTCTACCCGTTATTAAGATAAGTTATCTTTAAAGATACACTCTCGTTTATTTGAAGTTCAAGTTACAGTCTGACCTTTAACTGTAAGTCGTTTAGATGAGCTTAAAAACTTGGAATGTTTTTAATGAGAGCTCATGACCGAGAAAATTTCTTTTCCCGTTGTTTAGGATAAGTTATCAAACGTGATCAACTTTCTTTTCGTTGGGGCACGAGTCACAATCTGAAGTAATTGCAAATCATTTTACATGAGCTTAAAGACGTTGAATGTTTTTAATATAGCTCATGACCGAGAAATTTGAGTTTCCCTTTGTTAAGGATAAGCTATCATCCGTGATAAGATTCCTTTCATTAACGCACGAGTCACAATCAAATGCAATTGTAAATCATTTAAAGAAAAAGGAAATGACATGTTTTGAAAACATTTGAACTTTCATTCGAGCTTTATGTACACACCCGTGTCGTTATTGAGCGACATTTCTAGGCACGTCCATATTATCGAAAATGAAAGACATGTCAACAAGAATATTTTTGGTATTTTCAAAGATTTTTTTTAATTTTGTATTTTGTTTTTATATAGATATATACATTTTATTGTATTTTTCAATTTTTCATGTTTTTCGGAAATAGTCAAAAATAGACTTTTATACAGTAGAAGAAGGTGATGTCGATTGTACAGAATTGGAACCCTTTGAAGAAATGGATTCAAAATTCGCTGAAGTACCTGCAATGACAGAAGAAGAGTTTGCACAAATACTAGTGTTAGGAGTAACAAATGCATTTTCTACATTCAAAACACTCGCATTAGTGCTGGAGCAGGTGTCATCACTCTTCTTGATGGGAATCCACTTAAGACCAACTTCCTTGAAGATCCTACTCGTTGGTTTCCATTGAAGACTAGATCTAGGAGTAGTGTTCTCTTGCACAGCTGTAGACTTCTTTGGAGAGATACTAGGTCCTACATTGATCCGCCTTGAAGATTTCTTGTCATTGCGTTTCTTTGTTACGGGTGTGAATCTCCGTGGTGTTTTATGTGATTCTGCATTCTTTCTCTGTGAGAAGGCACGATAATTTTCCTCATAGAGGTATTGCAAAATGCAATGAGCATGGTTTCCATAGTGAATGCCCTTTTTGCATATGGGACATACAGGGAATTTGGAATTCTCGAAATTCCTTGTATACCTAGGGTTTGCTGGCCGTTCAGGCACCGTATTCGAAACATGACTACGACTAATCATTGGTGGTTGACAATTCCTAGGTTGTTGGGTGGGAGTCCTAGATTTTGGTTGATAATCATTAGGAGTGTGTTGAACTCTAGCGGTAGTTGGTTTACTAGGTTTTTAATACACATGGTTTACTTTCTGAATATTCCATTTTGGCTTACCCTCCCCTAGGTTGATGGCTTGACCAACGTCATTTGAACCTTTAGATTCCTTTGTGGGCATAACAATCACACGTTTGGGAGTACTCTTAGGAGTAGGGAAAGGTGCATTCATCGGGCTGTGTTTAGCAAAAGTGGGTTTTCTAAATGGAGGAACATAAGGTGATATGGCTGGTTTTGGTACAGTCGATGGCACATCAGTATTAGGAGGTAACCTAGAAACAATAGAAGGCGATTGTCCTAAGATAGATGGATTTGGTACTTTGTACGCATTTGGTTGTCGAACAATAGGTTTACCACAATTGGATTCCACCGTTTTCCCACCCATGTTTCCAACAAGTTTCATCAACTCACTGATAGCGATGTCTTTGACTTGCAACTGAGCTTTCAGATCAGAAATATCCTTATCCTTACTCTTTTCATTGAATTCACGAAATGATTCAGAGAGTTTTACTTGTAAATTACTGTCATCAGGAACTTTTCCAACTTTGTTTTGCAAAGCAAGTTCAAGAGAATGACAATGTTTCTGAAGAAAATCATATCGGTGTTGAAGAATCGTGACCTCTTTTTGATTAACATTTGTTGAAGGCCCACTGTCACGACATTCACCTCCTAACTGAGCTTGCAGTTGTTCGATTGTTTGTTGCATTTCATTGTAAGCTTTATCATACGAAAGTTTTTCATCCTTACATTCATCACATTTTTTGACATATTTATTCCAAAGATCGGTGAACTCGTTGTCCTTTTTGATGACATAAGACTCCAGTTTCTCTTTCGTACGATTAAGCTCATTTTGGAGGGTTTCATTATCTGACAGAGAGATGTTTACCGCAACGGGATTACTTTCTTCACAATCACCACTGTCACTTGCTTTCGAGAGACATGCAAGATCGCTTTCCAGAACTTTAATTCTATCAAGAGATTCATCAGCCTCCTTCGCCAAAGATTTAAAGGCTTCAACAAATTTTGGCTAATTCTTTTAAAAAAGCATGTTCAAGATTGCTCATCATAGCATCAACTTGATTAATAAGTGGATTAATCTCGTTGTGAAGAATTTTTCGAAATTCAGTGTAAACGGGTTAAGTAAAGTTTCCTCCAGTCATTTTGGCGTTAACAACCCGTTTGAGAATGACAAAATTATCTTTGAGCTCGTTTAGATACCTTCGTGTGATGCTCGGTTTTGGAGGGTCATCAGACAATTCCTCGCTTGGTAGCAAAAGTATTTCAGTACACATTTTAGACCGAACAAAATCAGTTGGAGGATTAACTTTCGGATAATAAATGGATGTCACTTCTTTATTAAGCTTTTGCATTTTTAAACGAGTCTCCACAGCAAGTTCAGTAGTTTCCTCATAATCATGCACACTAGGAGGATCATGCTCATCAGACAAGAGCACATTACCATTATATATTGTTTGATTTGTGGCCTGAACTTGCTTAAGATATTCGGGATTAGGAGGAAGAGGACAACCTAAAGCCATTTTGTAACGGGTGTAATTTATCTCATTCACTTTAGGTGCGAGCATATTTATCGTCTGCATAGTTTGGCCGCGTTTTACCAAAAGGTTGTCTAATTGCCTAATCCTATCCTGAGCTTTGCAAAAATCCTCAAGAAGCCCATCTTCTCGAATTTTGAAATCATGTTTCAGCTTTTTCCTGTCTTCTTTTAAATCAGAAACAATAGATTTTTCAGTTGAAAGCTGTTTATAAAGAGAGGTGATTTCATCATTTAATTCGCTTATCTTTTTAGCACTACTTAAGTGTAAGGCATTTAATTTCTGAGTAGTGCGTTTTTCGTGATAAACCGATGTAGCATGAGCTTGTTCAAGATCCTTAATTTTAGCATGATGGATTTCAAAGCTTTTCTCCCTTTCCTTATACCCCGCAAGCTCAGTGGTCAATTTGACATTAGTTTATCTAAACATATTATTAACCACATTGGCATGAGCGACATCCTTGGCAAGCTTATCAAATAATGATTTATAATACCCATGCGTCTCGGCAGGAAGGGTTGTAGGTTGGGCTACTTGATTTGACATATTATATAACTCATTATCATTGAGACGTGGGTGTACCTCAGAGGAACCGTCTTAATCATACACAGGAGCTATGTCAGGTTGAATTACCGATGTTGATGATTGTTGTGAATTAACCATCAAGATGGATTCCGTAGCCACCTCTTCTTCCTCGTCATATGCTGTTGCAGATGCCATGAGGTCAAACTCTTCAGCTAGAAGTGGAATTCTTGCTTCTTCCTTTTGTGCTATAAGAAGCTGAGACTGGAGATGGGCAGCATTCCTCTTTTTTCTTGCATGGCTATCACGATGCTCTATACCCACAACATCACTATCTTGTTGATACGTCATAGTAGAAGTCGTCTGAAAGACAGGATCTCAATTCGTAGAAAGCGTGTTTTGGAGCCTCAACAAAATCAAACTTTGCCGAAATTATCCAGCCCGACAAAAAATACCTCAGTCCGATATAAACTAAACCGAAAAAATTTTGAATTACCAAATTTTGAATTCAAGTTAGAAATAGCCGACAACTAGTAGGGAAAATTTTTGAAAAAAAAAGAAAAATCTTGACAAAAATAAAACCGAAAAATGGCCTAAAAATTTGAATTTGGGTCCGAAAATTTGAATTTTTGTTCGAAAATTTTTTCGCATCGCCAAAATTTGAAATCGAAGCTTAAATGGCCTAAAAATGGTCTAGAAAAAAATAAAATTTACTTGGGTTTTAATCTTCGTGTAAACTATGTTCCGGGACACGTCTAGATAGTCGCTAAGTCTGAAAAGTACTCAAACAAAATATCCATCGGAATGTCCATCGGAATACCTTCGGAATGTTCTATCGGAATATGGATCGGAATGTTTTATCGGAATGATATCGGAATACCTGGAAGAATACCTGTTGGAATAACTGTCGGAATAACCGTCGGAATAACTGTCGGAATATGTATCAGAATAACTGAGTTCAACACCTATCGGAATCCATATCGGAATATGTATCGGAATAATAGCTTACAACACCTATCAGAATAGTTATCGAAATATGTGTCGGAATGTATAAACCCTTTTCCGATGGATTCCGTCGGAATATATAAACCCTTTTCCGATGGATTTTGTCGGAATACGAGTACAGTTCCGAAACAATAGGTAAAAAGATGAGATTTTTGACAAGAAATCCGTGACTTTGACCAACCCAAAGCACCCAAATCTCTACCACGACTATGTAGAAGATATATGGATCACTTGGAATAACAAAAACACGGAAGAATTTGATCTAAAGCTCACGAATTTCAAGAAAACAAGGACAACACCAAAGAGCTAACCACAAATCCCTTGGCGAATGATACCACTTGTACGATGTATACACACGACGTATAGATCAAAACAATAAAGATGATGAAGAACAAGATTAAAACTAAGAATGGAATATTAGATTAGATGAAGAAGAAGGAAGAAAGATATAAAGTATGTGTTTCTAGTGAGAGAAACTAAGGAGAGTTTCTCTCTCTTAAACAAGAAGAATGGAAAGATATTATGGGAGACACACACACAAATGAGGTTGGATGTGCCTTTTATACTAAGGCTTACAAGGTTAGGATGCCTTCTTCATTTGTGTGTTCGGGACTAATTCCTGTTACATACATAACAATAACATAGAACTCTCGACACAGTTGAATAGCATTTTCCACGAGCTTCGCAACGGTATATTATATGACCATCACTTTAAATACTTCTAACAATCTCCCCCTAAGGGGTGGTCGTATAATATGTGACTTCACTTCTTTGACCATCACTTTAAATACTTCTAACAGGATATGTGTAATTTTGACATGATATTAGGCATGTACTGGCTATCCAAACATTATGCCACCATTGACTGCCATTCATATCGTGTCATCTTCGGTGATGTAAATGCACCAGATTATATTCACAACGGTTTCATACCCGGAAGGTCTGTACAAATAATTTCAACCTTACAAGCACGTGCACTACTGTCACATGGTTGCGAGGGCTATCTTGCTACTGTTCATGATTTGGAGGCTGTATCTCCATCTATCCAGAATCAGCCGATCGTGTCAGAATTCCCAGACGTGTTTCTAGAAGAACTTACGGGCATAGCACCTGCTCGTGAAGTGGAGTTTAATATTGAGCTCATCCCAGGAGCTGAGCCAATTTCTAAGGCTCCTTATCGCATGGCTCCCATAGAGCTGAAGGAGTTATAGGAACAACTGCAGGAACTGTTGGAATGCGGTTTCATCCAACCTAGTGCTTCTCCATGGGGCGCACCGGTTCTATTCGTAAAGAAGAAGGACGGCAATATGCGCCTCTGCGTAGATTATCGTGAGCTTAACAAGATCACCATCAGGAATAGATATCTGTTACCACGCATTGATGACTTGTTTGATCAACTCCAAGGGGCCAAACATTTCTCCAAGATTGATCTAAGGTCGGGCTATCATCAGTTACGGGTTAAAGAGTAGAACATCGCCAAGACTGCTTTCCGTACACGTTATGGGCACTACGAATTTGTAGTAATGCCATTTGGCCTTACCAATGCTCCAGCTGTTTTCATAGACTTGATGAACCGTATCTTCCACGAGTTCCTGGACAAGTTCGTCATTGTCTTCATTGACGACATTATGATTTTCTCTAAGTCAAAGGAGGAACACAAAGACTATCTTCATACTGTATTACAGATACTTCGCCAGAAGCAGTTGTATGCTAAATTCTACAAATGTGAATTCTGGTTAGACAAGGTGGCGTTCCTAGGCCACATTGTATCAGCAGAAGAAATAACCATGGATCCAGCAAAGGTTGAGGCTATTACCAAGTGGCCAAGACCGACATCAGCGACTGAAGTTCACAGTTTCCTAGGCATAGCTAGTTATTACATTAGGTTCGTAGAGAACTTTTCCCGTTTAGCACTGCCATTGACCAAACTGATGCGGAAAAGGGAGAAATTCGTTCGGACCGAAGAAAGAGAGAAGAGCTTTGAAGACCTAAAGCGGAGGCTGGTATTTGCACCGATTCTTACTCTCCCATCTAGTACAGGTGGATTTCAAATCTACAGTGATGCTTCAGGGAAGCGACTTGGCTGTGTTTTCATGCAACATAGGAAAGTGATTGCTTACACATCATGACAACTTAAGCCTTATGAGGAGAACTACCCTACGCATGACTTGGAACTTGCAGCAGTCGTGTTTGCATTGAAGATATGGAGGCACTACTTGTATGGTGAATCATGTGATATCTTCACAAATCACAAGAGCCTGAAATACATATTCACTCAACGTGAGCTAAACATGAGGCAGAGAAGATGGTTAGAGCTGTTGAAGGATTATGACATCAATCTGCAGTATCATCCCGGCAAGGCGAATGTAGTGGCAGATGCTCTTATTAGAAAGTCGGGTATGATCAACGACATCAAGATAGAGGAAGGAGATCATGAGACTTCATGGTGCTCCATCCAGTATCATCTCGGACAGAGATCCTCGGTTTATTTCACGATTTTGGAGAAGTCTGCAGAAAGCTTGGGGTACAAAACTTAAGCTTAGCATGGCTTTTCATCCTCAAACAGACCGACAATCGAAGCGAACCATTTAGACATTGGAAGACATGCTTCACGCATGTGCATTGGAGTGGACAGGATATTGGGATGATTATATCTTCTTGGTAGAGTTTTCATACAAAAATAGTTGGCACGCCAGCATTAATTGTGCACCGTTCGAGATGTTGTATGGCAGAAAGTGTAGCGCCCCAATCTGCTGGGATCATGTTGGTGAGCGAACACTTGAAGAACCGGAGATGATAGAGTTGACCAACGAGAAGGTAGCTGTAGCTAATGCGAAATTACAAGAAGCTCATGCACGTCAGAAGAGTTATGCTGACAAGCACCGTAGGGACTTACATTTCAACGTGGGAGATCATGTCTTTCTTAAGGTATCATCGGCACGTGGTGTTAGACGTTTTGGAATCAAAGGAAACTCAGTCCTCGATTCATTGTACCGTTTGATTTCATTGAGCGAGTCGGTAAAGTATCTTACCGTTTAGCGTTACCTCTGTAGCTTTCTCACGTTCATGATGTTTTCCATGTGTCCTTACTTAGAGGGTACAATTATCATCCCCTTCACACGGTTCAGTATCCACTGGAACAGATTCATGAAGATCTTACCTTCATAGAGGAACCCGAGCGACTTCTTGACAGACAAGAACGAGTCATGGGAAACAAATGAGTCTATCCGGGCTTCTTACCCTCATTTCAAGTTTTGAATTCAGGTATGTTCCTCTTTCAGTTTACTTTATCTATAATTCGGGGACAAATTATTCTTTTTAGGGGGGAAGAGTTGTAAAACCCGCATGCTTTTACCATGAACAGTACACTTAGTAAACATATGTACAAACTAAAACTTTCCTTTTATAGCACGAACACGTGTCACGAATATTAGCTACAGAAATTACGTACGTGTTATTGCACGATAAGTATTAAGTACGTGATATTACACGATAATTATTAAACATATTAATTATAATCACGAACATGAAACCATGAACGTTAAATCACGAACATGTAATTACGTACGTATTTTTATTATACGATTAATATCGTTTACGTACAAGTATTAGTTACTACACGAATAATAAATTACGAACTAACACGAAAATACTAATAAACGAACACGTAAATTGGTTAAACATGAAAAAGCCCATCAAGGCCTTTCTGAGGCCTCTTAGCCGCGGACAAGGAAGGACAAAAGGGCCCAGCCCAATTGATTTTTAACTAAATAACAAAAGGGGAAAACAAAGACATAATTTTTACAGACTTTACACAAAAATTAAAACCCTTGCCCTCCTCTTTGTTTCACTCTTGCCGCCGGCCTAAAGGAACACCACAAGAGTGGGTGTTTGATCTTGGTGATTAAAAACAAGTGGTATTTGTTCCTGTTATTGTTCTCGTTTGATTCACGCATTCGGTAAACCGTTAATTCCTTTTATTTTATTCTTTTTAGTTAGATCAAGAAAACATAAACATGGGGCTAATAAAAACAAATAATTAAACATGTTAGAATTCATAAGAAAATAAGGAATTGGAATTGGTTCAGGTTTTGGGTTTGGTTTTGTTCGGCCGACACTCAACCGAGAGCCCCATGGCTCTCGGCTTGTTGTGGTTCGCACCACCAACCGAGACTTCGAGTCTCCGTGTGGTTTTGGGTGTCTTGGCCGTAAGAAACAAGGGACCCCGACTTGAGTCAGGGTACCGTTTGGTTTGTGTTGGGTCTCGGCAGCAGCAAAGAACACCACCGGCTTAAGCCGGTGGCTGTTTTGGTCAAGCAGGGGGAACACACGGCTCGGCAGGGGGAACCACCGGCTAACTGCCGGTGGGAACTTACTGTGGTCAATGGCTAGCCGGGGCAGACAGGGGCAAACCACCGGCTTAAGCCGGTGGCGTTTTTCAACCAACAGTGGCAACCGGCTGAGCCGGTTCGCCACTATTAAGGGGGTGGTTGTTTTGGTCCGGTTCATGGGGAATTCGGTCCGGTTCACGATAGGTCTAAATTAAAATCACGGGTTCGGTTCACGACTAATTTTTACAAGTTATATTATTTTAGCAAGAAAATTAAATCAACTAAAACATGACTAATAATTAATTTAATTAAACATGGACTTAGGTTATTATTATTTATGAAATAATACATGTTTTAAACTAAGTATTTTAGTTATTTAATTTAGACTATAGTATTAATTATTTAAAACATGATCTATAATTAATTAATAAACATGACTTAGGTTATAATTAATATAATATTAATACATTTTTAACCTAAGTATTTTATACACCTTAATTTAATTAAATCATACTTATATTTAATTAAATCGTATAACCTATAGTTTATTTAATTAACATGATATTATTAATAAACTATACAAATAATTACATGACTTATGATGTTTAACCAATAAACTTAAGCTTATATCATTAGCTTATTAAACCAGCTCATTTCTAATTATGGAAACTTTCTATTTCAGGAAACTTACTATTTTTTTTGGAAACTTTCTATTTTTAGAAACTGATCTATTTTTGGAAGTTAATCTATTTTTGGAAACTTTCTATTTTAGGAAACCTGCTACTTTTAGAAAGTTACTTCTTATTACACAACAAGTATAATAATACAGGAATACAAGTAATACTTAACTAGAATACTTAGAATACATGATAAACATATCATAACATTAAAATCAGTAAAACAAGACAAGAACATATAAAACAAGCTAAGACATGATATAATCAATTACGTACTAAGTAAACAGAATACTTATACATGTCCCTATTTATGTAGCGTTAGTGAGATCGGAGTAGGACTTTCATTCTTTCGTCTTCTTTGTTCATTGGACACAAGGTACGGATTTCCCGTCCCTTTAGTATGGACATTCTTTCCTTATTAGGATTTCCCTGTTTGCCGCCAACTGTTTTCCTAGTATTGTTTTATATGTTTGATTACGTGTGTTAGTTTAAGAGCCTAAACCATATACATGCATGACTAGTGTCACCTAGTTATGGAGGTACCATAACCATAACACTAGATGCACCAATGTTATGACTTCCCCACGGCAAAGTGATTGGTCGTGGCGTCCCTTTACAGTTTTGGCCATTATATTATATTATCATGTGGAGCATATTGGTGCATCCTAGTTACATGTTTTACCAGTATTACCAAAGTGAATGTGATGTGTGCCTTGCCTCCTTCACTAGAGGTTGATCCCTCCTACCCAGACTAATTAATTAGAGGCAACCCCTCTAATTGCATGATGAGGTCTCCCCTCTAAGTATTCATGCACGGTGGAACCTCATGACCTATATGGGCTATTGGCTAATTAATACAGATTTTACATAAATACATATGTCTTTTCAAACTATAAAACCAGTTTTATGAACATGTTCTAGGTTGGACTTATACATTTCCGCTGCTATTAGTCTTTTATGCTTATGTTATTCCATGCTATAGTTGTATATCCGTTCACTGGGCGTTATGCTAAGCCATTTTCCTTTCATGTTCCCAAACGGCAGGTACTCATGGGCGCTCGTAAACTCTAAGCGTACGTGCATATGGATTGGAAGCTATCTAGCCTTCTCTACTATATGCATTTCGTCATACTTTTTGCTACATAATTCTTTGGACATTGTTTAGTCCTTTTCCTTTATAGTACTTATGTTTGTGTGTGATGAGCTTATACTTGGACTACCGATGTTTGTTTCCGGTATTTCCATTCATGGTCATTTAATGTTTTTGAGACATTTACCTTGTATGCTTTGATGACACGCCACAATCACGCGTGACATTCCATTTACCAAAATGGGGTGTTAAAGTCTTGCGCCGTTCATGACTCCAAAATCATTGACGAATATTACTGCGACAGAATTGTCACAATATATATTAATATGTTCTTTAAATGAAGGAATCACTCCAAGATCTCCAATAAACTTCCTAATCCAAATAGCTTCCATTGCAACTTCTGAAGCAGCCATGTACTTAGATTGAGTAGCATGCATTGCAATCGTTGTCTGCTTCTTGCTCTTCCAGTCAAATGCTCCTCCATTGATTACAAAAACGTAACCCGTTTGAGAATTTGTATCGTCTTTATCACATTTCCAGGACGCATCACAGAAACCTGTCACATTAAGTTCTATGTCTGGTTTCCTTCCAAATACCAAAAACATATCTTTCGTACTCCTCAAATACTTTAGAATATGTTTAACAGCAGTCCAATGGATCTTCCCTGGATTCTGTTGGTATTATCTAACAAAGTTCTAAGCAAACGCCACATCATGCCTTGTGCATCTAACAACATACATAATAGATCCTACAGTCGAAGCGTAAGGCAGCTTCTGCATGTATGCCTCCTCTTTAGGAGTAGATGCATCCATCTCATGACTCGGGTTATGCTTAACTTCCATAGGTTGAAAACCTTTCTTGGAATTATGCATATTATACTTCTTCAATATCTTATCAATATAAGCATCTTGACTTAGACCAATTAACCGTCTTTTCCTATCCCGATAGATCTTAATTCCCAGAATGTATGCAGCTTGTAACACCCCATTTTGATAAATGGAATGTCACGCGTAATTATGGCGTGTCATCAAAGCATGCAAGGTAATATGTAGTAAAACATACATGACCATAGGGAAAACCGGAATCAAACATCGGTTCCCAAACATAAGCCCAAAACATAACACAGTAAATGAACTGAATGAAAGACTAAACAGGCATAAATACATGAAGGAAACAGGAGAAGAAGTCTATGGCAGCTTCCATCCTATGCATGTCCTCCAAATGCTCGAGTCTTGGGTACCTGCCGTTTTGGGACATGGAATGGAAAGTAACGGCTGAGCAAAACGCTCAGTGCACGGATGTACAATATAGCATGAAATAGGATAAGCATGTAACATATAACAGCGGAAGACTAAGTTCTGAGTAAACTGGTTAAGTATTAAGAAAACTGGTTTTATAGTTTGAAAAGCCTTATGTTTATCTTATGAAAACTGTTTTAACATAAATATACCATAGCCCATATAGGTCATGAAAAGGTCACGTGCATGAATACTTGGAGGGGTGACCTCATCATGCTGATTAGAGGGGATGCCTCTAATTAATATACTGGTTTGGGTAGGAGGGATCAACTCCTTGTGAAGGATGCAAGGCACACACCACATTCACCATGAAATACTGAATAAAACATGTAACTAGGATGCACCCATACGCCCCACATGATATAATAATATGGCCAAAACTGAAAAGGGACGCCACGAGCAATCACTCCACCGTGGGGAAGTCATAGCATTGGTGCCTCCAATGTTATGGTTATGGTACCTCCATAACTAGGTGAAACTGGTCATGCTTGTATATGGCTATAGATTATGCTAATTTAAACATAAGCAGTTCAAAACAATAAAACAAATACTGGGGAAAACAGTTGGCTGTATACGGGGAAATCCTAAAAAGGAAGGAATGTCCATACTGAAAGGACGGGAATCCGTACCTCAAGTCCAGTGAATGAACGGAAGAAAGACTCCTACTTCTGGATCACTAACGCTACATGAATACACACGTGTATAAGTATCGAATCACTGATTACGTACTGGGTTTTATGTCTCATCTTAGCTTACTTGGTATGTATTAGGTCATGGTTTACTGTTTAAAGCCTTAAACTGTGTTTATCTTGTATTCTGATTAATCTGATTAAGTATTACTGGTATTTCATGTATTATTATACTTACTGAGCAGTATTAAGTAACTTTCCAAAAATAGCAGGTTTCCGAAAATAGAAAGTTTCCAAAAATAGAGTTACTTCTTAAAATAGATAAGTTTCTAAAAATAGAAAGTTTCCATAAATATATATAAGCTGATTAATTAAGCTAATAATATAAGCTAAGTGTTTCCTGTTTAATATTCTAAGTCATGAGATTATAAGGTATAGTTTATTAATTATTCATGTGAATTATATAAACTATAGGTTCAAAGTATTTAATTAAATATAACATGATTTAATTAAAATAGGTGTATGATATACTTAGGTTGAAAACATGTATTAATATTAATATTAATATAACCTAAGTCATGATAATCAATTAATTATAAGGCATGTTTAATAATTACTTAATTACTATAGTGTAAATTAAGAAATAAAATACTTAGGTTAAATCATGTATTATTAATTAGTAATAATAATCCTAAGTCCATGTTTTTAATTAAATTAATTATGTAGCATGTCAAATCAATTTAATTAATCTTGTAATAAATAATCTTGTAATAGTAAGTCATGATTTATTAATTAATATACCTTGTAATTAATATACGTGTTAAAATAATTAATCTCGTAAAATTAATGCCCCGAAACCGTGTATTATTTATTAACATGTGTCGTGAAACGAACCCGTGGAAGCCCATGTAAAACGTGGTGTTTTTACATATAAACCGAACCAAACCGCCCTTTAAAAATGTTCTAAAATCCATTGCCAAACAGCCCCTTAAATTCTGTTAAACCCACTGCCAAACATACCCTTAACTACCAGTTCCTCCTGGCAGTTTCATGTTTTCCCCTGCCTGTTTAAAATTCCCACCGGCAGGCTAATGATGCCAGCCGTGGGTTCCCACTGGTAGGCCAAAAGTTACCACTGGCCGCAGCCAGTGGTTTTCCCCTGCTTGCTCCCTGGGTTTCCCCTGCTTGCTCGCGGGTTACCCCTGCCAGAACAAAACCAAGCCGACACCCCTTTAGGGTTGCGGCTGGTGGGCTTATGTTGCCCCCGATAGGACAGAAAATCACCACCGAGACACATGGGTGTCTCGGTTTGTGTTTAATTCGTATAAAACAAATAGTAACCTCAAATCTTGTTTTATTATACGTTAATATACATGTTTTAAAAACCCGTTTCTATGGATTTGTGATCAATTAATAGGACTAACCTTGAAAAGAAAAGGAAACATAATACCTACTTGCGGTTAGGGTTTTAAGATCATACATGAATCTCGGCATGAAATCTTGAATTAAACTCCCGTGATTTGTCTTGGATAACCACGATTTGTTTGTTCTTGGGGTTGAAGAACTCGACGGCAGAAAGAATAGGAGAAGGAGGATCGTGTGTCTTTTTTTTTTACATTAGGGTTTTATGGATTGTTGACAAAAATAACATACCCTCTCCCGTGTGTTTTATTTAAACCGACTAGGACTCCATATGGGCCTTAGGCCCATTCCCTTTTTCTTTTTGTTCTTCAACCGTCCAACATAAAGCCCATTACATAAAGGTTTTATTTATTTTTTTCGTGTTTACTTGGTTAATTACGCGTTTTCGTGTATTTACCTGTCGTGTATTCTTTCTTGTTAAATTTCATACATGTTCTACGTAATTACATATAGTATATCAGTGATAATAATAAGATACGATATTACTTGTCGTACGTAATTAATATACGCAAATACTTGTCATGTTTAATTAATATACGTACTAATATTAATCGTTTAAATGTTCGTGATTACGTGTTACGTAGTTTACGTAAATAATTAGTTTCCGATCATGACTCACTATATATATTCGTGTTCGTATAATTATATACATATACGTAATTAATATTAGTTCGTGTTTTAATTACGTTCGTGATTAATTATGTTCACGTGAAATACTTATTAAATGTTTATCATGAACTCGTACGTAAACGATACTTATCATGTTATACACGTATGTACTTACTTGATTAATAGCACATGAATGTGATCAATACTGAATAAGGTACGTTTTAATCTAGGACGTACGATCTTAAGGGCACTATTCATGGTAAAAGCATGCGGGTTTTACAATTCTTCCCCCCTAAAAAGAATAATTCGTCCCCGAATTATAGATAAAGTAACTGGAAGCGAAACATACCCGAATCAAACTGGAAGGTATGCAAAAAAACGGAAATGAAGGTGACATGGTAGCAGGGAACGTGGAACGTGACCTGTCTTGAAAAGACATTGAACGTGACGTGACTGAAAGGACATATCTAATCGATAAGAGAAAAATGGATAAGAAGTCCGGATGAACTTGTCCGTTTCCAAGTGGCCTCCCTCTTGGAACGGTTCCTTCAGAAGATCCTGACACTAATGATAAATCTTGGAATACGAAGAAATTCTTGGTTATCAACGGGAAGTAGATCCCCTAAATTCGATCGAGGAAAAATAAGAGTTAACGTGCAAGGGTAACTGAAACGTTACGATGCAAGACCATCTGACTTAACTGATAATTAGAAACGATGCGCGAGACATAAAGAAACGTAGTACGTGAAAAATTTTGAACGTGATACGTGAAAAATTTTGAACGTGCTACGTGGAGATATGGCGAGTGTAGTATGAGTAAACATATCGTGATCCATGATACGTGTAACCTATTTTGATCATGATATGAGGAACGTGGAATGAACATGACATGTGAGACATATCGTGATCATATAATATAATGGCGGTGACGCCAAACACTACAAGGTGAGACGTGGAATATGACGTGAAACGTCTATCTGATGATGGAGAGTTATACTAAACTTGGGTCTGGTCTCACAAGTTCTTGCAACTTCCAGAACGAGAAAAGAAATGAACGTAGAATCGTAAGCCAAAATACGATCATGAACGTGAATAGTGTCATGAACGTGAGCGCGAAAGCAAGTCGTGGAATTAGAATGAAGACATGAAGTAAGTTAGGAGTACAATTACGAATCTTTGTCTGACCCGTTAGCTGAGGGATTGCCAAGTGATCGGATGAGCCTTGGCTGGAACATGTTCGTTCAATCTGTTGGTTCTGAAATCCGTACGGATGTAAGGATTCTGCAGACTTGATCAAACTGTTGACAATAACCCAGATAGCATCATGCTTCTTCTGAGTTTGCTGAAATCTGGTAACTAAAATCAATGGAGATCTTGTCCCTTTTCGATTCACAATTTCATATGATGAAAACATCTCAGTTTGTTGGTGTCCTATCTTAACCTGTTGGTATGTCAGATACCTAGATATGAACGTAACCGTATCTTGCTTCGTAGAACTTGATACTTAGGAGTTTGCGAAACTCTGAGTCTCTGAATCTAGACTTCTCCTAGCGTATAATTTTCTAGAACACCTAATGTAGTGTAGGGTTCTCTCCTTTATGCATAAGCTGAGTCATGGTAAGATTAACCATAGAAACCCATGTGATTCAGTGTGTCATTATAATCAAACAGAATAGATATTGGAAAAAATTTCCAGGGTAGAATTTCTCTTGTCATAGAATTTGCAACATAGTGCAGATATGGTCTTCCTGTTCTTCTCTAGGCTTAGAGGAAATCAGGTTATCCTCAATGAAAACACCGGTGAATTTGTTTAGGAGTTCATGGAAACTCAATTTATTAAGTCCATAATGCGGTTGGAGCATTGATGAGACTAATTCAAAATCATATATCTAGCATGACCGAGTCGTGTACGAATAGCAGTCATGGACATGTCCTGCTTTTTCACTCGTCACTGTTGGCAGCATGATCGTGAGTTCGATCTTGGAAAAGGGATTAACACCATACGGTTGATTGGACATGCTGTCAATATGTGGAGGAGAATAACTGTCAGGAATGGTGATTTGTTTAAGTTGACGGTAGTCGACACATAATCTCATGGTACCATCCTTCTCCTTGAAGGTTCTTCTGGAGTGTAAGGAACAATTTTGGAATAATCCGTTGGTTATGCGTAAAAGGACCCTAGTAGTCGTGTGTTACTGACAGCTAGAAAATTTTAGCAATATGGCTAACAAAGCACGTGCTTGAAAAGCATAGATAATTTGTACAGATTTTCCGATGGAAAATCAAGCTGAATGTATTCAGGAGCCTGAATGTTACTGTACATAATTATGAATCATAGCATGGTGCGGTGTTCATAGTACATAATTAGGATAAAATTCATCTCGTGTCTGTCCGAGGAAATGCGTTAGCAGCTTGGATCTTATCATTAAGCTGAAGGAAAACCTTCGTATGCGTGGGAATACGAAAGGCGTCCTTCATGGTTATGAATATATGAACTATGGTGAAAGAAATGAAAGTGACATCGGCAACGTGACAGTTCTCACTGATGCGCCGATAATGGTGTTGAAATTCTTGTGGCCTGATTAATACATGGCACAACAACATAGATATACCCTTGGAGGGTACCCTGAATTTCTTAGAAATTTTCCATAATTAGACTTGAGTCATGTGTCTTGACTCGTGTCTTGAGAAATGTAAGCGTGACATATGTCTTGACTGGTATCTTGACATGTGTCCTCAGAAAGTATACGTGAGACATGTGTCTTGACTGATGTCTTGACATGTGTCTCGAGATGTGAAACAATTAGAACTACAAATGTTAGGTTAATATGCCAGAATTGGCGGATCGGTTGTACTACTGATCATTTATATGTCTGATCACGTCCGTGGCCGGAGCCTCGGTTGCGATTTCTAGGATAGTTGCTGTCATAGTAGTGGTTACCATCATCTTGTCTGTCGGTTCCATGACGGTCATTCTCATGACCGTGACTCATGTAACTATTTAGCTGAGTGGCCGGCTGGTACTGGTTTGCACTCATATGGATGAAATGACAGCCGAACGACGTGTGACATGTAACTATTAATTTGGGACAATGATTGATGGGAATTGTCTGATGGTGAAGCATCTTCTCGTCCAATTGCTTTGCTCCGACGCCTTTGTCTTCGTCTTTTAGGATCTCCAGGTTGTGAACAGCATCAGCATCAGCATCTCGTAGCGTCTCCCAACATCAGCAGCATCAACCTTTAGTAACATCTCCAAGCTATGAGCGGCATCAACAATCTTGTAGAATATCAGCAAGTGAACATACGCCTGAGATGATTTAGAATCGACTAGCGAATACTCGTGAAGTATTGCAAGTGGAATACACATGGATTAAGGTACATGTAATACACATGAAATACGGTACGTGGAGTACACATGGAGTGCACATGAAATGATCGGTATGGGCTCGATCATTCGTCATGATTTAAGGAAAGTAAACCGGTTAAACTGTTAGGAAACCATCATGATAACCTGGCAGTATTAGCATAGACATCATTCTGGTTGCATAGAGAAACTCTAAAGTGTGGTTACACAAAATTCAACGATGATTTGCCTGACAGCATGATCAATGGAAACCAACCATGACTATCATGAAAGCATGATCCAAGGAATCTAACAATGTCTTGTAGGACAACGTAAATAACAAAAGAGGCGTGAAACATAATCAACATGAAGACGGAATTATCATGAGGAAACATGAAACCATCTATTACGAAGAAGTGTATAACATAGTCAGCATGAAACTGAAGTTAACCATGACAGTATGAAGGCATACTTGACATAAAGACATAATAACTTATGATGGGACATGAAAAAAAAATTTATGCTAATTTAAATCATGAGAAAAATTTTATGCAAGAAAAAAAAAACAGTGCATGAATGCGTAATGTAGTTTATAAAACCTTTATATGTGCGAGGGAACGCCTATGGGTCGGTTCCAAAACAAAATACATGGCGAGGGGACGCCTATGGGTCGGTCCCAAAGTTAAAAGTTTCGATAAAAGCACATGCGACTAAATAGGGCCAGTCCTGTACCAACCATTACTTAGTCAAAATTCCTGCAACAGATGACATATGATATAAATGCATGAATGCATGAAACATAATAATTAAAAGTCATTGTCAAAACTTAACAGAAAAATTTTTATGTGAAAATCATGAACTACTGGGGTTCAGTTCACATAATTACAGTTCACTAGGAACATCATGCATAGACACTGACACATAACTAAATATGGATGACGGTTGTTCATTCCATATTAGTAAAACCATACTGGTGAAAACATCATGGTGAAAACAACAAGGTGCTGAAAACGTCATGGCTAAAACAAAAAGGTGCTGAAACGATCAATACGTGGAATAACAAGTGTTGGCTTAGGAAGCTCCTGGTGACTACCCACTAGTCACAGGTCAAGTTTTAGAGCCTACAGGTCGAAACCTTGGCTCTGATACCATAATTGTAACACCCCATTTTGATAAATGGAATGTCACGCGTAATTATGGCGTGTCATCAAAGCATGCAAGGTAATATGTAGTAAAACATACATGACCATAGGGAAAACCGGAATCAAACATCGGTTCCCAAACATAAGCCCAAAACATAACAAAGTAAATGAACTGAATGAAAGACTAAACAAGCATAAATACATGAAGGAAACAGGAGAAGAAGTCTATGGCAGCTTCCATCCTATGCATGTCCTCCAAATGCTCGAGTCTTGGGTACCTGCCGTTTTGGGACATGGAATGGAAAGTAACGGCTGAGCAAAACGCTCAGTGCACGGATGTACAATATAGCATGAAATAGGATAAGCATGTAACATATAACAGCGGAAGACTAAGTTCTGAGTAAACTGGTTAAGTATTAAGAAAACTGGTTTTATAGTTTGAAAAGCCTTATGTTTATCTTATGAAAACTGTTTTAACATAAATATACCATAGCCCATATAGGTCATGAAAAGGTCACGTGCATGAATACTTGGAGGGGTGACCTCATCATGTTGATTAGAGGGGATGCCTCTAATTAATATACTGGTTTGGGTAGGAGGGATCAACTCCTTGTGAAGGATGCAAGGCACACACCACATTCACCATGAAATACTGAATAAAACATGTAACTAGGATGCACCCATACGCCCCACATGATATAATAATATGGCCAAAACTGAAAAGGGACGCCACGAGCAATCACTCTGCCGTGGGGAAGTCATAACATTGGTGCCTCCAATGTTATGGTTATGGTACCTCCATAACTAGGTGAAACTGGTCATGCTTGTATATGGCTATAAATTATGCTAATTTAAACATAAGCAGTTCAAAACAATAAAACAAATACTGGGGAAAACAGTTGGCTGCATACGGGGAAATCCTAAAAAGGAAGGAATGTCCATATTGAAAGGACGGGAATCCGTACCTCAAGTCCAGTGAATGAACGGAAGAAAGACTCCTACTTCTGGATCACTAACGCTACATGAATACACACGTGTATAAGTATCGAATCACTGATTACGTACTAGGTTTTATGTCTCATCTTAGCTTACTTGGTATGTATTAGGTCATGGTTTACTGTTTAAAGCCTTAAACTATGTTTATCTTGTATTCTGATTAATCTGATTAAGTATTACTGGTATTTCATGTATTATTATACTTACTGAGCAGTATTAAGTAACTTTCCAAAAATAGCAGGTTTCCTAAAATAGAAAGTTTCCAAAAATAGAGTTACTTCTTAAAATAGATAAGTTTCTAAAAATAGAAAGTTTCCATAAATATATATAAGCTGATTAATTAAGCTAATAATATAAGCTAAGTGTTTCCTGTTTAATATTCTAAGTCATGAGATTATAAGGTATAGTTTATTAATTATTCATGTGAATTATATAAACTATAGGTTCAAAGTATTTAATTAAATATAACATGATTTAATTAAAATAGGTGTATGATATACTTAGGTTGAAAACATGTATTAATATTAATATTAATATAACCTAAGTCATGATAATCAATTAATTATAAGGCATGTTTAATAATTACTTAATTACTATAGTGTAAATTAAGAAATAAAATACTTAGGTTAAATCATGTATTATTAATTATAATAATAATCCTAAGTCCATGTTTTTAATTAAATTAATTATGTAGCATGTCAAATCAATTTAATTAATCTTGTAATAAATAATCTTGTAATAGTAAGTCATGATTTATTAATTAATATACCTTGTAATTAATATACGTTTTAAAATAATTAATCTCGTAAAATTAATGCCCCGAAACCGTGTATTATTTATTAACATGTGTCGTGAAACGAACCCGTGGAAGCCCATGTAAAACGTGGTGTTTTTACATATAAACCGAACCAAACCGCCCTTTAAAAATGTTCTAAAATCCATTGCCAAACAGCCCCTTAAATTCTGTTAAACCCACTGCCAAACGTACCCTTAACTGCCAGTTCCTCCTGGCAGTTTCATGTTTTCCCCTGCCTGTTTAAAATTCCCACCGGCAGGCTAATGATGCCAGCCGTGGGTTCCCACTGGTAGGCCGGAAGTTACCACTGGCCGCAGCCAGTGGTTTTCCCCTGCTTGCTCCCTGGGTTTCCCCTGCTTGCTCGCGGGTTACCCCTGCCAGAACAAAACCAAGCCGGCACCCCTTTAGGGTTGCGGCTGGTGGGCTTATGTTGCCCCCGATAGGACAGAAAATCACCACCGAGACACATGGGTGTCTCGGTTTGTGTTTAATTCGTATAAAACAAATAGTAACCTCAAATCTTGTTTTATTATACGTTAATATACATGTTTTAAAAACCCGTTTCTATGGATTTGTGATCAATTAATAGGACTAACCTTGAAAAGAAAAGGAAACATAATACCTACTTGCGGTTAGGGTTTTAAGATCATACATGAATCTCGGCATGAAATCTTGAATTAAACTCCCGTGATTTGTCTTGGATAACCACGATTTGTTTGTTCTTGGGGTTGAAGAACTCGACGGCAGAAAGAATAAGAGAAGGAGGATCGTGTGTCTTTTTTTTTTACATTAGGGTTTTATGGATTGTTGACAAAAATAACATACCCTCTCCCGTGTGTTTTATTTAAACCGACTAGGACTCCATATGGGCCTTAGGCCCATTCCCTTTTCTTTTTGTTCTTCAACCGTCCAACATAAAGCCCATTACATAAATGTTTTATTTATTTTTTTCGTGTTTACTTGGTTAATTACGCGTTTTCGTGTATTTACCTGTCGTGTATTCTTTCTTGTTAAATTTCATACATGTTCTACGTAATTACATATAGTATATCAGTGATAATAATAAGATACGATATTACTTGTCGTACGTAATTAATATACGCAAATACTTGTCACGTTTAATTAATATACGTACTAATATTAATCGTTTAAATGTTCGTGATTACGTGTTACGTAGTTTACGTAAATAATTAGTTTCCGATCATGACTCACTATATATATTCGTGTTCGTATAATTATATACATATACGTAATTAATATTAGTTCGTGTTTTAATTATGTTCGTGATTAATTATGTTCACGTGAAATACTTATTAAATGTTTATCATGAACTCGTACGTAAACGATACTTATCATGTTATACACGTATGTACTTACTTGATTAATAGCACATGAATGTGATCAATACTGAATAAGGTACGTTTTAATCTAGGACGTACGATCTTAAGGGCACTATTCATGGTAAAAGCATGCGGGTTTTACACAGCTTCTCCTAAATCCTTCATAAAAAAACATTTACCAAGATAATCCTTAATAGCTTTAAGTCTTGGAATGTTACTTCCCATGATTAATATGTCATCAACATATAGGACTAGGAATACTACATCACTCCACTAGCTTTGTGATATACACATGACTCATCACGATTTTGAATAATCCAAAATTTTTAATTTTCTCATCAAATCGCTTATTCTATTGACGTGATGCTTGCTTCAAACCATAAATGGATCTTTAAAGTTTGCACACGTGTCCTGGATTCTCAGGATCAACATACCATTCTAGTTGTTGCATATAGATGTCTTCATCTAAGCGACCGTTCAAGAAGTCAGTTTTAACATCCATTTGCCATATCTCATAGTCATAGTATGCTTCTATAGCCATGATAATCATATTAGCTCTTAAGTCTGCTACAGGAGAAAATGTCTCCTTGTAGTCTACGCCAAAAGTTTGAGTAAAACCTTTAGCTACTAAATGAGCTTTATAGGATTGTACTTTTCCATACATGTCGGTTTTCTTCTTGTATATCCACTTATGTCTCACTACTTTAGCATTTGGTGGTGGATCTACAAGAATCCAAACATCATTAACTTTCATGGACTTCATTTCCTCATCCATAGCAACCATCCACTTATCCTTCTTAGGATCAAGTATGGCGGATTTACAATTAGCAGGTTCACCAAGATCACCTACTTCATCATCATCCTCTATGTTAAGACATATATTTCTATTTGCATTTTTAATCCTTGCGGATCTATGCAGAGGAACTAATTCCGGTGGAACCGCCAGATTTTCTGGTTCTAAAGGAATTACATCGCTTGTGTTTTCAGAAGGTAATGTATCTATATGACTCTCTTCAAGATCATAATTTCTCCCACTGAATTCTTGATTAACAAGATCACTTTCAAGAAAGTCTCCATACCTAGCAACAATCACTTTGTTCTCAGGTAGATAATAAAAGTAGTAACCCATAGTTTCCTTAGGGTATCCTACAAAGATACATTTTACAGATCGTTGTTGGAGTTTGTCACCCGAGTCACATTTCACATACGCCTCGCAACCCCAGACCTTTAAATAAGACAAATATGGCTTCTTGCCATGCCATAGTTCATATGGTGTCTTATCGACCTTCTTTGTGGGAACCATATTTAAAATGCGAACATCAAACTCTAAAGAATAATCCCAAAAGGATAAATGTAAAGTTGTAAGATTAAACATAGATCATACCATATCTAATAATGTACGATTTATCCTTTCGGATACACCATTTTGTTGTGGAGTATAGGGAGAAGTAAGATGCTGAATAATTCCATTCTCACTTAGATAATCTATAAACTCTTGACTTAAATATTCACCACCTCTATCAGAACGAAGAGCTTTAATCTTCTTTCCTCGTTGCAGTTCTACTTCTGCTTTAAACACTCTGAATGTTTCAAATACCTCATGTTTATGTTTAAGAAAATAAACATAACCATAACGGCTATAATCATCCGTAAATGTTAAGAAGTAGCTAGCATCTTTTCTTGACAAATGTCTAAGCGGTCCACACACATCAGTATGTATTAATCCAAGTAGATCAGTAGCTCTTTCAATATTGATATTAAAAGGTTTCTTGGTCATCTTTCCAGAGATACGAGACTCACATTTATTGAATGATTCGTCATTGATATTTTCCAAAATACCTTCACGTTGAAGCTTTTGTATACGAGTTTTCCCAATATGGGCAAGTCTACAATGCCAAAGATAAGAAGAGTTCTTGTCAAACATTCTCTTATTATTCATGCTAAAGACAGATTTCTTATTCTTGGATTTATTATCATGCATGTCTATTTCAAACACACCATTCATAGAAATTGCATTAAAATAGAAAATACCATCTTTCTAAACAAAAATTCCATTATTATCAATCGTGTGAACGAATCCATTACTCAACAAACAAGAAAAGGAAATAACACCCCTAACAATTGTAGGTGCATGATGACAATCATTTAAAATCAGTACTAAACCCGAAGGTAAAACTAAATTAAATGTTCCTATCTTCAACTACTGCTTGTGCGCCATTGCCCACTTGCAGAAATTGTTCCCCATAGGAAAGCTTCCTTTCTAGGTTAAATCCCTGCACGATATTACAAATGTTAATACCGCATCCTGTATCATATACCCAGGAATTTAATTTGTATGTTAAATTGAACAATTCAATCATAAATAAAGTACCTGAAGCTGCAGCACTCTGCTCAGACTTCTTCTTTATTTCTTGCATCTCTTCGAGGTAAAGAGGGCAATTCCTCTTCTAGTGACCACTTGCCTTGCAATGGTGACAAGTCTCATCCTTCTGAGATCTATTCTTCTTGACAAAGTTCTGCTTAGGTTTCGAATAAGTCGCAACTTGTTCACCCTTATCACCCTTGCCTTTGCCTTTCTTCTTGTTCGCTTGTGGTTCTGGCTTACTCACTCTACCCTTTTGTAAGGGTAGTACAGGAGGAGTAAAATTAGATTCCTCGTCTTTCAACCCCTTTTCATTAACTGTCTTCCCCGTGTAATGCATATTATAGTTACGAACAAAATCATTGAAGTCCTTGTTAAGTGACCTATTGATCAAGTTGATAGCCATATTATGATCATAGGGTTGTCCTAGTGCAATGAGTTGTTCCATATAACCCCTCAACTCCAAGTAATGGGCACTTACAGACTTTCCAGGAGCTTGCTTGCAGCTATGCAAAGCATCTACTAAGTCATAGATCTCCACAACTTGCGGCTTTTTGAACATAGCCTTGAGCTCATCAAGCATTCGATTTGGTGAAAATAGCTCATACTTTTGTTGAAGTGGAGGAGCCATTTTACCTAGCATTAAGCAAGCCACCTTGGAGTGCTTCTTAAAATTAGCAGTGTGTTCAAGCCTTTGCGCATCAAATGCTCCTTCAGCAAGATCCTCTTGATTAAGGAGTAGTCAAGATATTAATAGTACCCGCTACTCTCAAAACATATCTTAGTGAGCGGTACCAATTATTAAAGTTTGGGCCAGTATGTTCAGGACGATTAAAGAATGCTTTGAACGCAAAACTTATAGTGTTATTGTCGGGTTAAGCCATTTCTACAGAAATAAGTTCAAATATTAGTATTTTTAATCACAAAATACTTTCAAGAAAATAAAATTACCCTGGTATAAAAACCATATTATTTTCCTTGAATCCTAGAAATATATTGACATAGATCCATTACATCAGTTTATCTCCTAGTAATGAATGTACTCAATGTAGCGACTTGTCAAACAATTCAATTGACAAACAATTTTCAATTTCTAGATATTTAAGGGATTTACATTGCCAAAAGACGTTTTGCATTGTAAACATGTTTCATCCTTTCTGAATGCCTTAAGTTTGCACATCTCACTGAGTAACTTAATTAAGTCGTCTAATCTGAATAACGTAAAACCATCATACGAATTCTCATTCTATGAAAGTTTTCTCTCCATCACAACATCACCCAAAAATATCATTTGATGACGTAGTAATTTCAAGTGTTCGTCAATTAAGAGCATTCGACTTATATTTTAAGGGTATAAATTTGAAGTCAAAATCAATGTATGGAGAAGAATGCATACAAATCCATAACATAAGTTAATAAAACATTTAGTACACTTCTTCACGAGAATAAATTTCTACATAATTTATGTTGAGGTATTGGTTAAACCAATTAAATAATTTACCCACAACTATTTACAACGTACTTTCGCTAGAACTCAGCTACGCACAAAACAATACCCTTATTCATTGTGTTTCGGATGTAAATTTATGGTAAATCACCCTTAAGGTATAATTCAATTAATAATAGTATGTAATTTTAATTTGACGTACAGGCGAGCCGGGAATTTGGTCAGCGACTAATGGCATAACACCTCCTTCCTTAACCGGGTACATGACCAGCAGTGCGTTAAACCCACTTTATAGTTTGTCAAAAGGAGTAGGCCATTAGATTATTATTGAAATTCACCAATCAACTTAATCTTATGTAATTTAGATCTCTAACAAATCTTTATTTAAATATGATTTAGTCCATATTATTTCTTTTCAAAAAAAGCATTGTTTACAACAATTCAACAATTTTTAATATAAACAAGTAAAAAAAACTAAATCATAAACACATAATAACAATTTATATGTGCAATAAATAAATCAAATAGCCACATGCATAAAATTTGTTCAATAATAATCAAATCCAGGTTTTTATATTCATATAAAAGTCTTCCCTAATTTAAGATTTATTGAATCAAATAATCACGTAGCACATAAAATCATAAACATATAATTTTATGATCCATGAAAACATGCACGTAATCATGGATTCTCCCACAAATCTTAACAATTAAATCTCTACGGATCGTAACCATACATGGCATAACAATTAATCATGCAAATTAATCTAAAATTATCCCATATGTAATTTAGGGTTTCAAAATATTTTTTTTATATAAAAATTCGGCCAAAAACACTATTTTTTAAAAAACAAAACCATAATTTTAAGAAAACCAAAAACACATGTAGTTTTAACTCAAAACAATTATTAGTTAAAAACTTTAGATTTTCGATAATTATAACATGTTAAAACGGCTCTCGATGCCACTGAAGGTTTATTATCATCATAAATATTATTTAAAACCCTAAACAAGATCAAATCACACATAGCGGAAGCGATTTAATAAGATCATGGTAATAACACAATTATAATTAATCGAATTATGGTTACATACCTTTACGCTAAAGCAAATCCACAAGACGAAGAACGAATCACCAATACGGGTTAATACCGTATATCACCAAGATATAGTCTAAAGTAAAACTATATTATGATCTTGTACACACGTAATACGACGAGCTAACCGTGATTCTAGCACGTGTAAACCGAGCTATAACACTTGTAAGTAATCTACCCAACAACCCTAGAGAGGTGCTAGGACTAGATTTGTACTTAAACCGAGCACCAAGAAAAAACCACACCAAACCCCTTTGTGGGTTATGTTGCGATCGGCCAAGAAAGGGAGAAAAGAGAGATTGATAATTGTGTGGAATAATGAGGGTAAGGGGTTGTATATATATAGGCCTAAAATTCTTGTAGCCCAAACAAATAAAAGGAAAGATTTTTTCCCTTCCCCTTTGTGCCCTAACCGACATTCGAACACCCATTCAAGGGGTGTTCCGGAACCTTCCGTCCTTCTTTCTTTTTAATAATCTTTCTATATATTCTTTAACACTCGTTAATACTTAACTCTTAATTATTTAACGATCGTTAAAGTTATATAGTTATAGAGCTATATAGCTCGATTTAATTTAATAAATATAACAAATATATTTATTAAATAAATTAAATCTTTACGTATTCAGTGCAATCTCGTAATCTCGAATTTGATCCTATCACACGACTATTAAATATAAGTCCATAAGGTTTCAGGAAGAGGCCTCGCCGTGCCTTGTTGGCAGCATCGCCGGCCTTTTCCGACTCTCGTTGCCACACCGACCCCTTGTCGCCGTGACCTCGTTGTTGCACCGGCGTCGACGAGAGATAGTAGCAAATCTAGCCGTCGGCCAAAGTTTATATATTTGTAAAATAATTTTAAAAAAAACTTTGACCATTATATATATCCCTATTTTAAAACTTTTAACAAACATATTTATCCTCCAAGTCGACAAATAACATTATGGCTTGTTCAGTTCCCCACACTTTTGATCAAATCAAAACATTGGTTGCAAACATAATTAAAGAAGACAACGTTCGGCAGAAAGGGATTGCGGATTTAGCCCTCAAATTTGAAAGTACATCTTATGACGTATAGTCCCTAGTCGGGCTGGATAGTCCGAGTCACAGGTACTACCCGTATCCATCTAGAATGGATTAATGCTTATGCGATGTGCGCACATCCTAGGAAGCCCGGTACGTCGCTGTTGCACATACGGTTTATTACTTAACTATGTCCTCGTCGCAATGCGACAGGATCAGACCAGAATATAATCTATCATGCAGATATATTCGACTAAAGGGAAGAGATTTACACTTGCCTTGGTTATGCGATAAGGATCAAACTACTCTGGGTCATTATCTTTTCCTTTGGCAGCAAGAATAGGGAGCCCAGCTAGGACTCCCTCGAGTATAAGAGGAACCCCCATGGTTTCACAAAGGTACGATACACACAATACCCTAAACCCTAACATACTCAAATCGATTACTTACTCTCACGTCGGAGTCTAATCGTGGGTCACAAACCCACGATAAGCCTAACGGTGTCTGTTTTTAGTGCGCAGGGTCCTTAAACAAGTTTCACTTGGTGCAAGAGCTGGAGTCCATAAGACCCTTAATTAAGCCTAATTCGGGTCAAGCTCGGTCTATCCACCTTTTGTATCAACAAGTTGGCGCCATCAGTGGGACCCTAC
This sequence comes from Glebionis coronaria, assembly GCA_025667525.1. Taxonomy (NCBI): domain Eukaryota; kingdom Viridiplantae; phylum Streptophyta; class Magnoliopsida; order Asterales; family Asteraceae; genus Glebionis; species Glebionis coronaria. The sequence goes on along the minus strand of CM046882.1, from coordinate 119,886,439 downwards.
ACTAACTCTAAGCAATTACTAAAAATGGTGTGAACGAAGGCCATCGAAGAACTTCGACGGTAGATGGTCACATTGCATCCATGAATGTTAATCCTGGATCCGCCTGTGAGGCAAACAGTCGGGATGTAACAAATCCACCTTTCGGAGGAACAAGTATACTATTCTAAACTCCCTTATCTACTGTTGAGGAAAGAAATATATGACAGGAGTTAACTCAGCCTCCTCCTAATAAACACAAAAGAAGGATACCTCCAGCATCAGAAGAAAGCGGGGAAGTAATCGCTACTAAGGCACGCGCGATGGAAGAATATGTAGCGAATAATCTGCAAGCCCTCATCCCACTAGTTGCCAAACACATGAAAAGTCAGAAGAGAAAGGAGCACCTAAAACACGATCAATCCTCTGAAAGCGATCCATCAAGATTGGGTGATAACCACCTTGCAAAGCGCAGGCGTGAATATTACTCTTCAGATGACCTAGACTTCTCACAACCCTATAGATGAGCTAGAAAAAATGCTTTCACAAGACGCATACAGTATTACTCGGATACAAGAAAGCGTCGCATGCCAACAAACATAAAAACATACGATGGCACCTCAGATCCAAAAGACTACCTAAAAGTATTCGAAGCCCAAGCATGCATTGAGCAATGCCAGAACCTGTATGGTGCAATATGTTCAATTCTACACTTGTAGGAAACGCGCGGATCTGGTTTGATAGACCTCCACCACTAACAATTAATGAGTTTGAAGTATTGCAAAAAGCATTCAAAAGAAACTATGTTCAACAGAAAAGACATGATAGGAGTGTTGTATCACTCGCCAGAATTAAGCAAACCAGGGCGAATACCTGGAGGACTTTCTAGAACGTTTCAAAAGTGAATGTCTTCAAAGAAAGGAATGCCCAGAGATCTTAAAAACATCTTGTTTCATGGCAGGTATACGCAACAGTGATCTAATAAAAAAGCTAAATGAAAGAACCCCAAAAACCTTCGATGGGGTACTACGGCGGGTAAGATCCTTCATACAGGGGGAATCAACTGCCTCATAAGTCTTACAAAATGCCCATGGTTATAGACCCCGTGACGCGCCTAATAAAGTGTCTAGTAGACAAAGCAGGCCTAGAGGTCTCGACTACCAAGGAAATAAAAGAGAGGGACGAGCCAGTAACTTTAGGTTTACTCCACTTAAGTTAACTCTAAGGGAAATCCTTATATCAGAAGGCGTGAACTTCTGAAGACCATTGCCAATGACCACTTCGGTAGAAAGGCGCATTGGTAATAGGTACTGTAAATATCATGATGAGAAGGGACACGCTACAAATGAATGCATTTAGCTGCAGAAACCACGGAGGATGGGAAACCAAACACCGCTAGCACAAATGTTTACATGGTAGAAACATGGCAACAAAGGACAAAGCAGAAGGTGAGCAAAAAGTTCTTGAAAGGAAGAGACATCTCCTCCCCCCCAGCGCGAGGAATGTGGCAGAAGGTCCGTTAGTGATAGAAATAAACATCGCTGAACACAATATACATCGTATGTATGTCGATGGAGGCTCATCAACAGAAATAATGTATGAACACTGTTTCCTGAAACTCAGCACAGAAGTAAGGAGCCAGATGGTACCCGCAACTTCACCGCTCATCGGACTCAGTGGAGAAGTGGTGTGGCCTTTGGGCTAACTAAAGCTAGTAGTGAAAGTGGGAAGTGACGAACATTTAACAAAGGTCTCAATGAACTTCCTGATCATACGATCACCATCGCAGTATAACAAAATCATTAAGCGACCTGCTCTACTAGCAATGCGAGCAGTACCTCCTACGGCTCATGGCATGATGAAGTTCCCAGTGAAGGGAGGAATCGTAACGATCTTCAACACAGCCATCGCACTCCCAGAGTTCAACACGATCGCGGAACCCCCTCGGGTAACAACGGAACCCAGGATAGATTCACCGTCGAACCTAAAAGTGGCAGTCCATCCATAATATCTGGATCAAGAGATAACGATTGGAGGGACATTGTTTGACAAAGGAAAGGCTGACATGTGCCACCTCTTAAAGAATAACCTAGACATCTTCGCGTGGGAACCCAAAGACATGACGGGGGTACCAAGGTCAATAGCCGAACATAAGCTGCAAATCTGTGAAGGATATCCCCTTGTTATTCATAAGAAAAGAGGATAGGCTCTAGAGCACAACAAGGTGATACTTGAGGAGGTGAAGAAGCTGGTGGATGTAGGAATCATGCGAGAAGTCTACTACCATGATTGACTCGCTAACCCAGTGATGGTTAAAAAACATGATGGCAGCTGGCGCATGTGTGTTGACTTCACAGACCTCAATAAAGCTTGTCCCAACACTGCTATCCACTCTCAGAGATAGATTGGAAGGTAGAATCGCTATGCGGATATCCTTTTAAATGCTTCCTAGACGCATACAAGGGATACCACCATATAGAAATGGCAGAGCAAGACGAAGAAAAAACAGCATTTCATACCAGTCAGGGTGTGTATTGCTATACAAAAATACCATTTGGACTTAAGAACGTCAGGGCCACGTACCAACGATTGGTTGATAAGGCGTTCGAAGGTCAAAATGGGCGAAATTTAGAGGTATATGTTGATGAGCTGGTGATAAAAAGTCACACAGAGGATGAACTTATCCGGGATATAGAGGAAAAATTATCAAAACTCAGGAAGATAAACATGAAGTTAAACACAAAAAAGTACACCTTTGAGGAAACAAAAGGCATGTTCCTACGATACATGATTGACCCCAATGGCATCAAACCCTGCCCGGAAAAGACAGACGCAGTCATTCAGCTTCAAAGCTCAAAGACAAAAAAGGAAGTGCAATCGCTAAACGAGAAGCTCGCAGGGTTGAACAAGTTCTTGTCCAAATCTAAAGAGAAATCACTCCCTTTATTTAAAACACTCAAGAAGTGTATAAAAACGGGTGACTTCAATTGGACAAAGGAAGCTAAAAAAGCCTTCGAGGAACTAAAAACGCATTTAGCATCGCTCCCTATGTTAGTCGCACCACGCCCAAAAGAAGAGCTGATAATGTACTTGTCAGCTACACATGGAGATCAACGTGGTGCTAGTGACGGATAGGGAGAATGTGCAAACAGCAGTATACTTCATAAGGAGATCATTACAAAGCTCAGAACTGAATTACACCCCAATGGAGAAGTTGGTACTCGCATTAGTATTTGCGGCGAAAAGGTTGCGTAGATACTTTCAAGCACATCCCATAGTGGTGATTACATATCAACCAATAAAACAAATAATATCCAAACCGGATGTAACAGGTAGGCTACATAAGTGGAGTGTTCTACTCGGGGAACACAATATTATGTATAGACCACAAAACGCCGTAAAAGGACAAATTCTGGCAGACTTCATCGTTGAACAACCAGAAGAGGGCGAGCAGGACCCAAAATAGAAGGAAGAAGACAAAGACCCATGGGTCTTAGTCACTGACGAATCATCCTACACTGATAGATCTGGCGCAGGACACATATTAACCAACCCTCAAGGAATGGAATTTACATACACACTGCGTTTTGAATTCACGGCTACAAATAATGAGGCAAAATATGAGGCACTGATAGCAGGACTGAGAATCGCAACCCGAATGGGCGTGCGAAATCTCCAAGCAAATGTAGATTCTCGCCTGCTAGCAAACCACATACTTGGTGAATATGAAGCAAAGGAGGAGAATATGATACAGTACTTGCAAAAAGCCAAGTAATTAACTGAAAGATTCGAAAAGTTCCTAATATGCCAAGTACCTAGGGCGGAAAACAAGAAAGCAGACGCACTCAGCAAGAGAGCGTGTACCAGCTTTTCACACCTATCAAAACAGGTCCTGGTAGAGATCCTTAAAGACAAATCCATAGAAGAGCAAGAAGTCACATCGGTAGTGGAGGAAGAAGGTCCTACATGGATGACACCGATCGTGGACTATTTGACGAAAGACTCACTCCCACATGACGATACCAAAGCACAACGAATATGAAGACGCTCGAGGCAGTTCGATGTCTGGGACGGGATTCTTTACAAATGCTCATTTCTTTACCCATAGCTAAGATGCGTAGGGCCGCGACAAGCGCAATATGTCATTAGCGAAATACACGAGGGCACGCAGGACCAAGATCAGTAGTGGCAACATCGTTGCGCAAAGGATATTATTGGCCAACCATTCATGCGGACGCACGTACACTCATATACAAATGCAATGACTGCCAGGTACACAGGCCGGTACCGCGTCAACCCCAAGAGGAACTAACACCTATCACTTCCCCTTGGCCATTTTTCAAATGGGGAATAGACATAGCAAGACCTTTTCCTGTCGCCGCAAGTGGATTTAAGTTCCTAATAGTCGCGATAGATTACTTCATGAGATGGATTGAGGCAAAGGCAGTCGCAAGAATCATGGGAAATCAAGTAAAAAGGTTCGTATGGGAAAATATAGTATGCCGCTTTGGGCTACATGGAGAGATCGTTTCTGATAATGGAAAACAATATACGGAGAACCCATTCAAAGACTGGTGTGCGAAAAACAACATCAACCAAAGGTTCGCATCGGTAATCCATCCACATACAAATGTACTTGTGGAAAGAGCAAATAGGAGTCCAGGAGACGGCATAAAGGCGCGATTAGGGGAAAACTACAAAAAATTGGTCGACGAATTATCACATGTCTTGTGGGCACATCGCACAATGATAAAAACCGCTACGGGCGGACACCCCTTTCGCCCTAACGTACGGAACAGAGGAAGTCATCCCAGTCGAAATCAGGCTACAAACGCTCCGCACATCAAAAGTATTCATGGTCATAAATGATGATGAATTACGGCTGAACTTGGACATAATTGATGAACACAGAGAATTGGCAGCTATCCACGAGGCCATGTCAAAAGCAAAAAATGAAGGGTTACTAAGATGCTAGGGTGTGAAAGACTTCCTTTAGGCCAGGTGACTTCGTGTATCGCTCAAACGCGGCCAACCACGCTGAAAATACAGGAAAGCTTGGGCCTAAGTGGGAGGGACCTTACATGGTGACATATGCATTGGGGAACGACGCGTATCGACTGCGCGACATGGATGGTCACGACCTACGGAGGACTTGGAACATTTGCCATCTAAAGAAGTGCTACCTTTAGCAGTGAACTTCTAAAACCAATGTATTATATTTCTTTTACCTTTTATGACATGTATTTAAAATCTTGCAAGTATTAATAAAATTGTCGTGGTCCCTAGCTAGTTCCACGACGCATTCTAAAAATGTTTATTTTTATCATAGACTTTGTGTATACTATATGTTGCCTACTGGCGTACGCGTACACAACGTTTCTAGAGAAATAAGAGGAATGGGTCTAACCTACTAATTAGACTCGTCGAGTAAGAAGGATGCAACCCCATCAACCACGGATCATGTATCCTTGTTAGGCCCCTTGCTATTAATGACGTCGTAGCAAGTTATACAGCCAGTACATTCTGAGACTAAGAAGACACAATCGTGCGCTGCTAATAACCTGTCAGCCTCACCTGGCCGTCCTTATGGTAGTAGCGGTATACCGCACGTAATGAGTCTGCCTCACCCATAAGGACCATTTATGCAGTTACACTAATTCATAAAACAACTCTGCGCTATAAACATTAAAGCGTGGAAAAATATAATCATAACAAAAAGAGAACGTGTTCATTACATGCCAAGTGTGAATATTCTCACATACAAGTACACAAATATTTACAAAGTAGATAAACTATTGGAAAGTAAATTTGTATTAGAGGATGATCTCTCCAGCTTCAACAAAGGAGGACAATATGCTGAGGCGCGGTGCTCTTTCATTTCCTTCTCCATTAGATCAAGCACGCGCGTCTCTCTCTAGCAGCGGCAAGGGAAACACAGGGATGGAGAAAGTAAGGTGGGCAACACCAACAAAAGGCACAACCTCTATGCCTAGGACAGTCTTCTTTGCAGCCGAACAGCTAGCGTGCGTCGCAAGCACTTCAGTCAATGGTAATTCCTTCTCAACCCTAAAAGGATCAAGCACATCCCTAGGGTGAGCAAACATTGGTACCATCAGCTACTCTAAGGAAGGATTCAAGTGAAAATCAGTATGCGTCTCCGCACCCTCCGCCTTATGGCGCACCAGAGTTAAGCCTTCCATCGCAACTTTAAGTGGAACCTCATGATCCTTGTCGCCAAGCCCGAAATATGGCAGAGGGCGTACACTCATGTTCTTCAGGGCGGCCGTGAGCTTTGACTTAGCAGAAGAATCGTAGAAAGGCACCTCTTCTAAGTCTTTCTTCAACAATTCAGCTTCTTGTGCTTTCTCTAGGCCCTTGGAGGTGCCGTCATTCACCGCAACAATAACAAACTAGGCGAAGGCGGCCCGCAGAGTAGGGTCTTCCAGTGCACCCATGGCAGCTAGGCGCAGACAATGGCGCACCAGCCAACGCTTCTCCGCTACCTCTCGCATCAGGCGCGGATACAAATCTTCATCAAACTTAATGCTCAATCTCTTCAAATGACTGCTGAGGTCACTCACATCATCTTTCACTCTTGCGCCCAGCGCATCTACATGAGCCATAAAAATGGTCCTTTCCCTGCTTAAAGACCCTCATTACTTCTTGATTGGAGGCCTTTAGCAGATTGAGCTGAGTGCGCTCATCATCAAGAGCGAAGGCTAGCTCATCCCTTTCTTCAGTTAAGGAATGAACGAGGGAAACATCTTGTCGCCCTCTCCCGGCCTCTTGGTTATTTTTTTCCTGCATTTCCCCAAGGGCGAGAGTCTTCTCTTCCACAATTTTCCCAAGTCTTTCTTCCGTGGATTGGACTTTGCCAGACAGCTCTAAAAACCTCTTCTTGATGCGTGACATCAGTGTCACGTTCTGCGACAAAAAGTAACTAACTTCTTCTGTAAGAACCGAATTGCTCATCCCTTCCAGTATAGCAGCTCGACCAGGGGGCACGATGTTGTCCAGGAAGCTGGAAAAGTCAAATGAACCCATTAACTCCGATGACGCGGGCAACTCCTAGTCTAGAGCAAACACGGGGTCTTGGGGGAACGCGCTTCCCCCTGCTGTTGAAGTCTCATTTGGGGGGGAAAGCACGACATCAGCCTTCGTATGAAAGTCTTCCTGGTCATCACTGTTACAAGAGAGCAAATATTAGAGGAATAAAGGGGGGCATAAGTGCGGTAGTACTATAACAAAGACAAGCATTACCTTAAGTTGATGGTGGCAGGAGGAGTTCGTGGAGGAGTCCTCGCAGCATTTTCCTCGATATCTTCTTCAACCACACGCGCCTCTGTCAACGAGGTCCCAACCCCCGTTAGAGCAGACTTACGAGAAGTTGTTGGGGGGCTCCTCCGCCACTTCCCCAACAAAGTAGAGTTCTCCTCCTCTTCCTCAAATTGCTGAGCGGCGATCTCAACATCCTCAGTAAAATTATCCGATGATAGAGAGGAGTTGAGAAACGGTGGCGGTGGTTGTTCTTGTGGTGGTTGTTGTTGTTGTTGTTGTACTGGTGGTTGTGGCGGCTGCTCTGTGCCAATATCTTCTTGTTCTTGTGCTACGGAAGCTTCCTCAACTTCAGTTCCATGGTGTTCATATGTGCGTGTTCTTGCAGCGACTTTTCATTTTCCCTCCCGGGGAGAGTGTAGACTATCAAATCATCAGGGAAAGCACCACAAACAAGGTCGAGTATATCCATTGCTGCACAACGACAAAACAAGCAAACAAGAAAACAAATTTTTAGTTTTCAGATATCAGTGGTACTCACAGATTGATATGAAGAACGCGGGAAGAACCACTAACCCTGGCCACTCTGGGTGCGGAAGACAGGTATCTACTGCGCGCCATAGATAACTGCGTGGCTCAGGCCAAGAACAACCAACAAAGTCTCTGGGTACGTTTCCACATGAATGCGATAGTCAAGAAAGGAAAGTGAAAGGGAAAAGCGGCTTCGTCAATCCAGAAGAACCTATTATTCTAATCCCTTGGGGAATCCATTTTCCCATCATAGCACTGCATTCCTTTCTTTCGCTTAGTGAATGAAACCCAACCATTGGCAAGTTGCCGTTGGTAGAATACACGGAATAAGTCTACAATTGGCTCTATGTATAGCGTACGTCAATTAATTTTGAAATTCGAAATTTTGGTCGCCCCTATGCAATGCAGTTGAGATACATGGATCTCGTAATGAATTAGCACACTGATAAGAAAGCACAACATGGGTATACGCTGATTTGTGTAGTCAAAAAACCGGGTGTACATTCCTATTTTTCCCACTGGAGCCTGCCTGATATTATGTCAGGGGTTGGGAATTCTGGGTTTAAATAATTTGGAATGTAGTAGTCCGTCGTGAATTGGTCAAGTTCTCCTATGGTCAGGAATAAAGTGACATCAGATAGCTGTCTAACCATGATTGCGCGTATAAAATAAGGTGGTCGCAAAGGTTACCTTAGAAGAAATATGGCAAGGATGGAGTTTTTTAGAAGACGTTAATGGAAGTTTGATAGTTTGGTTTCAATAAGCTATAGCAAGAGTTCTAGTCCACCAAATAAGCTGAGGTTTGTTTCAAATAGCTTCTAATTCAATTCCACCTAGTCAGTTCAAAGGAATTTATCTAAAATATCCAATAAGCCAAATAAGCACTTTTTGGAATAAGCACTTTTAAGAGACCAACTTATTAAGATAAGAACTAAAGTTGAACTGCTCAAAATATGATGAGCAGACCAAATAAGGAAGACCTATCCAAGAAAATCTCAAAAAGCTCCAAAGAATAAGCCAGAAAATCAAATAAGCTAAATTAGGCTTATGTTAACCAAACATTGACCAAAGTTAACCAAGTTTGACATTGGTCCAAACTTATTTTCTCAGCTTATGCAACTGTTTTGTGAAAGAAAATCACCACTTTTATGAAGAGAATAAGTAGATATGAGAAATCTGATAAGCCTTGGTCACAAAAACTTGACTTTGCTCAAGGGCTTATTCTAGGGCTTATTTCTTGCTTATTAGTGAGAACTGTATGGTCTACCTTATATGTGTAGAAAGCTAGGATGATAAGCTTTACTCAAAACCAAAATACACTTCCTAACTATAAGTAATGAAGATTTGGCAAGAGATTGAAATAGGCATGTTTTGGAAATGAAACTGACCCAATGTTTTTGAAGTGCTAATTGCCTGTTTGACTTTACAATTCGACTCCAAAACTTGCACTATCACTTGTTACCAGCTACTAAGTGTAAACCAACTCCTAACAACAACTTTCTAACACTGGTTCAAGATTTATGAGTAATGCCAAAGACTAGTTAACTAGATTAAGCACAAGTAAGCTATGAAGACTATATGAATCAAACAGATAAAGCTAACTAACACTCAAAACATATCAAGTAGCCAGGATAGAACATATAACATGCATCAACAAGTAACTTAACACTAAGACAAAGAATTGAGCATGTAAACAAGGATTTTAGAGGAATTTTAAAGAAATGACTTATAAGAACTTATTGAAGGCTCCTTTGATGCAGAAGTGAGCGTTGAGCTCACTTGTGACTGAATCAACACCAAATCAACTAATCTACACAACTACAACCACAATCAACCATCATCATCATCAAAACTGCTCTGCTACAATGTCTGATCAAGTAATTTCGCTATGGCTGTGTTATAGCTATGAACTGCAACTTCTGAATACTTGTAAGATATTCAAAATCAATCAACAAACTCAATTGTTTAATCAAAAACAATATAATCAAAGTAGAACAGTGGGATACTATGAACGTGCAAGTAAATTGAGAATGAGAAGTGAATTTAGGGAAATTGAAGTTTTATTAATAGGGTGATTCAATTACAAAGTGGTTCTAACATACTAACTAACTCTCTCAAAGTGTTTGTCAGACACTTTGAAAAGTTAAAACTACTAACTAAAAAGGAGATTAAGAGAAAATGGTAAAAGTGTGTGTGACAATCCGTCAATTTATGGTCGATATTTTATTCTCAATATTTATTTGAAAACATTATTTTAATGTTACAATATGAACTCAGTTATTTTTGGGAAGTAATTTGGATTTACGTCTTGAAGTAGCGTCGACTACGTCTAAACCGGAGGATTCTACGTTACGTGCTTACGTTTACATACACCGTCTTTGGTGACAGTCTGACATTTCAGAAAATAAATTTGTCCATGAATATTATTTTGGAGTTTTAAATTTGAGTTGGTTCATAAACTCACAAATTTACGAGAAGAGATTAGGACTTACGATTTTATTTTAACGTCCTTTACGACTAAACCGGAAACCTTAGGATTACGTATTTACGTTTTCGAACTCCGTTTTTGATGAGATAATTTTTATTAGATTCGTTTTGTGCCGTTGATTCATAATTTATAAAAACGTTTTTCGTAAAACGACCCGAAGGCACGCAAATCGAGGTAACTAGGATCGAGAAGTACCCGTAAATTAGTGGCATGTGACAAGTTTACACTTGCCTCACCCCACCATGGGATGGCTAAAGCTTGTCAAACATACTTGAAGTGTGTCAAGTTTCTAGCTAAAGACTAGGACACTTGTCCTAAGTCTTCCACCACAAAACCATCTACACTTTAAAACAACTAAACATAATCAACAATACTCATTTCTTACATGCAAAACTAATAAAACTCTCTCTTGTTCTCTCTCTATGAACGTCCACCATGCTCCCAAAACACCCCATTTGATCAAAAATTCAACCATGAATCACGTGTTTAACTTGCACAAGTTGAATACCCTTTGAAGATATGAAGATTGGAGGTGATCCTAACCTATGAAAAGGAGTTTTCAAGGGAGTTTGGGGCTGATTTCTCAAGGAGTTTTCATGAAGAACAAGGGCTATTTTTGGAGGAATCTACAAATACTTGGTGATCCTAGAAGTGGTGTTGATATCTCATAAGATTGGTTACCCAAAACCAAGTCTTGTTCATCCAAAAACTCATCATTTCATCACCTTGGTGGTATAAAGATTGTTCTTCTCATCCTCTTGTTATTTTTGATTATGTAATCTTGTATTTCTTTTACTTATGTATATGTATATGATGATTAATGATGATTAAAAATATTGTGTGGGGATTTGGTGTTAATAAACATGCTTAAAAAGATGAAAAACTATAAGAAACAAGGTTAAAATCTTGCTTAATTTAGATGGTTGTATAAAACAGTAAAGAATCATATGTTAAACTGATAAAATGGCTTAGATTAATTGATATACAGTAAGCTATGAGTCTTGTACACATGTGAGAGTTGGCCATGCAATGGAATCATTGTAATGAGTGAGATATGATCAAAACAAGTTTAAGGTACAAATCTGAGTTCACTGTTTTGGACGAATTTTAGAAAATACTTAGAGGATGATTCAACAGTATCTATAGAAGAGTTAAATGGAGCACATATCATGTAGTTTATGTCATAAAAATTTGAGCTTCTATCTCAATATAGAACTCTAGATATGGCAGTTTTGGTGAAAGTGAAGATAAAAATCAGATTTTGGAAATTAAAATATAATAGTATTATATAAGCACTCAACTAAAAATAGTATAAAATGTGAATTAAAACCCACTAACTTATACAATACATTTATATAAATATGTACAATGGTAAATAAGTGGACATTTTATAAAAATGGTAACTTGTTTAGTTTTATAAGTTATAAAACTATAAACATGATTTTTACGACTTTTTCGGCTATTATCGTAAAATTAACGTTTTTGCTAAATAAAACTTAGACGGTTGGACCCGTCTAATGTAAACTTTATAAACCTTATATACTGATATATAAACATGTATAACAAGTAAAAACCGATAAAACCCGAACTATAGGACATACGGACATTAACGAGCTAAGTAAACATATTGGACTAATAATTGGACTAAATAAGTTAAACTCTTATAAAAAGAACTCATTGGGCTTAACCCATTTGGGCCCAACTTGTAAAGTGTAAATACTGATCATATAAGTATAAAATGGATTAATAAGAGTTAAAGAACTTATAATAAGTTTATTGGACCTAAAACACGTAAATAGGTAAAACTAGTAAACTAGTATAAAAGTTATCGACATATAACACTAAAAATGAGTAAACGAGAATATGTAAACCCACTTGATCATCATATATATATAATCATCATATGTATACATAATTGTTATTTTTATAAAATCATTGGACAAACGTCTAAGACCGATTATTATTTATATAGGTTTCCGTGATTGAACCCCATACCGTACGACCGAATTGCCGACAAACCGCCTTCCCACATCAACGTGAGTTCATAGCCTCGCACTCTTTTAAATGTTTTTATGAAATGTTTTATAAACCCGCGAGGGAGATAACATGTTAGTTTTTATAAAATAGGACACCATTTGTGTAACACCCCCAAATTTATACAACTTAGTACAGCGGAAGACTAGTTGGTGTTACGGGATAGCACATTACTCACATCATAGACAACGCATAAAAATCGCGTCGTTTTATAATAAATCATTTCCATTCATAAATATCAAAGTTACATCGGTCCCAAGTCATTGTATTTAATACAAAGTTTTACAAGTATTTGAATGGAAAAATATTGTTTAAGTGCGGGCCATGAATTCTTGTCATCTTCCCGAGAATTACCTTCAAGTACCTGAGATAAAACATGTTAAAAGAAAAGGTCAGCGATAACGCCGAGTGAATTCATAGAGTTTAATAAATTCCATCAATATAACTTTGGTATAAAATTAGTACCAAAAATCAATTCGTACAAATCATTGTAATAGGCCGTAAAATAGCCAAAATCATTTTATACAAATCTTTGTAATAGGCCATAAAATAGCCAAAATCATTTTATACAAATCCTTATCGAAAATCATAATATAGGCATTTGCCTTAAAATCAATATACGAGCCAATGTCGTAAAAACATCATACAATACGTCTTATGACGTTGTATGAAAATAAAAACCGTTATATGAGTATGGTTATGAAAACCAAAATACAAACATAATATCAATAGTATGACCCTGTATTGCTAGTCAGGCAATACATCGTAATTCGGAGCGTCTATTAGTATTTCGTTAATTCGGATTATTATAAGCCGCATGACATTGTTACCTTACTAAACCAACAACGGGTAGCTAACCCGATACCAATTTTGCCCATCTAAAGTAGCGTGTCGTCACAAAGGTCACGCTATGGAAATCTTCTCATACATTAATTCGCTTACCAATCAATGTGGCACGACGGGGATCAACCGTCAAGGCGCGAACTGGGGTGATCGTCCCCAAATAGTACTATTAAATGCATAAGCGTCTACCAACTCCCGGTAGTTCACAATTCATGCTAATAGGACTTTTAGTGACATAACCTAACTTTAATAATCTATTTGATTTCATCTATCGGGTCCATTAATCATTTATCGGGTCATACAATCGGGTCATTCAATCATTCGGGTCCAAAATCAATAAACAAACAATCGGGACAAGTGGTGTCCTATTTTATAAAACTAACATGTTATCTCCCTCGCGGGTTTATAAAACATTTATAAAAACATTTAAAAGAGTGCGAGGCTATGAACTCACGTTGATGTGGGAAGGCGGGTTATCGGCAATTCGGACGTACGGTACGTGCTTCAATCACGGAAACCTATATAAATAATAATCGGTCTTAGACGTTTGTCCAATGACTTTATAAAAATATCAATTATGTATACATATGATGATTATATATATATATGATGATCAAGTGGGTTTACATATTCTCGTTTACTCATTTTAGTGTTATGTGTCGATAACTTTTATACTAGTTTTAACTATTTTCACGTTTTAAGTCCAATAAGCCTTTTATAGGTTCTTTAACTTGTTTTAATCCATTTTGTACTTATATTATCAGTACTTAAACTTTACAAGTTGGGCCTAAATGGGTTAAGCCCAATAAGTCCTTATTACAAGTATTTATCTTATTTATTCCAATTATTAGTCCAAGTATTAGTCCAATATGTTTACTTAGCTCGTTAATGTCCGTATGCCCTAAAGTTCGGGTTTTATCGGTTTTTAGTTGTTATACATGTCTATATATCAGTATATAAGTTTTATAAAGTTTTCATTAGACGGGTCCAACCATCTAAGTTTTATTTAACAAAAACGTTAATTTTACGGCAATAGCCGAAAAAGTCGTAAAAATCATATTTATAGTTTTATAACTTATAAAACTTAACAAGTTTACATTTTTATCATTTATACACTTATTACACCTTTTATATATTTATATAAATAAGTTTTATAAGTTAGTGGGTTTTTATTTTACATTTTATATATTAAAATGTGAGTGCTTATATAATAGTATTATTCTTTAATTTCCAAAAATCTGATTTTTAACTTCATCTTCACCAAAACTGCCATATCTTGAGTTCTATATGGAGATAGAAGCTCAAATTTTTATCACATAAACTACATGATATGTGCTACAATTAACTCTTCTATAGCTACTGTTGAATCATCTTCTAAATATTTTCTAAAAATCGTCCAAAACAGTAACTTCAGATTTGTATCTTAAACTTGTTTTGATCATATCTCACTCATTATTTTGATTCCATTGCATGGCCAACTCTCACATGTGTACCAGACATTTAGCTTACTGTAAATGGATTCTACTTCATCATTTTATCAGTTTAAACATATGGTTCTTTACTGTTTTATACAGCCATCAAATTTAACCAAGATTTTAACCTTGTTTCTTATGGTTTTTCACCTTTTTAATCATGTTTATCAACAACAAATCCCCACATAACATTTTTATCATCATATAATCATCATAAATATATACAATAGGAAATAAATACATGATTACATAACCAAAAATAACAAGAAGATGAGGAGGACAATCTTTATACCACCATGATGATGTAGGTTGATCAAAACATGGATTTTGATGGAGAAACTTGTGATGCACCAAGACCTTCTTCATGACCACCAATCTTCCTAATCTCCTTGTAGAAAATCAGCCCTCCTACTCCATGAAAACTCCTCCTTGGATGTTATAAGTACCACCAATCAATAAGGTGAAAAAAGGACTTCAACATGTATATGAATAACATGGGATTTTGTGGTTAATTTAGATCAAATGAGGGTGTTTCATGGTGAAAGTGGACGGCATTAATGGAGTTAGAGAGAGAGAGGAGAGTGTTTTGCATGTTTGAATATGAGAAGAGTGGTTTAAGCTAATGGTTTTGATGTGTTAAAGCTTAACTTGTAAGCTTTGCTTACAAGTGTAAGGCTTCTAGCTACACTTGACACCTCAAGTGTATAAACTTGCTAGTTAGGGCCGGTTTTGATGTGGGGTGGGACAAGTGTCCCACTTGTCTCATCCCATTTATTTACGGGTACTCCTCGATTCTAGTTTCCTCGATTTGCGTGCCCTCGGGTCGTTTTACGAAAAACGTTTTTATAAATTATGAATCAACGTCACAAAACGAATCCAATAAAAATTGTTTCATAAAAAACGGAGTTCGAAAACGTAAATACGTAATCCTAAGGTTTCCGGTTTAGTCGTAAAGGACGTTAAAATAAAATCGTAAGTCCTAATATCTTCTCGTAAATTTGTGAGTTTGTGAACTAACACAAATTTAAAACTCCAAAATAATATTTACGGATAAATTTATTTTCTGAAATGTCGGACTGCCACCAAGGACGGTGTATGTAAACGTAAGCACGTAACGTTGAATCCTCCGGTTTAGACGTAGTCGATGCTACTCCAAGACGTAAATCCAAATTTCTTCCCAAAAATAAGTGAGTTCATATTGTATCATTAAAATAATATTTTCAAATAATATTTGAGAATAAAATATCAATCGTAAATTGATGGATTGTCACAGCATTTACCCCTAAACAGGATCTTTGTCCTCAAAGATCATCTTACCTTACTACTCGCTTCTTATAGAGTTAAAGCCATGTGGGTATTTCCTCCACATTCGTCTTTTCTCACAAGTGCAATCCATTATAATACGCGAGTTTCATCAAACATAACTACGGGAATAAGATCAGGCTTAATGAATGCAACTTTTCGCCGATCTAAGATCTACTAAGAATAATCAGATTTTCACTTGATAGATATTCCATCAAGTTTGATTTACGAAACATAATTCACGCAGTCTTTGAAGTCCTAGGGTAGATCCAGCTTATATGCCTTTCAATCCCAACTTTTACATCATCTCAATGGTCCCATATAACGGGGACTCATATCCCATGATTTGTCAGATCATGAATTCATCTTTCCAAGGTTAAAAATTGTGGCATAACTTCGCTACCCATTTGGCACTTCAAGATCTACATTTCACATTCACATAACCTCCTGCCCACTATCGGCAGTTAATAATCAAATCCTAATTTCAACAATCATTTCAGATTTCGCGGGTCGGGTATTTTATAAGGATAGGTTCTCCATCATAGGAACCTTAAACCTAAAAGACATGTCCAACTCACAATGGGTGTATGTCGGGTGTCTTTATCTCAACTCCTTCTTACAGATGCTCTAATTTCTAAATCTTAACAAGATTCGATCTCGATCCTAATATGATGATTATCAATGATAATCTCTTTAAAGGAAAACGATTATACGGTCTATTACCAAAGGTCAATCATTCAAACATAAAACAACACTTATATTACCTTGTATCGTTACTTTACCTCGTCCCTTCGATTTGGGATGGTACATAGTACTCTCATCAAGGTTCGTTCTCAATGATTTCTGAGCAAATCTCTAGAAATTCGATGCGAAGCGAGGATCTTGATAAAGATGTTTGATACAAGCATACTATGTTTACATAACTCTTTTGCATTTATCATTAACGAGAATGATATTAGCAGATTTGGTCAGTCTGTCGACGATGACCCAAATCGAATCAGATTCAGATGATGACCTTTGCGATAGCTAGACGTTTACTAATGTATGAGGCGATGTCTGCCTTCATAATTTGTCATTAGTACAACTTCTTCAGACAAAGATACTTTTAGTCATAAATGATATAAATAGAATACTTATACTTACAAATTCCAACATAACTATATCTCACAATCTTCCACATTCAGACAATCATAAGTGGTCTTTAAAATATTTAACGTTATCGGCTTCTCAATTTTTAATGGTTCATATTAGTCGTGAAACCCTTCACTATTTATATTATCCCTTTTTTTTTACAAACATTGTTTATTTTTATATCGTTCGGCAATTTATTCTGCACCTTCATTATTAAGGAACACGTCCTAACTGGTTCTTTATCTTTTCTACATAATGCGTCGGTATTTATATTCATCTCTCATGATGATATAATTATCATGTCCATAATTCACTCAGATATTCTTTCTATATTATGCGTCAGTAATTACGTTCACCTTCCTGATGAAATAAATATCCTAACCGTATTTATTCAAAATTCTTTCTTCATATCTTTTATGTTTCAGTTTCGTCTCAACTATCATTTTTATCAGTTTTTCTCAATCCGGCGTCTAAAGCATCGATAATTATTATATGTAAATTAACAATAATTATTTAATTTTTATGAAATGTAAACGTTAAAAGTTTAAATTTCTTAGTTCGACCAATTATATAAAATGTTCAAATTAAATTTGAATTTAATTAATTAGATTTTTGTTGATTTATCGAAAATATTTAATAAGATTTCGTAAATGTTCGAAAAACCTTTGTTTATACTTTGGTCAAAGTTTTCTTAGTTGAAAAGCAAAAATTGTCGTTTTAAGTTTTCAGGTTATGGTATAAATGGTTTTACTCAATCCGTCTTAAGTTATCTTGAGGTATACACAAACATTTACCCCTAAACAGAAGTTTAGTTAAATGGTTTGTGTATAAGGGAATAATCCCTTAAAATCCTTTGTTAAAACATTTGTCAAAACATATTCCCATTTCTTTTTGGTAAAATCCAAAGTCTTAAAAGGGCTCTTAATTTTTGAAGAGTCTATATGCATACATCTTACCATTATTAATCCAACGGTCATTTTATGTAAAGGATTAAGTCTTAAGTCTTATGTTAAATATTTAAGGTATAGGTTTTCATTGTTCGGCCAATTCAGGGCAGTCTATAAATAAATATTAACTCATTATTATTCTTATAAACAAACAAATAGTCCTTAATGATCACGAGCATGAATTTATCAAATTACAGCCTACACACGTGATTCACCAAATTTATGAATACTACTTGTGCATTAGTCAATCCAAACGACATAACATGAAACTCGTAATGTTCATTACAAGTACCAGATGTAGTGATTGGAATAGATAATCTCTTTCGCAGATGCGAAGTTGATGATAACCATGCTATGGATCAAATTTGCTAGAACCTTGTAAATGATCGAACAATTCTTCCATTTCGAGTTATGGATATCGTTTTCGATTGTCAATTTACTCAGTCACAGTAATCTATAAATATAAGGAAAGATAACACCATAGCTCTTCAGGATGACATGCTTGGTATAATAAAATCTTTCTCCGACAACTTTCTCAGTTGCACGGTAATTCCTTTAATTTAGATGGTGCTGACGTACAGTGCACAAGCCACAAGTGCAGCACCGAGAATATAATCAATACCAATTTCAACTTGCCTTAATGGCAAAAGTCTAGGTAATTCATCAACAAATACTTCCTAAAGTTTCAGATAACCGAAACATTTTTTTAATAAATTCATATTAGGTTCTTTCTATATTATAATATCTATAACTAGTTCACAATCATTCACAATATAATTTCAAGTCACCTATCAAGAATTATTTAGATCACTTTTGATAATCAACATCTTATCATTTAGGGGAATTCTACTCGAGTTCCCATCAATTAAGACAATGTCGTCATGTCATAATCAACCAATCCATTCTACTGGCACTATCAACTTTCCAGTTTTATTGCCGTCGATAAGATGCGAACTTCTCAAAAGTCTAATATTAATTCATAATCCTTCACAAATTCAAGGATATCTGGATACACAATTACTATCTAAAGAGCAAGGTCAACGAGTAATCTACGCGATAGAGTTTCAAATCAGATACAGACGAAAACATTTAACGAATATGAATATATCCCATGTTTTTATAATTTGAGTACGCATTCAAAAGCTCCTCGGATCGTTACTCAGGTCATTCAAATGAAATCAAATCATAAGAAATGATAAGAACGTCGATACATCCAGTCGGGTATCAACACTCGATAATCAAATACTTTTCCTAAGAATCTCACTATGGGAGAATTGGACAAGAACGGAATATCAATTGTCAAATAAGACAAATTCCACAGATGAGTAAATTCAACTCAGAAGAATAGGTGCTACAGGCACATATGTAGGTGTCCCTAATATTATGGCCTTATTTTACACTTCTTGCAGATCTCATAAAATTTTAATCTTTCACAATCTTCAAAGAAAATGTAGTGTTTATTCATTAGTTTTATGGTGACTACCAATCAGCCTTGCATAGCCCATTCCAAATTGTATGTAGGCGCGCAACTATATACAATTTCAAGATTAACGATGCAATACTCAGTTCGTCAAAATTTTATCATCATGTTTATAATAAATACATTTTCATGCTTAATTCTTAAATAAGAATCAAAAATAAATTTACAAAGATTTTTCCTTGTTATGAAAACAACTAAGTTTTCCAAGGTGTTTTATAAACAACTTTATTTTGATAACAATCACTTATAAATCTCACTTTGAATAATCCTTATAGTGATGAAAATTCAATTTTCCTCAAATGATACCGTTTTAACTTTATAAAAACAATGAATGATCTGCAAAAGAGTGATGAAGAGTCGTTCACCAAGAATTAGCTATGAATTGATAGGAAATGAGCTTAGCCAATTAATCATGAGGTTCATGACCTCGATGGCACTCACGAAGAATAATTCCCAACGTAACTCAAATCGAGATGAGTACTTGTTCAATGGTTGCATCACTACTGCGAACATTAGGATGAAGCAAATAAAAGATAGATAACATCGATACGTGTAGAATTTAGTAGTCAAAGGTAGTCTTTTCATTAATCACAAACAAGTCAAAATTGTACCGTAACACATTACGTGTCACTATGTCATACAATTCTCAGAACTCATCCTACCAACTGATGTCTCAGTTAAGTTAGGGATTATTTTTAAAAGATACCACAATGAATACTAATCTACAAGAGTCATTAGGTGTTCTGCCTGTCCCAGAAGATCCATCGGTCTCAATTCAGAAGAAGATTTCTTCAATTAATTTCTTGGACACTGGGCATCCTCATTAGTGGACAATGGCCTAGGAACAACCCTTAACACAAACCTACAATCAATTAAAACCTTATAATTCAATCATAGAACTTAACGACTTCTATTAACAATCTCATATTCCATATGGGTTAAATTTTACTTTATTCAAATTTCAACCATTTTTATACTCAATTCGATATCCTACCTCAATCTCCAATACTTTCAATCTTATTCTTCGGCCTTGTAAAGGCAATACAATCTCAATATAAATCAACACTTAATTTCCAATCCTATTAGCTCTTACAACAACAATTATCAAATGAGTCATTAATATGAAATGACTTGATCATTCAACTAGACTTCTCAGAAAGGTATTAGTGGCATGAGGCTTTTGGGTAATGGTTCCAATAACAGCCTCAAGTGCAACATTCACCCTTTCGATTTCAATTTAAGAATTGGGTGACAACGAATCAGATGACATCTTTCTAGGTGGTAACGTTTTGTCAAACTCCACTCTATAAGGAAAGATCGTCATGACATCGATATCAGTTTTAATCTCGCCAATTCTTTTCAATATCACAATCAACTAATATCTATATTTCTACGAATATCAACCATTTGTTGGGATCATAAATGTCTACAACTTGGTTTAGATCTAGGATAGCTAGAATTCCTACGAGAATAGCTTCGATTAATTTACTAGGGGATTTAGGGTTACTTGTGACAATCTACGTCGTATAAATATCTCGTATAAAAATCAAAGTAATCATCAAAAAATCATGTAATAAAATTACATCATATATATATATAATCCAAGTTATATATATATATATTAAAATAACACTTCTCAGTCTGGCCTTGTCGGTAACTCGGGAATTCTTCGGCACCGTTATAGTCAAAAGATTTTTAGACATTTTAGAAAAATGTTTATAGTTAAAAGATTTTGAAATGTTTTATTCAAAACCTTGGTTTTAAAAATCTTTCGTTCTCTATAACGAGAGCTCTGGTACCAAACTGTAACACCCCCAAATTTATACAACTTAGTACAGCGGAAGACTAGTTGGTGTTACGGGATAGCACATTACTCACATCATAGACAACGCATAAAAATCGCGTCGTTTTATAATAAATCATTTCCATTCATAAATATCAAAGTTACATCGGTCCCAAGTCATTGTATTTAATACAAAGTTTTACAAGTATTTGAATGGAAAAATATTGTTTAAGTGCGGGCCATGAATTCTTGTCGTCTTCCCGAGAATTACCTTCAAGTACCTGAGATAAAACATGTTAAAAGAAAAGGTCAGCGATAACGCCGAGTGAATTCATAGAGTTTAATAAATTCCATCAATATAACTTTGGTATAAAATTAGTACCAAAAATCAATTCGTACAAATCATTGTAATAGGCCGTAAAATAGCCAAAATCATTTTATACAAATCTTTGTAATAGGCCATAAAATAGCCAAAATCATTTTATACAAATCCTTATCGAAAATCATAATATAGGCATTTGCCTTAAAATCAATATACGAGCCAATGTCGTAAAAACATCATACAATACGTCTTATGACGTTGTATGAAAATAAAAACCGTTATATGAGTATGGTTATGAAAACCAAAATACAAACATAATATCAATAGTATGACCCTGTATTGCTAGTCAGGCAATACATCGTAATTCGGAGCGTCTATTAGTATTTCGTTAATGCGGATTATTATAAGCCGCATGACATTGTTACCTTACTAAACCAACAACGGGTAGCTAACCCGATACCAATTTTGCCCATCTAAAGTAGCGTGTCGTCACAAAGGTCACGCTATGGAAATCTTCTCATACATTAATTCGCTTACCAATCAATGTGGCACGACGGGGATCAACCGTCAAGGCGCGAACTGGGGTGATCGTCCCCAAATAGTACTATTAAATGCATAAGCGTCTACCAACTCCCGGTAGTTCACAATTCATGCTAATGGGACTTTTAGTGACATAACCTAACTTTAATAATCCATTTGATTTCATCTATCGGGTCCATTAATCATTTATCAGGTCATACAATCGGGTCATTCAATCATTCGGGTCCAAAATCAATAAACAAACAATCGGGACAAGTGGTGTCCTATTTTATAAAACTAACATGTTATCTCCCTCGCGGGTTTATAAAACATTTATAAAAACATTTAAAAGAGTGCGAGGCTATGAACTCACGTTGATGTGGGAAGGCGGATTATCGGCAATTCGGACGTACGGTACGTGCTTCAATCACGGAAACCTATATAAATAATAATCGGTCTTAGACGTTTGTCTAATGACTTTATAAAAATATCAATTATGTATACATATGATGATTATATATATATATGATGATCAAGTGGGTTTACATATTCTCGTTTACTCATTTTAGAGTTATGTGTCGATAACTTTTATACTAGTTTTAACTATTTTCACGTTTTAAGTCCAATAAGCCTTTTATAGGTTCTTTAACTTGTTTTAATCCATTTTGTACTTATATTATCAGTACTTAAACTTTACAAGTTGGGCCTAAATGGGTTAAGCCCAATAAGTCCTTATTACAAGTATTTATCTTATTTATTCCAATTATTAGTCCAAGTATTAGTCCAATATGTTTACTTAGCTCGTTAATGTCCGTATGCCCTAAAGTTCGGGTTTTATCGGTTTTTAGTTGTTATACATGTCTATATATCAGTATATAAGTTTTATAAAGTTTTCATTAGACGGGTCCAACCATCTAAGTTTTATTTAACAAAAACGTTAATTTTACGGCAATAGCCGAAAAAGTCGTAAAAATCATATTTATAGTTTTATAACTTATAAAACTTAACAAGTTTACATTTTTATCATTTATACACTTATTACACCTTTTATATATTTATATAAATAAGTTTTATAAGTTAGTGGGTTTTTATTTTACATTTTATATATTAAAATGTGAGTGCTTATATAATAGTATTATTCTTTAATTTCCAAAAATCTGATTTTTAACTTCATCTTCACCAAAATTGCCATATCTTGAGTTCTATATGGAGATAGAAGCTCAAATTTTTATCACATAAACTACATGATATATGTTACAATTAACTCTTCTATAGCTACTGTTGAATCATCTTCTAAATATTTTCTAAAAATCGTCCAAAACAGTAACTTCAGATTGTATCTTAAACTTGTTTTGATCATATCTCACTCATTATTTTGATTCCATTGCATGGCCAACTCTCACATGTGTACAAGACATTTAGCTTACTGTAAATGGATTCTACTTCATCATTTTATCAGTTTAAACATATGGTTCTTTACTGTTTTATACAGCTATCAAATTTAACCAAGATTTTAACCTTGTTTCTTATGGTTTTTCACCTTTTTAATCATGTTTATCAACAACAAATCCCCACATAACATTTTTATCATCATATAATCATCATAAATATATACAATAGGAAATAAATACATGATTACATAACCAAAAATAACAAGAAGATGAGGAGGACAATCTTTATACCACCATGATGATGTAGGTTGATCAAAACATGGATTTTGATGGAGAAACTTGTGATGCACCAAGACCTTCTTCATGTCCACCAATCTTCCTAATCTCCTTGTAGAAAATCAGCCCTCCTACTCCATGAAAACTCCTCCTTGGATGTTATAAGTACCACCAATCAATAAGGTTTCAAAAGGACTTCAACATGTATATGAATAACATGGGATTTTGTGGTTAATTTAGATCAAATGAGGGTGTTTCATGGTGAAAGTGGACGGCATTAATGGAGTTAGAGAGAGAGAGGAGAGTGTTTTGCATGGTTGAATATGAGAAGAGTGGTTTAAGCTAATGGTTTTGATGTGTTAAAGCTTAACTTGTAAGCTTTGCTTACAAGTGTAAGGCTTCTAGCTACACTTGACACCTCAAGTGTATAAACTTGCTAGTTAGAGCCGGTTTTGATGTGGGGTGGGACAAGTGTCCCACTTGTCTCATCCCATTTATTTACGGGTACTCCTCGATTCTAGTTTCCTCGATTTGCGTGCCCTCGGGTCGTTTTACGAAAAACGTTTTTATAAATTATGAATCAACGTCACAAAACGAATCCAATAAAAATTGTTTCATCAAAAACGGAGTTCGAAAACGTAAATACGTAATCCTAAGGTTTCCGGTTTAGTCGTAAAGGACGTTAAAATAAAATCGTAAGTCCTAATCTCTTCTCGTAAATTTGTGAGTTTGTGAACTAACACAAATTTAAAACTCCAAAATAATATTTACGGATAAATTTATTTTCTGAAATGTCGGACTGCCACCAAGGACGGTGTATGTAAACGTAAGCACGTAACGTTGAATCCTCCGGTTTAGACGTAGTCGATGCTACTCCAAGACGTAAATCCAAATTTCTTCCCAAAAATAAGTGAGTTCATATTGTATCATTAAAATAATATTTTCAAATAATATTTGAGAATAAAATATCAATCGTAAATTGACGGATTGTCATAATTTGTCCCGATTGTTTGTTTATTTATTTGGACCCGAAAGATTGTATGACCCGACGAATGATTAAATGACCCGATAGATGAAATAAAATGGATTATTAAAGTTAGGTTATGTCACTAAAAGTCCCATTAGCATGAATTGTGAACTACCGGGATTTGGTAGACGCTTATGCATATAATAGTACTATTTGGGGACGATCACCCCAGTTCGCGTCTTGACGGTTGATCCCCGTCGTGCCACATTGATTGGTAAGCGAATTTATGTATGAGAAGATTTCCATAGCGTGACCTTTGTGACGACACGCTACTTTAGATGGGCAAATTGAGTATCGGGTTAGCTACCCGTTGTTTGGTTTAGTAAGGTAACAATGTCATGCGGCTTATAATAATCTAGTTAACGAAATACTACTATACGCACCGAATTATGATGTATTGCCTGACTAGCAATACAGGGTCATACTATTGATATTATGTTCATGTTTTGGTTTTCATAACCATATTTATATAACGGCTTTTATTTGACTGTATACAACGTCCTAAGACGTATTGTATGATGTTTTTACGACATTGGTTCGTATAATGATTTTTAAGGCAAATGCCTATATTATGATTTTCGATAAGAATTTGTATAAAATGACTTTGGCTATTTTATGGCCTATTACAACGATTTGTACGAAATGATTTTTGGTAATTATTTTATACCAAAGTTATACTGATGAATTTTATTAAACTCTATGAATTCACTCGGCGTTATCGCTGACCTTTTCTTTTAACATGTTTTGTCTCAGGTACTTGAAGGTAATTCTCGTGAAGACAACAAGAATTCATGGCCCGCACTTAAACAATAATTTCCATTCAAATACTTTGTAAAACTTTGTATGAAATAATATGACTTGGGACCGATGTAACTTTGATATTTATGAATGGAAATGCTTTTATTATTAAACGACGCGATTTTTATGCGTTGTCTATGATGTGAGTAATGTGCTATCCCGTGACACCAACGAGTCTTCCGCTGTATTGAGTTTTATAAATTTGGGGGTGTTACAGTTTGGTACCAGAGCTCTCGTTATAGAGAACGAAAGATTTTTAAAACCAAGGTTTTGAATAAAACATTTCAAAATCTTTTAACTATAAATATTTTTCTAAAAATGTCTAAAAATCTTTTGACTATAACGGTGCCGAAGAATTCCCGAGTTACCGACAAGGCCAGACTGAGAAGTGTTATTTTAATATATATATATATATATATATATATATATATATATATATATATATATATATATATATATATATATATATATATAACTTGGATTATATATATATATGATGTAATTTTATTACATGATTGTTTGATGATTATTTTGATAATTATACGAGGTATTTATACGACGTAGATTGTTACAAGGAACCCTAAATCCCCTAGTAAATCAATCGAAGCTATTCCCGTAGGAATTCTAGCTATCCTAGATCCAAACCAAGTTGTGGATATTTATGATCCCAACAAAATGGTTGATATTCATAGAAATGTAGATATTAGTTGATTGTGATACTGAAAAAGAATTGGCAAGATTAAAACTGATATCGATGTCATGACGATCTTTCCTTATAGAGTGGAGTTTGACAAAATGTTACCACCTAGAAAGATGTCATCTGATTCGTTGTCACCCAATTCTTAAATTTGAAATCGAAAGGGTGAATGTTGCACTTGAGGCTGTCATTGGAACCATTACCCAAAAGCCTCATGCCACTAGTACCTTTCCTAGAAATCTAATTGAATGTGTGAGTCATCTCATGCTAGTGACTCATTTGATAATTGTTGTTGTAAGAGCTATAGGATTGGAATTAAGTGTTGATCATATCGAGCTTTTATTGCCCTTTTAAGATCTAAGAATAAGATTGAAAGTATTGAAATATGAGGTAGGATATCGAATTAAGTATAAGTTAATTGAAAACTTGAATAAAGTAAAATTTAACCCGTATGGAATGTGAGATTATTAAGAGGAAGTCATTAAGTTCTTTGATTGAATTATAAGGTTTTAATTGATTATTGATTCGTGTTAAGGGTTGTTCCTAGGTCATTGTCCACTAACGAGGATGCCCAGTGTCCAAGAAATAAATTGAAGAAATCTTCTTCTGAATTGGGACCGATGGATCTTCCGGGACATGTGGAACACCTAATGACTCTTGTAGATTAGTATTCATTGTGGTATCTTTTAAAAATAATCCCTAACTTAACTGAGACATCAGTTGGTAGGATGAGTTCTTGGAATTGTATGACATAGTGACACGTAATGTGTTACGGTACAATTTTGACTTGTTTGTGATTAATGAAAAGACTACCATTGATTGCTAAATTCTACATGTATCGATGTTATCTATCCTTTATTGCTTCATCCTAATGTTCGCATTAGTGATGCAACCATTGAACAAGTACTCATCTTGAATTGAGTTACGTTGTGGATTATTCTCTTTGTATTCCTGAGTGTCATCGAGGTCATGAACCTCATAAATTAATTGGCTAAGCTCATTTCCTATCATATCGTAGTTAATTCTTGGTGAACAAGCTTTCATCACTTTTCTGCAGATCACTCATTGTTTTTATAAAGTTAAAACAGTATCCCTTGAGAAAAATTGGATTTTCACCACTATATGGATTATTTAAAGTGATATTTATGAGTAATCATTATCGAAATAAGGTTATTTATGAAACACTTTGGAAAACTTAATTGTTTTCATAACAAAGAAAATCTTTGTAAATTTATTTTCAATTCTTATTTAAGAATTAAGCATGAAAATGTTTTTTTATTATAAACATGATGATAAAATTTTGACGAACTGAGTATTGCATCGCTAATCTTGAAATTGTATATAGTTGCGCGCCTACATACAATTTGGAATGGACCATGCAAGACTGATTAGTAGTCACCATAAAACAAATGAATAAACACTACATTTTCTTTGAAGATCGTGAAAGATTAAATTTTATGAGATCTGCAAGAAGTGAAAAATAGGGACATAATGTTAGGGACACCTACATATGTGCCTGTAGCATCTATTCTTCTGAGTCGAATTTACTCATCTGTGGAAATTGTCTTATTTGACAATCGACAATTCTTTCTTATCCAATTCTTCCGTAGTGAGATTCTTAGGAAAAGTATTTGATTACCGAGTGTTGATACCCGACTGGATGTATCGACGTTTTTATCATTTCTTTTTGATTTGATTTCATTTGAATGACCTGTGTAACGATCCGAGGAGCTTTCGAATGCGTACTCAAATTATGAAAACATGGGATATATTCATATTCGTTAAATGTTTTCGTCTATATCTGATTTGAAATTCTCTCGCGTAGATTATGTGTTGACCTTACTCTTTTAAGGATAGTTATGTCTCCATATATCCTTGAATTCGTGAAGGATTATGAATTATTATTAGACTTTCGAGAAGTTCACATCTTATCGACGACAATAAAACTGAAAAGTTAATAGTGCCAGTAGAATGGATTGATTGATTATGACATGACGACATTGTCTTAATTGATGGGAACTCTAATAGAATTCCCCTAAACGATAAGATGGTGATTATCAAAAGTGATCTAAATAATTCTTGATGGATGACCATATCCTGCATTTAGACTTGAAATTATACCATGAATGGTTGTGAACTAGTTATAGATATTATAATCTAGAAGAACCTAATATGAATGCACTAAAAGATGTTTATGTTATCTGAAACTTTAGGAGGTATATGTTGATGAATTACCTAGACTTTCGCCATTCTGGCAAGTTGAATTTGGTATTGATTATATATCCGGTGATGCACCTGTGGCTTGTGCACTGTACGTCAGCACCATCTGAATTTAAGGAATTACCGTACAACTGAGAGAGTTGACGGAGAAAGATTTTATTATAACAAGCCTGTCATCATGAAGAGCTATGGTGATATCATTCCTTATATTTATAGATTACTGTGAACTGAGTAAATTGACAATCGAAAACGATATCCATAACTCGAAATGGAAGATTTGTTCGATCATTTACAAGGTTTTTGATCCTCAGCATGGTTATCATCAACTTCGCATCTGCGAAAAGGATTATCTATTCCAATCACTACATCCGGTACTTGTAATGAACGTTATGAGTTTCACGTGATGTCGTTTGGATTGACAATGCACATGTAGTATTCATAAATTTGGTGAATCACGTGTGTAGGCTGAATCTGATAAATCCATGCGTATGATCATTAAGAACCATTTGTTTATTTATAAGAATAGAAAGGAGTTAATAATTATTTATAGACTGCCCTAAAATTAGCCGAACAATAAAAACATGTACCTTGAATAATTAACATGAGATTAAAGACTTAATCCTTTACATGATTTAACCGTGTGATTAATAGATAATGGAATATAAATTGACTCTTCAAAAGTTAGAAGTCACTTAAGACTTTGGGTTATACTAAAAAGAAAGTGCAAATATATTTTGACAAATGTTTTAACAAAGGACTTTTAGGGATTATTCCCTTATACACAAACCATTTAACTAAACTTCTGTTTAGGGGTAAGTGTTTGTGTATACTTCTAGACAACTTAAGAAGAATTGAGGAAACTATATAAACCATGACTTAAATCTGAAACGATAATCTTTATTTTTCAAACTAAGAAAATTTTGACCAAAGTATAACCAAAGATTTTTCAAATATTTACGAATCCTATT
Source organism: Glebionis coronaria (assembly GCA_025667525.1). Classification (NCBI taxonomy): domain Eukaryota; kingdom Viridiplantae; phylum Streptophyta; class Magnoliopsida; order Asterales; family Asteraceae; genus Glebionis; species Glebionis coronaria. Next base: position 119,856,959 of record CM046882.1, on the reverse strand, counting down.
AATTATTTTTGATAAATCAACAAAAATCGTGTTAATTAAATTAAAAATTATTTTGAACATTTCCATATAATTGGACGGACTAAGAAATTTAAAATCTTTACGTTTATTTTTCATAAAAATTGAATATTTATTATTTAATTAGTCGTAATAATTATCGACGCTTTAGACGTCGGATTGAGTAAAACGGGTAAAAATGATAGCTGAAACTAAACTGAAACCTAGAAAATATCTAGAAAGAAAATTTTAATGAATGTAAATACAGACACGTTATGATTAAAAGGATAAAGAACCAATTAGGACATGTTCCTTAATAATGAAGGTGCAAAAATAAATTGCCGAACAATTTAAAATATAGCCGATGTTTATAAAAAGGATAATATAGACAATAAAAGGGGTTCACGGCTAATGTGAACCATTAGAATTGAGAAGCCGATAGCGTTAAATGTTTTAAAGGCCACTTGTGGATGCCTAAATAGGAATATTGTGAGATATAGTTATGTTAGGAACTTGTAAGTATAAGTATTCTATTTATGTCATTTATGATTTAATGTATCCTTATCTAAAGGAGTTGTACTAATTTGCGAATTATGAAGGCAGACATTGCCTCATACATTAGTAAACGTCTAGCTATTGCAAAGGTCATCATCTGAATTTGATTCGATTTGGCTCGTCGTCGACAGACTGACCAAATCTGCTGATATCATTCCCGTTAATGATAATTGCAAAGGAGTTATGTAAACATAGTGTGCCTGTATCGAACATCTTTATCAAGATCCTCGCTTCGCATCGAATTTCTAGAGATTTGCTCAGAAATCATTGAGAACGAACCTTGATGAGAGTACTATGTACCACCCCAATCGAAGGGACGAGGTAAAGTAACGATACAAAGTAATATAAGTGTTGTTTTATGTTTGAATGATTGACCTTTGGTAATGAACCGTTTAATCGTTTTCCTTTGGAGAGATTATCATTGATAATTATCGTATTAGGATCGAGATCGAATCTTGTTAGGATCTATATTAGAGCATCTGTAAGCAGGAGTTGAGGTAAAGACACCCGACAAACACCCATTGTGAGTTGGACATGTCTTTTAGGTTTAAGGTTTCCTATGATGGCGAACCTAACCTTGCAAAATACCCGACCCGCGAGATCTGAAATGATTGTTGAAATTAGGATCTGATTATTGACAGCCGATAGTGGGCAAGAGGTTATGTGAATATGAAATGTAGATCTTGAAGTGCCAAATGGGTAGCGAAGTTATGCCACAATTTTTAACCTTGGAAAAAAATGAATTCATGATCTGACAAATCATGGGATATAAGTCCCCGTTGTATGGGACCATTGAGATGATGTAAAAGACTTGGTTTGAAAGGCATATAAGCTGGATCTACCCTAGGACTTCAAGAAATGCGTGAATTATGTTTCGTAAATCGAACTTGATGAAATATCTATCGAGTGAGAATCTGATTATTCTTAGTAAAGCTTAGATCGGCGAAAGTTGCATTCATCAGAAACCCGTAAACATCATGGATAGAGAAAGTAAGTCAACATTTAGCCTGATCTTATTCCCGTAGTTATGTTTGGTGAAACTCGTGTATTGTAATGAATTACACTTGTGAGAAAACACCGAATGTGGAGGAAATACCCACATGGCTTTAACTCTATGAAAAGCGAGTAGTAAGATGATCTTTGAGGACAAAGATCCTGTTTAGGCGTAAATGCTGTGACAATCCGTCAATTTATGGTCGATATTTTATTCTCAATATTTATTTGAAAACATTATTTTAATGTTACAATATGAACTCGGTTATTTTTGGGAAGTAATTTGGATTTACGTCTTGAAGTAGCGTCGACTACGTCTAAACCGGAGGATTCTACGTTACGTGCTTACGTTTACATACACCGTCTTTGGTGACAGTCCGACATTTCAGAAAATAAATTTGTCCATGAATATTATTTTGGAGTTTTAAATTTGAGTTGGTTCATAAACTCACAAATTTACGAGAAGAGATTAGGACTTACGATTTTATTTTAACGTCCTTTACGACTAAACCGGAAACCTTAGGATTACGTATTTACGTTTTCGAACTCCGTTTTTGATGAGACAATTTTTATTAGATTCGTTTTGTGCCGTTGATTCATAATTTATAAAAACGTTTTTCATAAAATGACCCGAAGGCACGCAAATCGAGGAAACTAGGATCGAGAAGTACCCGTAAATTAGTGGGATGTGACAAGTTTACACTTGCCTCACCCCACCATGGGATGGCTAAAGCTTGTCAAACATACTTGAAGTGTGTCAAGTTTCTAGCTAAAGACTAGGACACTTGTCCTAAGTCTTCCACCACAAAACCATCTACACTTTAAAACAACTAAACATAATCAACAATACTCATTTCTTACATGCAAAACTAATAAAACTCTCTCTTGTTCTCTCTCTATGAACGTCCACCATGCTTCCAAAACACCCCATTTGATCAAAAATTCAACCATGAATCATGTGTTTAACTTGCACAAGTTGAATACCCTTTGAAGATATGAAGATTGGAGGTGATCCTAACCTATGAAAAGGAGTTTTCAAGGGAGTTTGGGGCTGATTTCTCAAGGAGTTTTCATGAAGAACAAGGGCTGATTTTTGGAGGAATCTACAAATACTTGGTGATCCTAGAAGTGGTGTTGATATCTCATAAGATTGGTTACCCAAAACCAAGTCTTGTTCATCCAAAAACTCATCATTTCATCACCTTGGTGGTATAAAGATTGTTCTTCTCATCCTCTTGTTATTTTTGATTATGTAATCTTGTATTTCTTTTACTTATGTATATGTATATGATGATGAATGATGATTAAAAATATTGTGTGAGGATTTGGTGTTGATAAACATGCTTAAAAAGATGAAAAACTATAAGAAACAAGGTTAAAATCTTGCTTAATTTAGATGGCTGTATAAAACAGTAAAGAATCATATGTTAAACTGATAAAAAGGCTTAGATTAATTGATATAGAGTAAGCTATGAGTCTTGTACACATGTGAGAGTTGGCCATGAAATGGAATCATTGTAATGAGTGAGATATGATCAAAACAAGTTTAAGGTACAAATCTGAGTTCACTGTTTTGGACGAATTTTAGAAAATACTTAGAGGATGATTCAACAGTAGCTATAGTAGAGTTAAATGGAGAACATATCATGTAGTTTATGTCATAAAAATTTGAGCTTCTATCTCCATATAGAACTCTAGATATGGCAGTTTTGGTGAAAGTGAAGATAAAAATCAGATTTTGGAAATTAAAATATAATAGTATTATATAAGCACTCAACTAAAAATAGTATAAAATGTGAATTAAAACCCACTAACTTATACAATACATTTATATAAATATGTACAATGGTAAATAAGTGGACATTTTATAAAAATGGTAACTTGTTTAGTTTTATAAGTTATAAAGCTATAAACATGATTTTTACGACTTTTTTGGCTATTATCGTAAAATTAACGTTTTTGCTAAATAAAACTTAGACGGTTGGACCCGTCTAATGTAAACTTTATAAACCTTATATACTGATATATAAACATGTATAACAAGTAAAAACCGATAAAACCCGAACTATAGGACATACGGACATTAACGAGCTAAGTAAACATATTGGACTAATAATTGGACTAAATAAGTTAAACTCTTATAAAAAGAACTTATTGGGCTTAACCCATTTGGGCCCAACTTGTAAAGTGTAAATACTGATCATATAAGTATAAAATGGATTAATAAGAGTTAAAGAACTTATAATAAGTTTATTGGACCTAAAACACGTAAATAGGTAAAACTAGTAAACTAGTATAAAAGTTATCGACATATAACACTAAAAATGAGTAAACGAGAATATGTAAACCCACTTGATCATCATATATATATATATATAATCATCATATGTATACATAATTGTTATTTTTATAAAATCATTGGACAAACGTCTAAGACCGATTATTATTTATATAGGTTTCCGTGATTGAAGCCCGTACCGTACGACCGAATTGCCGACAACCCGCCTTCCCACATCAAAGTGAGTTCATAGCCTCGCACTCTTTTAAATGTTTTTATGAAATGTTTTATAAACCCGCGAGGGAGATAACATGTTAGTTTTTATAAAATAGGACACCATTTGTCCCGATTGTTTGTTTATTGATTTGGACCCGAAAGATTGTATGACCCGACGAATGATTAAATGACCCGATAGATGAAATAAAATGGATTATTAAAGTTAGGTTATGTCACTAAAAGTACCATTAGCATGAATTATGAACTACCGGGATTTGGTAGACGCTTATGCATATAATAGTACTATTTGGGGACGATCACCCCAGTTCGCGTCTTGACGGTTGATCCCCGTCGTGCCACATTGATTGGTAAGCGAATTTATGTATGAGAAGATTTCCATAGCGTGACCTTTGTGACGACACGCTACTTTTGATGGGCAAATTGAGTATCGGGTTAGCTACCCGTTGTTTGGTTTAGTAAGGTAACAATGTCATGCGGCTTATAATAATCCAGTTAACGAAATACTACTATACGCACTGAATTATGATGTATTGCCTGACTAGCAATACAGGGTCATACTATTGATATTATGTTCATGTTTTGGTTTTCATAACCATATTCATATAACGACTTTTATTTGACTGTATACAACGTCCTAAGACGTATTGTATGATGTTTTTACGACATTGGTTCGTATAATGATTTTTAAGGCAAATGCCTATATTATGATTTTCGATAAGAATTTGTATAAAATGACTTTGGCTATTTTATGGCCTATTACAATGATTTGTACGAAATGATTTTTGGTAATTATTTTATACCAAAGTTATACTGATGAATTTTATTAAACTCTATGAATTCACTCGGCGTTATCGCTGACCTTTTCTTTTAACATGTTTTGTCTCAGGTACTTGAAGGTAATTCTCGGGAAGACAACAAGAATTCATGGACCGCAGTTAAACACTAATTTCCATTCAAATACTTTGTAAAACTTTGTATGAAATAATATGACTTGGGACCGATGTAACTTTGATATTTATGAATGGAAATGCTTTTATTATTAAACGACGCGATTTTTATGCGTTGTCTATGATGTGAGTAATGTGCTATCCCGTAACACCAACGAGTCTTCCGCTGTATTGTGTTGTATAAATTTGGGGGTGTTACAGTGTGTTTTTACACACTTAGCTATATGATACAAATGAATGCTATAAGGTCTATTTATAGAATGAAAATGAGTGTTGGTGAGGTCCAATGACTTGTTGCATCCAACCAGAAGTTGCCAGGTGTCCTCATCTTCTCTATTGAAAAATCATGTTCTTGATCAAATTTGGGCCTTTTTGATTGATTAAATTTCAACTTGATTGGGTAGCTGGGTTATGTTCGTCTAGTGATGACGATCACTTTTCATGTTGAGTGTTTTCTCTAAAAGTGTATGAATCTTGTTCCACGATCTGGGGATGAAAGAAGCCACGTGTCATGTTGTTATAGGTCCAATAAACGAGTTGCGGTTTGATATCCAAAGCAACAGTGAAATGTATGAAGTGGTTGTTTGTGATTGGATGAGAAGTGCTAGTACGTTTTCACTATGAAGATACGCTGCATTAATAGCCAGTTTCCTCTCTCTTCATTAAGAAAGCTCAGTCAACGATCCAATGTATAGAAATGCTGGCTTGTGATTGGATGAAAGGGTTGTCACACGGATTAAGCCTAAAACATCTTTCATATTTGGCAATATTGGTCCCTCTTGTTATCAGCCTTGTATCTTGAACTTCAAACTTCAATAACTTGTCAATTTAGGCCCTTTGACTTCATACTTGACCAGAATTGAACCCTTGACTTGTTGACTTTGACCAGTTTTGACTTTGTTAATATTGGATTGGAGAAACTATTAATTCCCCCCAACCCTTGTGAGAGTAATATTAGAATTCAATAGCTACTATAATTAACACTTCATTGCCCCTCTTGGGAGTCTTGTATAATTATTTTTTTTTCTTTTTATCTTTTTTTTCTAGCCACTCATTTTTTTATAAGCCGCTATTATTTTTATTTATTCCTCACAAAGAAAGTTGAAAAGAATAAAAGGAAAAACACCCGCTAAGTATTAAGCATGACAAAAGTCTAGTACACATAAAACGTTCTAACTTAGAATCTTAAGACGTACTTATACCAACCACGAATGATTAGTCAAAAATGCATAAGAGGCTACAAACCGATTAAAACCGTTCTCGACTATTTATTAACATATATACATGCGTTGACAAGAAAAGTAAAGGTTACGAAAGGGGTTATAAAAGCCACAAGTAATTAATATGAGGTTTATCTAGCCCTTTACACTTACTTAAACTCTATCATCTCTCGTTCTCCACAGTTTAAAATCTCAAATAATGAGACTAGTGGATGCTTAGCCTAATAAACCAATAAAGGTCTACATGGTTAAGGATACTAGCTAGAGTATGCTTATATAAGTAAACTCGGGTTGAGTCAAAATATTCATGGTGGCCTAATATGTCAAATACTCCTAAATTTGTTAAACCATATCCTTTATTATATTTTTTTTTCCTTTTTATATATTTTGATGAAAATTAAAAGAAGAAAATATATACAATGCAAATGCGTTATGCAAATGAAAAATGATTGATGCAAAAATTATGAATGCATATTTTTGGTAGCCAAAATAGATCAAAATTTGAAAAATGTTTGAAAAATTAATTTCCAAATTATCATGAAGGCAATGACAATCTTCTAGGTAAGGTCACTTTGATAGAAGACCCCCATACACTTAAGATAAACATTGTCCTCAATGTTTAAGAGTACTCGAGTAAACTCCCCTACACTTATGACGTTGATAACTTTGCTTAACCCAAGCTAAGGAAATGTCTACTAAAGTGAATTCATTTTAGCCATTATTAAGAGTCAATTTTGAATCACAAAAGTAACGAAGTGAACCTGATGCAAGGGCCTCCTCCATACGTTCCAACACATACAATGAGAGAGAGCAACCCTACAAACATCAAAAAGACAAAAGAGAGGCACCCCTACACTTCATCTCATCTATATACCCTTTATTCCTATCCCACCACACTATAAGCTAAATGATCTAATCCTAGTTATTCAAGCTTGATTAAAGGAGTCTCTAGCTCGACTCATCACACACTTAGAGTGTCTATGGAAAACCTATCACGGAGAGTAAAAGATTTACCCTTTCTAGGAAACATCTACATGATAAGGTAAACGAAGTTTTCAAGTATACAAAACCCCATAAATATCCACCCGGATCAAATACATAATTGCCATCCCACTTATAGCATAATCCAAAATAAAACATCTCAAGCAATGGTGAGGTGGGTGAGGTTTCCTTATTAATTGTTGGGAATAAAATGTAGTCAAGACACTTGGACGCTGACAAGAGAAATTTAGGCGTTGATAAGAAGAAATCAAGCGTTGACAGGACAAGCGTTGACAGGAAGAAGTCAAGCGTTGATAAGAAGAAGTCAAGCACTGATAGAAGGTTCCTTAATATATAAAAGGAGGCCTTTAGGTTTTAGTTTTATATACGTTTTTACACTTTCATTGTACGCAAGTTTGATTTATCAATCAGAGTGAAAGTTTGGTTTATCTTGTTTGTGTGTTCTTGTTTAAGTATTAATTCCGCATAATACTTTAATTGTTTCATATACAACAAAGTTTCTCTACGTGTTTAACTTGATTTAATCTCGTTTACACAAGCTAAATCGATCTAAGTTTAGGATCAACAATTGGTATTAGAGCTTGTTGAGAAACTTTGATCTAAAGAATACAAAAACCCTAAATCGCCAAAAAACCTAATTTTTAAGAAACCCTAAAATTCAAACATCATGTCTACTCGAGAGTTAACCTCCTCCTCCTCCTCAAGCCTTAACATCAAGATTCCCATGCTAGACTCAGACAACTTTGAGCTATGGAAGTTTAACTTTGAACAGTATCTTCAAATCCATGATCACACCCTATGGGAAATTATTGAATATGGAAACACATTCAATAAGGCTGGCAAGATTGCAGCTGCTATCTTGGCAAGATCAACTCTAGGCTCTACTGAAGAGGATCGAAAAGAAAAACCTGAAGATGGAAGAGCTGTCTCAGCTGAGGACATAGCAAAGAGAAGAACTGACATGAAAACCCTAATCATCCTCAAACTCTCGTTGGGACAAGCCAATCAGCACAAGTATAGAGGCTATGATTCTGCAAAAGATCTTTGGGAAGCTCTTGAAGTTGCTTATGGTGGTAATGCTGATACCGTACAATAGAAAAAGAAGCAACTCTTGCATGAGTATGCAGTATTTAAATCTCTCCCCAATGAAAATCTAAGTGGAGTAGGAAGCAGACTTCTTGATATTACAAGAAAGTTGCCCTTTATGGGAACAGTGCATGATGATGCTGATATCATCACCACTTTTCTTAAAAGTCTTGGTGATGCATGGAAGATTGAGGCAAGGTCTATGATTTCCAATAATACTCACAATAATTCCACCTTTGATGATCTTTACAATAAACTGAGGCTTGTAGAGAGTGAGATCCTTTTGGATCAAGGAAGCAAGTCTACCAATGGAAATATGGCCTTCTTCTGACATAGTGAAGGTCAATTTGATCAAAGGGAGTCTTACATGCACCCTATTACTGATCACCTTGTGTCAACGCTGGATCAAGCTTTGTCAGCGCCTCACATTCAAATGCTGACACATATAATTTTGACTCACCAAGAGTTAAACCTGCTGGTATTGATCTAGATACTGTGTGTGCATATATTGCATCATTTCCCAATGGTTCGGTGATTAAATATGAGGACCTTGAGCATGTGGAAACCTTAGTTTCCGGATCTTTGAAGCTACTAGGAATGCACCATGTTCATATGATTAGATAATCAAAGCGGAATTAGAACGTGATACATTAACAAGGTGTTCACGCTTTTAGGTTTACATTGTGAATGAATTGATTAATAAAACCTAAGACCCTTGGTTCCTTTTATAGTGTAAGGATTAGGGTTTACAAGAGATAATAACAAATAAACAAGTAAATCTTCTATTTAAATAAACTTATGCAGAATATACGTTGCATGTTTATCTAAATAGAAGCTTCCATAAGCTTCTTGTCTACGTTTCTATCAACTCTTGAATTGCATGTAACAATGCTTAAATTGCACACGACAACTCTTGAGTTAACAACGCTCAGTTTGTTCTTGTCAACGCCTAAATTGCTCTTGACAACGCTTAGACAATATCTTCATGTTTTCTTCGTTTTTGAGTTTCTGCCACATCAACTTTTTGACCCAACAATCTTCCCCTAGTTGATGTCGGCAAAACTCTATGTGCATCTCTTGTAAGTTGTACATGATCTTCAAATTGCTTCCCCTCAAGTGTAGCATGTATTTCTTCCCCTTTTTGTCACATCAACAGGGAAGTAAACAATGTATGCACTCTTTGAAGATTCTCCAAATGTAGCTCTATGTAATGATCTTGAAGAACAATTAATATAATATTTTTGATGTAGAAGTAGAGTAACCCAAACCTATGTTCCATGTCTTGTACTATCCACGTGATAAAGAACTTATACTCATGGTACAAAGTATAAGTAGACCTTGATCCCTTGTCAATATTCTCATCCTTTGTGAGACACTGAGCACGATAATGTAACTCCTTCAAGTGTTATGACAAGTCTTCGTCACCAACCAAGTAAGCACGAACAAGTTATGTTCAAAAGTAATGTTGACCAGACACGACTTTTTAAGATATGATAGAACACAAACTCGCGAAAATCTTCTTCAATCATCAAACTTACCATAAGAATTCTTCCCCTTAAGCTAACACCTCTTCATGACAAATTTGAATGAAATAACATCTTCATATCATATGTAAAAGTTCTAGATTGGATAACTCTTTCGCAAGGCTATCCCGATTACATAGTTTAAATATCCATCAAATTCACACGAATAGTTGCTAACTCGCATTAAGATCATTAATTCCGAGCCATAAATATCAACATGATATTCTAAATAAAACGGAGATTCCATGTACCTTCGTGTGTAATTTCCTCCTTTTTGTGTGCTCAAAACGTACTAATTTTCTCAACAGCAACAATCCCTGTGTTGTCCAACATCCTCCTTCATCCAAGATCTTAATCAGATGTATTGTCCGATATCGGACAATACTTATCAGCGTTTGAATGAACATATATCAGACAACACTGTCAACGCTATCAGTGTTGACTTATTCTGTCAGCGTCAAATTCCAACATGTCAGCGTCTACGCAACTCTTGTCAGCGTCTCTTTCTACTGACATCATTTAGGGCAACAATTCATATGGCAGAGAGAGCAGTTACGATAGATAAATAAATATAACAGGATAAAGATACTGTTACTCTTGTTTATCCATGTGATTTTCTTTTAATTCAACCCCACGTCCAAACTAGATCAGCTCCAATAATTTCGTGAGACATCACAACTGCTTCCATAAATATCATACTTTTCCTTTAAACGAGTAGAAAGAATATGATTTAACTGTCATATATTGTTTCCAAATAAAACAATCTTCCTTTGTCATATATTATTTCCAAATAAAACATGCCTCATGATTTAGCAAATTAGTGATGAGCATTTGGAGGAGATGGATATAATGAGGAATATGGCTCTTGCAAGTATAAGAGCAAATAGATGGAATCGAATATTAAAGAAGAATATGACTTTTAATGCTAAGGACACTGCTGGGTTTGATAAATCCAAGGTTGAGTGTTATAATTGTCATCGAATAGGACACTTTATGAGAGAGTGCAGATCTCCAAGAAGATCTGATTCTGGAAAACCCTCAAGCCAAATCATCAAGGTTCAGGATCCCAAAGCTATGGTTGCTATGCAAGAAATTGATGGTGTTGGCTGGGATTGGAGCTATTTGGCCAAGGATGAGGAAGAGAACATGGCTTTGGTTACAGAAAAGGAAGAAGAGGAGCATGTTCACTATGCTCTCATGGCACATTCTTCATCTTCATCAGACAATGAGGTATATGATGATGTATTTTGTAGTAAGGGTTGTCGTCTAAATACTGAAAAGCTTAACAAAGAAGTTTTAAAATTAACCACAGATGTTGTTAATGAAAGATGCAAGTTATCTAATTAGTAACTTGCTCTTACTCAAACTGAAAAGACTGTGTCTGAATATAAGAAAATGGAGTTTGACCTAAAAGATCAAATCAATATTTTAACTCATGATTTAAATGCTAATATTGAGGTTAGAAACATTTTGGAGAGAGCCAATGGTGTTTTACAAGCTAAGTCAGATGAGGCTATAAAAAATAAAGATAATGTAAATCTTAAAATTCAAAAGTTTGATAAAGCTTCACAAACCCTAGAAAAATGTGTTAGTGAACAAAGGGATTCTAGGGATAGGAGTGGGATTGGGATGAAAGAGTATGCTGATGTTCCACCACCTGCTGGGAACTTTTATGGTGTCCTTAGAAAGGATTTGTCTTGGACTGGTATACCAGAACTCCAAGAAGAGGAATTTATTCCTACACCAAGAGTTCTTACCCCAGTAGAGGAATACAAGCAGAAATTGACTGATTTGGACCAATGGAAGAAAGCCAACCCTACTTTGTTTTTTAAGGGTGTCATGCTTAGTGAGAGCCCAAATGAGTACACCCCTAAAAGTGACCAATCCTATTACTAGCAAGACCGTTGACCTTGCCTTAAACGTTGATAGAAAACCTAGTATTAAATATGCAGAAATGTATAGAAAACCTAGGTCACCAAAAAGTCAAATTAGTGATAATAGGACAGGTTTATTTTCATCTATACCTAGAGCTATGTCTAGAAAAGCCTGTTACAATTGTGGAAGTTTTTCACATTTAGCTTATAAGTGTGTCAATGTTTCAAAGGTCAACGCTGATAGAAAGTAAACCATGGTCAAACCCAAACCCTTTGTCCAGCAAAGTCCACAAGTTGTTAGACCAGCCCCATTCTTCACTAAAGGGTCTAATACTTATGAACAAAGACCTTTTCATAAGGCCAATACGTGGTCTAACAGACAATGGGTTCCTGTAGAAAACCCTAGGTTCAACGCTGATAAGGGTAATTTCAGCGTTGACAAGAACAAATTAAACGCTGACAGGAACGTTGCTAGACCAAGTAATGTCAAATATTTGCAACCAAAGGGAAAGGGGTCTAAAGCTTCTTCTACCTTGACATGGAGACCTAAACAAGACCAAAACCCTAATTCAGATGGGTTCTATGACCTGTAACAGATTTCTTATATTTCAAATGTCATAACTAAACCAATTGGGGTTAACTGGGTGTTTCATCCAAAAAGGGACGAACAAGGGGTTGTCATAAGGACTAAGTCTGTTCTTGTTGAACAACCAAATGAATCCAAGTCTGCTCAGGCTTGGGTTCCCAAAGAAATAAATTTGTTTTCTTTATGTGCAGGGCATTCATAAACAAGTTAATGATTATGGCTATTGGGATAGTGGATGCTCTAGGCATATGACAGGGAAGGAAGATTACTTAACAAACTTCACTCCCATTAAAGATGGTGACAAAGTTTATTTTGGAGGCGGATATGGAACTATCACTGGCAAAGGAACTCTTGTCACCAACAATTTACGTTTTGAGAACGTGTTTCTGGTAAAAGAACTTGATTACAATTTGTTTAGTGTATCACAAGTATGTAATAACAAAAATAAGGTTCTTTTCACAGATACTGAATGCTTGGTGTTAAGCAAGGATTTTAAAATACCTGATGATAAATTTATTGATTATAGAACACCTAGGCATAAGGACATTTATAATGTGAATCTTAATGGAATTAAGATAAATAATAATTTGTCATGTTTTTATGCTAAGGCTTCAGTTGATGAGAGTAATCTTTGGCATAGCATACTAGGGCGCATTAATTTCAAGAATATAAATAGACTTGTGAGACATGGTTTGGTTGATGGTATGCCTGAAAAGGCTTTCCATAATGACCATTCTTGTGTTGCATGCCTAAAAGGCAAACAACACAAGGTCTCATTTAAGTCTAAACCTGTGCACTCTAGTTCTAAACCACTTCACTTGCTGCATATGGACTTGTTTGGTCCAACTAATATAGAAAGCTTAAATGGTAAATCCTACTGTTTTGTCATCACAGATGATTTTTCCATATTTACTTGGACTTTCTTTTTAGCCTTGAAAAGTGAAACTACTGATATTCTGATTAATTTTATTACTCAGTTAGAGAAAAAGACTGGTAATGAGGTTAAGATGCTTAGAAGTGATAATGGTGGTGAGTTTAGAAATAAGTTGTTAGATGAATTTTGTGCCAAGAAAGGGATTACTAGACAATTAGTGTAGCTAAAACCCCACAACAAAATGGGGTAGCTGAGAGAAAGAATAGAACACTTCATAGAAGCAGCTAGGACTATGTTGGCTGATGCTCACTTTCCCATAGCATTTTGGGCTGAGGCTGTGAATACAACTTGTTATGTTCAGAATAGGGCATTAATCAACAAGATCCATAATAAGACACCTTATGAGCTAATTTGGGGCCGAAAACCTAATATTGGTTTTCTTAAACCTTTTGGATGTCATGTAGTTGTTTTGGACACTAGTGATGCCTTAGGTAAGTTTAGTGCTAAAGGTGATGAAGGCTACTTTATGGGTTATTCTGTGCAGAGTAGAGGATATAGAGTTTACATTAAGAAAAAAAAACGTATACTTGAAAAGGTATATGTTAGGTTTTTAGAAAGTAAACCTAGTGATCCTGAGAGTGGTCCAAATTGGTTATTTGACTTGGAACCTCTATCTTGAACATTGAATTATATGCCTGTTAATAATCCAGACATTATGAAGGTAACTTCAAATGTCGTGGAAGAACCAGTTGTTGAAATTTCAGGTAAACAGGTTGATAAAGATGTTGGATCACAAGCAGACAAATAAGCACCCATACTTGAGTATGTTACCATTCCTATATGGACAGATGCATTTGCTGCTGGAAAGGAAAAAGGTGGTCCACAAGTATCACCAGTTGAAAACATGCATGATGTAACACCCCAAAATTTCTACAACTCAGTACAGCGGAAGACTAGTTGGTGTTACGGGATAGCACATTACTCACATCATAGACAACGCATAAAAAGCGCGTTGTTTAATAATAAATTATTTCCATTCATAAACATCAAAGTTACATTGGTCCCAAGTCATTATATTTCATACAAAGTTTTACAAAGTATTTGAATGGAAAAATATTGTTTAAGTGCGGGCCATGAATTCTTGTCGTCTTCCCGAGAATTACCTTCAAGTACCTGAGATAAAACATGTTAAAAGAAAAGGTCAGCGATAACGCCGAGTGAATTCATAGAGTTTAATAAACCATCAATATAATATCGGTATAAAATTATTACCAAAAATCATTTTGTACAATTTTAATAGGCCATAAAATAGCCAAAGTCATTTTATACAAATACTTATTAAAACATAATATAGGCATTTGCCTTAAAAATCATTATACGAGCCAATGTCGTAAAAATATCATACAATACGTCTTATGACGTCGTATAAAGTCAAATAAAAACCGTTATATGAATGTGGTTATGAAAACCAAAACACAAACATAATATCAATAGTATGACCCTGTATTGCTAGTCAGGCGATACGTCGTAATTCTGAGCGTCTAGTAGTATTTCGTTAGTCGGATTATTATAAGCCGCATGACATTGTTACCTTACTAAACCAACAACGGGTAGCTAACCCGATACCAATTTTGCCCATCTAAAGTAGCGTGTCGTCACAAAGGTCACGCTATGGAAATCTTCTAATACATAAGTTCGCTTACCAATCAACGTGGCACGACGGGGATCAACCGTCAAGGCGCGAACTGGGGTGATCGTCCCCAAATAGTACTATTAAATGCATAAGCGTCTACCAACTCCCGGTAGTTCATAATTCATGCTAATGGGACTTTTAGTGACATAACCTAACTTTAATAATCCATTTTATTTCATCTATCGGGTCCTTTAATCATTTATCGGGTCATACAATCGGGTCATTCAATCATTCGGGTCCAAAATCAATAAACAAACAATCGGGACAAATGGTGTCCTATTTTATAAAAACTAACATGTTATCTCCCTCGCGGGTTTATAAAACATTTATAAAAACATTTAAAAGAGTGCGAGGCTATGAACTCACGTTGATGTGGGAAGGCGGGTTATCGGCAATTCGGACGTACGGTACGTGCTTCAATCACGGAAACCTAGACAAATAATACTCGGTCTTAGACGTTTGTCCAATGACTTTATAAAAATAACAATTATGTATACATATGATGATTATATATATATGATGATCAAGTGGGTTTACATACCCTCATTTACTCATTTTAGAGTTATGTGTTGATAACTTTTATACTAGTTTTCTCGTTTTACCTATTTACGTGTTTTAGGTCTAATAAGCCTATTATAAGTTCTTAACTTGTATTAATCCTTTTTGTACTCATATTATCAGTACATACACTTTCAAGTTGGGCCCAAATGGGTTAAGTCCAATAATAAGTTTATAAGTGTTCTAGTCCATTTTTGTTGTATTATTAGTCCAATAACGTTAATTTAGTCTATTAACGTCCGTATTTCTTATAGTTCGGGTTTTATCGGTTTTTACTTGTTATACATGTCTACATATCAGTATATAAGTTTTATAAAGTTTTCATTAGACGGGTCCAACCATCTAAGTTTTATTTAACGAAAACGTTAATTTTACGGCAATAGCCGAAAAAGTCGTAAAAATCATGTTTATAGTTTTTATTACTTATAAACATTATTTCACCACCATTTATATAATTTATCCATTTGATTAACCTTATATATATATTTATATAAATAAGTTTTATAAGTTAGTGGGTTTTTATTTTACATTTTATATATTAAAATGTGAGTGCTTATATAATAGTATTATTCTTTAATTTCCAAAAATCTGATTTTTAACTTCATCTTCACCAAAACTGCCATATCTTGAGTTCTAGATGGAGATAGAAGCTCAAATTTTTATCACATAAACTACATGACATTTTCTACATTTAACTCTTCTATAGCTACTGTTGAATCATCCTTTAAGTATTTTCTAAAAATCGTCAAAAACAGTAACTTCAGATTTATACCCTAAACTTGTTTTGATCATATCTCACTCATTATTTTGATTCCATTGCATGGCCAACTCTCACATGTGTACAAGACCCATAGCTTACTGTAAATCTATTCTACTTCATCATTTTATCAGTTTAAACATATGGTTCTTTACTGTTTTATACAGCCATTAAATTTAACCAAGATTTTAACCTTGTTTCTTATGGTTTTTCACCTTTTTATCCATGATTATCAACAACAAATCCCCACATAACATTTTTATCATCATATAATCATCATAAATATATACAATAGGAAATAAAATACATGTTTACATAATCAAAATAACAAGAAGATGAGGAGAACAATCTTTATACCACCAAAGTGATGAAATGATGAGCTTTTGGATGAACAAGACATGGTTTTGGGTAACCAATCTTATGAGATATCAACACCACTTCTAGGATCACCAAGTATTTGTAGATTCCTCCAAAAATCAGCCCTTGTTCTTCATGAAAACTCCTTGAGAAATCAGCCCCAAACTTCCTTGAAAACTCCTTTTTACATGTTAAGATCACCTCCAATCTTCATAACTTCAATGGGTTTTCATCATATGTAAATTATACATATGATTCCATGGTTAAATTTGATCAAATGAGGGTTGTTTTGGGTGAATATGGGACGGAATAGAGAGAGGAAGAGAGGATTTTGGTGGTTTGCATGAGTGAAAATGAGAGCTAGTGGTATGGGTGAAATGGTTTTGTTTTGGTGTAGCTTACAAGTTAAGCTAGCTTAACAAGTGTAAGAAACTTGTGTAAAACTTGACACAAAGTTAGTGTGGTGTCACAATGTGGCCATCCCATGTGTGGGGGTGGGGCAAAACTTGGTTTTGTCTCATCCCCAATTATTTACGGGTACTCCTCGATTCTAGTTTCCTCGATTTGCGTGCCATCGGGTCGTTTTACGAAAAACGTTTTTATAAATTATGAATCAACGTCACAAAACGAATCCAATAAAAATTGTCTCATCAAAAACGGAGTTCAAAAACGTAAATACGTAATCCTAAGGTTTCCGGTTTAGTCGTAAAGGATGTTAAAATAAAATCGTAAGTCCTAATCTCTTCTCGTAAATTTATGAGTTTATGAACAAACACAAATTTAAAACTCCAAAATAATATTCACGGATAAATTTATTTTGTGAATTGTCAGACTGTCACCAAAGACGGTGTATGTAAACGTAAGCACGTAACGTTGAATCCTCCGGTTTAGACGTACTCGACGCTACTTCAAGACGTAAATCCAAATTTCTTCCCAAAAATAAGTGAGTTCATAAAATAATATTTTCAAATAGATATTGAGAATAAAATATTGACCATAAATTGACGGATTGTCACAGCATTTACCCCTAAACAGGATCTTTGTCCTCAAAGATCATCTTACTACTCGCTTCTTATAGAGTTAAAGCCATGTGGGTATTTCCTCCACATTCGGTCTTTTCTCACAAGTGTAATCCATTATAATACGCGAGTTTCATCAAACATAACTACGCGAATAAGATCAGGCTAAATGTTGACTTATTTTCTCTATCCATGGTGTTCACGGGTTTCTGATGAATGCAACTTTTCGCCGATCTAAGCTTTACTAAGAACAATCAGATTTTCACTTGATAGATATTCCATCAAGTTCGATATACGAGACATAATTCACGCAGTCTTTGAAGTCCTAGGGTAGATCCAGCTTATATGCCTTTCAAACCAATCTTTTATACCATCTCAATGGTCCCATACAACGGGGACTTATATCCCATGATTTGTCAGATCATGAATTCATTCTTCCAAGGTTAAAAATTGTGGCATAACTTCGCTACCCATTTGGCACTTCAAGATTTACATTTCATCTTCACATAACCTCTTGCCCACTACCGGCTGTCAATAATCAGATCCTAATTTCAACAATCATTTCAGATCTCGCGGGTCGGGTATTCTGTAAGGTTAGGTTCGCCATCATAGGAAACCTTAAACCTAAAAGACATGTCCAACTCACAATGGGTGTATGTCGGATGTCTTCATCTCAACTCCTGCTTACAGATGCTCTAATATAGATCCTAACAAGATTCGGTCTCAATCCTAATACGATGATTATCAAGGATAATCCTTCCAAAGGAAAACGATTATACGGTCTATTACCAAAGGTCATTCATTCAAACATACAACAACACTTATATTACTCTGTATCGTTACTTTACCTCGTCCCTTCGATTTGGGATGGTACATAGTACTCTCATCAAGGTTCGTTCTCAATGATTTCTGAGCAAATCTCTAGAAATTCGATGCGAAGCGAGGATCTTGATTTAGATGTTCGATACAGGCACACTATGTTTACATAACTCTTTTGCATTTATCATTAACGGGAATGATATTAGCAGATTTGGTCAGTCTGTCGACGATGACCCAAATCGAATCAAATTCAGATGATGACCTTTGCAATAGCTAGACGTTTACTAATGTATGAGGCGATGTCTGCCTTCATAATTGCCATTAGTACAACTTCTTCAGACAAAGATACTTCTAGTCATAAATGACATAAATATAATACTTATACTTACAAATTTCCAATATAACTATATCTCACAATCTCCATATTTAGACAACCACAAGTGGCCTTTTATATATTTAACGCTATCGGCTTCTCAATTCTAATGGTTCACATTAGCCGCGAACCAATTTTTATTATCTATATTATCCTTTTTACGAACATTGTTTACTTTTATATCGTTCGACAATTTATTTTGCACCTTCATTATTAAGGGAACATGTCCTAATTGGTTCTTTATCTTTTCTACATAATGCGTCGGTATCTATATTCACTTCTCATGATGATGTAATTATCATGTCCACAATTCACTCAGATATTCTTTCTATATTATGCGTCAGTAATTACGTTCACCTTCCTGATGAAATAAATATCACAACCGTATTTATTCAAAATTCTTTCTTCATATCTTCTATGTTTTAGTTTCGTCTTTACTATCATTTTTATCCGTTTTACTCAATCCGTCGTCTAAAGCGTCGATAATCATTATAATTAATTAAATAATTATTAGTTAATTTTTATGAAGCGTAAACGTAAAAGTTTTAAATTTCTTAGTTCGACCAATTATATAAAATGTTCAAAATAAATTTGAATTTAATTAACAAGATTTCTGTTGATTTATCGAAAATAATTAATAGGATTCGTAAATGTTCGAGAAAAAAAATCCCTTGTTTATACTTTAGTCAAAGTTTTCTTAGTTGAAAAGTAAAAGTTGTTGTTTCAAATTTCAAGTCATGGTTTAAATGTTTCCTCAATCCCTCTTAGGTTGTCTTAAGGTATACACAAACATTTACCCCTAAACAGAAGTTTAGTTAAATGGTTTGTGTATAAGGGAATAATCCCTTAAAATCCTTTGTTAAAACATTTGTCAAAACATATTTCCATTTCTTTTTGGTAAAAATCCAAAGTCTTAAAAGGGCTCTTAATGTTTGAAGAGTCTATATACATACATCTTACCATTATTAATCCAACGGTCATTTTATGTAAAGGATTAAGTTTTAATCCCTAAGCGTTAATGGTTCTAATCTTTGGAAAGTCAATATAGCTTCCATTATCTACTAATCACACGGTTAAATCATATAAAGGATTAAGTCCTTAATCACATGTTAAATATTTAAGGTACATGTTTTTATTGTTCGGCCAATTCAGGGCAACCTATAAATAATTATTAACTCCTTCTTATTCTTATATACAAACAAATGGTCCTTAATGATCACGAGCATGAATTTATCAAATTACAGCCTACACACGTGATTCATCATAATTATGAATACTACATGTGCATTGTCAATCCAAACGACATCACGTGAAACTCATAACGTTCATCACAAGTTCGGGATGTGATGATTGGAATAGATAATCTTCTTCGCAGATGCGAAGTTGATAATAACCATGCCGTGGATCAAATCTGCTAGAACCTTGTAATTGATCGAACAATTCTTCCATTTCGAGTTATGGATATCGTTTTCGATTGTCAATTTACTCAGTCAGAGTAATCTATAAATATAAGGAAAGATAACACCATAGCTCCTCAGGATGACAGGCTTGGTATAATAAAATCTTTCTCCGACAACTATCTCAGTTGTACGGTAATTCCTTAAATTTAGATGGTGCTGACGTACAGTGCACAAGCCACAAGTGCAGCACCGGAAATATAATCAACATCAATTTCAACTTGTCTTAATGGCGAAAGTCTAGGTAATTCACCAACAGTACTTCCTAAAGTTTCAGATAACATAAACATCTTTTAATATACTCATATTAGGTTCTTTCTAGGTTACAATATCTATAACTAGTTCACAACCATTCATGGTATAATTTCAAGTCTTAATACAGGATATCGTCATCCACCAAGAATTATTTAGATCATTTTTGATAATCAACATCTTATCATTTAGGGGAATTCTATTCGAGTTCCCATTAATTTAGACAATGTCGTCATGTCATATCCAATCAATCTATTCTACTGGCACTATCAACCTTCCAGTTTTATTGCCGTCGATAAGATGTGAACTTCTCAAAAGACTAATAATAATTCATAATCCTTCACAAATTCAAGGATATATGGAGACATAACTAACCTTAAAAGAGTAAGTTCAACGCATGATTTACGCGATAGAATTTTAAATCAGGTACAGACGAAAACATTTAACGAATATGAATATATCCCATGTTTTCATAATTTGAGTACGCATTCGAAAGCTCCTCGGATCGTTGCCCAGGTCATTCAAATGAAATTAGATCATAAGAAATGATAGGAACGTCGATACATCCAGTCGGGTATCAACACTCGGTAATCAAATACTTTTCCTAAGAATCTCACTACGGGAGAATTTGTCCAGAAAGAATTGTCAATTGTCAAATAAGACAATTTCCATAGATGAGTAAATTCGACTCAGAAGAATTGATGCTACAGGCACATATGTAGGTATCTCTAACATTATGTCCTTATTTTTCACTTCTTGCAGATCTCATTAAAATTTAATCTTTCACAATCCCCAAAGAAAATGTAGTGTTTATTAATCAGTTTTTATGGTGACTACTAATCAGTCTTGCATAGTCCATTTCAAATTGTATGTAGGCGTGAAACTATATACAATTTCAATATTAACGATGCAATACTCAGTTCGTCAAAATTTTATCATCATGTTTATAATAAAAACATTTTCATGCTTAATTCTTAAATAAGAATCAAAAATAAATTTACAATGATTTTCTTTGTTATGAAAACAATAAGGTTTTCCAAAGTGTTTTATAAACAACTTCATTCAAATAACAATCGCTTATAAATCTCACAATGCATAATCCTTATAGTGATGAAAATTCAATTTTTCTCAAAGGATACCGTTTCAACTTTATAAAAACAATGTGTGATCTGCAAAAGAGTGATGAAAGCTTGTTCAACAAGAATTAACTACGATATGATAGGAAATGAGCTTAGCTAAATAATCATGAGGTTCATGACTTCGATGGCACTCAGGAATACAAAGAGAATAATCCACAACGTAACTCAATTCGAGATGAGTACATGTTCAATGGTTGCGTCACTAATGCGAACATTAGGATGAAGCAATAAAAGATAGATAACATCGATACATGTAGAATTTAGCAATCAAAGGTAGTCTTTTCATTAATCACAAACAAGTCTAAATTGTACCGTAACACATTACATGTCACTATGTCATACAATTATCGGAACTCATCCTACCAACTGATATCTCAGTTAAGTTAGGGATTCTTAAAAGATACCACAATGAATACTAATCTACAAGAGTTATGGGGGTTCCACCTGTCCCAGAAGATCCATCGGTCTCAATTCAGAAGAAGATTTCTTCAATTAATTTCTTGGACACTGGGCATCCTCATTAGTGGATAATAGCCTAGGAACAACCCTTAACACAAACCTACAATCAATTAAAACCTTATAATTCAATCACCGAACTTAACGACTTCCTATTAACAATCTCATATTCCATATGGGTTAAATTTTTACTTTATTCAAGTTTTAACCAATTTTATACTCAATTCAATATCCTACCTCATATTCCAATACTTTCAATCTTATTCTTCGGCCTTGTAAAGGCAATACAATCTCAATATGAATCAACACTTAATTTCCAATCCTATTAATTCTTACAACAACGATTATCAAATGAGTCATTAATATAAAATGACTTAATCATTCAACTAGACTTCTCGGAAAGGTATTAGTGGCATGAGGCTTTTGGGTTTAAGAATTGGATGACAACGAATCAGATGACATCTTTCCAGGTGATAATGTTTTGTCAAACTCCACTCTATAAGGAAAGATCGTCATGACATCGATATCAGATTTAATCTCGCCAATTCTTTTTCAATATCACAATCAACTAATATCTACATTTCTACGAATATCAACCATTTGTTGGGATCATAAATATCCGCAACTTGGTTTAGATCTAGGATAGCTAGAATTCCAACGAGAATAGCTTCGATTAATTTACTAGGGGATTTAGGGTTTCTTGTGACAATCGACGTCGTATAAACACCTCGTATAAAAATCAAAATAATCATCAAACAATCATGTAATAAAATTACATCATATGTATATATATAATCCAAGTTATATATATATATATATATTAAAATAACACTTCTCAGTCTGGCCTTGTCGGTAACTCGGGAATTCTTCGGCACCGTTATAGTCAAAAGATTTTTAGACATTTTTAGAAAAATGTTTATAGTTAAAAGATTTTGAAATGTTTTATTCAAAACCTTAGTTTTAAAAATCTTTCGTTCTCTATAACGAGAGCTCTGGTACCAAACTGTAACACCCCAAAATTTCTACAACTCAGTACAGCGGAAGACTAGTTGGTGTTACGGGATAGCACATTACTCACATCATAGAGAACGCATAAAAATCGCGTTGTTTAATAATAAATTATTTCCATTCATAAACATCAAAGTTACATTGGTCCCAAGTCATTATATTTCATACAAAGTTTTTCAAAGTATTTGAATGGAAAAATATTGTTTAAGTGCGGGCCATGAATTCTTGTCGTCTTCCCGAGAATTACCTTCAAGTACCTGAGATAAAACATGTTAAAAGAAAAGGTCAACGATAACGCCGAGTGAATTCATAGAGTTTAATAAACCATCAATATAATATCGGTATAAAATTATTACCAAAAATCATTTTGTACAAATCATTTTAATAGGCCATAAAATAGCCAAAGACATTTTATACAAATACTTATTGAAACATAATATAGGCATTTGCCTTAAAAATCATTATACGAGCCAATGTCGTAAAAATATCATACAATACGTCTTATGACGTCGTATAAAGTCAAATAAAAACCGTTATATGAATGTGGTTATGAAAACCAAAACACAAACATAATATCAATAGTATGACCCTGTATTGCTAGTCAGGCGATACGTCGTAATTCTGAGCGTCTAATAGTATTTCGTTAGTCGGATTATTATAAGCCGCATGACATTGTTACCTTACTAAACCAACAACGGGTAGCTAACCCGATACCAATTTTGCCCATCTAAAGTAGCGTGTCGTCACAAAGGTCACGCTATGGAAATCTTCTCATACATAAGTTCGCTTACCAATCAACGTGGCACGACGGGGATCAACCGTCAAGGCGCGAACTGGGGTGATCGTCCCCAAATAGTACTATTAAATGCATAAGCGTCTACCAACTCCCGGTAGTTCATAATTCATGCTAATGGGACTTTTAGTGACATAACCTAACTTTAATAATCCATTTTATTTCATCTATCGGGTCCTTTAATCATTTATCGGGTCATACAATCGGGTCATTCAATCATTCGGGTCCAAAATCAATAAACAAACAATCGGGACAAATGGTGTCCTATTTTATAAAAACTAACATGTTATCTCCCTCGCGGGTTTATAAAACATTTATAAAAACATTTAAAAGAGTGCGAGGCTATGAACTCACGTTGATGTGGGAAGGCGGGTTATCGGCAATTCGGACGTACGGTACGTGCTTCAATCACGGAAACCTAGACAAATAATACTCGGTCTTAGACGTTTGTCCAATGACTTTATAAAAATAACAATTATGTATACATATGATGATTATATATATATGATGATCAAGTGGGTTTACATACCCTCATTTACTCATTTTAGAGTTATGTGTTGATAACTTTTATACTAGTTTTCTCGTTTTACCTATTTACGTGTTTTAGGTCTAATAAGCCTATTATAAGTTCTTAACTTGTATTAATCCTTTTTGTACTCATATTATCAGTACATACACTTTCAAGTTGGGCCCAAATGGGTTAAGTCCAATAATAAGTTTATAAGTGTTCTAGTCCATTTTTGTTGTATTATTAGTCCAATAACGTTAATTTAGTCTGTTAACGTCCGTATTTCTTATAGTTCGGGTTTTATCGGTTTTTACTTGTTATACATGTCTACATATCAGTATATAAGTTTTATAAAGTTTTCATTAGACGGGTCCAACCATCTAAGTTTTATTTAACGAAAACGTTAATTTTACGGCAATAGCCGAAAAAGTCGTAAAAATCATGTTTATAGTTTTTATTACTTATAAACATTATTTCACCACCATTTATATAATTTATCCATTTGATTAACCTTATATATATATTTATATAAATAAGTTTTATAAGTTAGTGGGTTTTTATTTTACATTTTATATATTAAAATGTGAGTGCTTATATAATAGTATTATTCTTTAATTTCCAAAAATCTGATTTTTAACTTCATCTTCACCAAAACTGCCATATCTTGAGTTCTAGATGGAGATAGAAGCTCAAATTTTTATCACATAAACTACATGACATTTTCTACATTTAACTCTTCTATAGCTACTGTTGAATCATCCTTTAAGTATTTTCTAAAAATCGTCCAAAACAGTAACTTCAGATTTATACCCTAAACTTGTTTTGATCATATCTCACTCATTATTTTGATTCCATTGCATGGCCAACTCTCACATGTGTACAAGACCCATAGCTCACTGTAAATCCATTCTACTTCATCATTTTATCAGTTTACACATATGGTTCTTTACTGTTTTATACAGCCATTAAATTTAACCAAGATTTTAACCTTGTTTCTTATGGTTTTTCACCTTTTTATCCATGATTATCAACAACAAATCCCCACATAACATTTTTATCATCATATAATCATCATAAATATATACAATAGGAAATAAAATACATGTTTACATAATCAAAATAACAAGAAGATGAGGAGAACAATCTTTATACCACCAAAGTGATGAAATGATGAGCTTTTGGATGAACAAGACATGGTTTTGGGTAACCAATCTTATGAGATATCAACACCACTTCTAGGATCACCAAGTATTTGTAGATTCCTCCAAAAATCAGCCCTTGTTCTTCATGAAAACTCCTTGAGAAATCAGCCCCAAACTTCCTTGAAAACTCCTTTTTACATGTTAAGATCACCTCCAATCTTCATAACTTCAATGGGTTTTCATCATATGTAAATTATACATATGATTCCATGGTTAAATTTGATCAAATGAGGGTTGTTTTGGGTGAATATGGGACGGAATAGAGAGAGGAAGAGAGGATTTTGGTGGTTTGCATGAGTGAAAATGAGAGCTAGTGGTATGGGTGAAATGGTTTTGTTTTGGTGTAGCTTACAAGTTAAGCTAGCTTAACAAGTGTAAGAAACTTGTGTAAAACTTGACACAAAGTTAGTGTGGTGTCACAATGTGGCCATCCCATGTGTGGGGGTGGGGCAAAACTTGGTTTTGTCTCATCCCCAATTATTTACGGGTACTCCTCGATTCTAGTTTCCTCGATTTGCGTGCCATCGGGTCGTTTTACGAAAAACGTTTTTATAAATTATGAATCAACGTCACAAAACGAATCCAATAAAAATTGTCTCATCAAAAACGTTGTTCAAAAACGTAAATACGTAATCCTAAGGTTTCCGGTTTAGTCGTAAAGGATGTTAAAATAAAATCGTAAGTCCTAATCTCTTCTCGTAAATTTATGAGTTTATGAACCAACACAAATTTAAAACTCCAAAATAATATTCACGGATAAATTTATTTTGTGAATTGTCAGACTGTCACCAAAGACGGTGTATGGAAACGTAAGCACGTAACGTTGAATCCTCCGGTTTAGACGTACTCGACGCTACTTCAAGACGTAAATCCAAATTTCTTTCCAAAAATGAGTGAGTTCATAAAATAATATTTTCAAATAGATATTGAGAATAAAATATTGACCATAAATTGACGGATTGTCACACATGATTCTTCAAACACTGACAGAGGAAAATCTGGCGCTGACAAGACAAATTCAGGCGTTGATGGATCAAACGTTGACAACCCTAATTCGGGCGTTGACAACTCTTTTGATCATTTATTCTCTTCCAATAATTTTGAACAAGGTGAACCTTCAAATAGACATGGTGAGGTTCATTCAGATGATGATGGAAGAGCATTTGAAGAAGATATTGGCAATCTTGATAGTGAAATTTATGACAATACAATCGTTGAAGGAGGAGTACTTACATCTACCATGAAGAATCATCCTTCTTCTTTGATCATAGGTGATGTGATGACTCCTGTGCAAACTAGAAGGTCTCATCAGAATCATGGAGGATTTATTGCCAATATTCACAAGAAGGTTGATACCCCTCTTGTTCAAGCATGTTTATTTGCCTGTTTTATGTCACAACAGGAACCCAAGAAGATTTTTGATGCTCTCAAAGAACCAAGTTGGGTGGAAGCAATGCAGGATGAGCTTCACCAATTTGCTATTCAGGATGTTTGGGAGTTGGTTGATTATCCTAGACATGTTAGACCTATTGGGACAAGATGGGTTCTTAGAAACAAAAAGGATGAGAGAGGTATTGTAGTCAGAAACAAGGCACATTTAGTTGCTCAAGGATATACAAAAGAAGAAGGGATAAACTATGAAGAGGTTTTTGCACCTGTTGCCAGAATTGAGGCAATAAGGTTTTTCCTGGCCTATGCTTCTTGCATGGGCTTTACAGTTTATCAAATGGATGTGAAGAGTGCTTTCCTTTATGGCACAATTGCAGAGGAGGTTTATGTAATGCAGCCTCCTGTTTTTGAAGATTCTGAACATCCAGACAAGATGTATAGAGTGAAGAAAGCTATGTATGGACTTCATCAAGCCCCAAAAGCATGGTATGGCACATTGTCTATCTATCTGGTGGAAAATGGATTCAAGAGAGGCACCATATATCAGACTTTGTTTACAAAGAAGACTGGTAAGGATTTCTTACTTGTATAGGTCTATGTGGATGATATCATTTTTGGTTCTTCTAATCCAAAGATGAGTGACGATTTTTTCCAAGCTCATGACAGACAAGTTCAAGATGAGTGAAATAGGAGAGATGAATTTCTTTCTAGGGTTACAGGTTCAGCAGAAAGAAGATGGGATATTCATCTCTCAAGACAAATATGTAGCAGAAATCTTAAAGAAGTTTGGCTTTTCTCCACATGAGAAACGGGATTGCACACCCATGGATAGGGAACACCCTTGGGGAAAAGTTGGAGATGGAAAAGAGGTGGATGTCAGGCATTATAAGTCAATGACTGGTTCATTGATGTATCTCACAGCTTCAAGACCTGACATTATGTTTGCTGTGTGTGTATGTGCACGCCATCAAGTGACTCCCAAAGAGTGTCATCTTCATGCTGTCAAGAAGATTTTTAGGTATATTAGGTGCTATACTACCTTGGGTTTATGGTATCCAAAAGATTCTCCATTGGAGCTTATTGCACATTCAAACAGTGATTATGGTGGTGACAAGTTTGATAGAAAATCCACAACTGGTGGATGCCAATTTCTTGGGAGTAGGTTGATATCTTGGCAATGCAAGAAACAAACAGTGGTGGCCAATTCTACAACTAAAGAAGAATATGTAGCTACAGCTGCTTGTTGTGGACAAGTCTTATGGATTCAGAACCAGCTGTTGGATTATGGGTATAATTTCATGCATACCAAGATTTTTGTAGACAATAACAGTACTTTATGCATTATTAAAAATCCTGTACATCATTCTAAAACAAAACACATAGAAATTAGACATCATTTTATAAGAGATTGTTTTGAAAAAAGTTTAATACAACCAGATAGGGTTGACACAGAGGAAAATATGGCTGATTTATTAACTAAACCTTTTGATGTTGGGAGATTTCAATACTTGGTAACAAGTATTGGAATGATCAATCTTACTTAATATGTGTTTTGAGGACTTATTGTGAAAGTATGTACAGGATATGCATTGTTATTGGTCTTTATACAAATTAGATTTTCCACTTTATTTGTCTAACACCGACAAAGGTTATTTTAACGCTGTTATGTGTTAATTTGGCGTTGTCAGCAACATGTTAGTTTTTGTGGTTTTTGATCTAGTTATGCAGGCATTGTTAGCATTGTACTAATGGATACAGAGTTGCTTATGGATACTTGGAGCATTATTGGAGCATGTTCAAATTTATGGATGATGGTTGGAATATTTATATTCCTATCTTGACATAAATTTTTATTACATGCATATTTTTCAGCAACTTGTATATCTTCATTTAAGGGGAGGTTTAGGAAACCTTTAGGACTTTTTGGGTATTCATATAATACTCTTATCATAATTCTAGATTGTGTCCACTGGTGAGTATGAATTAGTTTACTAACTCATGAGGCACTGTAGCATGCAAAGTTGATATACTATGCACGCTGCCAAGACTCTTTGGCCTAGAATTGGATGTGGTCTGTTGGGAGACTTGGGTATGATTTTTATTGGGCTTACCTGGGATGTTACAAAGGATTTTATAAGGTAACTTCACTTTTAAGAATCTTGGTTAGCAAGGGACACTTGAGGACAATTATGTCTATCTTGTTTAAGCAAGTGTGCATGATTGGACAATGCTTGCCACCCTATGGTGATTTTCAGTCTATAAGTTATCGTCATTAGGATAAATTACTTTGTTAAGGTCCTTTCATTTTTATTATTTTTATTTTTAGACGTTGACAGTTTTATTTCCAAACGTTGTTAGGACCAATATTGATGTTGACATGGCTTTTTCCAAATGTTGACAAGAATATAGCCGTTGGGCGTTGATAGGTTATTTTTGACCGTTGACACTCACTGGGTCCTACACAGTTTTTATTTTTGACGAAAAATAGGGCCATAATTTTGGGAGTTGGTAACTATTTATTAATGCACAAGATAAGTTATTTTCTTTTCAAGATTTTCATCATTATATTTTGAATATAACTGCCTAATTTTTGACCAATCACATGTGCCTACCTCTCCTATATATTTGGCTCATTCTTTTTAAACAGGGTAATTGCATATTCTTGTCTAACAAATTTTTCTCTTATATTCATCTTTCATAATCTTTCACACAGCTTTCTACATCAATGGCGCCTAAGTTTAAACCAGATGATTTGGTATTGGGGTTTAGAAGTCATTACAACATGGTTGCCTATTTGAAGGCTGACAACACTCTGTTTCCCCAATACACTAAGATGGTGGAGTATTTAAATGCATCCCCTTTAAGGTATGCACTTTCTCATGCTCCTCTTATCCCTATCACTCATATTAAATAGTTTTGGAACACTGTTAGTTCCTCAACGCTTAATAATGTGACTACATTGACTGCTATTGTCCATGGGCGTCCATGGGTGGTTACTGAAGCCTTGGTTCGCCAGGCTTTGCATCTTAATGATGCAGATGGTATAACCACTCTACCTATTGGTGAGATAGAACAGGGACTTCAAGCTTTGGGTTATCCTTTCCCTGAAGAGGGTACTTTAAATAAATATTCAAAACATGAATTTCCCACAGCTTGGAAGTACTTAATACATGTCATCATTCAATGTTTAAGTCCCAAATGTACTGCAAATAATGAATTTAACAGATCAATTGGTAGTTCCATTATGTGTATTGCTACAGGGCAAAAATATAATTTTTCTAAAATGATTTTTGATGGCATTGTAAAAACAAGGCTAGCAACATGACTCTGGCTTACCCAAGATTTTTACAAATGATTTTTGATGAACAAAGGTATTGCACCAGGGATCATGATGATTTTTATGAGATCCCTGTGCAAAAGAAAGCTATTTTTGGAAAGATGAATTCACCCCCACACAAAGACCTACCCCTTACCCAAGCCATGCTTGCTGTGATTGTAGCAGCACAACCTCCACTTGAACCACAACCAGACCCATTACCTGAACCATTGCCATCACCACAACACATGGAACTTGACCAAGATCCCTTCGACGATGACACGTTAAATGTTTGCATTGATACTCCTATTTCAAACGCTGACACCCTGTTACAACATACCCAAACACCCCTTAACCTTCAAACTGCAACCCAATCCACATCATCTTCTTCACCTCCAGACTTTAGGATGGAAAAACACCAAAGGACCATTGGAGTGTTCTCCTCTAGTGGTCCTAGCCATGTTGCAGAGAGAACCACCACCACAAGTGTGGTTGGTAACATGGGTGAGGCTATGACTATTGGTACTCGCTTAGATGCAAGCCAAGCCAGTCCTAACATCATTAAGACCTCATCCATGCCCCATGACTCTATTTTGGGAGATCAAATCCCCATTCTAGAGGAGCGCAGATTGGAACCATATACAATGTTGGAATTGACGACTGTCTACATTAGCTTGCAAAAGCAAAATGCAGACATTGTACATATTGTCTCTACCCAAGGCCTTGAACTCAAGAAATTGAGAGAGAGGATTGTTATTTTGGAAGTTGCTGAGACTAGGAGAAGGAAGACAAGACTCCTTTCATCAGGGGAGGATTCATACAAAGGGGAGGAACCTGCTACGAAGCCAATTAATTTGAGTGACAAAGGCTCACATGAAGCCGCTACAGAGCCAATTAATTTGAGTGGCAAAGGCTCACATGATGGAGAATCTTTGGGTGTGGCTGAAGCTCTTACAAATTTGAAGAGGCAAACAGGTTTTGATGTGTCATTGGTTACTCCTACAAATTTGAATTTATCTTTTACTGAGATGATGGAGCAGTTCACAAGAAGCGCTGACAAGAGTAAGTGGAGCATTGACAAGTAGATTTTTCACGCTGATAGGAGTAAGACAGGCGTTGACACACAGGTTTTAGACATTGATAAACCTGCATATTTGGTTGATGTATCCCAGTCATCAGTCATCATCAAAGAAGTGTCTACACATGTACCATCATCATCTTTACCGATCATAGATATTTAGATAAGGGTAAAGGAATTATGGTAGAAACAGAGTTGAAGATGAAGGTGGATTATGATATGCCAAAAGTTGCCCAGATGTACTTTGCATGGGAGAATAAGGTCATGGAGAATCCAGATATGTCTTTATCAGATCAGATTTGGGGATTGGAGATTCTACTCAAGATTTAATGGGATTGTCAGGTAATCCTAAAGTATAAGGCCAGCAAAGTTTTCTCACAATCTAAGAGGGATAGAAGGGAGCTTTATTATATGTTTCTTAGATGTCATCAAGGAGGTTGGACTTTTCAGAAGTTGTCGGGACTGTCCTTTGATAAATTAGAGTATAAAGATTATCCTATTTGGGCAAGAGTGCAAGAGATGAACACTATCAGACCTCTTTCAGATGAAAGAAAGGAAGAGCTTGCAGAAGAGATGCAGATTCAACAGGCTTTAATTACACCAAGACCTAAGAAGAAGGGAGTTCCACTTGAGTTCCCAGGAAAAATGGATAGATTGAATCCTAGTGAAGCTATTATTAGAAGGAGTATTAAGCTATCATCCTTGGAAGTTTCACATATGGTGGAAGTATTACCTCATGATTCCAGAAACCCTATAGTTAGCTATGAAGAAGATGCAAGTAGGTTCTCGATGATTGGCAAATATGGGAAAGAAGTACATACTTTTACTACTCTTATGTCTTTGTTTGCAAGCTTGGATACGGAAGACTTGGCAGACCTTTGGAGGTTGATGAAGGCCAAGTATGAGACTGAAGCACCTATTTCAGTAAATGGAATAAAGATTTGGTCAACATTCAAGAGGATGTGTGCACCGGATGTAGAAGATCCAGTTTCGAAGGATCTTGATGATATCAGTGGAATTCAATGGCGTTTATATTCAGCAGCTGGTGTGTATCATTTAAGTACTACAACGTTTTCTGAGTATCTTCTTGTGGATGCTGAGTATCCTATGTCCAAGGAAGTTTTGGAGAAAATGATGACAACACAGCTGGAAATTGACTACTCAAGTGATGTGGCCAAAGATTTAATTAGATATATTTATTTCCAATATAATGCAATTTTTAAGAGTCCTCCTAGTTCTTATTTTTTATTCAGAAACTTGATTACTAGAGTAGATATCAAGTTTAGGGGAGGATTGTTGGGAATAAAATGTAGTCAAGACACTTGGACGCTGACAAGAGCAATTTAGACGTTGATAAGAAGAAATCAAGCGTTGACAGGACAAGCGTTGACAAGAAGAATTCAAGCGTTGATAAGAAGAATTCAAGAACTGATAGAAGACTTTGTCTACACGTTTTATGTTTCTAGTACGTTTCTAGTAAAGATATGTTCGACAATATATTTCTTGTGTTTATCTTTACCAAGAATAGCTGATAAGTAGACTCTTGTACAAGGTTCCTTAATCTATAAAAGGAGGCCTTTAGGTTTTAGTTTTATATACGTTTTTACACTTTCATTGTACACAAGTTTGATTTATCAATTAGAGTGAAAGTTTGGTTTATCTTGTTTCTGTGTTCTTGTTTAAGTATTAATTCCGCATAATACTTGAATTGTTTCATATAAAACAAAGTTTCTCTACGTGTTTAACTTGATTTAATCTCGTTCACACAAGCTAAATCGATCTAAGTTTGGGATCAACATTCATGAGTCTTGCCCATAAGTTTTCCAAAAGATGATGAGGTGATACTCTAAAATCTCCTATAAGTTTTCCTTTTATTCCATCAGGTGGATACTGAGTTGGCTCATCAATCTATATACCAGGATCAAAAATCCTTTCCTTGATGGGAAAACAACAAGTGGTGGTAGCCATAGAAGATTCCCCCTTATACGTCACATATTGAGAGAAAGGTTGTGGAACAATAGGTGTCAAAAAACTCTTAGGAGAAACCACAATGTCTTGCTTTTATTTGTCACTTTGAAAGGTTGAGGTGGGAAGGAGAGAAGGTAAATTATCTTCATGCAATAAAGCATCTAGAAAGAGTATGTCTCCCTCCTTATCAAAATACCCAGAAATGTACTCAAGAGGTGTATCAACTACAAGAAACTCATCACTCTCATCAATGGTATAACCATCCTCATCACTATAGTCATCATAGATTGGTATGTCAAATATTGGTGCCTAAAAAGGTATCTCTTCAAAACCCAAGGTAGTGTGATCATTATAGATTGGAGGCTCAAAAATGGAGAACTCATCATCACTATATTCATCATAAATTGGTGTATCAAAAAGAGGTGGTTCATCATCACTAGAATCCTCATTTGCTTCCTCATTGTTGGTGAAAAGTGGATTATCAATTAATGTTTCAAAAACAGGATTCGAATGTATCACAAAATCACCAAGGTGAAGCTCTTGAGATTCATGAATATTCAATGAGGAAGTAATGGAGGTTATGGTATCAACATAGGGAAAATCATAATTCCCACTCTTGCAAGCTTCATGAAAATATTCATCACAAAATTTATCAAGGATATCAACGTTATTCACCTTCGTATCAAGAACATCAATATGATTCACCAACTCAGGCTCATTAGATTTCTTATATAACTTCCCCATGTTAAACATAACTTTTTCATCTCCTACCCGCATTGTGAGTTCCCCTTCCACAACATCAATGAGTGTACGACCGGTTCTCAAGAAAGGCCTTCCAACAATAAGAGGAACCCTAGGGTCCATGTCATAGTCAACAACTACAAATCTGCGGGGAATGTGAATTTATCAACTCCTACAAAAACATCTTCCATAATTCCCACCGGATAAGCTATTAAACGGTTTGCTAACTCAAGTGTCATTTTTGTAGGTGTGAGCTCGGGAAAAGGTGTTTCCAAACCGACAAAGGCATCAAATTTATGCTTGCACTAAGATCCGCAAGTGCCATGCAATTTTCAACCCACAGGAAATTACTAGGAATCGAAAACCGGCCCGGATCTCCAAGTTTAGTAGGCAACTTCTTTAACAACACCGCGGAAAAATTTTCGTTCAATGAAGCATTAGGCACATCAACCAATTTATCTGTGTTCGAAAGAAGGTCCTTAAACATCTTGGCAAACTTAGGCATATGATCTAAATCCTCCGCAAAATATATATTGATATTCAATTGCTTAAACATCCTCAAGAAGTTGGAAACTTGTATATCATCCTTGTTCTTAATTTTCTCTTTCCTTAGTCTAGAAGGATATGGAAGGGTTGGTTTTGTTAAAGGTTGAGTGTTTGTTGTTGAAGGACTCTCTTTTTTAGTTTCTTCAATGATCGGTGTGGAAGGTGAAGGATTAGTAGGTGTAGGCTTTGGAGGTGTAGAACTAGAAGGTGAAGTCTTTGAAGGTTTAGGCTTGTCACAAGGAGTAACCGTGGTAGGTGTTACCAAAGGAGGTTTAGGAGGAATTGAAGGATCATTGGTTGTTTTCCCACTCCTTGTAGTTATTGCATTTACATTTGCCCTTGGATTGGTTTGAGTATTAGAGGGTAAAGCACCTTGTGGTCTTTGATTTAAGAGTAACATAAACCTCTTATTAGTCTCCACTTGCATTTCCCTCATTCTTTTCTCATTGGCTTGAAACCTCCTTTCATTATCTTGATTCATTTTGTGATGATGCTCAATGGTGTTAAAATCATTTGGCACATTTCCTTGAAATACTTGAGGTTGGAAAGGTGGAGGTTGATTGTAAAACCCTTTGTTATTTCCAAGAAAGTTGTTCCTTTGGTTATGAAAATTATTGGGTCCTTTATTTTTGTTGTTCCCTTGATAATTTCCTCATTGCCCTTGGTTTCTATTGAGCATTTGTGGAGTGTTTTGTTGGTTTTGGGTAGGTTTTTTGGGAGGGAAACCCGGTGGAGCAACGTAATTTTCGGACTTGTAAGAGAGGTGATTAGGGTCGATCTTGGGTTTAAAGTGTTCTCTTTGTTCATCGTGATAAGCATAGCATTCTCCTTGAAAGTTTTGGACTTTATCACATTGCAAGTAGGAATGAGGGCCTCCACATGTCTCACAAGATAGGGTGATGACATTGACATTGTTGGTAGAAGAATTGTTCAAGGAAACCTTCATAAAGTCTTGAATCATTGCTTGATGCATCTTTTGATTTTGGTTAAGTTCTTGAAGTTGTGAAAGGATTTTATTATCAAATGGTCTAGAAGAACTCTATTGAACAACATGTACCACCTCATCTATTTCCCTATTAGTTTGAACCATGGATTTTGTTTCAATGATATCCCATGCATCTTGTGTGGATTTTGAAAGAATTTTTCCACCCGTGGCCGAGTTAAGGGAATCTTGATGATGAGGTCTCAAAGCATTGTAGAAGGTGTTAATTTGGTGAACTTGGTTTAAACCATGGTTTGGGCACTTTCGCAACAACTCTTTGAACTCTTCCCAAGCTTCACTAAAGTTTTGGTCTTGATTTTGTTGAAAACCTATGATTTGGTTTCTCAAGGCGGTGGTTCGTGAAGGAGGAAAGAACTTATTCACAAATTTCTTCTTCAAATCATCCCAAGTGAAAATTCTCCTAGAAGGTTGCTTATAAAGCTAATTCCTAACATTTCCTTCAAAGAGAAGGGAATAATATCATCTTAACCGCATCATGAGGGACCCCATTATACTTAAGTGTAATAAAAAGTGACATGAATCTCTTGATATGGTCATGGGGTCATCCATAGGTCTCCCTAGGAAGGGGATAGAAGAAACCATGGTAATCATGCATGTCTTAAGCTCAAAATTATTAGCAGCTATCTCGGGAATAACTATAGCATCCGTATTCCCCTCCATGTTAGATTGGAGAATATCAATCAATGGTCTATTATCAAAAGCGGCCATGACTTCTTGTGAATTTCCGAAAGCACGATGCTCGTGATCGGCTTGATGGACGGTGTTGTTATTTTTCTTTTTCTTCCTTTTGGAAGGAAGGGGTTATACACCAATAGGTATATGTGCACGTTCTCGAGTGCGCATGCAACTCAACTCGAGGAATGAGAGAGGAGCTCTTGGTTTACTTTTGAGAGAGAAGAGATTATCTCTCTCGAGGTGCAATTGTTGGGAATAAAATGTAGCCAGTCCGCTTGAACGTTGACAAGAAGAAAACAAGCGTTGATAAGAAGAGAAAAAGCGCTGACAGATCAAGCGTTGACAGGAAGAAGTCAAGCGTTGATAGGTTGAAGACAAGCACTGATAGAAAGATATGGTCTACGTGTATTTTGTTTCTAGTTTGTTTCTAGTAAAGATAGGATCAATAATGTGTTTTCTATAATTATCTTTACCTAGAATAGCTGATACGTAGACTCTTGTACAAGGCTTCTTATGTCTAT
Organism: Glebionis coronaria; assembly: GCA_025667525.1. NCBI lineage: Eukaryota > Viridiplantae > Streptophyta > Magnoliopsida > Asterales > Asteraceae > Glebionis > Glebionis coronaria. The sequence continues at coordinate 119,820,162 of CM046882.1, read as the reverse complement.
AAAAGAAGACCTTTTGGTTATGTTTCATATGAGTTTTTCATACGTTAAACACTTTCATTGTAAGCAAGTTCGATTCAATCAATCAAGTGAAAGTTTGTTTTACATCCTTTGTGTGTTCTTGTTTAAGTGTTAATTCCGAATAACACTTAAATTACTTTATACATAAACAAAGTTTCTCTACGTGTATAACTTGATCTAATCTCGTTTACACAAGTTAAATCGATCTAAGTTTGGGATCAACAAGTGGTATCAGAGCTTGTTGAGAAACTTTGATCAAAAGAACACAAAACCCTAAAAACCCTAATTTTCACAAAACCCTAAAAACATCATGTCTACTCCAGAAGTAACCTCATCCTCCTCAAACCACAATGATAGGTGTGAAAACACCCATCCATTTTACCACTTAATTGCAATAATAACCGAGCCAAAACGTGTATTTTATGTCATTTATATCGGAATTATGCGTGGTTTGTGTTTTTGTTGTGATTTAGGACGAAAAGGTGAAAAGTGGAGAAAACACGGCATTCACGGGCTTTTATCGAAGAAAAAGACGAAAGACGAAGTCGAAAGATCAAAAGTGGAAAAAGAACGGAAGTCCAAGACCAATTCTGAAGATTTATCGAAGAAAAAGTCAAAGACGGAAGTTTACTAAAAAGCCGAAGAACTCGAGTCTTATTTATGAAGAAAATACAAGACGAGTTTGAAGAAATCCCAAGACAAAGTCCAAGTATTAAGAAGACTAACAAAAGATTAAAGATATCAAGGACCTAAGTGTGCAATTAAGAGAAAGAAGAAAGAGGGAGGAAGCTTCCTAAGCTCCTCCCTAATCTCCCTATAAATAGCAACCAACCTCATTTGTTTAAGAGTTGTTGGGTGGTTTGACAAACCACCACTTCCACCATTTTCATACTTGTCATTTCATTTCTTTCACTTTAATTAATTGTTATGCACCTTTAATCATTTAATTTTCAAGTAAGCTTTCAATTATTGTTCTTTAATCTTTACTTTTCTTGTCTTAATCTCTCATCTTCCTTTCTTGAATCTTGTTTGCTTTTGGTGCGATTTACATTTGATCCGTGTTGTTCATTCATGTTTTCGTGCCTAAAAAGTTAATCTTTTTATGTTTTGATTTTAAAGTTTGTTTATTTTTAGTTTGGAAAAGTCGTTATTTGTGCTTATTGATTTCGTTTCAGTTTTGATTCGTTCTAGTTTTGGTTAAAAGCTTATTTCCATAGCTTTTTGATCTAGCTTAAGTTTCGGATCAAAGGAGCAAATCGGAAAGGGTAAAACCCCTTTCCGATCGAACTTTCCGACCAGGGACACCCTTTTTCCGATCTGCTGATCGGAAAAGGGTTTATAACATTCCGATCAGCTCATTTTAGGTGTATTCCGATTGAGTCTCGTTTTTACACATTCCGATTGTTCATTTTCTAGATATTCCGATTATGCATGTTTTGCTCATTCCGATTGGTTTTGTTTTACAGTATTCCGATTTGCACTTGTTTTCAAACATTCCGATTGGAACCTTTCTCCGTATTCCAATCACCCGATCGGAATGTATTCCAATCGGAATGTTTTGTTTTGTTTTAGTGTTATGCTTGTTGGTTTTTCCGCCACTTCACTCGTTTTATTTCTAGTTCATTTTAATTCATTTTGCATTTTTATTTAATTGTCTATTTACTTCGTTGAGTTTTAATTTTACGTCATTTCATTTCTCGTCATTTACTTTTTACGTTTTAAATATTGCACCGTTTTACATTTTAACTTGTTTTACTTTTAATTTCCCGTCCTTTATTATTAAGTCTTCCACATTTATTTTCCCAAAACCAAAAATATTTGTTTCACCAAGAACAACTAATCTCGCACATTTAACCGGAAATCAATTCGATTAAACACCGAGAAAACGAACTTTCAACGAGTACAAAATCTCTTACATTAAAATGGCGCCGCTGCCGGCTCTTTTCGTGAGGATTAAAGGTTGTTTGTGAGAGACGCGTTGGCTTTTGGGACCCGTTCACTTGTGAACGTTATTTTTCGTGTCCAAAAATTTTCAAAAATCCAAAAACATTTGAAAAATCATAAAAAGCATTTCTTTTTCCAAGTTTTGCACCAAAAATATTCTTCTTGCTTATCTATCTTTCTTTATGGATTTTTATGTCCATTGCGTCCGGTGTCGGAAACAATTATCTGGGAACAACTCTTGTCAATGGTGTACATGTGAGCGGTGCGGAAATGATATCGACTACACACAAAACGGATTTTGTCCCTTGTGCAACTCGACTAATTCATTCTTTTTGAACCCACCTCCTGTTCCCCCGTGCATCTATTGTGGAAGCGATTCTCATTGGCATGTTTCGTGCCCGGTTCGATACCCGTATGGTCACGGGCAAGAACCGGGGTACAATCATGACAATGATAATAGCTATCCACAAGACGCACCTGAGTTTTCTCCATACCCGGTTTGCAACAACTGTGGGGGTCCTCACGATACCTATTATTGTCAACCAATGAATTGTTATGAGCCAAATCCATGCCCTCAGTTTTCTTCACAAGTGGATTATTATGAACCAAACCTGATTTCTAATTCTTCTCAACCGATGAACTACTATGAGCCACAACCATGCTATAATTCAGGTTTTCAACATTTTGAACCCCCACAACACATCATCGATCATCAACCCTCCTTCGAACAATTGAGCTCCAATGAACAATGGGACAATCTGGTTAAGCAAAGTCAACAAATTCAAGAAGCTTGGAACAAGATCATCGAGAAATATCAAGAGGATCAACGACAGGAGCAAATATCGAATATCGAGACTTATACCCCTCCCCCGGTGTATCCATACTATTATGATGATGATGACGATGAGCCTACTATTTCTTGGAATGATCTTACTGCTCAATGTCCTAGTGCAATTGTCATCCCTCCTCTCAATATCCCAAACGTGTCTAAGGAGTGTGATATATTGAATGAGCTTAGTGATGTTGGTCTTGATAAAGTGTTTGATGATGAGGTTTGTGACTTACCTGCTATGGAGCTTGAGGACGACGTTGCTCTTATGGAAGAGGTCGATCCTAATGATGTCGATTTTTCTCCAAGCTATGAGAATTTCACTTTTGAAATTTCTCAATCTCCACCGGGAGATGCGGGCGATGACGATTTATTTTCTCCGGTTTACGAGAAGTTCATCGATGAACATGATCTTGTGGATGAGGTAGAAGACGTGCTTCTTCGCGATAGATTACGGAAAGTGCACCTTCTTATTGCTCAAATCGAAGCGTTGACTTCCCCTCCTCTTTCCAAGTCTTTACCTCCATCTATTCCTCCCGTTGAAGATAATGACCCATTGCTGGAAGAAATCGATATCCACTCCATACCTCCAGGTATTGATGATTCTGATATGGAGGGGGACACTATTTTTGATAATTTGCTGCAGGAAAGTATTGACCCAAGTCCCCCTCCCGAGCACCTTTCATCCTCCCCTTTAGCCACTATTTCGGAGGATGAGTGCTTTGACCCGGGAGGTGACATTGATTATGCTATGATTGATAACAATACGGCTTTGCCGCTTGCCCAGCATCTATTGTCTTTGGGGGAGGACAATGTGCTTACTTTACCCAACCCACCTCCCGTGGATCTTGAATTCACATACTTCTCGTATGTTGAACGGACCTTTCTCCCATACAAGACTTATCCCCCCGCCTCTCCCTTGTTGATTTCCACCGGGAACGAGGACAAGGTCTTTGATCCCGGTATCACATCCGAGGCTTCCCCATGGACTATTTAATTCGGGGACGAGTCAGGCTCGTGACTCGGTTAATATAAACAAGCGCTTTTTGGGAGGCAACCCAATTATCTATCTATCTTTACCATAAGTGTAGGGGGAGCCCCGTGGTGTTTCTTGTTCTCTTTCTTATCATGTGCAGGGATTAGAGCTTCAAAGACACACTCTTGATGACTTTTTACGACCGTGACTCCGTGTTCCCTTCTTCCCGGTTCTATCCTAAACTCTTTTTGATTCACTATTTTATATTTCTCAATATTAAAATAGGAATCTCTTTAGTTGTCTCTTTCTTAGCGAGATTTAAACAACGTGCACAATGTCCTAAGTGTAGGGGAGTTTACTTCCACATGCTTAAACATTGAGGACAATGTTTATCTTAAGTGTAGGGGGGACTTCTATCGAAGTTAAGTGGCCTTTTCCTTGTATTTGTCCTCATTTTAACCAGAAAATTTGATTTTTCGACATTTTTCAAAATTTTTGATCTATTTTGATTAGTTTTTCCTTTTGTATAGTTATTTTCTCTCTTTACTAGAATAAATTTTGAATAAAGTGGTTTTAATTTTCAAACGTTGTGAATATTTTGACTCGACCCGAGTTTACTTATCTAAGTTTGCTCTAGCTAGTATCCTTAACATGTTTAAGTCAAGTTTTGCTAGGCTTTTATTTAGGGAGCTATAAAACGCGAAAGTCTTAACTCTCACGGGTTAAGAACAAGAACTTTTCGCAAGTTCCTATAATTGATCCTAGAGAGTCGTTTATCAAGGGAACTTTAAAATGCGATTTCTAACTTGAAAGAGTCTAAGAATTTGCAAGATCCTATAGGCGACTCGAAAACCCAAAACTTTGATTTAATAGGCTAAGCATCTACGAGTCTCATTACTTGAGATTTTAAATTGTGGAGAACGAGAGATGATAGAGCCAATTATAAGTCCGGTATTCTTTCGTGAATTTATGTGAGTTAATTATGAGCCTATTCTCCCTCCGCTTGTTAATAAATTTATCTGCAATAAATAAGGTTGTACGATTTAAAAGGTTACTTAGCTTCTAGCCCCAGATCGTTTAAAAGTTGCTCGATATGGATTAGAGTTCATAGCCAAGGCATAACTTATTGAAGCGGGACGCGAAGATTGGAGAGTCCGAAAAGGCCCTAACAAGGCATGAGGGCTACATTTTGTTGCTAAAGATCCAAAAGTGATGTGAAGAATCATTTATCGAAAATCAATATGAAGGATCGAGACACACGACGAAAAGCAAAAACTCCCCAAAATTCATGGAGAAGTCTATCCGAAAAGACCCTAACAAGGTATGAGGATAAATAGATCCAAGTCCTAAAAGGAGGCGGATCGTTGTATATCAAAGTCCAAAATAAAGATTGGAGAAAAATGAAGAAGTCGTGGTCTAAAGATGAAGAATCTCTCAAAACTTCAAGTGAAGAAATTCCTATTATGAAGAGAAGACCATAATTTCAAGAACGTCTCTCAAAGATTTGAAGTATGAAGTCGCTGCCAAATATCGGTCCGAGAAAGGTCTCAAATCGTGAAGCGAGTTATGCCAAGATATGAACTTTATGAGGTCCCGAGAATCAGTTTTAAAAGATTTGGTCCTTTAGCTAACTATTGATTAAATCGTTCACTTTATTTTCGGACTAAATAACTATCAAAATAAGTCAAAAATGCATCCTCGTGATCATTCAAGACAACAATAAAATATAAGAGATACACCTAGGAATAAGGGAGTCCAAGTGAGTAATTGGCCCACATGAGTTCGTGATAGTTTGCTAACTTATAATAACAATGATCTCGTTTTTAAGCTTGGTATGGGGAACGTGAAACTTGAGGATGATGATCATTCACGACATTTTCAAAACCTAAGGTATGTTTTTGATTTCTTTACTTTGTATGTTTATAATTTTCTATTTCTTTAATAAAGGCCAATGTGGATTGATTATGATGGAAAATGTAATCTTGCTTTGTAACTAATGCATTGCATGAGGACATTGCAATGGTTAAGTGTAGGGGATTTGATAGGTGTGAAGTGTTAATTCAATCAATCAAGTGAAAGTTTGTTTTAGGTTATGTTTCATATAAGTTTTTCATACGTTAAACACTTTCATTGTAAGCAAGTTCGATTCAATCAATCAAGTGAAAGTTTGTTTTACATCCTTTGTGTGTTCTTGTTTAAGTGTTAATTCCGCATAACACTTAAATTACTTTATACATAAACAAAGTTTCTCTACGTGTATAACTTGATCTAATCTCGTTTACATAAGCTAAATCGATCTAAGTTTGGGATCAACAAGTGGTATCAGAGCTTGTTGAGAAACTTTGATCAAAAGAACACAAAACCCTAAAAACCCTAATTTTCACAAAACCCTAAAAACATCATGTCTACTCCAGAAGTAACCTCATCCTCCTCAAACCACAATGATAGGTGTGAAAACACCCATCCTTTTTACCACTTAATTGCAATAATAACCGAGCCAAAACGTGTATTTTATGTCATTTATGTCGGAATTATGCGTGGTTTGTGTTTTTGTTGTGATTTAGGACGAAAAGGTGAAAAGTGGAGAAAACACGGCATTCACGGGCTTTTATCGAAGAAAAAGACGAAAGACGAAGTCGAAAGATCAAAAGTGGAAAAAGAACGGAAGTCCAAGACCAATTCTGAAGATTTATCGAAGAAAAAGTCAAAGACGGAAGTTTACTAAAAAGCCGAAGAACTCGAGTCTTATTTATGAAGAAAATACAAGACGAGTTTGAAGAAATCCCAAGACAAAGTCCAAGTATTAAGAAGACTAACAAAAGATTAAATAGATCAAGGACCTAAGTGTGCAATTAAGAGAAAGAAGAAAGAGGGAGGAAGCTTCCTAAGCTCCTCCCTAATCTCCCTATAAATAGCAACCAACCTCATTTGTTTAAGAGTTGTTGGGTGGTTTGACAAACCACCACTTCCACCATTTTCATACTTGTCATTTCATTTCTTTCACTTTAATTAATTGTTATGCACCTTTAATCATTTAATTTTCAAGTAATCTTTCAATTATTGTTCTTTAATCTTTACTTTTCTTGTCTTAATCTCTCATCTTCCTTTCTTGATTCTTGTTTGCTTTTGGTGCGATTTACATTTGATCCGTGTTGTTCATTCATGTTTTCGTGCCTAAAAGTTAATCTTTTTATGTTTTGCTTTTAAAGTTTGTTTATTTTTAGTTTGGAAAAGTCGTTATTTGTGCTTATTGATTTCGTTTCAGTTTTGATTCGTTCTAGTTTTGGTTAAAAGCTTATTTCCATAGCTTTTTGATCTAGCTTAAGTTTCGGATCAAAGGAGCAAATCGGAAAGGGTAAAACCCCTTTCCGATCGAACTTTCCGACCAGGGACACCCTTTTTCCGATCTGCTGATCGGAAAAGGGTTTATAACATTCCGATCAGCTCATTTTAGGTGTATTCCGATTGAGTCTCGTTTTTACACATTCCGACTGTTCATTTTCTAGATATTCCGATTATGCATGTTTTGCTCATTCCGATTGGTTTTGTTATACAGTATTCCGATTTGCACTTGTTTTCAAACATTCCGATTGGAACCTTTCTCCCTATTCCGATCACCCGATCGGAATGTATTCCAATCGGAATGTTTTGTTTTGTTTTAGTGTTATGCTTGTTGGTTTTTCCGCCACTTCACTCGTTTTATTTCTAGTTCATTTTAATTCATTTTGCATTTTTATTTAATTGTCTATTTAGTTCTCGTTGAGTTTTAATTTTACGTCATTTCATTTCTCGTCATTTACTTTTTACGTTTTAAATATTGCACCGTTTTACATTTTAACTTGTTTTACTTTTAATTTCCCGTCCTTTATTATTAAGTCTTGCACATTTATTTTCTCAAAACCAAAAATATTTGTTTCACCAAGAACAACTAATCTCGCACATTTAACCGGAAATCAATTCGATTAGACACCGAGAAAACGAACTTTCAACGAGTACAAAATCTCTACATTACACAACATCAAGATTCCCATGCTAGATCCAGACAATTATGAGCTGTGGAAGTTCAACTTTGAGCAATATCTGCAAATCCATGACTACACTCTCTGGGTGATTATTGAATATGGAAACACATTCATTAAAGCTCAAAAGATTGTAGATGCCATTGCTACAAGAGAAGGTGTTCAAGGATGCTCTGAAGCAGATAAGAAAGAAAAACCTGAAGATGGTAGAGCTGTGTCTGTTGAGGAAATAGCAAAGAGAAGGGTTGATATGAAAACCCTAAGCATTCTGAAACTCTCGTTGGGACAAGAAAATCAGCACAAATACAGAGGTTATGAGTCTGCAAAAGACCTTTGGGCAGCCCTTGAAGTTGCCTATGGTGGTAATGCTGATACTGTGGAAGAGAAAAAGAAGCAACTCTTACATGAGTATGCTGTTTTTAAGGCTCAACCTAATGAGAAGCTAAGTAGTGTGAGAATAAGACTTCTTGACATTACAAGCAAGCTGTCCTTTATGGGGACAGTAATTGGTGATGTTGATATTATTGCCACTTTTCATAAAAGCCTTGGTGATGCATGGAAGATTGAGGCAAGATCTATAATTGCCAACAACACTCACAAAAGTTCTACTTTTGATGATGTTTACAACAAACTGAGGCTGTTGGAAAATGAAACTCTTTTGGAGCATGGAAGTAAGACTACCAATGGAAACATGGCCTTCTTATAACATAGTGAAGGTCAATTTGATCAAAAGGATTCATACATGCATCCAGTTACTGGATCAACCTGTGTCAACGTTGGATCATATCCTGTCAACGCCTCACATTCAGACGCTAACACATACAAAATTGACTCACCAAGAGTTAAACCTACATGTATTGATCTGGATACTGTGTGTGCATACATTGCTTCATTGCCCAATGGTTCAGTGATTACTTATGAGGACCTTGAGCAAATAAGTGATGAGCATTTGGAGGAGATGGATATTAAGTGGAATATGGCTCTTGCAAGTATAAGAACAAACAGATGGAATAGAAGATTCAAGAAGAAGATGACCTTTAATGCAAAGGACACAACTGGATTTGATAAATCCAAGGTTGAGTGCTACAATTGTCATCGTATGGGGCACTTTATGAGAGAATGCAGATCTCCAAGAAGATCTGATGCTTGAAAACCCTCAAGACAAATAGTTAAGGCTCAGGATCCCAAGGCCATGGTGGCAATGCAAGAAATTGATAGTGTTGGATGGGGCTGGAGCTATTTGGCTAAGGATGAGGAAGAGGATAAAGCTTTGGTTGCTGAGATAGAAGAAGAAGAGCATGTTCAATATGCTCTCATGGCACACTCCTCATCTTCATCAGACAATGAGGTATATGATGATGCTTTTTGTAGTAAGGGTTGTCGTTTAAATACTAAAAGACTTAACAAAGAGGTTTTAAGATTGTTAGGAGATGTGAGTACTGAGAGATGCAAGTTGTCTAACTATCAACTTGCTTTTACTCAAACTGAAAAGACTGTAGCTGAGTATAAGAAAATGGAGTTTGACCTAAAAGATAAAATAAATATCTTAAAACATGATTTAAATGCTAGTAATGATATTAGAAATATCATGGAGAGGGTCAATGCAGAACTACAGGTTAAGTTAGATGAGGCTATCAAGAATAAGGATAATGTAGACCTTAAAATTCAGAGATTTGATAAGGCCTCACAAACCCTAGGAGAATGTGTTAGTAAACAAAGGGATTCTAGGGACATGACTGGGATTAGGATGAAAGAGTATGCTGGTTTTCCACCACCAGCTGGGGACTTCTATGTTGTCCAAAGAAAGGACTTATCTTGGACTGGTTTACTAGAACTCCAAGAGGAGGAATTTATTCCTCCACCAAGAGTCCTTACCCCAGTAGAAGAATATAGGCAAAAGTTGACTAATTTGAATGAATGGAAGAAAGCCAACCCTACCTTGTTTGTCAAGGGTGGCATGCTTTGTGATAGCCCAAATGAGTCTACGCCTATTAAAGTAACAAACCCAATCACTGGTAAGACTGTCGACCTTGGCTCAAACACTGTTAGAAAACCTAGCATTAAGTATGCAGAAATGTATAGAAATACTAGGTCACCAAAAAGGCAAGTTAGTGATACCAATTGTGGAAACCTTGATAATGGAACAAGTTTCTTTTCTTCTAGACCTAGAGTTGTGTCTAGAAAAGCCTGTTATACTTGTGGTAGCTTTTCACATTTAGCCTATAAGTGTGTCAACGCTTCCAAGGTCAACGCTGACAAAAGGTCAAACACTGTCAGACTCAAAACTTTTGTGGAGTAAAGTCCACAAGTTGTTAGACCAGCCCCATTCTTCACTAAAGGGTCTAACACTTATGGACAAAGACCTTTTCAGAAGACCAATACATGGTCTAATAGGCAATGGGTTCCTGTAGCAAACCCTAGGTCGAACGCTGATAAGGGTAATTTCAGCGTTGACAAGACCAAATCAAACGCTGACAGAAATGTTGCAAGACCAAATAATGGTAAATATTTGCAACCACAGGGAAAGGGGTCTAAAGTTTCTTCTTGCTTGACATGGAGACCTAAGCAATATCAATACCCTAATTCTAATGGGATTTCTATGACCTGTAACATATTTAATTATATTTCAAAGGTCATCACAAAACCAATTGGGGTTAACTGGGTGTTTCATCCAAAAAGGGATGAACAAAGGGTTGTTATGAGAACTAAGTCTATTCTTTTTGAACAACCAGATGAATTAAAGTCTGCTCAAGCTTGGGTTCCCAAAGAAAACTAATTTGTTTTCTTTATGTGCAGGGCATTCAAAAACAGGTAAATGATTATGGCTATTGGGATAGTGGATGCTCTAGGCACATGACTGGGAAGGAAGATTATCTCACAAACTTCACTCCCATTAAGGATGGTGATAAAGTTTACTTTGGAGGCGGATATGGAAATATCACAGGCAAAGGAACTCTTCTCACCAACAATTTGCGTTTTGAAAACGTGTTTCTAGTAAAAGAACTCTATTATAATCTTTTTAGTGTATCACAAGTTTGTGATAACAAAACTAAGGTTCTTTTTACTGATACTGAATGCTTGGTGTTGAGCAAGGATTTTAAAATGCCAGATGAGAAATTTATTTACTATAGAACACCTAGGCATAAGGACATTTATAATGTGAATCTTAATGGAATTAGGATGAGTAATAACATGTCATGTTTTTATGCTAAAGCTTCAGTTGATGAGAGTAATCTATGGCACAGGAGACTAGGGCACATTAACATTAAAAAAATAAACAGACTTGTGAGACTTGTTTTAGTTGATGGTTTGCCTGAAAAGGCTTTCCACAATGACCACTCTTGTGTTGTATGCCTTAAAGGCAAACATCACAAGGTCTCATTTAAGTCTAAACAAGTGCACTCTAGTTCTAAACCTCTTCACTTGCTACATATGGACCTGTTTGGTCCAACTAATATAGAGAGTTTGAATGGTAAATCTTACTGCTTTGTCATCACTGATGACTTTTCTAGGTTTACTTGGACTTTCTTTTTAGCTATGAAAAGTGACACTGTTGATACTTTAATTAACTTTATTAACCAAATAGAGAAGAAAACTGGTAATGAAGTTAAGATGCTTAGAAGTGATAATGGTGGTGAGTTTAGAAATAAACTGTTGGATGATTTTTGTGCCAAGAAAGGGATTACTAGACAGTTTAGTATTGCCAGAACCCCACAGCAAAATGGGGTTGCTGAGAGAAAGAATAGAACCCTAATTGAAGCAGTCATGACTATGTTGGCTGATGATCACTTTCCCATTGCTTTTTGGGATGAGGCTGTGAATACAGCTTGTTATGTTTAGAATAGAGCATTGGTCAACAAGATACATAACAAAACACCTTATGAGTTACTTTGGGGAAAGAAACCTAATATTGGTTTTCTTAAACCTTTTGGTTGTCATGTAGTTGTATTAGATACTAGTGATGCCTTAGGTAAATTCAGTGCTAAAGGTGATGAAGGCTACTTCATGGGTTATTCAGTGCAGAGCAAGGGATATAGGGTTTACCTTAAGAAGGAAAAACGTATACTTGAAAAAGTACATGTTAGGTTTTTAGAGAGTAAACCTAGTGATCCTGAAAGTGGTCCAAATTGGTTGTTTGACTTGGAACCTCTATCGAGGACTTTGAATTATATATCTGTTACTAATCCAGACATTGTGAAGGCAACTTCAAATGTTGTGGAAGAACCAGTTGTTGATGTTTCAGGTACACAGGTTATTGAAGAGGTTGGATCACAAGCAGACAAGTCATCTCCCATACTTGAGTACGTTTCTATTCCCATATGGACAGATGCTTTTGCTGCTGTTGGAAAGGAAAATGGTGGTCCCCAAGTATCACCAGTTAATAACATGCATGGTCCTTCAGGCGCTGACAAAGGAAAATCTGGCGCTGACAAGACAAATTCAGGCGTTGATGGCTCAAACATGACAACACCATTTCAGACGTGGATGGCTCCAACGCTGACAAGCTTGGTTCATCCGTTGACAACTCTTTTGAGCATATTTTCTCTTCCAGTTTTGAACAAGGTGAACCTTCAAGCAGAAATGAAGAGGTTTATACAAATATTGATGGAAGAGAGTTTGAAGAACGTATTGGTAACTTGGATGATGAGATTGAAGACAACAGACTTTTTGAGGGAGGAGTTCTTACTTCTACAATGAAGAATCACCCCTCTTCTCAAATTATTGGAGATGTCATATCTCCTGTTCAGACTAGAAGATCTCATCAGAATCTTGGAGGATTTATTGCCAATATACACAAGAAGGTTTATACCCCTCTTGTTCAAGCATGTTTATTTGCCTATTTTCTGTCACAACAGGAACCCAAGAAGATTTTTGATGCTCTCAAAGAACCAAGTTGGGTGGAAGCAATGCAAGATGAGCTTCACCAATTTGCAATTCAGGATGTTTAGGAGCTGGTTGATTGTCCCAGATATGTCAGACCTATTGGGACAAGATGGGTTCTTAGAAACAAGAAAGATGAAAGAGGCATTATGGTCAAAAACAAGGCACGTTTAGTGGCTCAAGGATATACACAAGAGGAAGGGATATACTATGAGGAGGTCTTTGCACCAGTTGCAAGGATTGAGGCTATAAGGATATATCTAGCCTATGCTTCCTGCATGGGCTTCACTGTCTATCAAATGGATGTGAAGAGTGCTTTCCTGTATGGCACAATTGTTGAGGAGGTTTACGTAATGCAGCCTCCTGGTTTTGAAGATCCAGAGCATCCAAACAAGGTGTATAGAGTCAAGAAAGCTATGTATGGACTTCATTAATCCCCAAGAGCATGGTATGGCACATTGTCCACCTATCTGGTGGAAAATGGATTCAAAAGGGGCACCATAGACCAGACCTTATTTACAAAGAAGACTGGTAAGGATGTGTTACTTGTTCAGGTCTATGTGGATGATATCATCTTTGGCTCCACAAACCTAAAGATGAGTGAAGACTTTTCCAAGCTTATGACAGAAAAATTCAAGATGAGTGCAATGGGGGAGATGAACTTCTTTCTAGGGTTACAAGTTCAGCAGAAAGAAGATGGTATCTTCATCTCTCAGGATAAATATGTGGCAGAAATCTTGAAGAAGTTTGGCTTTTCTCAACATGAAAAGCGGGCTAGTACTCCTATGGATAGAGAACACCCTTGGGGAAAAGTTGGAGATGGAAAAGATGTGGATGTCAGGCACTATAGATCAATGATTGGTTCATTGATGTATCTCATAGCCTCAAGACCTGACATTATGTTTGTTGTGTGTGCATGTGCACGCCATCAAGTGACTCCCAAAGAATGTCACCTTCATGCTGTCAAGAGAATCTTTAGGTACCTTAGATGTTATCCAGACCTTGGATTATGGTATCCAAAAGATTCACCATTGGAGCTTATTGCATATTCAGACAGTGACTATGGTGGTGATAAATGTGCTAGAAAATCCACAACTGGTGGATGTCAGTTTCTTGGGAGTAGGTTGATATCTTGGCAATGCAATAAACAAACAGTGGTGGCCAATTCTACAACTGAAGCAGAGTATGTTGCAGCGCTGCTTGTTGTGGACAAGTCTTATGGATTCAGAACCAGCTGTTGGATTATGGGTATAATTTCATGAATACCAAGATTTTTGTAGACAATAACAGTACTTTATGCATTATTAAAAATCCTATACATCATTCTAAAACAAAACACATAGAAATTAGACATCATTTTTAAGAGATTGTTTTGAAAAGGGTTTAATACAACCAGATAGGGTTGACACAGAAGAAAATGTGTCTAATTTATTAACTAAACCTTTTGATACTGGAAGGTTTCAATACTTGGTAGCAAGTATTGGAATGATCAATCTCACTTAATATGTGTTTTGGGATCTTATTGTAAAAGTATGTACAGGATCATGCATTGTTATTGGTCTTTTTGAGAAGTTAGATTTTCCACTATATTTGTCTAACGGTGACAAAGGTTATCTTAACGCTGATAATTGTTATCGTGACGTTTTCAGCAACATGTTAGTTTTGTGGTTTTTGATCTAAGTGTGGAGGCGTTGATAGCCTTGTACCATTGGATACAGAGTTGCTTATGGATCCTTGGAGAATCATTTGAGCATGTTTTCTTTTATGGATGATGGTTGGAATATTTATATTCCTATCTTGACATAAATTTTTATATTCATGCATGTTATTGGGCAACATATGTATCACGGTTTAAGGGGAGGTTTTAGGAACCTTTAGGCCTTTTGGGTATTCTTATAATACTCTTATCACAATTCTAGGTTGTGTCCACAGGTGAGTATGAGTTAGTTTACTAAATCATGAGGCACTGTAGCATGCAAAGTGGATATACTATGCATGCTGCCAAGACATTTTTGGCCTAGAATTGGTTGTGGTCTGTTGGGAGACTTGGGAAGGATTTATAATGGGTTTACGTGGGAGTTACAAGGATTTTTATGAGATAACTTAGTTGTTAAGAATTTTGTTTAGCAAGGGACACTAGAGGACTGTTATGTCTATCTTGCATAAGCAAGTGTGCATAACTGGACAGTGCTTGCCACCCTATAATAATTATCAATTTATAGGTTATCTTCACTAGGATAAATTACTTTGTTAAGGTCCTTTTTCATTTTTATTACTTTTATTTTTGGACGCTGACAAATATTTTTCCAAGCGTTGTTATGACCAATTTAGACGCTGACATGGCTTTGGCAAACGTTGACAAGAATATAGCCGTTGGGCGTTGATGGCTTATTTTTGACCGTTGACGCTCATTGGGCCCTACCCAGTTGTTATTTTTGACAAATTTTGGGGCCGTAATTTTGGGAGCAGATAACTTTAAATTAATGCACAAGATAAAAAAATTTCTTTTCAAGATTTTCATCATTATATTTTGAAAATTTCTTTCCTTATTTTTGACCAATCACATGTGCCTATCTCTCCTATATATTTGGCTCCTATTTTTAAACAGGGTATCTTATATTCTTCTCTACGAATTTTCTCCTATAATTCATCTTTCTCAATAATTCACAACCAGTTTTCTTCAACAATGGCACCAAAGATTAAACCAAGTGACTTGGTATTGGGATTCAGGAGTCAGCACAACATGATTGCTTATTTGGACGCTAATGACACTTTGTTTCCACAATACACCCAGATGGTGGCGTATTTGAATGCATCTTCTATTAGGTATGCTCTTTCTCATGCTCCTCTCATCACTGTCACTCATATTAAACAGTTTTGGAACACTATCAGTTCCTCAACAATTAATAATGTGACTACATTATCAGCTATTGTTCATGGGCGTACTTGGGTGGTTATTGAAGCCTTGGTTCGCCAGGCTTTGCATCTTGATGATGCTGATGGTATAACCACCTTCCCCATTAATGAAATAGAACAAGGACTCCGGGCTTTGGGGTATCCTTTCCCTGATGAGGTCACTTTAAACAAATTTCATAAACAAGAGTTTCCCCCAGCCTGGAAGTACCTCATACATGTCATCCATCAATGTTTGAGTCATAAATGTACTGCACACAATGAAATTAATAGATCAATTGCTAGTGTAATTGTGTGCATTGCAAATGGGCAAAAGTTTAATTTTTCAAAACTAATTTTTGATGGCATGTGTAAAAACAAAGGGAATAAGATGACTTTGGCTTATCCCAGATTTTTGCAAATGGTTTTTGATGTGTAAAATTACTGCACAAGGGATCATGATGATTTTATGAGATCCCTGTGCAAAAGCAAGCTATTTTTACCAAGAGGAATTCACCCCCTCACCGTGAATTACCCCTCACCCAAGCTATGCTTGCTGTTATTGCAGCAGCACAACCCCAACCAGACCCACAACCACAACTTGACCCCATACCAGAACCTTTGCCTTCACCTCAACACATGGAAATTGACCAAGAACCCTTCAACGCTGACACGTTAAATGTTGGCGTTGACACAAGTAATCCAAATGTTGACACCTTTCTTTCACAGACCCAAACACCCCTTAACCTTCAAACTACCACCCAATCCACATCATCCTCTACCCCACCCGCATATAGGTTGCAAAAACGCCCAAGGACTACTGGAGTGTTCTCTAGTGGTCCTAGCCATGTAGCAGAGAGAACCACCACCACAAGTGTGGTTGGTGCTATGGATGAGGCTGGGACTATTGGTACTGGCTTAGATGCAGGCCAAGACAATCCTAACATCTTTAAGACCTCATCCATGCCCCATGACTCTACTTTGGGAGGTCAAATACCCATTCTAGAGGAGGGCAGATTGGAACCATACATATTGATGGAATTGACGGCTGTCTGCATTAGCTTGCAAAAGCTAAATGTAGACTTGGTACAAACAGTCAGTACACAAGGCCTTGAACTCAAGCATTTGAGGGAGAGGATTGTTATTTTGGAAACTGCTGAGTCTAGGAGAAGGCAGACAAGAATCCTTTTATTAGAGGAGGATTCTTAAAAGGGGAGGAAGCTGCTACAGAGCCTATTAATTTGAGTGATAAAGGCTCACATGAAGCTGGTACAGAGCCATTTGATTTAAGTGGAAAAGGCTCATATGATGGAGAATCTTTGGGTGTTGCTGAAGCCCTCACTGAATTGAAGAAGCAACCAGGTTTTGATACGTCTCTGATTACTCCTACAAATTTGAACTTTTCTTTTACAGCTATGATAGAGCAGTTCACTAGAGACGCTGAGACAAGTAAGTTGGGCGTTGACAAGCAAAATTTGAACGCTGACACACCAAGCGCTCACAAGAGTAATTTGGGCGCTGACACAAGGAATTTTAGCGTTGGCAGACCTGCAGATATGGTTGATGTATTCCAGTCATCAGCCATCATCAAAGAAGTATCTTCACAGGTATTACCATCATCCTTACCCATCATTGATCCATTAGATAAGGGTAAAGGAATTATGGTAGAAGTAGAAGTTCCAAAGAATGCAATACAAGTATAGTTTGATTCAACGTTGGCTGCACAACTTATGGAACAAGAAAGGAAGAAGGTTGGTGAATCACCATTTGTTGTCACTTCAGAGGAACAAGAAGGAAGTGATGAAGAAAGTTCAGATTCAAGTGTGATGATAATTGAACAACCAGAAAGACTTGAATATGGTGATGACTTGGCAAGAGAGAAGCTTAGAGAGTTAAAATTGCAAGTAGACTTTGATATGCCAGAAGTAGTTCAGATGTACCATGCTTGGGAGAATAGGATTATGGCGAATCCAGATTTGACAATTTCAGACCAGATTTGGGGATTGGAGATTCTTCTAAGAGTTCAAAGAGACTGCAAGATAATTCTGAAACACAAGGCTAGCAATGTTTTCTCACTACTGAAGAGGATAGAAGAGAGCTCTACTACATGTTACTCAGATGTCATGGAACTGGATGGACCTTCAAGAAATTGCATGGATTATCTTTTCAAGAATTGGAGTACAAGACTTATCCCATTTGGGCAAGAGTGCAGGAAATGAACACTCTTAGACTTCTTTCAGGTAAAAGGAAAGAAGAACTTGCAGAAGAGATGGAGATTCAGAAGGCATTGATTGTTCCAATGCCTTTGAAGAAGGGAGTCTCACTTGAGTTTCCTAAAGATCTAAATAAAGTGGTTCCCAATGAAGCTGTTCTCAGAAGGAGCATTAAGCTCTCACCTATAGAAGCTTCAGATATGGTACAAGTGTTACCTCTTGATGCTAGAAACCCTATCATTAGCTATGAGGAAGATGCAAGTGGGTTTTGGAAGATTGGCAGATATGGTAAAGAGGTACACACATTTACTACTCTTATGTCTCTCTTTGCAAGTATGGATAGGGAAGACTTGGCAGACCTTTGGAGGTTGTTGATAGACAAGTATGAGACTGAAGCACCTACTTCAGTCAATGGAATTAAACTTTGGTCAACATTCAAGAGATGTGTGCACCAGAAAAAGAAGATCCTGTTTGGAAGGATCTTGAGAATGATATCAGTGGTCTTCAATAGCGTTTGTATTCAACTGTTGGTGTGTATTATTTGAGCTCTACAAAGTTTGCTGAGTATCTTCTTGTAGATGCTCAGTATCCCATGACCAAAGAAGTTTTGGACAAGATGAAGACAACACAGCTGTAGATTGACTATTCAAGTGACGTGGCCAAAGATTTGATTAGGCATGTTTATTACCAATATGATAAGATTTGTAAGATTCCTCCTATTTCTTAATTTTTATTCAGAAACTTGATTACTAGAGTAGATATCAAGTTTAGGGGAGGATTGTTGGGAATAAAATGTAGCCAGTCCATTTGAACGCTGACAAGAAGAAAACAAGCGTTGATAAGAAGAGAACAAGCGCTCACAGATCAAGCGTTGACAGGAAGAAGTCAAGCGTTGATAGGTTGAAGACAAGCACTGATAGAAAGATATGGTCTACGCGTATTTTGTTTCTAGTTTGTTTCTAGTAAAGATAGGATCAATAATGTATTTCTATAATTATCTTTACCTAGAATAGCTGATACGTAGACTCTTGTACAAGGCTTCTTATGTCTATAAAAGAAGACCTTTAGGTTATGTCATATAAGTTTTTCATACGTTAAACACTTTCATTGTAAGCAAGTTCGATTCAATCAATCAAGTGAAAGTTTGTTTTACATCCTTTGTGTGTTCTTGTTTAAGTGTTAATTCAACATAACACTTAAATTACTTTATACATAAACAAAGTTTCTCTACGTGTATAACTTGATCTAATCTCGTTTACACAAGCTAAATCGATCTAAGTTTGGGATCAACAACTATAATTCATATCCACAAGAAAATTTATAGATATGTAGTACTAATTCGGTGGACACCACTCACTACTATCACCTTTGAAAGACCCACAAGGAAGCAGAGAAACGAGGCGGCGCGTAGCACTTAAGATCCTGCTTCTTTAGAATGTGAAATACACTCGCCTTATACCCCCCACACAGTGGCCTCTTTCTCAAGTTCAAGTAGATTGCAGTATTTATCTATTGTGCCTTAATTGACTTTGATTGATACACGTACTTAGGACCGAAACACCCCTAAATAAGGGGTATTGCCTCGGCAATACTTATGGAAGTAGGTAAATTGGTTATTCGTATCTACGTATATGTATTTACATATAATAATATATCAAAAATATTTTTGTATTTATTTGTTTTTATGAAAGTATAGTATGTATGTAAAAACGAGTGAAACCAATATATACAATATATTTTTGGTGTAATCTTTTAGGAAAAAGATGACTTTTTGATTTTTTTTAATTTTTTTGGTTCAATTCTTAGGAAAGAACTGATTTTGTGGTTTTTTAATTTTTTATCTTTTTGATTTTTTTTTTATGTTTTTGATTTAAGATACCTAAAAGGAACGTCCACAAGTGAAGGGATCCAAAATCCAATACGTAACCGTCAATCTCCACGTAATGAACCGGCAGCGGCGCCATTTAATATTCGTCTTTTTTAAGTTCGTTATTCTAGACTCAATACGAATTGATTATCCAATAGAAATCAGTTTAACTAATTGTTTTTGGTTTTATATTTATTGAAATTTTGGTAATCTAGGTCTAATTATCACAAAGCACGTAAAAATATAAAAATATGATCTCTATGTATCCTTACTAAGCTAAAAAACATAGTGCACATACCACACATAATGCCAAATGTACAAGTAATCAATGCACAAGATGTTAAATTGCTCAAAATGTAAAGTATACAAAAGTCCAAGGACTGAAAATGTAATTTCAGAAACATAAAGGATTGAAAATGAAATTATAACAAACTATTAACCAAAATGTAACAAACTTCCAAACATCCAACTGAAATTGTAACTAACAAACAAATCTGAGGACTGATTTGTAAAACCTAAAAAGTTTAACTCTTTTCTAACAGATTTAACTAATCCCTAAACACCAAGGACCATAATGCAATTATAACTAATGTTTAAGCAAAAACGGGCAACATGGTTTCAATAAGCTATATCAAGAGTTCTAGTCCACCAAATAAGCTGAGGTTTGTTTCAAAAAGCTTCTAATTCAATTCCACCTAGTCAGTTCAAAGGAAATTAGCTGAAATATCCAATAAGCCAAATAAGAACTTTTTGGAATAAGCACTTTTAAGAGACTAGCTTATTGAGATAAGCACTAAATCTGAATTGCTCAAAATATGATCAATAGGCCAAATAAGGAAGACCTATCCAAGAAAATCTCAAAAAGCTCCAAAGAATTAGCCAGAAAATCAAATAAGCTAAATTGGGCTTATGTTGACCAAACGTTGACCAAGGTTGACCAAGTTTGACCTTGGTCCAAACTTATTTTCTCAGCTTATGCAAATGTTTTGTGAAAGAAAATAGCCACTTTTATGAAGAGAATAAGCAGATATGAGAAATATGATAAGCCTTGTTAACAGAAACTTGACTTTGCTCAAGGGCTTATTCTAGGGCTTATTTCTTGCTTATTAGTGAGAACTGTATGGTCTACCTTATACGTCTAGAAAGCTAGGATGATAAGTTTACTCAGAACCAAAATTCACTTCCTAACTCTAAGTAATGAAGATTTGGCAAGAGATTGAAATAGGCATGTTTTGGCAACGAAACTGACCCAATGTTTTTAAAGTGCTAATTGCATGTTTGACTTTACAATTTGACTCCAAAACTTGCACTATCACTTGTTACCAGCTACTAAGTGTAAACCAACTCCTAACAACAACTTTCTAACACTGATTCAAGATTTATGAGTAATGCCAAACACTAGTTAACTGGATTAAGCATAAGTAAGCTATGAAGACTATATGAATCAAACAGATAAAGCTAACTAACACTCAAAACATATCAAGTAGCAAGGATAGAACATATAACATACATCAAAAAGTCACTTTACACTAAGACAAAGAATTGAGCATGCAAACTAGGATTTTAGAGGAATTTTAACGAAATGACTTATAAGAGCTTATTGAAGGCTCCTTTGATCCAAAAGTGAGCGCTGAGCTAACTTGTGACTTAATCAACATCAAATCAACTAATCTACATAGCTACAACCACAATCAACCATCATCATCATCAAAACTGCTCTGCTACAATGTCTGATCAAGTAATTTGCCCATGGATGTGTTATGGCTATGAATTGCAACTGCTGAATACTTGTACAATCTTCAAATCAATCAACAAACTCCATTGTTCAATCAAGAACAACAGAATCAAAGTAGAACAGTAGGATAGTATGAATGTGTAAGTAAATTGAGAATGAGAAGTGAATTTAGGGAAATTGAAGTTTTATTAATAGAGTGATTCAGTTACAAGTGGTTCTAACAGACTAACTAACTCTCTCAAAGTGTTTGTCAGACACTTTGAGAAGTTAAAACTACTAACTGAAAAGGAGATTGAAAGGGGTAAAAGTGTGTGTTTTTACACACTTAGCTATATGATACAAATGAATGCTACAAGGTATATTTATAGAATGAAAATGAGTGTTGGTGAGGTCCAATGACGTGTTGCATCCAACCAGAATTTGCCAGGTGTCCTCATCTTCTCTATTGAAAATCATGTTCTTGATCAAATTTGGGCCTTTTTGATTGTGTAAATTTCAGCTTGATTGGGTAGCTAGGTCATGTTCGTCTAGTGATGACGATCACTTTTCATGTTGAGTGTTTTCTCTGAAAGTGTATGAATCTTGTTCCACGATCTGGGGATGAAAGAAGCCACGTGTCATGTTGTTATAGGTTTAATAAACGAGTTGAGGATTGATCTTCAAAGCAACAGTGAAATGCATGAGGTGGTTGTTTGTGATTGGATGAGAAGTGCTAGTGCGTTTTCACTGTGAAGATACGCTGCATTAATAGCCAGTTTCCTCTCTCTTCATTAAGAAAGCTCAGTCAACGATCTAGTGTATAGAAATGCTGGCTTGTGATTGGATGAAAGGGTTGTCACACGGATTAAGCCTGAAACTTCTTTAATATTTGGCAATATTGGTCCATCTTGTTATCAACCTTGTATCTTGAACTTCAAACTTCAATAACTTGTCATTTTAGGCACTTTGACTTCATACTTAACCAGAATTGAACCCTTGACTTATCGACTTTGACTTTGACCATTTTTGACTTTGTTCTTGACTTTTCCAACTTGACACTTTTATTCCCTCAACTTTGTAAGTTGTGAAGAAAGATCCTTTGACTTGTGTTGACTTATCATATTGTGTCCTTCTTTTTGTCTTTTCTTCATCATAAATTACTTGAATTCTATGTTTGCATCAAATTTGTATCTTTTTACCTACACAAGTACAAACAACAAAGAATACCCATAATACTGCTTTTACACATTAAAATCTGGTATTTTACTTTATGTTTTAAGGTTAATTATGATATAATTGATATGAGATTTCACTCATATCAAGGTAAAAGGGGGGATAAATGTCTTCTTGGTGGGAACGTTTGAATTCTTATTGGATACTCATGTGTGTCTATACGCATTTTGTTTTTTAGCGCTTAGAAGGTTGTAGTCTAGTAGCCGCGGTTTGAAGCTGCGACCAATAGACTGGGGGGACATGATGACGTATAGTCCCTAGTCGGGCTGGATAGTCTGACTCACGGGTACTACCCGTATCCATCAAGAATGGATTAATGCTTATACGATGTGCGCACTGTGATAACCCGAACCCGAGGTCAGTATTTAATATTATTTTACGAATAATTTTGAAATCTTTAATGAGCTTGAATGATATGACGTTTGGTGGTTTAATTTAAAACCGATGTTGGAGGTCTTTATTATACTAATAGCAAGGATTATTAGTGATGACGATATCGACAGATGCCCGAAATATCACGTTTTATTATTTGTTGTTTCGATGTTTATATTTTTGACGTTTTTATTTTAATTGTGTATTAAGTCGTACCGGGATTATATTAATATCATATTTGAGTGCGTTTTAATTTTTGAGAAGTATTTTTACAAAACCCAAGTGTCGTAAATATTTTTAAAATTTACAATTTACATTTTCTACCCTTTAAACTATTTTATTGAATTTTGGACCAAAACTATCACAAAGTGGCAAGAAAGGTCCCTCCACCCACCATATATAAACCAAAAATTCCACCTAACAACACATAGTAAAAACTTATTAACCAAAAATTCCACTCTCTCTTTCTTTCTCCTCTATGCCGTGAGCTCCAACACCTTCAATCCTTAGATTTTTGATGATTTCTAACATGATCTACCTAAAACAAACACAAGACCCATCTCTATAATTCAAAGGGGATTTTATTGGTATGATTTTAAACACACATGCAACATATTTTTGATTTTAGTTATGATCAAGGGTTGGTGTGAGTATGCATGTGTTTATATGGTTATGATTAGCTTAGATCATGTTGTTTTTGTGAAAAACTTATTTTTGATTTTTGGGTTTTTGAATTTTAGATTGAAACAAGTGTTAGAGATGAGTTATGATGTTATTGGGGGTTTAGGTTGATGATAAAAATGATTGATTTTGGTTAAAAACATGATTTTGTGTAAGATTTTAGGAGTTGTTTTAGATCAGTGGGAAAAAAGTAATTTTTTGGTATCTTACTGTTTGAAGATAGTTAAACTAATGGCATAGGGTTGTAGAGAATTTCGTTAGCTTCAGTTTCATATAAAGTAGAGCTTCTAGCTCCAAAGAGCGAAAAGTTATGATGATTTGATTATTCGTGTACCGGGAGACGAGTATCGACACAATCCGATGTTGTTGTCGATATATGGATCGAATCTTGGGGACAATAGAATGAGTTGTAAAAATGGTCAAGGTCTGATGTTAGGTTCTAAACCTAGGGTTGTGAGTCTATTTTCAAACTCAAGTGTCGGATTTGTAAATGGGATTGTTTAGAAGGGTCAAAATGGTTGTATGAGTCGGTGACGTAAAATTGTCCTGTTTTTGTAGTTCAAAGATGTGTTGGGCAGAAAACATTAAAAGTAAAATATTTTGATATGCTTTTAAGAGGACTTTATATAGGTAGTAAGTGAAGTCTCTGAGTAGTACCATGAATATTTTACATGTTTAAGTGGGGTAAATAAGCTCGTACATTTGGTATGTACCGGCAGATTTTTATCGAGTATATTGTCTAATAAAGTAAACATATAGAAGGAAGTAATAGTATCACTTGTATTGTTTTCTTTCGGGTTGTCGTAATATTATGATTTTGAGTTTGATGTTATTATGCATGGGTTATATCGAGTCTAATATTAATGAACGCCCCTTATTTGATAGGTTACGGTTCTCGTGTTTATCGGGCATCAACTATCGTTGAAGATCGACTTGCTACTGCTATTACTCAAGGTGAGTCTATAGCCTCGCTTTGTACTTGTTTTGAATTATTTTAAAACCCGCGAGGGGGATACATGCTATTTGAAAATAAAATGAACACAAGTCATGATTGATTGTTTAGACCCGAATGTTGCCTGTTGTTGCCTGATGTTGCCTTGAATTGTATAAGTACCTAAATTGCAAAAGTCCCTAAATTCATGAGCTGTTAACTATGTTTTGACATGATGTTGTGAGTTGGGAATAGCCACTTATTCAAATGATAGTACTACTGGGCTAACGACTCTATTTGAGACCGGGGCTTTACGCTGAGTAACCTCTGGGAAGGATAATTTACGAGAATAAGAATGTGGTACACTTGCAATTTATACCCTAGAAGGGGCACTGGAATTCTTATAGTCATGCCGGATTTAGGCGTGGTTGACTAAGTTAAAGGGTCGTTGTCATGAGCTTAATACAATTCTATAGTGTAAAATCCATGATTTTACCATGATAAAATGTAATAAAGTTTTACTCAATGATCCTAGAACATTCACTCATGTGTTATATTCCTATTGAAGAACAATGTTAGACAATGCATATGTAGCCATGTATGTATGTATGTATACCATATGCATGCTTACACATTCCTTGAACTAGCCCAAGATCACATCCCCTTTGTGTTATACCCACAACACAAGCCCAAGCCCAAGCCCACTCCCCTTTGGTTAGCCTTACACGGCAACCACAAGGTGGAAGGGGAAGGGATTCCTTGATTGTGACAAAGCCAACACTTGGCATAGAAACTCTTAGCAAGGCAAATCTCACTTTCTCTCATCCCTTTCTCTCTCAAATCATACGACATAAGCATAAACATCCAAGAAAACACATTAAAGCCACAATATCCTTGTCTTAATCTTTACTACTAATCATTTGGTAGTATCTTTACCATTTTGATTACCATATCAACCCACATAATCCCTAGCCGAATCTACATACATCACGGGTTGGATTATTGTTAGGGTTTCATCTTTATCAAGATTAGTTCACTAATCTCCCTTGTTCCTTAGATCTTCCTTGGTAACAATAATAAGAAGGTATTACTCGTTATACTTTCTTCTTTTTACTTGCATGCATAATCATCCACCTAATAAACACATGAAATGAACTTGTTAAAAATCAAGATTTGATAAAACCATGACCTTATAGGTCACGGAATATTTTTGGAATACGATGGAACATGCTTAAAAAAATTTGATAAGAAATCTATGAATAATTATCTATTTTTAAACTTGATAAAAATCATATAAACCCTTCTATGGATTTATTATTAGCCGTGGGCTATAAATCCTATTTATGGGATATTGGTTTAACTTACAAACCTAAGACATATGGATAATCTTTTGTAAACCACAAAACATGAAAACCATGACCTTAAAGGTCACGGCTTAATTATATGTACATCAGTGATTTATATAACAAGTTTTAAATAATGGAATATGTGTTTACCTATACATAATGAACTAATAAAAATCACCAAAACATCTTGGTACAAAAATATAGCCGTGGGCTATAAACATCCTGGGATGGATTTCAAATGAACATGCATGTTTATGTTAGACCTAGATCTTGTGTTAAGACCTTAACCTAACTTAATAATCATGTAAAAGCATAGACCTCATAATAAGAACTCATGGGAAATATGTATAGTCATAGATTACATAAGTTCATATTGAACTTGTGTTAAATTCGTAAACATGCAATAAGTATAAACATTAAATTAACGGGACTTTATAAATGATTATAAACTAGCAAAAATCTCATCTTGGAAATACCAAGATTTAATTTATAGCCGTGGGCTATATATGTATGTATATGGACTTATGATTGACTTCTAGGTTTGTACATAGTTTAAATCTCATATTAGGACTCTTATAATTACACGCAACCATATAACAAGTTTTGACTTATCTTAATAAGCTATAAATTAATATAGCCGTAAGTCATAAGCTCATATTAGGGCTTGTAACTTACATGCAACCTTGGAACAAATCTAGATCTCATTTGATACATCAAGTAAAGCAAACCGTGGGTTTTACCCCTTTTGATTAGGGTTCATAACTTAATATTGATAAGCTAATGATAAGCTTATGGGAAAACATAGATTATTACCTACATAAATGATAAAGAAATATTAATGGACTAACCAAGCCAATGCAACATTAGCCCAAAACCTAAATGGGCCCTATAAGCCCAATATCTTGTAGCAGTATACTTTCAGTGGCCCATTAAGCCCATTTAACTAATCTTAGTATATTAGTGGACTTAAAAATATGTTTAAGCCTAATTAAAGTTTTAAAAGCCCATTTAACTAATGTTATTATATTAGTGGACTTAAAATGTGTTTAGGCCCACTAGATAGCCCATTAGTTCTTTTAGTCCATTTAATGAGCCTATTTAATATTTTAAATATTTAAATGAAGTTTTTATAACAAAATATAACTTATAAAACCTTTTGGACTAAATATGACAATTTATGAAACTTAAGGACTAAAACCGTGACACTCAAAACTTGTTTTGATAAACTAATAAACATAAGGACTAAAATTGTAAATAAATAAAAGTCTAGGGCTTAATAAATGTCATCCATGACATATTAAATCCTAAGGACCATTCTTGTAAGTTTCCTTAAGTTATTTTGACATTTTATAAACCTAAGGACCATTTTGTAATAAGGCGAAACTTATAGAAGCCCTAGGGACTATTTTTTTCCATTTAATGAAAGTATTAAAACTAATTATAACTAGAGGGACTAATTCTGCCATAACCCAAAAGTATAACAAGCCCTAGGTACTAAAAATGTAAAATCTGAAAGTTTTACTTTACTTCAAATATGGAGGGACTAGTTTTGCAATATTCCGAAACTTAAACAAGCCCTAAACCCTAATTCTATTTAATTTTAGTAAAACTTAAATAAATCCTAAACCATAAGGACTTAAATTGTAAATTATTAAACTTGTAACTTACAAATTATTTTATAAATGTTGGAAAATTTTTGGGAACTTTAAAGTTAAATAAAATATTTATATTTTACTTTACAAAATAAAATACTTATATTTTACTTTATAAAATAATTTGTTGTGACATCCCGGGTAGGGTCATAATATGCGGAAATAACAACGGAGATGTCACAAGGGTGGATCGATAGCATATAGTCCATAGAGCATAAGATAAAGAGTTATTCAAACCAGATTACATGTTTGTTCAACAAATAAATAAAAATTGTCTTAAACATGTCATAAGTAGATTGTTCATTTTCCCCAAATGGAACCCTTGGCGATTCCTATGATGCAGATTACATAGATGCTTGAGTCCATGCACATATCTCGTTCTAACTTCATTTCCCTGAGATAAACATGCTTAGAGGGTCAACATAAAGTTGGTGATCTTACAGGTTTTAACATTATTTAGTTTGAACATACATTAATCATAGAAGTAACAATGCACAAAGCATTCTTACTAACAAGTAGATTACATTTGCTATTACTCGAAACTGAAGCTTAACCTTCCATAGTCCTCAACAGATGAGGACTTAGTGTCTTACAAAAAGACACCCATATCCAGTTCCAACATGGTATACATCTGTTGTCTCGGCCAAGGCACAGTGAGCATGACTCACTCAGATGGGGATGGTCAATCCCTAATAGATCTATTTATAACAATCGGGCGATTTACAACAATTTAACACTTTTTATAATAGTAAATCATAGTCAAGTTTATACAATTCAGTTATGTCTATTTTAAAATAGTTGCATGTTTTCTCCCCCGTAGAGGAAAAGTTTATCAATAGTTTATATGGGGCTGTAAACTCACCTGGGAGTTGGCAAAATCTGTATAACACGAATATCCAAATAATGCTCACGCCAAAAGTTATGCCTAATCAAATAGTACAGTCTTAATAGATACTACAAAGAATATATGTGTATGTTTATACAGATTTTTAGTCAGTTCATTTATGCTACGGTATTTATCTAGATAACCGTAGTTCAAGTATCAACAATATTCATTTAAACTTATCTATATATAAGTTTCATTTCTAAGTAAACATAAAATGTTTAACTTTTAATATCAGTTAGCATACATGAATTAATATTAACCATTCAACTTACAATTAAGTTTTTTATTTAAGTAGACATAAAATGTCCTACTTAAAATATTAGTTTACCTTCACCGTTCATGTATTATAATCATTCATTTAAACTTATTATTAAGTTTCATAATTAAGTAAACATAAAAAGTTCTACTTAATATTAGTTTACGTTCGTAATTCATGTATTATAATCATTCATTTAAACTTACTATTAAGTTTCATATTTTAAGTAAACGTAAGGTGTTCTACTTAAATATTAGTATTCAATTTATTTAACGTTCATATAATTTTATTTCCTAAAAGTATATGAGTTTATGTATTAGTAATACATGTCTATATTGTTTATACAATTTATTTCATAAATCATGAATACAAATATTTTATTTTTGAAACATAAAATAAAATATTTTATTTAACTTAAAAGTTCCCATAAATTATTTTGACATTTATAAAATAATTTATATATTACAAATTTAAGAATTTATATTATAAATTCTTTTAGTTTAGGGTTTGTTTAATTTTTACTAGGTTTAAAAAAATAGGATTAGGGTTAGGGTTTGTTAAAGTTTCGGAACATGGCAAAACTAGTCCCTCCATATTTTTAAACAAAGTAAACTTTAAGATTTTTACACATTTGGTACCTAGGGCTTGTTTAAGTTTCGACTTATGGCAGGTTTAGTCCCCTAATTAAATCTAGGTTTACAACTTTCATAAAATGACCAAAACAGCCCCTAGTGCTTCTTTATGTTTCGGATTAATACAACAATGGTCCCTAGGGTTTTAAAATGACAAAATAACTTTTAGAAACTTCCCAAAATGGTCCCTAGGGTTTAATATGCCACAGATGGTATTTATTAAACCCTAGACTTTTGGATAATTACATTTTCAGTCCTTGTGTTTACTAATTTATCAAAACAAGTTTCATAAGTCACGGTTTTAGTCCTTAAGTTTCATAAATTGTCATTTTACTCCAAAAGTTTTTATAAGTTACATTTTATTATAAAAACTTTTATTTAACATTCAAAATAGTATATGGGCTCATTAAATGGCTAAACATCTAATGGGCCATCTAGTGGGTCTAAATACATTTTTAAGTTTACTAACTTATTAAACGGGCCTTTAACACATTTATTGGGCTTAAATACATTTTAAGTCCATTAATCATTTTAAATGAGTTCAAGTCTAAACTTAAGTCCATTGGGTTACCAAGATTTATTAAATGGGCTTATTAGGTCCATTAAGTCTTGGACTAACATTGCATGGGCTTAAATAGTCTATTAACACTACTTTACATTTTATGTAAGTATTAACTTAGGATTTTCTTATAAGCTTATTATTAGCTTATTCATATTTAGTTTTAAATCTTAATTAAATAATAAAACTTCTAGTTTATTTTATGTGATGTACCAAATAAGATCTGGATGTGTTACAAGGTTGCATGCAAGTCATAAGCCCTAATATGAGCTTATAACTCACGGCTATAATTAATTATAGCTTATTAAGATGAGTCAAGTCTTATTTTAAGGTTGCATGTACTTATAAGTGTTCCCAAAATAGATCTAGCTATGTACAAATCAAGAAATCAAGTCACAAGTCCATACATACATACATATAGCCCACGGCTATTATTTTAAATCTTGGTATTTCTAAGGTGATCATTTTATCTAGTTTTAAGTCTTGTAAATAATTATAAAAATACAACATGATTATCTAGGTTACATGCATGTTCCCACGGTTACCATTATTCCAAGAAAACTACATATAGCATACGGCTATATTGTCTTCTCCCAAGGTTCCCATATGATTTTATAAGCTTGTTTTATGTTAATCATGTTTAAGTTAACTCTTATTGTTAGATCTATGGTTTATATAAGCATGCATGTACATTTAAAACCATTCTAGGTCATGTGTAACCCACGACTACATATGTTCACATAAATCATTTTAGTGATTTTTAGTATTCCATTTAGCATGTAACATTACATATTCCATCATTAAAACTTAGTAGACACATCATATGTTCATCATTCTTTTTAGCCGTGACTTTTAAGGTCATGGTATTCATGATTTTCAAGTTACATAAGTTTATTTTATGAGATCTATGATTATTAGTTAACCATAATCCCATAAAACAAGTTTTGTAACCCATGCTACATTTAGATTCATAAAATGTTTCATGTGGTTTTCAATCAAGTTTAAAACATAGATTACAAGCCATAGGTTTCTTATAAAAAGATTTTTAACCATGACTATGGTGTTCATAATTATGTCGTGACCTATAATGGTCATGGCTTTACCAAATCTTGATTTTAACAAGTTATTTACTTGTGTTTATAGATGTATGATGATGCATGCATGAAGAAATAGAAGATCATAAGGTGTGACAATCCGTCAATTTATGGTTGATATTTTATTCTCAATATTTATTTGAAAACATTATTTTAATGTTACAATATGAACTCACTTATTTTTGGGAAGAAATTTAGATTTACGACTTGAAGTAGCATCGACTACGTCCAAACCGGAGGATTCAACGTTACATGCTTACGTTTACATACACCGTCTTTGGTGACAGTCCGACATTTCAGAAAATAAATTTATCCGTGAATATTATTTTGGAGTTTTAAATTTGTGTTAGTTCATAAACTCACAAATTTACGAGAAGAGATTAGGACTTACGATTTTATTTTAACGTCCTTTACGACTAAACCGGAAACCTTAGGATTACGTATTTACGTTTTCGAACTCCGTTTTTGATGAGACAATTTTTATTAGATTCGTTTTGTGCCGTTGATTCATAATTTATAAAAATGATTTTCGTAAAACGACCCGAGGGCACGCAAATCGAGGAAACTAGAATCGAGGAGTACCCGTAAATAAATAAGGATGAGACAAAACCATTTTTCCCCACCCCCACTCAAGGATGGCTAAAATAAAGCCACAAACCCATTATGTGTCAAGTAACTAGCTTCCATACTACACTTGTTACTTAGCTTACAAAGTAAGCCAAGCTTACATCAAAACAACAAACCAAAACCACTCTTCCCATTTCCACCCATGCAAAACAAGCTAAATCCTCTCTTCCTCTCTCTAGGATTTCGTCCATATCTCACCCAAAACACCCAATTTTGATCTTGATTCCACCACAAAATCATGTGTTATTTACACATATGTTGAAGCCCCTTTGAAACCCTATTGATTGGTGGTGCTTATAACATCCAAGGAGGAGTTTCCATGGAGTAATAAGGCTGATTTTCCACAAGTAGTATATGAAGATTGGTGGTCTTGAAGATGGTCTTGGTTATGCACAAGTTTCTCCATCAAAATCCATGTCCAAATCACAACCTATATCAACATGGTGGTATAAAGATTGTCCTCCTCATCTTCTTGTTATTTTGATTATGTAAACATGTATTTTATTTCCTATTGTATATGTATATGATGATTATATGATGATAAAAATGTTATGCGGGGATTTGGTGTTGATAGATTGGATAAACATGGGTAAAAAGATGGAAAAACTACATGTAAAATGGGTAAATCTTGTTTAAATAATAGGCTGTATAAAAACAGTAAAGAAACATGTCATGAACTGATAAAATGATGAAGTAGAATTTATATACAGTAAGATATGAGTCTTGTGCACATGTGAGAGTTGTCCATGCAATGGAATCATTGTAATGAGTGAGATATGATCAAAAGAAGTTTAAGGTACAAATCTGAGTTCACTGTTTTGGACGATTTTTAGAAAATACTTAGAGGATGATTCAATAGTAGCTATAGAAGAGTTAAATGAAGCACATATCATGTATTTTATGTGATAAAAATTTGAGCTTCTATCTCCATATAGAACTCTAGATATGGCTGTTTTGGTGAAAGTGAAGATAAAAATCAGATTTTGGGAATTAAAGTATAATACTATTATATAAGCACTCAAAATTTAATAGTATAAAATATAAATTAAAATCCACTAACTTATATAATACATTTATATAAATATGTACAATGGTAAATAAGTGGACATTTTATAAAAATGGTAACTTGTTAGTTTTATAAGTTATAAAACTATAAACATGATTTTTACGACTTTTTCGGCTAATACCGTAAAATTAACGTTTTTGTTAAATAAAACTTAGATGGTTGGACCCGTCTAATGTAAACTTTATAAAACTTATATACTGATATATAAACATGTATAACAAGTAAAAACCGATAAAACCCGAACTATAGGACATACGGACATTAACGAGCTAAGTAAACATATTGGATTAATAATTGGACTAAATAAGTTAAACACTTATAAAAAGTACTTATTGGGCTTAACCCATTTGGGCCCAACATGGAAAGTATAGATACTGATAATATAAGTATAAAATGGATTAAAACAAGTTAAAGAACTTATAATAAGCTTATTGGACTTAAAACACGTAAATAGGTAAAACTAGTAAACTAGTATAAAAGTTATCGACATATAACACTAAAAATGAGTAAACGAGAATATGTAAACCCACTTGATCATCATATATAAATAATCATCATATGTATACATAATTTTTATTTTTATAAAGTCATTGGACATGAGTCTAAGACCGAGTATTATTTGTCTAGGTTTCCATGATTGAAGCACGTATCGTACGTCCGAATTGCCGATAACCCGCCTTCCCACATCAACGTGAGTTCATAGTCTCGCACTCTTTTAAATGTTTTTATGAAATGTTTTCTAAACCCGCGAGGGAGATGACATGTTAGTTTTTATAAAATAGGACACCATTTGTCCCGATTGCTTGTTTATTGATTTTGGACCCGAATGATTGAATGACCCGATTGTATGACCCGATAAATGATTAAAGGACCCGATAGATGAAATTAAATGGATTATTAAAGTTAGATTATGTCACTAAA
Source organism: Glebionis coronaria (assembly GCA_025667525.1). NCBI lineage: Eukaryota > Viridiplantae > Streptophyta > Magnoliopsida > Asterales > Asteraceae > Glebionis > Glebionis coronaria. Next base: position 119,786,553 of record CM046882.1, on the reverse strand, counting down.
AGTCCCATTAGCATGAATTGTGAACTACCGGGATTTGGTAGACGCTTATGCATTTAATAGTACTATTTGGGGACGATCACCCCAGTTCGCGCCTTGACGGTTGATCCCCGTCGTGCCACATTGATTGGTAAGCGAATTTATGTATGAGAAGATTTCCATAGCATGACCTTTGTGACGACACGCTACTTTAGATGGGCAAATTGAGTATCGGGTTAGCTACCCGTTGTTGGTTTAGTAAGGTAACAATGTCATGCGGCTTATAATAATCCAAACTAACGAAATACTACTTGACACACCGAATTACGATGTATTGCCTGACTAGCAATACAGGGTCATACTATTGATATTATGTTCGTGTTTTGGTTTTCATAACCATATTCATATAACGGTTTTTATTTTCATACAACGTCATAAGACGTATTGTATGATGTTTTTACGACATTGGCTCGTATAATGATTTTTAAGGCAAACGCCTATATTATGATTTTGATGAAGAATTGTATAAAATGACTTTGGCTATTTTATGGCCTATTAAAATGATTTGTACAAAATGATTTTCAGTAATAATTTTATACTGATATTATATTGATGGATTTTATTAAACTCTATGAATTCACTCGGCGTTATCGCTGACCCTTTTCTTTTAACATGTTTTATCTCAGGTACTTGAAGGTAATTCTCGGGAAGACGACAAGAATTCATGGCCCGCACTTAAACGATATTTTCCATTCAAATATTTTGTAAAACTTTGTATGAAATAATATGACTTGGGACCGATGTAACATTGATATTTATGAATGGAAATGCTTTTATTATTAAACGACGCGATTTTTATGCGTTGTCTATGATGTGAGTAATGTGCTATCCCGTAACACCAACTAGTCTTCCGCTGTATTGAGTTGTATAAATTTGGGGGTGTTACAGTTTGGTACCAGAGCTCTCGTTATAGAGAACGAAAGATTTTTTAAAAACAAGGTTTTGAATAAAACATTTCAAAATCTTTTAACTATAAACATTTTTCTAAAAATGTCTAAAAATCTTTTGACTATAACGGTGCCGAAGAATTCCCGAGTTACCGACAAGGCCAAGACTGAGAAGTGTTATTTTAATATATATATATAACTTGGATTATATATATATATGATGTAATTTAATTACATGATTGTTTGATGATTATTTTGATTTTTATACGAGGTATTTATACGACGTCGATTGTCACAAGAAACCCTAAATTCCCTAGTAAATTAATCAAAGCTATTCTCGTAGGAATTCTAGCTATCCTAGATCTAAACCAAGTTGTGGATATTTATGATCCCAACAAATGGTTGATATTCGTAGAAATGTAGATAGTAGTTGATTGTGCTATTGAAGAGGAATTGGCGAGATTAAATCTGATATCGATGTCATGACGATCTTTCCTTATAGAGTGGAGTTTGACAAAACATTACCACCTAGAAAGATGTCATCAGACTCGTTGTCATCCAATTCTTAAATTGAAATTGAAAGGGTGAATGTTGCACTTGAGGCTGTCATTGGAACCAGTACCCAAAAGCCTCATGCCACTAATACCTTTCTGAGAAGTATAATTGAATGTGTGAGTCATCTCATGCTAGTGACTCATTTGATAATTGTTGTTGTAAGAGCTATAGGATCGGAAATTAAGTGTTGATTCATAACGAGCTTTTATTGCCCTTTTAAGGTTTATAAATAAGGCTGAAAGTATTGGAAAATGAGGTAGGATATCGAATTGAGTATAAAATTGGCTAAAACTTGAATAAAGTAAAATTTAACTTGTATGGAATATGAGATTGTTAAGAGGAAGTTGTTAAGTTCTGTGATTGAATTATAAGGATTTAATTGATTGTTAGTTTGTGTTGATGGTTGTTCCTAGACCATTGTCCACTAACGAGGATGCCCAGTGTCCAAGAAATAAATTGAAGAAATCTTCTTCTGAATTGAGACCAATGGATCTTCCGGGACATGTGGAACACCTAATGACTCTTGTAGATTAGTATTCATTATGGTATCTTTTCAATATCCCTAACTTAACTGAGATATCAGTTGGTAGGATGAGTTCTGAGAATTGTATGACATAGTGACACGTTGTAGGATCTTGGTTTTTCTAAGGATTATGCAATGTATGGATTATCTATTGAATGATGATAAATGGAAGAACTTTAGAGAGAGAAAGAAGAGAGAGAAATGAGAGAGTTGAAAGGAAGATGAAAATGTGATTTATGGAAAGTAGAAGTGAACCAACAACCCCTCCTAACATGCTAGGAGGGGGGTTTATATAGCCCACCCTACATGTGGGCTATATGGGCTATATTGGATCACGAGCCCAATATCATTGGAGTGACCGATCCTTTCTAAATACGTAAAAACGTATTTCCAACAATCTCCCCCAAAGGGAGGTCACTCCAAGTTACAATGTCCTAAATAGTCTAAAGCTCGTGATCTATGCTAATAATGATGTGACCGAGACTTTCCTTGGAAAAACGTATTTCCAACAATCTCCCCCAAAGGGAGGTCACACCATTTTACAAAATCTTAAACCTAGCATACTATGCTTGAGTCTTCGATCTTGTTCTTGTGAATATGCTGATGAGATCTTTGACTTTAGTCTTGAGCATGTTCTTTTGCCTTGACCTTGTGCATTCATCACTTGTGATATTCGCCTCTTCATGACTTCATGTTCCACACACTTATACCTTTATAATTCTTGAAAGCTTCAGAGTTTGATACAGCGGAAGACTTGACCTTCAGACTTTCTTGAATTCGTTGAAGTACTGAGTATATGCAGTATAAGCATGTGGGGACGACTTCTTCTTGGATTCCGCAACGCCACCGTCTTCAAATGCCGCAACATAAGTAAACACGAAAGAAATGGCTTTGAACATTTCATTCTAAATCGGTAGCATTTTACCTCCGGTCGGTGAAGACCGTTGGACGATATTAGATATCGTACCCGTGACGGATAGTTTCAATTAAGTAACTTCCTGACAGGATTTCGCGGGTAAACCCGTTCTCTTTATTCGACCGTCCAAAGCTGACTGCGAACATAAAGAGTGAATCATTTGGATAATAACATCCGCATGATTTGAAGCCGTCAATTCATGTTCCTGGAACAAGTGAAATTCAATTAAGAACCGCACCATCGTTGCTTTCCAGTTGTCACGAGCTTGATTCGTATAGAATCTTGCAAGTTACCTACCAAGTGCTGTTTGAGGTTAACACTAGAAGGATTTCCACTCATCACCGTGAACACAAAGGTATCACTCTGAGTGTTCTGGCAAGATCACTGAGATATTGCGTAGAGGCCTGGAACGTGTTTAAATTCAGTTAAGAATTAAACAGCCGTTGCTTTCCAGTTATCACAAGTTTGATTCATAAGGAATCGCACAAGTCACCTACCATGAGCTTTTTGATATTCGCTCAAGAAGGATTTCCATCTTCATTGTAAATACTTTCGTATTACTCGGATGTTCAGGCAAGATCATGAAGATTTTGCGTAGGACTCTTAAGATCTTTCTTACTTTTCACAGTGTATGAAGAAGCAAGGAATTATGAAAGTGTGTCCTAATGAGATATTTAATGATCTCAAATGGCTCTAGACTCAATCGTGCACTTTGGATTTTAGTGATCGGAGGCTGGAGAGGAGTGCCACCTTTTCAATACTAATTTATTCGGAGTGAATAAATCAATAGATAACGTGTTGTCTCCGTGTGATTAAAACAAATATCTTTTAAGAGATATCTGAGTTAGCTGGGATGGGTTGTGCTTTGCATCACTGGGTCCATGATGTCTGTCTTCAATATCAAGAATCATTAAACAATGATCTTAATAGCATATGTATTGACCCGGTTTCTGCCTAAGTTGTAAGGAGGGCTTCTTTCTTTACACCCTTTATCTTTACAATTCTTTTTCATTCTTCAACCCCTTCAATGCTTACCAATACGTCATCACTAGCACCTTGTTGTGATTGTTCCAGTGCTAACTTAAGTACTTGGTCGGCATTCAGCTACGTTCACAATCTTTCTCCATCTTTCCTAAGGACTACTATTTCTAGCTATGGAATGTCCTTGGGAAGATTCCTCCGGTTCTAGAGGAATCATTGGACTTTTACCTATCCTACCATCCTTATGTCACCACAATCTTCACCGTCGTGAATAGAGATGTTTTGGGTAAGAGTATGTCACCATGAAATCCATTTTGATAGTGCAAATCCATTTTGCTCCCCCTTAACATATGCCACGATATCCGAAAACATTTCGCACATGTCGGGATGAGCTATCACGTTAAGTTAAACTATTTATGATTGATCATATCCCATATTAAATCACATTTTCTCCCCCATATTAAAAATATTAACCCAATCGATGTTTTTAATATCAATTGATTTAATAGCATTTTAAGAAAAATTTGGGAAGAAAAATGCAAATCCAATTATCTTTCATGAATTACACAAGCTCCCCCTCAAATTAATGAGGGTGTACTTGAAACGTAAATTAAATACCTTTTAAACACAAGTGTCAGGTATTTATCACGTGCAAAGATCATATATGATAATGAATTCACAAGATTAGCAATTTATGAGGTTGGACCTGAATGATGAAGAACATCATATGAAAGAAGCACATGGTTCTTGTTCACGAATGTTGGTCGCCTCATCACGTCTGAAGTTATCTCTTGACTCCATTTGATTGATATCGTTGTCTTGACACCAACATGTGAACTTGGCACTTTCGGCGTCAAAGATTCTGAATGCTGGACAATTGCTCCCCCTCAATTGTTGACCCGTGTTCTATTGAAAGAGCTGTAGTCACCGTTTGAGTAGTCGCCTCGTCGAGTATGTAGATATCAATTGTAAATTGCTACGGTTGGTGGAGATGATAACTTCATAAAAACAAGATTTCTCTTGTTTTAACAAATAAATGCACTGACACGTACATATATTCGTGTTAGATTGTGTTATTACGTAAACACAATCCCTTACATGGTTATAAAGTAAACCATGCCCGAGAAAATTAATTCCCGTTGTTGAGTCAAAGCTTTCCGGTGAAATGCTTGACTTGAGTATGAAAAGCGGGTTACTATCTGAAATAATAGCAAACCATTTTGAGCATGTTTTAAACATTTGAACTTCTGCTCGAACTTTATTTACAACCCCGTGTCATTATTGAATGACATTTCTAGTATCGTAAATATTATCGATTCCAGAAGACATGCTCTTTTTATCAAAACATTTTTTGAACACACAATTTTGAAAGATTTAGAAAAACCTTTTTGAGAAATTCTCGAAAAATTGTGTTCAACGTTTTGAAAACCAATTACTTGAGCTTAAGATGTTGAATATCTTACAAAACGAGCTCAAGTCCGAGAAGTTGTAAACTTCCCGTTGTTAAGGATAAGTTTATCATCGGCGATAAACTTTCCTTTTAACTGATGAACGAGTCCTAAGTTGACATTTACTTAGAAGTCGTTTTCATGAGCTTGAAAAACTTTGAATGTTTTAACGTAAAGCTCATGACCGAGAAAGGTGAATTTCTCGTTATGAGGAAAAGTTCTCTTATTTAAAAGATTCACTTTCCTTTCTGAGCTTAAAACCTGGAATGTTTTAATACAAGCTCATGACCGAGAAAATTTAATTTCCCGTTACGAGGATAAGCTATCTTTAAAGATAAGCTTTCCTAACATTGAAGTCCGAGTTACAGTCTGATATTTAACTGTAAGGCATTGTGCATGAGCTTAAAAACTTCGAATGTTTTTAATATAAGCTCATGCCCGAGAAAAATTAATTTCTCGTTGTGAGGATAAGTTTATCATCGGCGATAAACTTTCCTTAATTTGAAGATCGGGTCATCATCTGACATTAAATGAAGAGCCTTATACACGAGCTTAAAACCGTTGAATGGTTTTAGGATAAGCTCGTGACCAAGAAAACTTAATTTCTCGTTAAAAGGGTGAGTTATCGTTGCGTAGATAAACTTCCCTGTCTCTGAAGTCCGGGTCATCGTCTGTCATTTAACGAGGAGCCATTGTGCATGAGCTTAAAAAACTTGGAATGTTTTTTTACATAAGCTCATGCCCGAGAAAATTTAATTTCTCGTTGTTAGGATAAGTTTACCATCGGCGATAAACTTTCCTTTCTTTGAAGAGCGAGTTATAGTCTGTGATGCGACTATAAGTCCTTTGTGCACTATAAGCTTAACTGGAAATCCCTTGAGACACTTGTTTCTTAGATATCAGCTTCTTTAGCAACCAAACTCTGAGAGTGTCCTTAATTGAATGGTATACAATGATTGGACCGCTTCGTTCTTTTGGAACATCCTCTTTGGTACCTGCATTCTCATTTAGAATATGCATGCTTTGATATGGGTTAGCGATATCTATCTTAGAAGCAAGTGGGGGTTCATAGTTTTCTTTTCTTGTGCTAGAGGTGTTCTGAGGAGATGTTTCATTTGTCTTAGCTGGTAAACGTTTCCTTTTATAGAAAACCTTAAGTTCATGCTTAGGTGATGCATCCTCCTTTTCAATTTCCTCCCTAGTAGTCTTAATAGAATCAGAGACTATCCTAGTTAAAGGGCACTCGTTTTCTACAAGGGTGAAAGTTCTACCAGTGGGGCGCCACATTTTACCAATGGGTTTGATTTTGGCAACCCACTGGGATTTAAGTCGAGCACGGGAGTTCACCTCATTAAGTAGTTTCTTGATACAAGAATCATGATTTGCCGTAAAGACACATTTTCTACATGTTTTACAAGTAGCATATTTAATGTCCGAGTAAGATCTAGAATTCCTAGATGATTGATTGATGTTCCTAGGATGCGACATGCTACGGTTAGCAGTGTTGGGTAAACTAGAAGGCATCTGACTAGGTTTGAAATTCCTATCTCTTACTTGTGTCTTTTGCTTAGCTTCCCTTAGACCAAAAGTATGGCGAACGTCATTTGAACTAGTTCCAGACGTATTCTTAGGACTATGTCTAGGGAAATTAGAGGCAATCATGTGATTAGGTCTTGCAAAAGCTGTTTTAGTCACATTGGGCCTAGATGGTGGAGTGACTGTTCTAGAAAGATAAACCATATCAACTTGGGAGGCAAACCGCGGTCTCGAGGATTGTGATCGCTCGGATCTAAATGCAGTAGGTTATCTGACAGTCGGTTGTCTGACGAACTGATTTGTAGGCGGTTTCCCCAAGATTGATGGTTTTTCAAGCTTAGTGTCCACACTAGGTCCTTTAGTTTTCCGCAAATCATTTTTCAATGCAGCTATAGCAAAGACTTTTTCCTGTACTTGAGCCTTTAAGGTCTCATTTTCTTTGAACAATTCATCTTGGGATGCCAACTTAGATTCAAGCAACTTAATTTGTTTCAAAAGATTATCCTTTTCAGCTTTAGAATCTAGAAGTGTTTGATCCAATTTTCGTTCAAGAACAACGTTTGACTTTTCAAGTTTTTCAAAATATGTTTCAAATTTCTCCGTTTTCTTCGAAAATTCAATTTTGGCATCCTCAAGCTCTTTTGATTGCTGAGCTAAAATCAGTTCAAGCTCTTTAATCCTAGAAGCAGAATTGGTTAACGTAGCAGTCATAAAGCACATATCATGATCTTTAGCATTCTGAACACTTTCTCCCCCATTATGACTCACATCGGATGAATCAGAAGTGGTATTTCTATCATTCTTTTCCATCCCATGTTTGTCATAGTTAGGTTCAGAATGCTCAATATGCGGTATTTCATCAGCATATACATCATCAACATTACATTGTACCATGCCCGCAGGCTCTTCGTCATTAACGGGTAAGGTGTCATCAAAAGAGATCTCGTGAACATTGCCTGACGTGCCACTGGTATCATGTTGTCCTCCTGATTTCGTGCTCTTGCCATCGTTAGGCTCCAAGTTGTCAACCGTATGACCATTCTCCTCTTGTATTTGCATCATAGATTCTTGCACTCCATTATCATACACTTGGTGAAGTCTGGATCTTTCATAAATCGAAGACGAAACTGATGTCATAAATTTCAACAGTTTATCACGGAAATTTTTAACATCGTTCTGTGTGTATTGAAAAAATGACCGACATATCCCTGAATTGTCAGACTTGATGATATTGAATTGGAGGAAAGGCGTGAGTTGTGTCACAAGAGCCTGATATGCAGTTTCTGATGCATAGTGATTAAAGTCTTCTTTGTGAAGTTGCTCAGCTAGGTGGTCCAAGTTGAGACATAGTGAATTGATGAATGTATAATGATGTTGACCAAAGAGTGTCACAAATTCGCTTCCTCCTTGAACCCATGCAATAGTCCTAAGATGTGACTGAAGTAGTCGAACTGAAGTGATACCACTTTCTCTAGCTTTGTCTTGCAAAAAATGCAATTCTCCCTCGTTCGATGTCGACTTCAAAAGATCCATTGAATTTTGTGGTTCTTGTCTTGATTTTGCAGTTCTTGAAGAAGTGTACAGACAGAAATTCACGAATATGACAAAACTAATGAAAAAACCGGTAAAAAGTCTTAAAAAAATCCTCGTTTAATAATATATATCTCTTTACACGGCTCAAAAGTTGTTGTCGAATCCAAAAATAAATCCGCGGGATTTTTTAAAAACCACTAAGAAACCGTAAAAAAGATTCTTAAAAAATCTTAGTTGAAAAGACCGAGAAATGTTTTTGACGATTAAGTACTTACGTTCGAAAAATAAGAAATACCCGAAAGCCAATTCACCCGCGTTTACTTTAATGAAAAAATAAACAAAACCTAAACGATAAATTTAGCTTATTAAATTTACGAATATTAAATTTAGCACACATACTACTAAGTACTAAACAAAACCCAAACACAAATTTTGACTAACTAAGACACGCATCTACCTCTCCCTCATTTATGTCTTCACATACACGTTTAGAATGCAATCTGTCCAATACTGTACTATAATGGGCTTTAGGATTAACATAGATTAGGATTCATGTTCTATATATGGCGTATCTTCAATGTAGACTTATTCAAAACAATCATTGTTTATTCATCTATGTTAACAGAATGCATACGCATATATCCATCATTTCATGCACAAATATATACTTCTTAAATGTTTATGGCCTGGTCACATGGTATTCCTAAACGTGGCTTGTCACCACACACACGTGGCTTACCCACATACTCCCAAACGTGAATATCTTAGTAACCTCCGCCCTTATCTATGTTGACATCTCACAACCACAATAATTCACTCACTCAATCTTAGCAAAGCCTATCTATTCTCCGGCCAAGTCAAACTAAATTAAATCTCATATCAATCACACAACAAATCAAACTATTAATCTTTGTGACAGAATCTCAAACCCACGAAATAAATGCTCTCAAAAAAAAATGAAACGAAACCCACGAATTAAAACCCATTAAGAATGAAGAACAAAAGTGTCGTCATCAAGATCATACAGATGGTCTCGGGTAGGTTTTATATTTGCTTTATTTTTGGTTTTCTGTTTGAGTCTTGGATCAATGAATCTTTTTAATAAAAGTGAGATCGTGAGTCTGTTTGGTTGAGTCGAGTGCTACGGTGAGACGAGAGTGTTGATTGGTTTTGTGAAACGATGGTGTTGATTGGTTTTGTGAGTCTTGGTCAGAGTTGTTTTTGGTGTCAGTCTAGGTGTCGAGGGTGAGTCGTTGTGTTTGTGGGTTTTGAGGGTGTTGGTTGACAGTTTGTTGAGTCGAATATAGAGGTCAAGTCTTGAGTCTTGTTCAATGTTGAGTCGAGGTGTTACGTGTGTCGAGTCTTGTTTTGGTCTTGAGTCAAATCTTGGTTAAAACGAGATGAAAGTTTCTATCGCAATCTCAATAGAAATTCCATCGCAATATTCTCAAACTTTCATCGCAATAATAAAAAAAATTTCATCGCAATATTTTAAAGTTTCATCGCAATATAGCTGAAAAAAATTTGGCAGAGTTTCGACTCACTTGAACCTAAGTCTCGTCGCAATCTCGATCGCAAAGTGCTATCGCAATCACGTCGGAATAAGGGTGTCGAAAAAAACTTGATCGCAAAGTAGAACCCAGAGGGTTATTGCGATCAGAATGTTCAAACTTGGTACTTTCCGAAGGATGTGTAAAACACAAATACAAACCTGGATACGTGACGAACACTAGAAAAACTGATATGCTAGATAAGTTAACAGAAACTAATACTAAAATAAAACTAATACTAAAATAAGACAAACTGATAAAGAGTTATATATAAGAAAAATGATAGAAAAACTGATAAATTTGAGACCTTTCTCCCAAATCGAGTCAATGAACTAATACCAAAAACTTTTGTGATTTTTTAAAAATGAAGACTGATATTTTTTAGAGAAAAAAAATGATATTTTTCAATAATAGAATCTAAATATGTAAAAAGAAAAATTTGATCCGTGACAAAAAAAAAAAAAAATAAAAAAAAAAAAAAAAAAACTTTAGAAGAAAGAAAGAAAAGAAAAAAAAAATCAAACTTTATAAAAACAATAGATTAACACGTGCGAATCCGAAGAATCAACCATGCTCTTGATACCAATTGTAGGATCTTGGTTTTTCTAAGGATTATACAATGTATGGATTATCTATTGAATGATGATAAATGGAAGAACTTTAGAGAGAGAAAGAAGAGAGAGAAATGAGAGAGTTGAAAGGAAGATGAAAATGTGATTTATGGAAAGTAGAAGTGAACCAACAACCCCTCCTAACATGCTAGGAGGGGGGTTTATATAGCCCACCCTACATGTGGGCTATATGGGCTATATTGGATCACGAGCCCAATATCGTTGGAGTGACCGATCCTTTCTAAATACGTAAAAACGTATTTCCAACAATCTCCCCCAAAGGGAGGTCACTCCAAGTTACAATGTCCTAAATAGTCTAAAGCTCGTGATCTATGCTAATAATGATGTGACCGAGACTTTCCTTGGAAAAACGTATTTCCAATCCGGTGGTCTAATGTGGTGGTAAGTGGTGGTGGAAGCCATTGTTGGCTTGGAGAGAGAGAAAGAGAGGTTGAATGTGAAATGTGTGTGTTCCTTAATGAACAAAAATACAATCAACACCCCTCCTTGGAAGCTAAGGAGGGGTTTATATAGTCACGCACTTTACAAAGGGCCTAGTCTAGACTGACTGTGCGTGACTATGATAACTAACGGGAATTCTTAAATGTCGTCACATAAAGTGAGTTTCCAACAATCTTCCCCCATGGGACGACGTGTAGAATTCCTTACAATATTCTACCTATCAAGTACAAAATAATTAAGAATAAGAGCTTCCATGAAGCATCCAATGCTGATGAAGTCTTCTAAGGCCTTCGTCTTCATCTTTAACTTGTAGTAGAATACTGTAACGGCACGAGCTAAGTAACCCATACACTTCTGGTTAAGGAGAAGCTTCTGAATTAGCTTCCCCCTAATTCATGCCACGTAAACTTGATGTAGAAGCATTTTAAATAGCTTCCCCCAAGTAGATCAACAACTTTTCATCTCACGCTTGAATAATTCTTCTGAATTTTTCTTCCCCCTGAGAGTTCAAGTTATGCATACCAGAAAGAATCAAGACACTTCTTCCCCCACATAGTTGAAGAAGGTAAATCAATCCCAATTATGAAGCTCAAATACTGAAGTGGACACTTTTATCCCATTCATGAAGTTGACATCGTAACACCAGAGTCAATTAAGTCCCGGAAATGCACACGTCTTCTTCCGGAGATGCACCAGAGTCAATTAAGTCCCGGGAATGCATATAGGATAATGATGATGTTTAATTGCAACAATCAAACAATTAAACCTCGAATCAGTAGTGTACCGTTTGGAGATTGATTGATAACGACACGAGTTAAAACACTGATTTTCTCTGCGGCTATGACAAATGTCATCCCGGAATATCTTCAAATCAAAAGAAGGTATGAAGTTCATCACGTGTACTCGTTGTGCGTTCAATGTGTCTTCTTCTTCCCCCTTGATGGTTTCGAAAGTCGGAACCATCAATAAATTGTACGCACGTGAACCTGAAATCTCGTGAGAATAATAAATAAGCTGAATTAAATATTTTGTGAGAATCAGCTGTTGATCGAAAATCTCTTCTCATAAACTCTCCAAGGCCACCTTTACCATACCACATGAAAGCAATTTGAAATGACCACTGAAAGAATGAACCAGATACGTCAAACGTGAAGCTGAATAAAAATCCTTCGATCTTGTGACTTAAGCTTGCACTATTGTTGAATGAAGAACGGTGGAGAAATCTCTAAGTACTCAATGCATCACTGAAGAAGTCTATAAGCACAACACCTCTTGAAATTATCCACGTCGACTACGCGCGTGACACTGAGTACAACAATGTAACCCCTTTAAGTGATAGTTATCCGAGTCATCAACCATCCACCCCGAACCCGGAAACCAGATAACCAAGTCTTCATTCTAGGATTAAGCACGAGCAAGTTATCTAGTCAAAGATAAAATAAATACACGCCTTCGAAAAATCCGTCTTCAACGTCACGTAATTAATACCCGATCAAACAAAATCTGAAGTCACTAAAAAAAATCGCCCATTCTTTCTTTGTCTCGTCAAAATAAATTCGTGTCACATTTGTCACTTCAATTTGTCGCGTCACATTTCTCGTCACCCAATCGGTGTCAAGAAAAAATTAAAGAACCCCAAATGCGACAAAAAAACTACAAATTCAAAAAAGGAATTTGCTTGTTTGAGCATCTATTATCCTTAACAATTTCTCGACACTTTTTGTCTCGACCCGATGTCACAAGGAATTAAAACATAATACACAATAAATTTATTTTAAAAAAAATTTTAAAAAATTTGTGTGTATATGTTATTAAAACACACGGTTTAAACCATTGGCCAAAGTTTAACAAATTATCCAAGGCCCAAATCAAAAGACTCCTGGCCCAAAATGAATCAACAAACTCTCGGCCCATCAAAAGTAATACCCGGTCCAAATATGTGAGTTAAATAGGCACAACCCTAAAAATTAGGGTAACCTAATCATATGTCACAGTTAACTCCGCCCCTTTCTCTCTCACTTAGTTATCTCCGTCCGCCCCACCTAATCCTCTCACCCCTCGTGAAATCCGCCCCCCCATAAATCTTCATCATCTCCATCAATCATCTCAAATCAAACCGAATCCCAACAAATCTTATCTTCTCCCACTATAATCCGATCAAACCATGTGGCTTCAAGATCATTTAAACATATGGTCTCGGGTAAGATATATATGTTGTTGTTTTTCGTTTTGGGTAACCTTTAATCGAAACAAAGAATACGATTATAACATGCATGTTATTAATCTGAATTTTTTTTCGAAAATTAAAGGATGTTAAATCCTACATAAATGGTTGATGATGATATGATTTCGGTATGCATAAATCAAGTTTGATTTTTGCAAGTCCTAAATGGATTTTACCGAGACATAAAACTGAGATCATTTAATTTGTTTTGGTTCGAGTCTAGATTGGAGATAGGTGTCGATGGGTTAGGGATTAGTTTTGGAGATTGAGGTGATAAAAGGTTGGCTGTGTAAACGTGAGTCGACTCAGTGAGTTACCTGAGTCAACTCGGTAATGACCGAGTTGACTCGGTTTGAGATGGGTTCAGACCTGGTCAAGATACATACGGTTTGGTCACATATCCCATGTCAGTCTTGGTCAAAGTTGCGTTTTTGGTCCCGGGTCATGGTATTAAACAAGTCAAGCTGTCGCAATAAGTCTTTTTGTAAACAAAAAAATGCATCGCAATATCTGATCAACCCACCATCGCAATATAAATCATCCATCGCAATGTTGCGAGAAATCGGGCAGCATGACGACATGTGTTATGCCATTGCGACAGGTCAGTCACCCATCGCAATGTGACTCATCGGAATGAGTCCATCGCAATGGGTATGGCCAACCCATCGGAATGTGTGAAAAACACCCTCCATCGCAATACATGCGATTGTACCAAGAAGATAGATCCAAAAGTTGTCCTTGTTCCGTTTTTTCAGGGAGCACGTTTCTGGGCATATTTTCTGGCAGATTTTCTGAGTTTATCACCTTCATCTTCAAAAAATATAACCCAGAAAATAGATATAAAAAATATACGAACACAGGTAACAATGATGACATAATGAGCAGCTTAACCATGATAATTTTTTTGACCAGTGATATAGACTTTGACCAGTGAAAATATAATAAATGGACAATATTTTGACCATGTGACAAATAGATTTGGACCGAGAACCAGATATAGATATGATAATACCAAAAACTTGTGACTGATTGAACAATGAAACAAGATAATAAGACGTGACACCAAAAAAATTTTGTGACAATGGACAGAAACCATATAAACGAGACACAAGAAATGATATAGACCACCAAAATCGCATAAATAAACACGATCCAAGGATGGAACCGTGGCTCTGATGCCAAATGTAGAAAAGCTAAATATGATCCGGTGGTCTAATGTGGTGGTAAGTGGTGGTGGAAGCCATTGTTGGCTTGGAGAGAGAGAAAGAGAGGTTGAATGTGAAATGTGTGTGTTCCTTAATGAACAAAAATACAATCAACACCCCTCCTTGGAAGCTAAGGAGGGGTTTATATAGTCACGCACTTTACAAAGGGCCTAGTCTAGACTGACTGTGCGTGACTATGATAACTAACGGGAATTCTTAAATGTCGTCACATAAAGTGAGTTTCCAACACACGTAATGTGTTACGGTACAATTTTGACTTGTTTGTGATTAATGAAAAAAAAAGACTACCTTTGATTGCTAAATCTTACATATATCGATGTTATCTATCTTTTATTGCTTCATCCTAGTGTTCGCATTAGTAATGCAACCATTGAACAAGTACTCATCTCGAATTGAGTTACGTTGTGGATTATTCTCTTTGTATTCGTGAGTGCCATCGAGATCATGAACCTCATGATTATTTGGCTAAGCTCATTTCCTATTATATTGTAGTTAGTTCTTGGTGAACAAGCTTTCATCACTCTTTTGCAGATCACTCATTGTTTTATAAGATAAAACCGTATCCATTGAGAAAAATTGAATTTTCATCACTATAAGGATTATTCAAAGTAAGGTTTATAAGTGATTGTTATCGAAATGAAGTTGTTTATAAAACACCTTAGAAAACCTAATTGTTTTCATAACAAGGAATATCTTTGTGAATTTATTTTCGATTCTTATTTAAGAATTAAGCATGAAAATGTTTTTATTATAAACATGATGATAAAATTTTGACGAACTGAGTATTGCATCGTTAATCTTGAAATTGTATATAGTTGCACGCCTACATACAATTTGGAATGGACCATGCAAGACTGATTAGTATTCACCATAAAACTAATGAATAAACACTACATTTTCTTTGAAGATTGTGAAAGATTAAATTTTATGAGATCTGCAAGAAGTGAAAAATAGGGACATAATGTTAGGGACACCTACATATGTGCTTGTAACACCTATTCTTCTGAGTCGAATTTACTCATCTGTGGAAATTGTCTTATTTGACAATTGACAATTCTTTCTTGTCCAAATCTCCCGTAGTGAGATTCTTAGGAAAAGTATCTGATTATCGAGTGTTGATACCCGACTGGATGTATCGACGTTCCTATAATTTCTTTTGATTTGATTTCATTTGAATGACCTGGGTAACGATCCGAGGAGCTTTTGAATGCGTACTCAAATTATGAAAACATGGGATATATTCATATTCGTTAAATGTTTTCGTCTGTATCTGATTTGAAATTCTCTCGCATAGATTATGCGTTAACCTTAATCTTTTAATAGTAGTTGTGTCTCCATATATCCTTGAACTTGTGAAGGATTATGAGTTATTATTAGTCTTTTGAGAAGATCACATCTTATCGACGGCAATAAAACTGGAAAATTGAGAGTGCCCGTAGAATGGATTGATTGATTATGACATGACGACATTGTCTTAATTGATGGGAACTCGAGTAGAATTCCCCTAAATGATAAGATGTTGATTATCAAAAGTGATCTAAATAATTCTTGATGGATGACCATATCCTGTATTTAGACTTGAAATTATACCGTGAATGGTTGTGAATTGGTCATAGATATTATAATCTAGAAAGAACCTAATATTAATTTATTAAAAGATGTTTCCGTTATTTGAAACTTTAGGAGGTATTTGCTGGTGAATTACCTAGACTTTCGCAAGTAAGGAAAGTTGAAATTGGTATTCATTATATTCCCGGTGTTGCACCTGTGGCTTGTGCACTTTACGTCAGCACCATCTAAATTAAAGGAATTACCGTACGACTGAGACAGTTGTCGGAGAAAGATTTTATTCTACCGAGCTCGTCATTATGAAGAGCTATGGTGTTATCATTCCTTATATTTATAGATTACTGTGAACTGAGTAAATTGACAATCGAAAACGATACCCATAACTCGAAATGGAAGATTTGTTCGATCATTTACAAGGTTCTAGCAATTTGATCCACGGCATGGTTATCATCAACTTAACATCTGCGGAAAAGATTATGTATTCCAATCACTACATCCGGTACTTGTAATG
Organism: Glebionis coronaria; assembly: GCA_025667525.1. Taxonomy (NCBI): domain Eukaryota; kingdom Viridiplantae; phylum Streptophyta; class Magnoliopsida; order Asterales; family Asteraceae; genus Glebionis; species Glebionis coronaria. The sequence goes on along the minus strand of CM046882.1, from coordinate 119,769,985 downwards.
AACATTATGAGTTTCATGTGATGTCGTTTGGATTGATCAATGCACATGTAGCATTCATAATTTGATGAATCACGTGTGTAGGCTGTAATTTGATAAATTCATGCTCGTGATCATTAAGGACCATTTATTTGTTTATAAGAATAAGAATGAGTTAATAATTATTTATAGATTGCCCTGAATTGGCCAAACGATAAAAACATGTATCTTGAATATTTAACATGTGATTAAAGACTAAATCCTTTATATTAATTGACCATGTGAGTAATAGATAATGGAATCTATATTGACTCTTCAAAAATTAAGAGCCCTTTTAAGACTTTGAGTTATACTAAAAAGAAATGGAAATATGTTTTGACAAATGTTTTAACAAAGGATTTTAAGGGATCATTCTCTTATAACCAAAACATTTAACTAAACTTCTGTTTAGGGGTAAATGTTTTTGCATACCTTAAGACAACCTAAGAAGGATTGAGTAAACCCATTTAAACCATAACTTGAAATTTGAAACAATAATTTTTACTTTTCAAACTGAGAAAACTTTGACCAAAGTGTAAACAAAGGTTTTTCCGAACATTTACGAATCTTATTAAATATTTTCGATAAATCAACAAAAATCCTGTTAATTAAATTCAAATTTATTTTTGAACATTTTATATAATTGGTCGAACTAAGAAATTTAAAACTTTTACGTTTACGCTTCATAAAAAAAATAACTAATAATTATTTAATTAATTATAATAATTATCGACGCTTTAGGCGACGGATTGAGTGAAACGGATAAAAATGATAGTAAAGACGAAACTAAACCATAGAAGATATGAAGAAAGAATTTTGAGTAAATACGGTTGTGATATTTATTTCATCAGGAAAGTGAACGTAATTACTGACACATTATGTATAAAAGATAAAGAACCAATTAGGACGTGTTCCTTAATAATGAAGGTGCAAAATAAATTGCCGAACAATTTAAAAATAGCCGATGATTGTAAAAAGGATAATATAGATAATAAAAAGAGGTTCGCGGCTAATGTGAACCATTGAAATAGAGAAGCCAATAGCGTTAAATGTATGAAAAGCCACTTGTGGTTGGCTAAATATGGAGATTGTGAGATATAGTTATGTTAGAATTTGTAAGTATAAGTATTCTATTTATGTCATTTATGACTAAAAGTATCTTTGTCTGAAGAAGTTGTACTAATGACAATTATGAAGGCAGACATCGCCTCATACATTAGTGAACGTCTAGCTATTTCAAAGGTCATCATCTGAATTTGATTCGATTTGGGTCATCGTCGACAGACTGACTAAATCTGCTAATATCATTCCCGTTAATGATAAATGCAAAAGAGTTATGTAAACATAGTGTGCCTGTATCGAACATCTTTATCAAGATCCTCGCTTCGCATCGAATTTCTAGAGATTTGCTCAGAAATCATTGAGAACGAACCTTGATGAGAGTACTATGTACCACCCAATCGAAGGGACGAGGTAAAGTAACGATACAAAGTAATATAAGTGTTGTTTTATGTTTGAATGAATGACCTTTAGTAATAAACCGTATAATCGCTTTCCTTTGGAAGGATTATCATTGATAATCATCATATTAGGATTGAGATCGAATCTTGTTAGGATCTAAATATTAGAGCATCTGTAAGCAGGAGTTGAGATGAAGACACCCGAAATACACCCATTGTGAGTTGGACATGTCTTTTAGGTTTAAGGTTTCCTATGATGGCGAACCTAACCTTACAAAATACCCGACCCGCGAGATCTGAAATGATTGTTGAAATTAGGATCTGATTATTGGCTGCCGGTAATGGGCAAGAAGTTATGTGGATATGAAATGTAGATCTTGAAGTGCCAAATGGGAAAGCGAAGTTATGCCAAAAATTTTAACCTCGGAAAAATGAATTCATGATCTGACAAATCATGAGATATAAGTCCCCGTTGTATGGGACCATTGAGATGATGTAAAAGATGGGATTGAAAGGCATATAAGCTGGATCTACCCTAGGACTTCAAGAACTACGTGAATTATGTTTCATAAATCAAACTTGATGGAATATCTATCAAGTGTAAATCTGATTGTTCTTAGTGAAGCTTAGATCAGCGAAAAGTTGCATTCATCAGAAACCCGTGAACATCATGGATAGAGAAAGTAAGTCAACATTTAGCCTGATCTTATTCTCGTAGTTATGTTTGATGAAACTCGCGTATTGTAATGAATTACACTTGTGAGAAAAGACCGAATGTGGAGGAAATACCCACATGGCTTTAACTCTATAAGAAGCGAGTAGTAAGATGATCTTTGAGGACAAAGATCCTGTTTAGGGGTAAATGCTGTGACAATCCGTCAATTTATGGTTGATATTTTATTCTCAATATTTATTTGAAAACATTATTTTAATGTTACAATATGAACTCACTTATTTTTGGGAAGAGATTTGGATTTACGACTTGAAGTAGCATCGACTACGTCCAAACCGGAGGATTCAACGTTACATGCTTACGTTTACATACACCGTCTTTGGTGACAGTCCGACATTTCAGAAAATAAATTTATCCGTGAATATTATTTTGGAGTTTTAAATTTGTGTTAGTTCATAAACTCACAAATTTACGAGAAGAGATTAGGACTTACGATTTTATTTTAACGTCCTTTACGACTAAACCGGAAACCTTAGGATTACGTATTTACGTTTTCGAACTCCGTTTTTGATGAGACAATTTTTATTAGATTCGTTTTGTGTCGTTGATTCATAATTTATAAAAACGTTTTTCGTAAAACGACCCGAGGGCACGCAAATCGAAGAAACTAGAATCGAGGAGTACCCGTAAATAAATGGGGATGAGACAAAACCATTTTTTCCCCACCCCCACTCAAGGATGGATAAAATAAAGCCACAAACCCATTATGTGTCAAGTAACTAGCTTCCATACTACACTTGTTACTTAGCTTACAAAGTAAGCCAAGCTTACATCAAAACAACAAACCAAAACCACTCTTCCCATTTCCACCCATGCAAAACAAGCTAAATCCTCTCTTCCTCTCTCTAGGATTTCGTCCATATCTCACCTAAAAACACCCAATTTTGATCTTGATTCCACCACAAAATCATGTGTTATTTACACATATGTTGAAGCCCCTTTGAAACCCTATTGATTGGTGGTGCTTATAACATCCAAGGAGGAGTTTCCATTGAGTAATAAGGCTGATTTTCCACAAGGAGTATATGAAGATTGGTGGTCTTGAAGACGGTCTTGGTTATGCACAAGTTTCTCCATCAAAATCCATGTCCAAATCACAACCTATATCAACATGGTGGTATAAAGATTGTCCTCCTCATCTTCTTGTTATTTTGATTATGTAAACATGTATTTTATTTCCTATTGTATATGTATATTATGATTATATGATGATAAAAATGTTATGTGGGGATTTGGTGTTGATAGATTGGATAAACATGGGTAAAAAGATGGAAAAACTACATGTAAAATGGGTAAACCTTGTTTAAATAATAGGCTGTATAAAAACAGTAAAGAAACATGTCATGAACTGATAAAATGATGAAGTAGAATTGATATACAGTAAGCTATGAGTCTTGTGCACATGTGAGAGTTGGCCATGCAATGGAATCATTGTAATGAGTAAGATATGATCAAAACAAGTTTAAGGTACAAATCTGAGTTCACTGTTTTGGACGATTTTTAGAAAATACTTAGAGGATGATTCAATAGTAGCTATAGGAGAGTTAAGTGAAGCACATATCATGTATTTTATGTGATAAAAATTTGAGCTTCTATCTCCGTATAGAACTCTAGATATGGCAGTTTTGGTGAAAGTGAAGATAAAAATCAGATTTTGGAAATTAAAGTATAATACTATTATATAAGCACTCAAAATTTAATAGTATAAAATATAAATTAAAACCCACTAACTTATATAATACATTTATATAAATATGTACAATGGTAAATAAGTGGACATTTTATAAAAATGGTAACTTGTTAAGTTTTATAAGTTATAAAACTATAAACATGATTTTTACGACTTTTTCGGCTAATACCGTAAAATTAACGTTTTTGTTAAATAAAACTTAGATGGTTGGACCCGTCTAATGTAAACTTTATAAAACTTATATACTGATATATAAACATGTATAACAAGTAAAAACCGATAAAACCCGAACTATAGGACATACGGACATTAACGAGCTAAGTAAACATATTGGATTAATAATTGGACGAAATAAGTTAAACACTTATAAAAAGTACTTATTTGGCTTAACCCATTTAGGCCCAAAATGGAAAGTATAGATACTAATAATATAAGTATAAAATGTATTAAAACAAGTTAAAGAACTTATAATAAGCTTATTGGACTTAAAACACGTAAATAGGTAAAACTAGTAAACTAGTATAAAAGTTATCGACATATAACACTAAAAATGAGTAAACGAGAATATGTAAACCCACTTGATCATCATATATAAATAATCATCATATGTATACATAATTGTTATTTTTATAAAGTCATTGGACATGAGTCTAAGACCGAGTATTATTTGTCTAGGTTTCCGTGATTGAAGCACGTATCGTACGTCCGAATTGCCGATAACCCACCTTCCCACATCAACGTGAGTTCATAGCCTCGCACTCTTTTAAATGTTTTTATGAAATGTTTTATAAACCCGCGAGGGAGATGACATGTTAGTTTTTATAAAATAGGACACCATTTGTCCCGATTGCTTGTTTATTGATTTTGGACCCGAATGATTGAATGACCCGATTGTATGACCCGATAAATGATTAAAGGACCCGATAGATGAAATTAAATGGATTATTAAAGTTAGGTTATGTCACTAAAAGTCCATTAGCATGAATTGTGAACTACCGGGATTTGGTAGACGCTTATGCATTTAATAGTACTATTTGGGGACGATCACCCCAGTTCGCGCCTTGACGGTTGATCCCGGTCGTGCCACATTGATTGGTAAGCGAATTTATGTATGAGAAGATTTCCATAGCGTGACCTTTGTGACGACACGCTACTTTAGATGGGCAAATTGAGTATCGGCTTAGCTACCCGTTGTTGGTTTAGTAAGGTAACAATGTCATGCGGCTTATAATAATCCAAACTAACGAAATACTACTTGACGCACCGAATTACGATGTATTGCCTGACTAGCAATACAGGGTCATACTATTGATATTATGTTCGTGTTTTGGTTTTCATAACCATATTCATATAACGGTTTTTATTTTCATACAACGTCATAAGACGTATTGTATGATGTTTTTACGACATTGGCTCGTATAATGATTTTTAAGGCAAACGCCTATATTATGATTTTGATGAAGAATTGTATAAAATGACTTTGGGTATTTTATGGCCTATTAAAATGATTTTTACAAAATGATTTTCAGTAATAATTTTATACTAATATTATATTGATGGATTTTATTAAACTCTATGAATTCACTCGGCGTTATCGCTGACCCTTTTCTTTTAACATGTTTTATCTCAGGTACTTGAAGGTAATTCTCGGGAAGACGACAAGAATTCATGGCCCGCACTTAAACGATATTTTCCATTCAAATATTTTGTAAAACTTTGTATGAAATAATATGACTTGGGATCGATGTAACATTGATATTTATGAATGGAAATTCTTTTATTATTAAACGACGCGATTTTTATGCGTTGTCTATGATGTGAGTAATGTGCTATCCCGTAACACCAACTAGTCTTCCGTTGTATTGAGTTGTATAAATTTGGGGGTGTTACATAAGGAGTATACCTTTCTTGCTTAAAAGTACCAAGGATGCTCTAGATGTACAAGGAGATTAGAGATCTAATCTAGTTGATGAAGAAACCCTAAATGTAAACCAAGTCATGGCCTTATAGATTCGGCTAGGGATTGTTCTAGTGACTCCAATGATGATGATGATGATACTAAATGATTAGTGTAACACCCCCAAATTTACACAATTCAATACAGCGGAAGACTCGTTGGTGTTACGGGATAGCACATTACTCACATCATAGACAACGTTTAAGAATCGCGTCGTTTAGTAATAAAGCATTTCCATTCATAAATATCAAATTTACATAGGTCCCAAGTCATTGTATTTAATACAGGTTTTACAAAACATTTGAATGGAAATTATAATTTAAGTGAGGGCCATGAATTCTTGTTGTCTTCCCTAGAATTACCTTCAAGTACCTGAGATAAAACATGTTAAAAGAAAAGGTCAGCGATAACGCCGAGTGAATTCATAGAGTTTAATAAATTCCATCAATATAACTTTGGTATAAAATTATTACCAAAAATCATTTCGTACAAATCATTGTAATAGGCCATAAAATAGACAAAGTCATTTTTATACAAATCCTTATCGAAAATCATAATATAGGCATTTGCCTTAAAAATCATTATACGAGCCAATGTCGTAAAAACATCATACAATACGTTTTATAACATTGTATAGATTAAATAAAAACCGTTATATGAATATGGTTATACAAAACCAAAACACGAACATAATATCAATAGTATGACCCAGTATTGCTAGTCAGGCAATATGTCGTAATTCGGTGCGTCTAACAGTATTTCGTTAATTGGATTATTATAAGCCGCATGACATTGTTACCTTACTACAATAAACAACGGGTAGCTAGCCCGAAACTCAATTTGCCCATCTAAATTAGCGTGTCGTTACAATAATCACGCTTGTGTAAATTTTCTCATACATAAATTCGTTTACCAATCAATGTGGCACGACGGGGATCAACCGTCAAGACGCGAACTGGGGTGATCGTCCCCAAATAGTACTATTATATGCATAAGCGTCTACCAAATCCTGGTAGTTCACAATTCATGCTAATGGGACTTTTAGTGACATAACCTAACTTTAATAATCCATTTTATTTCATCTATCGGGTCATTTAATCATTCATGGGGTCATACAATCATTCGGGTCGAAATCAATAAACAGACAATCGGGACAAATGGTGTCCTATTTTATCAAAACTAACATGTTATCTCCCTCGCGGGTTTATAAAACATTTCATAAAAACATATAAAAGAGTGCGAGGCTATGAACTCACGTTGATGTGGGAAGGCGGTTATCGGCGATTCGGATGTACGGTACGTGCTTCAATCACGGAAACCTAGACAAATAATACTCGTCTTAGACTCTTGTCCAATGACTTTATCAAAATAATAATTATGTATACATATGATGATTTTATATATATGATGATGACCAAGTGGGTTTATACATCTTTACTCATTCATTATAGTGTTTATGTGTTGGTAATTTTCAAGACTAGTTACACTAGTTCAACTTGTTTACATTTTAAAGCCCAATGGGCCTATTACAAGCCCAATACTATTCATTAGACCAATTATAATTTTATTATCAGTATAATACTTTATATGTTGGGCCTAATGGGTTAAACCCAATAAATAAGTTTATAAGTGTTTTACCAAATTAGTCGGGTTTATTGTCCATGAAGGCTACTTTGGCCCGTTAATGTCTATATGTTGTAAAGCTCGGGTTTTATCGATTTTTACTTGTTATATATTTTTATATATCAGTATGTGAGTTTATAAAAGTTTACATTAGACGGGTCCAACCGTCTAAGTTTTATTTAACAAAAACGTTAATCTTTCGGTTTTAGCCGAAAAGACGTAAAACTTAGTATATAGTTTTTATAACTTATAAAACTTACCAAACTACCATTTTTATATAATGTCCATTTATTTATCCTTATGTATTTTTATATAAATGAAATATATAATTTAGTGGGTTTTAATTCACATTTTATACTATATTAGTTTGAGTGCTTATATAATAATGTTAAACATTAATTTCACAAAATCAGTCCTAAAAATCTAGTTTACTAAAATGATCATATGTAGAGTTCTACATGGAGATAGAACCCCAAATTTTTATCACAGAAACTACATGATATGTGATTCATTTTATTCCTTTATAACTACTGATGAATCAACATTTAAGTATTTTATAAAATTCGTCCAAAACAATGTACTCAGATTTGCACTCTAAACTTGTTTTGATCATATCTCACTCATTTTTATGATTCCATTGCATGGCCAACTCTCACATGTGTACAAGTCTCAATACTCACTGTATATCATTTCATATATACCATTTTATCAGTTCATCATATGGTTATTTACTGTTTTTATACAGCCTACTAAATTAAGCAAGATTAACCATTTTTACATATAGTTTTTCATCTTTTTACCCATGTTTATCAACACCACATCCCCACACAATACTTTTATCATCATATATTCATCATATACATATACAATAGGAAAGAAAATACATGATTACATAATCAAAATAAAAATAAGGATGGGAAGAATGATCCTTATACCACCATAGTGATGAAAATGTGAGGTTGATGAACAAGGCTTGGATTTTGATGGCAAAACTTGTGATATACCATTATCAACTTCAAGATCACCTATCTTCATGAATCATCTTGTGGACAATCAGCCCTTGACTCCTTTGGAAACTTCTTTCTAGATGTTAAAATCACCACCAATCTATAGAGCTTTAAAAGGGCTTCATCATATGTGTGAATAACACATGATTTAATGGTTAAAATTGATCAAATGAGGGTGTTTATTGATGAATATGGGACAAATTTTCGGGAGGAAAGAGAGAAAGTTATGGTGGTTTGCATGGATGGAAATGGAGAAATGGTTTAGTGAAGTGGTTTTGTGGTTTGGTGGTATGTGTAGCTTACTTGTTAAGCTTTAGCTAACAAGTGTTAGCTTGTTAGCTACAAGTTTGCCACATCTTATGATGTGGTGTCTTTGTAGCCTTCCCATATAGTGGGGTGGGACAAGTGTATACTTGTCTCATCCCACTAATTTACGGGTATTCCTCGATTCTAGTTTCCTCGATTTGCGTGCCCTCGGGTCGTTTTACGAAAAACGTTTTTATAAACTATGAATCAACGGCACAAATCGAATCTAATAAAAATTGTCTCATCAAAAACGGAGTTCAAAAACGTAAATACGTAAACCTAGGGTTTCCGGTTTAGTCGTAAAGGACGTTAAATTAAAACCTAAGTCCAAATCTCTTCTCGTAAATTTGTGAGTTTATGAACCAACACAAATTTAAAATTCCAAAATAATATTCACGGATAAATTTATTTCCTGAAATGTCGGACTGTCACCAAAACGGTGTATGTAAACGTAAGCACGTAACGTAGAATCCTCCGGTTTAGACGTAGTCGATACTACTTCAAGACGTAAATCCAAATTTCTTCCCAAAAATAAGTGAGTTCATATTATAACATTAAATAATATTTTTAAATAAATATTGAGAATAAAATATCAACCATAAATTGACGGATTGTCACAGCATTTACCCCTAAACGGGATCTTTGTCCTCAAAGATCATTTTATCTTACTACTCGCTTCTTATAGAGTTAAAGCCATGTGGGTATTTCCTCCACATTCGGTCTTTTCTCACAAGTGTAATTCATTACAATACGCGAGTTTCATCAAACATAACTACGGGAATAAGATCATGCTTAATGTTGACTTACTTTCCCTATCCATGATGTTCACGGGTTTCTGATGAATGCAACATTTCGCCGATCTAAACTTTACTAAGAAACAATCAGATTTTCACTTGATAGACATTTTATCAAGTTCGATATACGAATCATAATTCACGCAGCTCTTGAAGTCCTAGGGTAGATCCAGCTTATATGCCTTTCAAACCAATCTTTTACATCATCTCAATGGTCCCATACCACGGGGACTTATATCCCGTGATCTTTCAGATCATCTATTCATTTTTCCAAGGTGAAAATTTTTGGCAAAACTTTGCTACCCATCTGGCACTTCAAGATCTACATTTCATATTCACATATCCTCCTGCCCACTACCGGCAGTCAATTATCAGATCCTAGTTTCAACAATCATTTCAGGTCTCGCGGGTCGAGTATTTCGTAAGGTTAGGTTTGCTATCATAGGAAACCTTAAACCTAAAAGACATGTCCAACTCACAATGGGTGTATGTCGGGTGTCTTCATCCCAACTCCTGCTTACAGATGCTCTAATATATCCTCACAAGATTCGATCTTGATCCTAATACGATAGTTATTAAGGATAATCTCTCTAAAGGAAAGCGATTATACGGTCTATTATCAAAGGTCAATCATTCAAGTATAAAACATCACTTATAGTATTTTGTATCGTTACTTTACCTCGTCCCTTCGATTTGGGGTGGTACATAGTACTCTCATCAAGATTCGTTCTTAATGACTTCTGAGCAAATCTCCATAAATTCAATGCGAAGCGAGGATCTTGATAGAGATGATCGATACAGGCACACCATGTTTACACAACTCCTTTAAATACAAAAGAGTCAGTTTCTTCATCAAGAATCTATCATTAACAAGAATGATATTAGTAGATTTGGTCAGTCTATCGACGATGACCCAAATCGAATCAAATTCAGATGATGACCTTTGCAATAGCTAGACGTTTTACTAATGTATGAGCGAATGTCTGCCTTCATAAATTGCATCAGTACAACCTCTTCTGATAATGATACATTAGATCAGGATTGATGTAAATAGAATACTTAAACTTATAAGATTCCAACATAACTAAATCTCAAAATCTCCATATTTAGGCAACCATAAGTGGTGTTTAAAAGCATTTAACGCCATAGGCTTCTCAATTCTAATGGTTCACATTAGTCCCAAACCCCTTTTTTTATCTATATTATCCTTTTTACAAGTATCAGCTATATTTTAAATTGCTCGGCAATTTATTTTGCACAGTCATTATTAAGGAACACATCCTAATTTATTCTGTATCCTTTTTACGTAATGCGTCAGTATCTATATTCACCTTTCCTGGTGAAATAATTATCATAACCAAAATTCACTCATAATTTCTTTCTTTCTTCATATTTTATAAGTCTTAATTTTGTCTCATCTATCATTTTTATCAGTTTTGCTCAGTCCGGTGTCTAAAGCGTCGATAATTATTACAAGTAATTAAATAATAAATAATTAATTTTATGAAATGTAAACGTAAAAGTTTTAAATTTTTTCAGTTCGACCAATTTTATAAAAGTGTTCAAAATAAATTTGAATTTAATTAACAAGATTTTTGTTGATTTATCAAAAATAATTAAAATAATTAATGAGATCCGTAAATGTTCGAAAAATCTTTGTTTATACTTTGGTCAAAAATTTTCTTAGTTGAAAATCAGAAATTTGCGTTTCAAATTCCAAGTCATGGTTTAAATGTTTTCCTCAATCCCTTTTAGGTTGTTTTGAGTTACGCACAAACAATTACCCCTAAACAGGAGTTTAGTTAAATGATTTAGTTATAAGGAATGATTCCTTAAAAATCCTTTGTTAAAACATTTGTCAAAACATATTTGCACTAGCTTTTTGGTAAAACCCAAAGTCTTAAAAGGGCTCTTAATTTTTTTAAAGAGTCAATATATTTCATTTTCTATTAATCACACGATCAACTAATATAAAGGATTAAGCCTTAAATTACATGTTAATTATTTAAGGTACATATTTTTCATTACTCGGTCAATTCAGGGCAGTCTATAAATAATTATTAACTCCTTCTTATTTTATAAACAAACAGATGGTTCTTAATGATCACAAGCATGAATTTATCAAATTACAGCCTACACACGTGATTCACCAAATTTATGGATGCTACATGTGCATTAGTCAATCCAAACAACATAACATGAACTCATAATATTTATTACGAGTCTCGGATGTAGTGATTTGAATAGATAATCTTTTTCGCGGATGCGAAGTTGATGCCGTGGATCAAATTTTTAAAACATACGCTAGAACCTTGTAAATGATCGAACAAATATATCATCTTGTGTAGTGGATATATATTTTAATCGTCAATTTACTTAGTTTACGATAATCAATAAACATAAGGAATGATAACACCATAGCTCTTCATGATGACGAGCTTAGTAGAATAAAAGCTTTCTCCGACAACTAGCTCAGTTGCACGATAATTCTTTTAATTTAGATAGTGTTGTCGTACAGTGCACACGCCACAGGTGCAGCACCAAGAATATAATCAATACCAAATTCATCCTGCCTTAATGGAAAAAGTCTAGGTAATTCACCAGCAAATACCTCCTAAAGTTTCAGATAGCAGGAACATCTTTTAATAAATTCATATTAGGTATTTTCTATATTATAATATCTATGACTAATTCACAACCATTCACGGTATAATTTCAAGTCTAAATGCAGGATATGGTCATCCATCAAGAATTATTTATATCACTTTTGATAATCAACATCTTATTATTTAGGGGAATTCTATTCGAGTTCCCATCAATTAAGACAATGTCGTCAAGTCATAATCAATCAATCCATTCTACTGGCACTATTAACTTTCCAGTTTCATTGTCGTCGATAAGATGTGAATTTCTCAAAAGACTAATAATAACTCATAATCCTTCACATGTTCAAGGATATCTGGAGACACAACTAACCTTAAAAGAGTAAGGTCAACGCATAATCTACGGGAGAGAATTTCAAATCAGATACAGACGAAAACATTTAATGAATATGAATGTATCCCATGTTTTCATAATTTGAGTACGCATTCGAAAGCTCCTCGGATCGTTACCCAGGTCATTCAAATGAAATCTAATCAAAAGAAATGATAGGAACGTCGATACATCCAATCGGGTATGAACACTCGGTAATCAGATACTTTTCCAAAGAATCTCACACGGGAGAATTCGACAAGAAAGGAATATCAATTTGTCAAATAAGACAAATTCCACAGATGAGTAAATTCGACTCAGAAGAATAAATAGTACGGGCACATATGTAGGTGTCCCTATCAATATGTCCCTATTTTTCACTTCTTGCAGATCTCATAAAATTTAATCTTTCACAATCTTCAAAGAAAATTTAGTGTTTATTAATAATTTCAGGGTGACTACTAATCAGCCTTGCATGGTCACTTCTAAATTGTATGTAGGCGCGCAACTATATACAATTTTAAGATTAACGATGCAATACTCAGTTTGTCAAAATTTTATCATCATTCTTAAAATAAAAATATTTTCATGCTTAATTCTTGAATAAGAATCAAAAATAGATTTACAAAGATGTTCTTTGTTATAGAAACAATTAAGTTTTACAAAGTGTTTCATAAACAACTTTATTTGGATAACGATTATTTATAAGTCTCACTTTAAGTAATCCATATGGTGATGAAAATTCAATTTTTCTCAAGGATATTGTTTTATCTTATAAAAACAATGAGTGCTCTGCAAGGGAGTGATGAAAAATTGTTCACCGAGAACTAACTACAATATATCAAGAAATGAGCTTAGCCAATTAATCATCAGGTTCATGACCTCGATGGCACTCAAAAGAGAATAATCCACAATGTAACTCAATTCGAGATAAGTACTTGTTCAATGGTTGCATCACTAATGCGAACATTAGGATGAAGCAATAAAAGATAGATAACATCGATACATGTAAAATTTAGCAATCAAAGGTAGTCTTTTCATTAATCACAAACAAGTCAAAATTATGCCGTAACACATTACGTGTCACTATGTCATACAATTCCAAGAACTCATCCTACCAAACTGATGTCTCAGTTAAGTTAGGGATTTTTAAAAGATACCACAGTGAATACTAATCTACAAGAGTCATGGGGGTTCCACCTGTCCCGGAAGATCCATCGGTCCCAATTTAGAAGAAGATTTCTTCAATTTATTTCTTGGACACTGGGCATCCTCATTAGTGGACAATGGCCTAGGAACAACCCTTAACACGAACCAACAGTCAATTAAAACCTAATAATTCAATCACAAAATTTAATGGCTTCCTCTTATCAATCTCATATTCCATACAAGTTAAATTTTACTTTATTCAAGTTTCAATCAACTTATACTCAATGCGATATCCTACCTCATTCTCCAATACTTTCAACCTTATTTTTAGACCTTAAAAGGGCAATAAAAGCTCGGTTGATCAACACTTTATTTCCAATCCTATATCTCTTACAACAATAGTTATCAAATGAGTCACTAGTATGAAATGACTCATACATTCAATTAGACCACTCGGAAAGGTACTAGTGGCATGAGGCTTTTGGGTAATGGTTCCGTAGACAGCCTCAAGTGCAACATTCACCCTTTCGATTTTAAATTTAAGAATTGGGTGACAACGAATCAGGTGACACCTTTCCAGGTGGTAACGTTTTGTCAAACTCCACTCTATAAGGAAAGATCGTCATGACATCGATATCAGATATAATCTCGCCAATTCTTCTTTAATATCACAATCAACTAATATCAACATTTCTACGAATATTAACCATTTTGTTGGGATCATAAATATCCGCAACTTGGTTTAGATCAAGAATAGCTAGAATTCCTACGAGAATAGTTTCGGTTAATTTACTAGGGGATTTAGGGTTCCTTGTGACAATCTACGTCGTATAAATACCTCGTATAAATATTAAAATAATCATCAAACAATCATGTAATCAAATTACATCATATATATATATATATATATATATATATATATATATATATATATATATATATATATATATATATATATATATATATATATATATATATATATATATATATTAAAATAACACTTCTCAGTCTGGCCTTTTCGGTAACTGGGGAATTCTTTGGCACCTTATAGTCAAAATATTTTTGGACATTTTTAGAAAAATGTTTATAGTTGAAAGATTTTGAAATGTTTTATTCAAAACCTTAGTTTTAAAAATCTTTCGTTCTCTATAACGAGAGCTCTGGTACCAAACTGTAACACCCCCAAATTTACACAATTCAATACAGCGGAAGACTCGTTGGTGTTACGGGATAACACATTACTCACATCATAGACAACTCTTAAGAATCGCGTAATTTAGTAATAAAGCATTTCCATTCATAAATATCAAATTTACATAGGTCCCAAGTCATTGTATTTAATACAGGTTTTACAAAACATTTGAATGGAAATTATAATTTAAGTGCGAGCCATGAATTCTTGTTGTCTTCCCGAGAATTACCTTCAAGTACCTGAGATAAAACATGTTAAAAGAAAAGGTCAGCGATAACGCCGAGTGAATTCATAGAGTTTAATAAATTCCATCAATATAACTTTGGTATAAAATTATTACCAAAAATCATTTCGTACAAATCATTGTAATAGGCCATAAAATAGCCAAAGTCATTTTTATACAAATCCTTATCGAAAATCATAATATAGGCATTTGCCTTAAAATTCATTATACGAGCCAATGTCGTAAAAACATCATACAATACGTTTTATAACGTTGTATAGATTAAATAAAAACCGTTATATGAATATGGTTATATAAAACCAAAACACGAACATAATATCAATAGTATGACCCCGTATTGCTAGTCAGGCAATACGTCGTAATTCGGTGCGTATAGCAGTATTTCGTTAATTGGATTATTATAAGCCGCATGACATTGTTACCTTACTACAATAAACAACGGGTAGCTAGCCCGAAACTCAATTTGCCCATCTAAATTAGCGTGTCGTTACAATAATCACGCTTGTGTAAATCTTCTCATACATAAATTCGCTTACCAATCAATGTGGCACGACGGGGATCAACCGTCAAGGCGCGAACTAGGGTGATCGTCCCCAAATAGTACTATTATATGCATAAGCGTCTACCAAATCCCGGTAGTTCACAATTCATGCTAATGAGACTTTTAGTGACATAACCTAACTTTAATAATCCATTTCATTTCATCTATCGGGTCATTTAATCATTCCTGGGTTCATACAATCATCCGGGTCCAAATCAATAAACAGACAATCGGGACAAATGGTGTCCTATTTTATCAAAACTAACATGTTATCTCCCTCGCGGGTTTATAAAACATTTCATAAAAACATTTAAAAGAGTGCGAGGCTATGAACTCACGTTGATGTGGGAAGGCGGTTATCGGCGATTCGGATGTACGGTACGTGCTTCAATCACGGAAACCTAGACAAATAATACTCGTCTTAGACTCTTGTCCAATGACTTTATCAAAATAATAATTATGTATACATATGATGATTTTATATATATGATGATGATCAAGTGAGTTTATACATCTTTACTCATTCATTATAGTGTTTATGTGTTGGTAATTTTCAAGACTAGTTACACTAGTTCAACTTGTTTACATTTTAAAGCCCAATGGGCCTATTACAAGCCCAATACTATTCATTAGCCCAATTATACTTTTGTTATCAGTATTATACTTTATATGTTGGGCCTAATGGGTTAAGCCCAATAAATAAGTTTATAAGTGTTTTACCAAATTAGTCGGGTTTATTGTCCATGAAGGCTACTTTGGCCCGTTAATGTCTATATGTTGTAAAGCTCGGGTTTTATCGATTTTTACTTGTTATATATGTTTATATATCAATGTGAGTTTATAAAAGTTTACATTAGACGGGTCCAACCGTCTATGTTTTATTTAACAAAAACGTTAATCTTTCGGTTTTAGCCGAAAGACGTAAAACTTAGTATATAGTTTTTATAACTTATAAAACTTACCAAACTACCATTTTTATATAATGTCCATTTATTTATCCTTATGTATTTTTATTTAAATGAAATATATAAGTTAGTGGGTTTTAATTCACATTTTATACTATATTAGTTTGAGTGCTTATATAATAATGTTAAACATTAATTTCACAAAATCAGTCCTAAAAATCTAGTTTACTAAAATGATCATATCTAGATTTCTACATGGAGATAGAACCCCAAATTTTTATCACAGAAACTACATGATATGTGATTCATTGTATTCCATTATAGCTACTGATGAATCAACCTTTAAGTATTTTATAAAATTCGTCCAAAACAGTGTACTCAGATTTGCACTCTAAACTTGTTTTGATCATATCTCACTCATTTTTATGATTCCATTGCATGGCCAACTCTCACATGTGTACAAGTCTCAATACTCCCTGTATATCAATTCATCTATACCATTTTATCAGTTCATCATATGGTTATTTACTGTTTTTATACAGCCTACTAAATTAAGCAAGATTAACCATTTTTATATATAGTTTTTCATCATTTTACCCATGTTTATCAACACCAAATCCCCACACAATACTTTTATAATCATGTATTCATCATATACATATACAATAGGAAAGAAAATACATGATTACATAATCAAAATAAAAAGAAGGATGGGAAGAATGATCCTTATACAACCATAGTGATGAAAATGTGAGGTTGATGAACAAGGCTTGGATTTTGATGGCAAAACTTGTGATATACCATTATCAACTTCAAGATCACCTATCTTCATGAATCATATTGTGGACAATAAGCCCTTGACTCCTTTGAAAACTTCTTTCTAGATGTTAAAATCATCACCAATCTATAGAGCTTTAAAAGGGCTTCATCATATGTGTGAATAACACATGATTTCATGGTTAAAATTGATCAAATGAGGGTGTTTATTGATGAATATGGGACGAATTTTGGGGAGGAAAGAGAGAAAGTTGTGGTGGTTTGCATGGATGGAAATGGAGAAATGGTTTAGTGAAGTGGTTTTGTGGTTTGGTGGTATGTGTAGCTTACTTGTTAAGCTTTAGCTAACAAGTGTTAGCTTGTTAGCTACAAGTTTGCCACATCTTATGATGTGGTGTCTTTGTAGCCTTCCCATATAGTGGGGTGGGACAAGTGTATACTTGTCTCATCCCACTAATTTACAGGTATTCCTCGATTCTAGTTTCCTCGATTTGCGTGCCCTCGGGTCATTTTACGAAAAACGTTTTTATAAATTATGAATCAACGGCACAAATCGAATCTAATAAAAATTGTGTCATCAAAAACGGAGTTCAAAAACGTAAATACGTAAACCTAGGGTTTCCGGTTTAGTCGCAAAGGACGTTAAATTAAAATCGTAAGTCCAATTCTCTTCTCGTAAATTTGTGAGTTTATGAACCAACACAAATTTAAAATTCCAAAATAATATTCACGGATAAATTTATTTCCTGAAATGTCGGACTGTCACCAAAACGGTGTATGTAAACGTAAGCACGTAACGTAGAATCCTCTGGTTTAGACGTAGTCGATGCTACTTCAAGACGTAAATCCAAATTTCTTCCCAAAAATAAGTGATTTCATATTATAAAATTAAAATAATGTTTTTAAATAAATATTGAGAATAAAATATCAACCATAAATTGACGGATTGTCACAATTAGTGATTACTATGGGACAAGGATGTAGTAGCTTTAATGAATAAACTTTATATTTTTGTGGCCTATAGCCGAATCATTTTAGAGAGAAAGATGAAGAGGGAATGAGATGTAGTTGCATGAGGAATGTGAAGAGTGAGAGATAGTTTTTGGCTTAAGGAGAAAAGAGAAGGCAAGGAAAAAGGAGTATGATTATCTTGGTAAGGGAGTATGTGCCAAGTGTTGGATTTTCCAAAACCAAGGCATCCCTCCATCTTCCACCTCATGGGGTGCCGTGTACACTTAACCAAAGGGAGGTTGGGCTATGTTGTGGGCATATGTTGTCCAAGATGTGTATGTATGCCTATAATGTACACACACATACATATATAGGACAAACACTTCATACAAAATTTTTCCCATGATTTGTTAAGAGTTGGGCATACATAGTTTATTATACCTTTCATCACTTGCTATCCTAATCTTATGTACAAGATTTAAGTTATAAAACTTATTGCCATATCAAGATGGTTGTAGTCGTATAGGTACATAATGAACAAGTTCACACACATTATATAGAAGTATAATACACAAGTTTGTGTTCTAGGTTCAATGGGTAGAACTTCATTACATAAAATCATGGTAAAATCATGGATTTTACAGCACCACCCCGTTATTTTAGCTTTGTCCTCAAAGCTACTAAAAACGTAGTTATCTTTTAAGTGAAACGATGAGGGTACTTGGCTTTGAAGATGTCTTCTCGTTCCCAAGTGTACTCGGGGCCTCTCTTCGAGTCCCGCCGTACTTTGATTAACGGGATGCGGCTACGTTTTAACTTCTTGGTTATTCTCTCCATGATTTCCACTGGTGTCTTCTTGTATTGGAGTTGTTCATCGATAAGGACTCCTTCTAAGGGCAAAACCAAAGGTTCCTCAGCGTAACACTTTTTCAGATTAGATACATGGAAGGTGGGGTGTATCTGACTTAATTGTGGTGACAGCTCCAAATGGTAAGCCACCTCCCCGATCTTGGCTATCACTTTGAAAGGACCCACATATCATGGATTAAACTTTCCTCGCTTTACAAATCATGTAACTCCCTTCCAAGGTGATACTTTTAGCATGACATGATCTCCCACTTTGAACTGCACGGGTCTGCGTTTCTGATCCGCGTAGCTCTTTTGTCGATCGCGAACAGCTTGTAGTCTTTGTTTTATAAGGAAAATTCTGTCTATAGTTTTCTGAATCAATTCAGGGCCAGTGAGTTGGAACTCACCTACCTCTGCCCAACACATAGGAGATCGACATTTCCTTCCATAAAGGGCTTCAAAAGGGGCTGCCTTGATACTGGCGTGATAGCTATTGTTGTAGGAGAACTCAACCAAAGGTATATGCTCGACCCAACTATTTCAAAAATCAATTACACATGCCCTTAGCATGTCCTCTATGGTTTGGATGGTTTGCTCACTCTGACCATCCCTTTGTGGATGATAGGCGGTGCTCATATCCAGTTGGGTACCCAAAGCTCGTTGGAGAGCCCTCCAGAAGTTGGAAGTGAATCTACTGTCCCGGTCGCAAATTATTGAGACTCGTACTCCATGTTTGATTACAATTTCCTTAAGGTAGGTCCTTGCCAACTTGGATAGGGAGTCAGATTTCTTGATTGGTATGAAATGAGCAGACTTGGTGAGTCGGTCGACTATCACCCAAATGGCATCATATCCACGTGATGATTTTGGGAGTTTGGTTACGAAGTCCATGGTAATATTTTCCCACTTCTATTCAGGTATCTCAGGCTGTACTAGCAAACCTGATGGCCTTTGGTGTTCTGTTTTGACACGTGCGTATGTCAAACACTTCTGGACGTAGGTGGCGATGTCAGCTTTCATGTTTGGCCACCAGTATAATTTCCTCATATCTTGATACATCTTTTCCGATCCCGAATGTATTGAATATTTAGATTTATGTGACTCGTGCATGATTATGTCCCTCATATTCCCATAACGGGGTAACCAACTCCTCCCGTGTAAGCACAATGTTCCATCCGCCCTTGGTTCCAGTTTCTCTTTAGAGAGGTCGGTTCGAAGCATTCCTCCTATGTCTTCTTTCCAGAGGTTTTCGGGTTTCTGTGCTTGGGTTTGTGCTTCAAGGATTTGCTTGGGCAGATCCAGATTGATGGTCATGGTTAAGGCTCGAACCCTCATTGGTGGGTCTTTATCCTTACGGCTCAGTGCATCAACAACTACGTTTGCTTTACCTGGATGGTATTTGATTTCACAATCGTAATCGCTTAACAGTTCGATCCGACGACGCTGCCTCATATTAAGCTCATTCTGATCTAATATATTCTGCAGACTCTTGTGGTCGGTGTACACTGTACATTTTGTTCCGTAAAGGTAATGCCTCCAAATATTTAAGGAAAAGACTACCGCTCCAAGTTCTAAATCGTGGGTAGTGTGGTTCTTCTCATGCTTCTTTAATTGCCTAGAAGCGTAGGCAATTACTTTCTTCCTTTGCATCAATACTGCTCCCAATCCTTTATATGATGCATCACAATATACCTCAAAGTCATCATTTCCCTCGAGCAAGGATAAGAGAGGCGCACTGCACCACTTCTGTTTTATCAACTAGAAAGCTTATTCCTCCTTTTCTCCCCAATTAAATTTTACTCATTTCTGAGTGTGTTTGGTCATTGGTTTGGATATCTTGGAGAAGTCTTTGATGAATCGGCGATAGTATCCGGCAAGGCCTAGGAATTGGCGGTTCTCTGTCGGCGATTTGGGAGATGCCCAACTCTTAACGGACTCAACCTTCGCAGGATCTACGTGAATACCATCGCTATCAATGACGTGACCTAGGAAATGGACTATAGGTATCCAGAACTCACATTTGGAAAATTTTGCATACAACTGCTCTTCCTTGAGTACTTTCAATACTTGGGCCAGGTGCTCAGCATGGTCTTTCTTGTTCTTGGAGTAGATAAGTATGTCGTGGATGAGGACTATCACGAATTTATCCAAATAGGATTTACACACCCGGTTCATGAGATCCATGAATATTGTCGGTGCGTTTGTCAACCCAAAAGGCATAACTCGGAATTTGAAATGACCGTAACGAGTTCTGAAAGCTGTCTTAGGAATATCTTCTTTCCGGACTCTCAGTTGATGGTATCCAGACCTCAGATCAATCTTAGAATACATACTTGATCCCTGGAGTTGATCAAATAAGTCGTTGATGCGAGGTAATGGATAGCGATTCATTACTCTTAGTTTATTCAATTCCCGGTAATCGATGCACATTCGAAAAGAGCCCTCTTTCTTCTTGACAAACAGAACAGAGGCCCCCCATGGAGAGGAGCTAGGCCTAATGAATCCCTTTTCTGATAGTTCTTGGAGTTGTTTGGATAGTTCCTTTAATTTTGATGGTGCTAACCGGTAGGGGGGCTTAACAACAGGTGCAACACCAGGAATCAAATCGATTTGGATTTCTATTTGTCGCACTGGGGGCATACCTGGCAATTCATCAGGAAATACTTCAGGAAAGTCTCAGACAATTGGCACGTCCTCGATTCGTGTCTCCTCGGGTTTGTCTACTTCCTCGATTTTGGAGATGTGCGCTAGGAAAAGAGGGCATCCTCTGGTCAAGTATCTTTGTGATTTGGTGCAAGAAACGACACTAAGTCTAGTGTTGATTATATCAGGGTTACCATCCCCTCGTATAATCAAGGTTTCATCTCCCCAAGGTATACGAACCAGTTTTTGATCACATATGATGACTGCATGGCACTTTTATAGCCAATCCATGCCAATGATGACATCAAAGCTACCAAGACTTACTGGGATCAAATCGATGTTGAACAGGTGATTAGAGAGGTTTAAGGTACAACCTCGAATGATGGTGTCGACCGTCACAATTTTTCCGTCGGCTAGTTCTATAGTATAGTAGGAGTCTAAAACTGATGGAGTGATTTCCAATACTTTACTAAATTCCGTAGATTTAAAACTTCGGTCTGCCCCGGTGTCAAAAAAGACAGATGCATATCGTTGGTTTAGTAAAAATGTACCGGTAACGATGTTGGAGTTTGGATTGGCTTGGGCATCGCCAACCATGTATGCTTGTGATGAAGTTCCCTTGTTGTCCTTCTTCTGGTTGGCAACTTGGGATAGTCAGGTCTCACATGTCCAGGGGTTCCACACTCGTAACATACTACAGCTTTCCTTGGCCCACTGTTACTTCCACTTGCGGTATTTCGGTTTCCCTTACATTGTCTTCCAGCAACATGATGGTAGTTGCACTTTGAACACTTAGGCTTGGATCCTGAGTAGTTCTTGGTGCGGGTTGTGGGAGTAGTGTCATTAGCTTGCCCAACGTTTTGCCTTTTGGAAGGCTGCTGGTGCTGGCTACGAGAGCTTTCATCAGATTTCCTCATGTTGTCCGTTTGCCTTTCGGACAGATTGCGGGCTCGCTTTTTGATCAGCTCAGTCGCAAATTCCATCGCACCTTCAACGGTAGTGGATCGTGAAACTAGCACACTGTCATGGATGTTGTCAGGGAGTCTGCTGACATACTTCTCAATCTTGTCACTCCTTTGAGGGAACATTCTGGTGCACATCAAGTTTAACTCTTGAAATCTTTTGTTTTACCAAAGGATATCATTGTTCTTACACTTTAGATCCCACAGCTCTATCTCAACTTCTTCATTTCTCCCCTAGGACAGTACTTCTCAGTCATCCTCTCTTTGAGGTTGGCCCAAGTGAGAGTGTAAGCAGTGTCATGTCCAATGGTAGTGACCACAGAGTTCCACCAGGTGAGGGCGCTCTCAAGTAGTGTGCACGTGGAAAACTTAACTCTATTCTCTTCAGCACAACCGCTGATGCGGAAAACTATCTCTAGTCTTTCAAACCACTGCATCAATTCAACAACTCCTTCTGTTCCTCGGTAGTATGAGGGTTTACACTTTAAGAAGTAGGGGTAAGAGCAACCCTGTTGGTGTTGTTTCTGCGTGCATTGAGGTTTGGATCATCGGTTGCATTCGGCTCAGCTCCTCTAGCTGCCATGGCTGCCGTGATGCCTTCACTTATCATTTCCTGAAGTTGTGCGGCAGTGACATTTCGAGTAGCTTCTGGGGATTCAGCATTATCAGCATTGGAAGTGGTTGCATTATTGGGATTTCTCTCGTAATCACCATTTGTCTATAATCATACACAAAATGAGATTATTAGTTCAAACGTTAGTACAGTTTTTATATTATTTGCACGGGAAATATTCATGCACTGATTTCATAACAAATTTGGATAACCTGTTAAGATCTCATAATATAATACATTGCACAGCAAATATAATAAAGAAAGTGATTACATGTTATTTCCATAAGAAATTTAACATTCATCTAGCATAACAAAATCTAAGTCATAGGCCGGTTGGGCCTTGTCCAAGGTAATGATACACACAGTCTTTAAAACTATACATCCCAAAGTTACATGTCCAAAAGAAAAGAAAAGATAAAGTACAGTATTACATCACCAAAAGCTGAAAAAGAGATAAAAGTACAAGAGTCCTATACCATGTCAGCTAGGGTGTAACCCATAAGCTGATCATGATGTACAAGAAACCTAGTACCTCTATCCTACTCCTGCCTAGATGGTCGGGTATCTCCTGCTCCTGGCGTGCGACTAGTGCGGCGATCTGGGTCTGGACAGAGTCAGCACGTCCTAACCCGGAGCCTTCCCCGATCTCAAAAGTAGAGCCGGGTACGGACTCGGGAAAATGGCCCGATGGTAAAGATGCATGTGAAGAAGAGGGTAGGTCTGGAGACACCTGGTCCTCCTCCATAGAGGTGGAGAACAGTATGACTGATGCTGGAGCAGAAAAAGGGTCCTCAGGAAGCACAACTTCGATGGTCTGAGCATCCTCCGAGTCAGAGGCTGATAACCATCCGCACTGCACGTATCGTGGAGACGAACGAGTGGCTGGCGTAGGTGCTACTACTGGTAGAAAAGTCGGAGGTGCAGTAGGCGAAGTCATGATGCTCTGAAAATAATATTATTTTAAATTTTAAGTAAGTATATGCTTACAAACAAAGAATAATGTTATTCCTAGCTACATGTTTAAGGAAGTATATCCCTTTTAAACAATCATAAGAATGTTTTAAGGTTATATATATAGTAATACTTATATATATATATATATATATATATATATATATATATATATATATATATATATATATATATATATATATATATATATATATATATATATATATATATATATATATATATATATATATATATATATATATATATATATATATATATATATATATATATATATATATATATATATATATATATATATATATATATATATATATATATATATATATATATATATATATATATATATATATATATAGTCATTTAACCAGTCTACTTATCAAATCAGTATACTCTTAGTTCACATAGCACATAATGCCCTAAGATCTATATGCTTAGCTAATACGGTCCCAATAAAAAAATCCCAAAAGATTTTATAAAGTTATAGTCCAGTTTTAAATAAAAGAAAAATCATTTTATTTTTATTTTATTTAAAAATTTATCTGGTTCTCTATAACTAATGCTCTGATACCATTCTCTGTGACACCCCGGGTAGGGTCATAATATACGGAAATATCAACGGAGATGTCACAAGGGTGGATCGATAGCATATAGTCCATAGAGCATACGATAAAGAGTTATTCAAATCAAATTACATGTTTGTTAAACAAATAAATAAAAATTGTCTTAAACATGTCATAAGTAGATTGTTCATTTTCCCCAAATGGAACCCTTGACGATTCCTATGATGCAAATTACATAGATGCTTGAGTCCATGCACATATCTCGTTCTAACTTCATTTCCTTGAGATAAACATGCTTAGAGGGTCAACATAAAGTTGGTGAATTTACAGGTTTTAACATTATTTAGTTTGGACATACATTAATCATAGAAGTAACAATGCACAAATCATTCTTACTAACAAGTAGATTACATTTGCTATTACTCGAAACTGAAGCTTAACCTTCCATAGTCCTCAACAGATGAGGACGTAGTGTCTTACAAAAAGACACCCATATCCAGTTCCAACATGGTATACATCTGTTGTCCCGGCCAAGGCACAATGAGCATGACTCACTCAGATGGGGATGGTCAATCCCTAATAGATCTATTTATAACATTTGGGTGATTTACAACAATTTAACAATTTCTATAATAGTCAATCATAGTCAAGTTTATACAATTCAGTTATGTCCATTTTAAAATAGTTGCATGTTTTCTCCCCCGTAGAGGAAAAGTTTATCAATAGTTTATATGGGGTTGTAAACTCACCTGGGAGTTGGCAAAAGTTTTTTAACACGAATATCCAAATAATCCTCACGCCAAAAGTTATGCCTAATCAAATAGTACAATCTTAATAGATAGTACAAAGAACATATGTGTATTCTTATACAGATTTTTAATCAGTTCATTTATGCTACGGTATTTATCTAAATAACCGTAGTTCAAGTATCAACAATATTCATTTAAACTTATCTATATAAGTTTCATTTCTAAGTAAACATAAAATGTTTAACTTTTAATATCAGTTAGCATACATGTATTAATATTAACCATTCAACTTACAATTAAGTTTCTTATTTAAGTAGACATAAAATGTCCTACTTAAAATATTAGTTTACGTTCACCGTTCATGTATTATAATCATTCATTTAAACTTACTATTAAGTTTCATAATTAAGTAAACATAAAAAGTTCTACTTAATATTATTTTACGTTCGTAGTTCATGTATTATAATCATTCATTTAAACTTACTATTAAGTTTCATATTTTAAGTAAACGTAAGGTGTTCTACTTAAATATTAGTATTCAATTTATTTAACGTTCATATACTTTTATTTTCTAAAAGTATATGAGTTTATGTATTAGTAATACATGTCCATATTGTTTATATAATTTATTTCATAAATCATAAATATAAATATTTTATTTTTGAAAAATAAAATAAAATAATTTATTTAACTTAAAAGTTCCTAAAAATTATTTTGACATTTATAAAATAATTTATATATTACAAGTTTAAGAATTTATATTATAAATTCTTATAGTTTAGGGTTTCTTTAAGTTTTACTAGGTTTAAAAAAATAGGATTAGGGTTAGGGTTTGTTAAAGTTTCGGAACATGGCAAAACTAGTCCCTCCATTTTTTTAAACAAAGTTAACTTTCGGATTTTTACGCATTTGCTACCTAGGGCTTGTTTAAGTTTCGGCTTATGGCAGGTTTAGTCCCCCTAATTAAATCTAGGTTTTACAACGTTCATAAAATGACCAAAACAATGGTCCCTAGGGTTTTAAAATGACAAAATAACTTTTAGAAACTTCCCAAAATGGTCCCTAGGGTTTAATATGCCACGGATGGTATTTATTAAACCCTAGACTTTCGGATAATTACATTTTCAGTCCTTTTGTTTACTAATTTATCAAAACAAGTTTCATAAGTCACAGTTTTAGTCCTTAAGTTTCATAAATTGTCATTTTACTCCAAAAGTTTTTATAAGTTACATTTTCTTATAAAAACTTTTATATTTAACATTGAAAATAGTATATGGGCTCATTAAATGGGCTAAACATCTAATATGCCATCTAGTGGGTCTAAATACATTTTTAGGTTTACTAACTTATTAAATGGGCCTTTAACACATTTATTAGGCTTAAATACATTTTAAGTCCATTAATCATTTTAAATGGTTTCAAGTCTAAACTTAAGTCCATTAGGTTACTAAGATTTATTAAATGGGCTTATTAGGTCCATTAAGTCTTGGACTAACATTGCATGGGCTTAAATAGTCCATTAACACTACTTTACATTTTATGTAAGTATTAACTTAGGATTTTCTTCTAAGCTTATTATTAGCTTATTCATATTTAATTTTAAATCTTAATTAAAGAATAAAACTTCTAGTTTATTTTATGTGATGTACCAAATAAGATCTAGATGTGTTACAAGGTTGCATGCAAGTCATAAGCCCTAATATGAGCTTATAACTCACGGCTATAATTAATTATAGCTTATTAAGATGAGTCAAGTCTTATTTTAAGGTTGCATGTACTTATAAGTGTTCCCAAAATAGATCTAGCTATGTACAAATCAAGAAATCAAGTCACAAGTCCATACATACAGACATATAGCCCACGACTATTATTTTAAATCTTGGTATTTCCAAGATGATCATTTTAGCTAGTTTTAAGTCTTGTAAATAATTACAAAAATACAACATGATTATCTAGGTTACATGCATGTTCCCAAGGTTACCATTATTCCAAGAAAACCACATATAGCCCACGGCTATATTGTCTTCTCCCAAGGTTCCCATATGATTATATAAGCTTGTTTTATATTAATCATGTTTTAGTTAACTCTTATTATTAGATCTATGGTTTATATAATCATGCATGTACATTTAAAACCATTCTAGGTCATGTGTAACCCACGGCTACATATGTTCACATAAATCATTTTAGTGATTTTTAGTATTCCATTTAGCATGTAACATTACATATTCCATCATTAAAACTTAGTAGACACATCATATGTTCATCATTCATTTTAGCCGTGACCTTTAAGGTCATGGTCTTCATCATTTTCAAGTTACATAAGTTTATTTTATGAGATCTATGATTATTAGTTAACCATTATCCCATAAAACAAGTTTTGTAACCCATGTTACATATAGATTCATAAAATGTTTCATGTGGTTTTCAATCAAGTTTAAAACATAGATTACAAGCCATAGGATTCTTATAAAAAGATTTTTAACCATGACTATGGTGTTCATAATTATGTCGTGACCTATAATGGACATGGCTTTACCAAATCTTGGTTTTAACAAGTTATTTACTTGTGTTTATATATGTATGATGATGCATGCATGAAGAAATGGATTATCATAAGGAGTATACCTTTCTTGCTTAAAAGTACCAAGGATGCTCTAGATGTACAAGGAGATTAGAGATCTAATCTAGTTGATGAAGAAACGCTAAATGTAAACCAAGTCATGGCCTTATAGATTCGGCTAGGGCTTGTTCTAGTGATTACAATGATGATGATGATGATGATACTAAATGATTAGTGATTACTATGGGATAAGGATCTAGTAGATTTAATGAACAAACTTTGGATTTTTGTGGCCTATAGCCGAATCATTTAAGAGAGAAAGATGAAGAGGGAATGAGATTTAGTTGCATGAGGGAATGTGAAGAGTGAGAGATAGTTTTCAGCTTAAGGAGGAAAGAGAAGGCAAGGCAAAAGGAGTATGATTGTCTTGGTAAGGGAGTATGTGCCAAGTGTTGGCTTTTCCAAAACCAAGGCATCCCTCCATCTTCCACCTCATGGGGTGTCGTGTACACTTAACCAAAGGGAGATTGGGCTATGTTGTGGGCTTATGTTAGGCTATCACACAAGGATAAAGGATCTTGGGCTAGTCCAAGATGTGTATGTATGCCTATAATGTACACACACATACATATATAGTACAAACACTTCATACAACATTTTTCCCATGATTTTTTAAGTGTTGGGCATACATAGTTTGTTATACCTTTCATCACTTGATATCCTAATCTTATGTACAAGATTTAAGTTATAAAACTTATTGCCATAGCAAGATGGTTGTAGATGTATAGGTACATAATGAACAAGTTCACACACATTATATAGAAGTATAATACACAAGTTTGTGTTCTAGGTTCAATGGGTAGAACTTCATTACATAAAATCATGGTAAAACCATGGATTTTACATTTGTATAAACTATATGTATATGTGTAAATTAAATACATGTACTTATATACTTTTATGAAATGAATTTATATAAATGTTAAATAAATGGAATGCAAGTACGTATACAAAAATTATAAGTAAAACATTTTATTTTACTTAAACAAGAAACTTACTTACAAGTTCAAATGAATATTATTAATACTTGTACTAAAGTCATTTAAATAAACACTATAGCATTAATAAAATGATTAAAAATTGTATAAGCATACACATATGTTTTCTTGTATTATTTATTAAGACTGTACTTTTTAATTAGGCAGTAGACAGTCGCGTGAGAATTACTTGGATATCTTTATTATACAGCTATTACAAACTCCAAGGTGAGTTTACAACCCCATACAAATTATTGATAAACTTTTCCTATACGGGGGAGAAAACATGCAACTTATTTTATTGGACATAAACTGTATTGTATAAACTTTGATTACGATTGCCTATTGTAAAAAACTTTTAAATTATTGTAATTGCCCGAATGTTATAAATAGATCTATTTGGGATTGACGATCCCCATCTAGGTGAGTATCGCTCACTATGCCTTTTCGGGACAACAGATGTATACCATGTTGGAACTGGGTTTGGCGCTTTTTGTAAGGCCCCGGGTTCTCATCTGTTGAGAACTATGCAGAGATAAGCTTCAGTTTTGAGCAATAGGGAATGTAATTACCTTTTTAGTATGGATGGTATGTGCATTACTACTATCATGATCATTTAATGTCCAAACTTATTTTATTAAACCTATAAATTCACCAAATTTATGTTGACCCTCTAAGCATGTTTTTCTCAGGAAAATGAAGCTAATACGTAGTGTGTGTATGAACTCAAGCATCATAGCAATTTACTTTTGTCATGTTTAAACAATTTTTATTAATTTGTACACTGTTCATGTAATATATATGATGGATAATCTTTTATCCTGTGCTATATGTGCTATTTGCTATCGATCCACCCCTGTGACATTCCAAACTTTATTTCCGTTGCAATTGACCCAACCTGGGGTGTCATAGAGAATGGTATCAGAGCATTAGTTATAGAGAACCAGATAAATTTTTAAATAAAATAAGAATACAAATATTTTTTTTAAACTGGACTATAACTTAAAAAAATCTTTTGGGGATTTTTTTTGGGATTATAGTAGTTAAGCATATAAAACGTAGGGCATATATATATATATATATATATATATATATATATATATATATATATATATATATATATATATATATATATATATATATATATATATATATATATATATATATATATATATATATATATATATATATATATATATATATATATATATATATATATATATATATATATATATATATATATATATACATATATATATATATATATATATATATATATATATATATATATATATATATATATATATATATATATATATATATATATATATATATATATATATATATATATATATATATATATATATATATATATATATATATATATATATAGAGAGAGAGAGAGAGAGAGAGAGAGAGAGAGATGGGATCGATAGAAAACTTCATCTATATAGAAAACTTAGAAAACCCCCCGTTTTAACCATTTTGTAACTTCAGGGATCTCATTGTAACTTCTTTCACTTTCGAAGGGACCATTTTGTAAATTCTCACTGTTGATATATAAAACCTATTTTTTCCTCATTTTTTCTTTTCTCCTTTCTCTAATAACGTCTTTTCTCCCACCATTGATCCACCTACCTTCACCATCGTTCCCCATCGCCACCATCTTTCCCCATCGCTCACCATCGTTCCCCATCGCTCCCCGTCGCTCACCATCGTTCCCCATCACTTCCCATCGCTCCCCATCGCTCACCATCTTTCTCTCATGTTGTAGTTTGAAAGTAAGCCTTTTTAGTAAATTCATCCTTTAAGATTGAAAGTAAGCTTTTTTAATAATTGTTACCGTTACGTCAATTAATATGTTTAATATTTGTTTGATTATATTTTTGAATAATTGTTAGTTTTTTTGTGTTTTTGTTGATCCAAATTTAGTTTTTTTCTAGATCCGAAAAAAAGTTGAGAATAATAAAATACAATTCGTTTTTAAGAAGCAGCACAGAAGGTGTTTGATTAAATGTGTAAACAAAATTTTATTAAGTGTGATGTTGATATATAATTTTTGTCTTGTTATGCTTATTGTCAAAACTAATTGCCAGCTATCTAATTTCAATTCATGGTTTTGATTGTGGTTTTAGTGTTGCTAAAGCATTTATATATATTTGATAAGAAATATTATTAATTGACATAACTTTTCACCCTTACAGCTATGGACGTGTAAAACTCGACATTCTTACAATCGGGAAAGACATAGGGGGATGTGAGACATAAACACGTTATATAACTCTATCAGGAACTAGTGTAGAAAGTCCCGTGATCGCTAGTGTAGTGTGTCTTCTCATTAGCGTCATCCTCAAAAGTGAGAAAAAAAAGAATATTGAACCCAACAAGCATGAAACGAGCCTTGGTTGAGGACACAGTAAAGCTTGCTGGTGCGCTTATTATACAGGAGCAAGGTGCAGCAAGGTTATTTTGTAAATTATGTTTATAGTCTGACTCGCACATCTATTAATTTATTGAGTTTTTTTAAGCACATGTCTTTATTAGTTATAAAAATCTATGTGGTTGACATCATACAAAATCGTGAAGAGCTGCCAGCCTTAAGCATCCATCTTCCCTGGTATTCATGATTTCATGAGTCGAAAGTATGACATGATTATCATGTTCTATAAATATCATATAAAATCTTCATTGATTTTGGCCTTTTTATGGTGTTTACAACTAAAATTCATGATTAGGCATTTAGGCGTATAAAATGTGATATTTTTAGCTTATACTTTTTTTTGAATGGCAGTTTGGTGCAGCGGAGTATCTTGCGTGCCACCGAGGCACCAAGTCTCTCGACCCGAGTTTGAATCATCTCACAAAGAGAATATCAACCCCCATGCTAGCCATCCAGTTTCCCATTAAGGGGCTTCAAGGCATTGCGATGGGATTCAAACCAATGTTTTGAAACCCGGGTCTTGAAATGACCCGGTCAAGCGACCGGGTCACCAGGTCACTGGTTCAACCAGTTGGACCGCCGGGTCGACCTGATTTTTTTATAAAAAAAGATATATATATTTTAAATATTACAAAAAATATTTATATAAAAATCATAAATATTTCACATATTTGGCCTAAAACCCATTTACTAACAAATATATAACATGTAAAAACAAAGTTACGTTGCAAATACATAATTAAATCACAAAAATAACACGAGAAAAATAAAAAATAAACGAAAAATTCAAAACCCGGCCGGGTCTCACGAACCGGGTCAACCCGGGTCGCTTCAAACCCGGTGGGTCACACCGGGTTTCTAATATATAAGACCCGGGTCAATTTGACCCGTTTTTTCGACCGGAACCGGTTCAACCGGTTGAACCGACTGGGTCGACCCGGGTTTCAAAACATTGATTCAAACCCGGCTGCCAATTCTGGGAAAATCCCCCACATGGGGAATGACAGGAGTCGAACCCCTGACCTCCCACACAATAATCCGTGCTTACCAATATACTTATGTAATAGTTGTAACCTACTTCTTTGATCAGGACTTAAGAGGTTGTAAGTAACTATGTATAGACTATTGACGAGTTATAGAGCCATTGGAAGTGGCGCACCCGTTCCTTGTTTACCTTGCTATATAGTGATATAGACTGTACTTACCAACTAATTTGTGTACCTTGCTATATCTTTTTTTTGTTAAAATTTTATCAAATTGTTATACATGTCCTTCTTATGTGACATGATGTCGTTTGTTTATCAACGTGTTGGGGAAATAAAAACGCAAGAATCGATACTTGCAAACTCTTCCAATTATCCTTGTTTGGTTGTTGATGAAACATATGCAATTAAATACGTCAAACGGATGCACTAAATGATCTCAAACTGATGCACACGGATTCAATAAAGTACATCAAGCAGATGCCAATTAAATAAGGCAGGTTGGTTTATGTTTTTTTCCTGAAGAGATGCTATATCAGATATGTAATTTGACTATTAATAATATTAGTTTCCAAGAGATAAGTTTGGTATTAGATAAAAAGTGTTGTGGCTGGCAGGTTCTTTTTTTCATGTAAACTTATGTTTCTGTCAAATTTACATCAACTTATTAATTTTATTCTTTATAAGGTGCAGAATTCTTGAACATATATAGCTACTACGCATGTGCCACTCAGACGGGGTCTGTGATCATATTTAGAGGTAGCCAATCACATTTATGTCTCATGGAGTGGTAACATGGTCGGGGTTAAATACGGGTTGGGTTATGCCGGGTTCAATAATACTTTTTAGCACTTTCTGAAATGACTTGTTATTCGTGTGACCCATTTTGAACCAAACATGTTTTGAATGGTTATCCAACCTCGTTGTTTTCCCTTCTTTAATACAATGTCTGATAGCTACATGTTATATCACCGTTAGACTGTGTACAAAGTCTTTCTAAGCGATGCTTGTTGTTTTAGCCCCTTTTCTGTATCAAATACTTATCCCTGCATGTAAACATGAGATAAGAACTCGTCGTTTAAATAAAACGAGTAGTAACTAACTAAACTCATGAGCTTAAGTTTTAACGTAATTTGACAACTACAGTATAACTTTAATTATTGTTTTCTATGTAGGTACTTGTATGGGAACACCACCAGCCCATCAAAAAGAAAGGAAAAATCGTTGAAGCTCTATTTGTTAAGATGTGACATTCTTAATTGTTTCACATTTCTTTAAGGCTACTCGGGGATAATATTTGTGACAATCCGTCAATTTATGGTTGATATTTTATTCTTGAATATTATTTAAAAACATTATTTTAATGATACAATATGAACTCACTTATTTTTGGGAAGAAATTTAGATTTACGTCTTGAAGTAGCATCGACTACGTCTAAACCGGAGGATTCAACGTTACGTGCTTACGTTTACATACACCATCTTTGGTGACAGTCCGACATTTCAGAAAATAAATTTTTCCATGAATATTATTTTGGAGTTTTAAATTTGTGTTGGTTCATAAACTCACAAATTTACGAGAAGAGATTAGGACTTACGATTTTATTTTAACGTCCTTTACGACTAAACCAGAAACCTTAGGATTACGTATTTACGTTTTCGAACTCCGTTTTTGATGAGACAATTTTTATTGGATTCGTTTTGTGACGTCGATTCATAATTTATAAAAACGTTTTTCGTAAAACGACCCGAGGGCACGCAAATCGAGGAAACTAGAATCGAGGAGTACCCGTAAATAAATGGGATGAGACAAGTGGGACACTTGTCCCACCCCACTTCAAAACCGGCACAACACTACACCTTAACACACTTGGTGTCAAGACTTAAGCTAGCTAGTTACAAGTGTAACTTAGCTTACATCTTAAGCCTTTCCACCTAAAAAACAACTAGCTCAAACCACTTCATCCATTTCTTACATGCAAACCACTCCTCTCTCTCTCCCTTGGCTTCCTTATGCCGTCCCATATCTAACCAAAAACACCACCAATTGATCCAAATTTAACCAAGAACATATGTTATAATTAACATATGTTTATCTCCATTCAAAAAGATGAAGATTGGTGCAACTTATAACATCCATGGAGGAGTTTTCATGGTGTCATGGGGCTGATTTTCCACAAGGAGTTGATGAAGATTGGAGTTCTTGAAGATGGTGTTGGCTAAGCACAAGTTTCTCCATCAAAAACCATGCCAAACTCATAACCTACATCAAGTTGGTGGTATAAAGATTGTCCTCCTCAACTTCTTGTTATTTTGATTATGTAAACATGTATTTTATTTCCTATTGCAAATATTTATGATGATTATATGATGATAAAAATGTTATGTGGGGATTTGTTGTTGATAATCATGGATAAAAAGGTGAAAAACCATAAGAAACAAGGTTAAAATCTTGGTTAAATTTGATGGCTGTATAAAACAGTAAAGAAGTAAGTCATAAACTGATAAAATGATGAAGTATAATGGATTTACAGTAAGCTATGGGTCTTGTACACATGTGAGAGTTGGTCATGCAATGGAATCAAAATAATGAGTGAGATATGATCAAAACAAGTTTAGGGTATAAATCTGAAGTTACTGTTTTGGACGATTTTTAGAAAATATTTAGAAGATGATTCAACAGTAGCTATAGTAGAGTTAAATGTAGCACATATCATGTAGTTTATGTGATAAAAATTTGAGCTTCTATCTCCATATAGAACTCAAGATATGGCAGTTTTGGTGAAGATGAAGTTAAAAATCAGATTTTTGGAAATTAAAGAATAATACTATTATATAAGCACTCACATTTTAATATATAAAATGTAAAATAAAAACCCACTAACTTATAAAACTTATTTATATAAATATATATAAAAGGTTAATCAAATGAATAAATTATATAAATGATGGTGAAATAATGTTTATAAGTAATAAAAACTATAAACATGATTTTTACGACTTTTTCGGCTATTGCCGTAAAATTAACGTTTTTGTTAAATAAAACTTATATGGTTGGACCCGTCTAATGAAAACTTTATAAAACTTATATACTGATATATAGACATGTATAACAAGTAAAAACCGACAAAACCCGAACTATAGGGCATACGGACATTAACAAGTTAAATAAACATATTGGACTAATAAATGAACTAAATAGGATAAAAACTTGTAAAAAGAATCTATTGGGCTTAACCCATTTAGGCCAAACTTGGAAAGTATACATACTGATAATATAAGTTTAAAAAGGATTAAAACAAGTTAAGAACTTATAATAGGCTTATTGGACCTAAAACACGTAAATAGGTAAAACGAGAAAACTAGTATAAAAGTTATCAACACATAACACAAAAATGAGTAAACGAGAATATGTAAACCCACTTAATCATCATATATATATAATCATCATATGTATACATAATTGATATTTTTATAAAGTCATTGGACAAATGTCTAAGACCGAGTATTATTTGTCTAGGTTTCCGTGATTGAAGCACGTACCGTACGTCCGAATTGCCGATAAACCGCCTTCCCACATCAACGTGAGTTCATAGCCTCGCACTCTTTTTAAATGTTTTTTTTATAAATGTTTTATAAACCCGCGAGGGAGATAACATGTTAGTTTTTATTAAATAGGACACCATTTGTCCCGATTGATTGTTTATTGATTTTGGACCCGAATGATCGAATGACCCGATTGTATGACCCGATAAATGATTAAAGGACCCGATAGATGAAATTAAATGGATTATTAAAGTTAGGTTATGTCACTAAAAGTCCCATTAGCATGAATTGTGAACTACCGGGAGTTGGTAGACGCTTATGTATTTAATAGTACTATTTGGGGACGATCACCCCAGTTCGCGCCTTGACGGTTGATCCCCGTCGTGCCACATTGATTGGTAAGCGAATTAATGTATGAGAAGATTTCAATAGCGTGACCTTTGTAATGACACGTTACTTTAGATGGGAAAAATTTGTATCGGGTTAGCTACCCGTTGTTGGTTTAGTAAGGTAACAATGTCATGCGGCTTATAATAATCCGAATTAACAAAATAATAATAGACGCTCCGAATTACGATGTATTGCCTGACTAGCAATACAGGGTCATACTATTGATATTATGTTTGTATTTTGGTTTTCATAACCATATTCATATAACGGTTTTTATTGGATTTTATACAACGTCATAAGACGTATTGTATGATGTTTTTAACGACAATGATTCGTATAATGATTTTTAAGGCAAATGCCTATATTATTATTTTCGATAAGGATTTATATAAAATGACTTTGGCTATTTTATGGCCTATTACAAAGATTTGTATAAAACGATTTTGGCTATTTTACGGCCTATTACAATGATTTGTACGAATTGATTTTTGGTACTAAATTTATACCAAAGTTATATTGATGGAATTTATTAAACTCTATGAATTCACTCGGCGTTATCGCTGACCTTTTCTTTTAACATGTTTTATCTCAGGTACTTGAGTTGTATAAATTTGGGGGTGTTACAGTTTGGTACCAGAGCTCTCGTTATAGAGAACGAAAGATTTTTAAAACCAAGGTTTTGGATAACACTTTTCAAAATCTTTTAACCACAAACAATTTTCTAAAAATGTCTAAAAATCTTTTGACTATAACGGTGCCGAAGAATTCCCGAGTTACCGTCAAGGCCAGACTGAGAAGTGTTATTTTAATATATATATATATATATAACTTGAATTATATATATATATGATGTAATTTGATTACATGATTGTTTGATGATTATTTTGATATTTATACGAGGTATTTATACGACGTAGATTGTCACAAGTAACCCTAAATCCCCTAGTAAATTAGTCGAAGCTATTCTCGTAGGAATTCTAGCTATCCAAGATCTAAACCAAGTTGTGGATATTTATGATCCCAACAACTGGTTGATATTCGTAGAAATGTAGATATTAGTTGATTTTGATATTGAAAAAGAATTGGCGAGATTAAATCTGATATCGATGTCATGACGATCTTTCCTTATAGAGTGGAGTTTGACAAAACGTTATCACCTGGAAAGATGTCATCTGATTCGTTGTCATCCAATTCTTAAATTGAAATCGAAAGGGTGAATGTTGCACTTGAGGCTGTTATTGGAACCATTACCCAAAAGCCTCATGCCACTAATACCTTTCCGAGAAGTCTAATTGAATGATCAAGTCATTTCATATTAACGACTCATTTGATAATTGTTGTTGTAAGAACTAATAGGATTGCAAATTAAGTGTTGATTCATAATGAGATTGTATTGCCTCTACAAGGCCTAAGATTAAGGTTGTAATTATTGGAATATGAGGTAGGATATTGAATTGAGTATAAAATTGGTTGAAACTTGAATGAATTAAAAATTTAACCTTTATGGAATACGGGATTGTTAATACTAGTCGTTAAGTTTTGTAATTGAATTATAAGGTTTTAATTGATTGTTAGTTTGTGTTAATGGTTGTTCCTAGGCCATTGTCCAATAATGAGGATGCCCAGTGTCCAGGAAATAAATTGAAGAAATCTTCTTCTTAATTGGGACCGATGGATCTTCCGGGACATGTGGAAAACCTAATGACTCTTGTAGATTAGTATTCATTGTGGTATCTTTTAAAAAAATCCCTAACTTAACTGAGATATCAGTTGGTAGGATGAGTTCTGAGAATTGTATGACATAGTGACACATAAAGTGTTACGATACAATTTGACTTGTTTGCGATTAATAAAAAGACTACCTTTGATTGCTAAATTCTACACGTATCGATGTTATCTATCTTTTATTGCTTCTTTCTAATGTTCGCATTAGTGATGCAACCATTGAACAAGTACTCATCTTGAATCGAGTTACGTTGTGAATTATTCTTCCTGAGTGCCATCAAGGTCATGAACCTCATGATTAATTGGCTAAGCTCATTTCCTATCATATCGTAGTTAATTCTTGGTGAACAAGCTTTCATCACACTTTTGCAGATCACACATTGTTTTTATAAAGTTAAAACGGTATCCTTTGAGAAAATTTAATTTTCATCACTATAAGGATTATTCAAAGTGAGATTTATAAGTGATTGTTGTCGAAATGAAGTTGTTTATAAAACACCTTGGAAAACTTAATGGTTTTCATAACAAGGAAGATTTTTGTAAATTTATTTTGATTCTTATTTAAGAATTAAGCATGAAAATATTTTTATGATGATAAAATTTTGACGAACTGAGTATTGCATTGTTAATCTTGAAATTGTATATAGTTGTGCGCCTACATACAATTTGGAGTGGACTATGCAAGACTGATTAGTAGTCACCATAAAACTAATGAATAAACACTACATTTTCCTTGAAGATTGCGAAAGATTAAATTTTTATGAGATCTGCAAGAAGTGAAAAATAGGGACATAATGTTAGGGACACCTACATATGTTCTCGTACTATCTATTCTTCTGAGTTGAATTTACTCATCTGTGGAAATTGTCTTATTTGACAATTGACAATTCTTTCTTGTCCAATTCTCCCGTAGTGAGATTCTTAGGAAAAGTATCCGACTACCGAGTGTTGATACCCGACTGGATGTATTCACATTCTTATCATTTCTTATGATTTGATTTCATTTGAATGACCTGGGTAACGATCCGAGGAGCTTTCGAATGCGTACTCGAATCATGAAAACATGGGATATATTCATATTCGTTAAATGTTTTCGTCTGTATCTGATTAGAAACTCTATCGCGTAGATTATGCGTTGACCTTGCTCTTTAGATAGTAATTGTGTATCCAGATATCCTTGAATTTGTGAAGGATTATGAATTAATATTAGACTTTTGAGAAAGAAGTTAATATGAAATAATTAAAAGATGTTTATCTTATTTGAAACATTAGGAGGTATTTGTTGGTGAATTACCTAGACTTTCGCCATTAAGGCAAGTTAAATTTGGTATTTGATTATATTTCCGGTGCTGCACCTTTGGCTTGTGCACTGTACGACAGCACCATCTAAATTAAAGGAATTACCGTGCAACTGAGAAAGTTGTCGGAGAAAGATTTTGTTATACCAAGCCTGTCATCCTGAAGAGCTATGGTGTTATCATTCCTTATATTTATAGATTACTGTGAATTGAGTAAATTTACAATCGAAAACAATGTCCATAACTCGAAATGGAAGATTTGTTCGATCATTTACAAGGTTCTTGCGTATGTTCTAAAGATTTGATCCACGGCATGGTTAATATCAACTTCGCATCTGCGAAAGAGATTATCTATTCCAATCACTACATCCGGTGCTTGTAATGAACATTATGAGTTCCATGTGATGTCGTTTGGATTGACCAATGCACATGTAGTATTCATAAATTCAGTGAATCACGTGTGTAGGCTGTAATTTGATAAATTCATGCTTGCGATCATTAAGGACTATATGTTTGTTTATCAGAATAAGAATGAGTTAATAATTAGTTATAAATTGCCCTGAATTGGCTAAACAATGAAAACCTGAACCTTGAATAATTAACACGTGATTAAAGACTTCAATCTTTACATGATTTAACCATGTGATTAATAGATAATGGAAGCTATATTGACTTTTCAAAGATTAGAACCATTAACGCTTAGGGGTTAAAAACTTAATCCTTTACATAAAATGACCGTTGGAATAATAATGGTAAGATGTATGCATATAGACTCTTCAAAAAAAAATTTAAGAGCCCTTTTAAGACCTTGGATTTTTCCAAAAAGAAAATGGAAATATGTTTTGACGAATGTTTTAACAAAGGATTTTAAGGGATTATTCCCTTATACACAAACCATTTAACTAAACTTCTGTTTAGGGGTAAATGTTTGTGTATACCTCAAGACAACCTAAGAAGGATTGAGGAAACCCATTTAAAACCATGAATTGAAATTTGAAACGATAATTTACGCTTTTCAACTAAGAAAACTTTGACCAAAGTATAAACAAAGGTTTTTCGAACATTTTCGGATCTTATTAAATATTTTAATTATTTTTGATAAATCAACAAATATCTTGATAATTAAACTCGAATTTATTTTGAACATTTTATATAATTGGTCGAACTAAGAAATTTAAAACTTTTACGTTTACGCTTCACGAAAATTAACTAATAATTATTTAAATTAATTATAATAATTATCGACGCCTTAGACGACGGATTGAGTAAAACAGAAAAAAAAATGATAGTAAAGACGAAACTGAAACTTAGAAATTATGAAGAAAGAATTTTGAATAAATACGGTTGTGATATTTATTTCATCAGGAAGGTGAACGTAATTACTGACGCCTAATATAGAAAGAATATTTGAGTAAATTGTGAACATGATAATTATATCATCATGAGAAGTGAATATAGATACCGACGCATTATGCAGAAAAGATAAAGAATCCATTAGGACGTGTTCCTTAATAATGAAGGTGCAAAATAAATTGCCAAACAATATAAAAATAAACGATGTTTGTAAAAAGGATAATATAGATAATAAAAAGGGTTTCACGGCTAATGTGAACCATTAAAATTGAGAAGCCGATAGCGCTGAATGTTTTAAAGGCCACTTGTGGTTGCCTAATATGGAAAATTTTGAGATATAGTTATGTTGGAATTTGTAAGTATAAGTATTCTATTTATGTCATTTATGACTAGAAGTATCTTTGTCTGAAGAAGTTGTACTGAAGGCAAATTATGAAGGCAGACATCGCCTCATACATTAGTAAACGTTTAGCTATTGCAAAGGTCATCATCTGAATTTGATTCGATTTGGGTCATCGTCGACAGACTGACCAAATCTGCTAATATCATTCCCGTTAATGATAAATGCAAAAGAGTTATGTAAACATAGTGTGCCTGTATCGAACATCTATATCAAGATCCTCGCTTCGCATCGAATTTCTAGAGATTTGCTCAGAAATCATTGAGAACGAACCTTGATGAGAGTACTATGTACCACCCCAAATCGAAGGGACGAGGTAAAGTAACGATACAAGGTAATATAAGCGTTGTTTTGTGTTTGAATGATTGACCTTTGGTAATGAACCGTATAATCGTTTTCCTTGGGAGAGATTATCATTGATAATCATCGTATTAGAATCGAGATCTAATCTTGTTAGGATCTAAATCTTAGAGCATCTGTAAGCAGGAGTTGAGATGAAGACATCCGACATACACCCATTGTGAGTTGGACATGTCTTTTAGGTTTAAGGTTTCCCATGATGGCGAACCTATCCTTGCAAAATACCCGACCCGCGAGATCTGAAATGATTGTTGAAATTAGGATTTGATTATTAACCGCCGATAGTGGGCAAGAGGTTAAGTGAATGTGAAATGTAGATCTTGAAGTGCCAAATGGGTAGCGAAGTTATGCCACAATTTTTAGCCTTGGTAAAATGAATTCATGATCTGACAAATCATGGGATATAAGTCCCCGTTGTTTGGGACCATTGAGATGATGTAAAAGAATTGGTTTGAAAGGCATATAAGCTGATTATTCTTAGTAGAGCTTAGATCGGCGAAAAGTTGCATTCATCAAAAACCCGTGAACATCATGGATAGAGAAAGTAAGTCAACATTAAGCCTGATCTTATTCCCGTAGTTATGTGTGGTGAAACTCGCATATTATAATGAATTGCACTTGTGAGAAAATACCGAATGTGGAGGAAATACCCACATGGCTTTAACTCTATAAGAAGCGAGTAGTAAGGTAAGATGATCTTTGAGGACAAAGATCCTGTTTACGGGTAAATGCTGTGACAATCCGTCAATTTATGGTTGATATTTTATTCTTGAATATTATTTAAAAACATTTTTTTAATGATACAATATGAACTCACTTATTTTTGGGAATAAATTTGGATTTACGTCTTGAAGTAGCATCGACTACGTCTAAACCGGAGGATTAAACGTTACGTGCTTACGTTTACATACACCATCTTTGGTGACAGTCCGACATTTCAGAAAATAAATTTTTCCATGAATATTATTTTGGAGTTTTAAATTTGTGTTGGTTCATAAACTCACAAATTTACGAGAAGAGATTAGGACTTACGATTTTATTTTAACGTCCTTTACGACTAAACCGGAAACCTTAGGATTACGTATTTACGTTTTCGAACTCCGTTTTTGATGAAACAATTTTTATTGGATTCGTTTTGTGACGTCGATTCATAATTTATAAAAACGTTTTTCGTAAAACGACCCGAGGGCACGCAAATCGAGGAAACTAGAATCGAGGAGTACCCGTAAATAAATGGGATGAGACAAGTGGGACACTTGTCCCACCCCACTTCAAAACCGGCACAACACTACACCTTAACACACTTGGTGTCAAGACTTAAGCT
Organism: Glebionis coronaria; assembly: GCA_025667525.1. Classification (NCBI taxonomy): domain Eukaryota; kingdom Viridiplantae; phylum Streptophyta; class Magnoliopsida; order Asterales; family Asteraceae; genus Glebionis; species Glebionis coronaria. The sequence continues at coordinate 119,726,901 of CM046882.1, read as the reverse complement.
AGCTAGTTACAAGTGTAACTTAGCTTACATCTTAAGCCTTTCCACCTCAAAAACAACTAGCTCAAACCACTTCATCCATTTCTTACATGCAAACCACTCCTCTCTCTCTCCCTTGGCTTCCTTATGCCGTCCCATATCTAACCAAAAACACCACCAATTGATCCAAATTTAACCAAGAACATATGTTATAATTAACATATGTTTATCTCCATTCAAAAAGATGAAGATTGGTGCAACTTATAACATCCATGGAGGAGTTTTCATGGTGTCATAGGGCTGATTTTCCACAAGTATTTGATGAAGATTGGAGTTCTTGAAGATGGTGTTGGCTAAGCACAAGTTTCTCCATCAAAAACCATGCCAAACTCATAACCTACATCAAGTTGGTGGTATAAAGATTGTCCTCCTCAACTTCTTGTTATTTTGATTATGTAAACATGTATTTTATTTCCTATTGTATATATTTATGATGATTATATGATGATAAAAATGTTATGTGGGGATTTGTTGTTGATAATCATGGATAAAAAGGTGAAAAACCATAAGAAACAAGGTTAAAATCTTGGTTAAATTTGATGGCTGTATAAAACAGTAAAGAAGTAAGTCATAAACTGATAAAATGATGAAGTATAATGGATTTACAGTAAGCTATGGGTCTTGTACACATGTGAGAGTTGGCCATGCAATGGAATCAAAATAATGAGTGAGATATGATCAAAACAAGTTTAGGGTATAAATCTGAAGTTACTGTTTTGGACAATTTTTAGAAAATATTTAGAAGATGATTCAACAGTAGCTATAGAAGAGTTAAATGTAGCACATATCATTTAGTTTATGTGATAAAACTTTGAGCTTCTATCTCCATATAGAACTCAAGATATGGCAGTTTTGGTGAAGATGAAGTTAAAAATCAGATTTTTGGAAATTAAAGAATAATACTATTATATAAGCACTCACATTTTAATATATAAAATGTAAAATAAAAACCCAATAACTTATAAAACTTATTTATATAAATATATATTAAAGGTTAATCAAATGAATAAATTATATAAATGATGGTGAAATAATGTTTATAAGTAATAAAAACTATAAACATGATTTTTACGACTTTTTCGGCTATTGCCGTAAAATTAACGTTTTTGTTAAATAAAACTTAGATGGTTGGACCCGTCTAATGAAAACTTTATAAAACTTATATACTGATATATAGACATGTATAACAAGTAAAAACCGACAAAACCCGAACTATAGGGCATACGGACATTAACAAGTTAAATAAACATATTGGACTAATAAATGAACTAAATAGGATAAAAACTTGTAAAAAGAATCTATTAGGCTTAACCCATTTAGGACCAACTTGGAAAGTATACATACTGATAATATAAGTGTAAAAAGGATTAAAACAAGTTAAGAACTTAGGCTTATTGGACCTAAAACACGTAAATAGGTAAAACGAGAAAACTAGTATAAAAGTTATCAACACATAACACAAAAATGAGTAAACGAGAATATGTAAACCCACTTAATCATCATATATATATAATCATCATATGTATACATAATTGATATTTTTATAAAGTCATTGGACAAATGTCTAAGACCGAGTATTATTTGTCTAGGTTTCCGTGATTGAAGCACGTACCGTACGTCCGAATTGCCGATAAACCGCCTTCCCACATCAACGTGAGTTCATAGCCTCGCACTCTTTTTAAATGTTTTTTTTATAAATGTTTTATAAACCCGCGAGGGAGATAACATGTTAGTTTTTATTAAATAGGACACCATTTGTCCCGATTGATTGTTTATTGATTTTGGACCCGAATGATTGAATGACCCGATTGTATGACCCGATAAATGATTAAAGAACCCGATAGATGAAATTAAATGGATTATTAAAGTTAGGTTATGTCACTAAAAGTCCCATTAGCATGAATTGTGAACTACCGGGAGTTGGTAGACGCTTATGCATTTAATAGTACTATTTGGGGACGATCACCCCAGTTCGCGCCTTGACGGTTGATCCCCGTCGTGCCACATTGATTGGTAAGCGAATTAATGTATGAGAAGATTTCAATAGCGTGACCTTTGTGACGACACGTTACTTTAGATGGGCAAAATTTGTATCGGGTTAGCTACCCGTTGTTGGTTTAGTAAGGTAACAATGTCATGCGGCTTATAATAATCCGAATTAACAAAATAATAATAGACGCTCCGAATTACGATGTATTGCCTGACTAGCAATACAGGGTCATACTATTGATATTATGTTTGTATTTTGGTATTCATAATCATATTCATATAACGGTTTTTATTGGATTTTATACAACGTCATAAGACGTATTGTATGATGTTTTTAACGACAATGATTCGTATAATGATTTTTAAGGCAAATGCCTATATTATGATTTTCGATAAGGATTTATATAAAATGACTTTGGCTATTTTATGGCCTATTACAAAGATTTGTATAAAACGATTTTGGCTATTTTACGGCCTATTACAATGATTTGTACGAATTGATTTTTGGTACTAAATTTATACCAAAGTTATATTGATGGAATTTATTAAACTCTATGAGTTCACTCGGCGTTATCGCTGACCTTTTCTTTTAACATGTTTTATCTCAGGTACTTGAAGGTAATTCTCGGGAAGACGACAAGAATTCATGGCCCGCACCTAAACTATATTTTCCATTCAAATATTTTGTAAAACTTTGTATGAAATGTAATGACTTGGGACCTATGTAACTTTGATATTTATGAATGGAAATGCTTTATTAATAAACGACGCGATTTTTATGCGTTGTCTATGATGTGAGTAATGTGCTATCCCGTAACACCAACTAGTCTTCCGCTGAACTGAGTTGTATAAATTTGGGGGTGTTACAATATTTCTACTGAGGGAAGATTACAAATTTTACAGCTTTTAGTGTAGCCCAGTGCAGGTACTGATAATGTTACTATATAGCATATGTGTTGGTCAAATTGTGCCCATATGTCGTTGAACCATTGATGCTATGGTATTGTTTTGTTAATCAAGATTGTGCTAAATACCTAAATCCATTACCTTGTCAAATGCTTTTTTACATATGTGTCACAAGATTTCACTCCAAATGCAAGAATATATCATTTTCAAATGTATCCAAGGGTGCATTGGGAAATTTCCTGATGATTACTTTGTTTCGTACTCAATAGAGAAAAGGTAAATATTACATATATACATATGTATATTTGACATGTTTACCTCCCAAGAAAGTCCCTTTGTATCATTGTTACTTTTTTGACATCAACTACACAACCAGTTTTTATTGGTTCTCTTTTCAGACCTTTTGTAGTCCCCAACACGGAAATATGGCAGTTGGGCCAAGGGCATCAACAGGTGCAAAAGGGAGTATTCACGGTAGAAGTCTATTGCTTTGCTTGCAGCAGGAAGTGGAAGCAACGGTGGCTCATCAAATCCAGACTATTGCCTGAAGTCATTGATTTTAAGACCCAAGCTACAAACAGATGTCGTAAAGTACCTCAAATGGATGTCCTAAAGTACCTCAAATGCTCGAGTAATAACTAAATTGTTTAATAAAGTGGATGCAGTAGGTTGACTAGTTTTCTCCTGTAGTTTGTGTAACTTTAGTTTCGATATAAATATTTTGACTTAATTTTATATATTATGAATGTAGGAAGTTAACTGGATTAAAAAGATGTGCTTGGAAGAGAAATGCCACTAAACTTGGACGAAGTGATGCTTTAGAGCGGCGTCAAAATGCCTCGCTATTCCATATCCCTTCTCAAGAGCGGTCTATCAGCCAGCAAATGATTCATCATTAAAGGATATCTTCTGCTATTATTTTTTTCCTTTTACATTATTTTACAATATCTGGCACAATTGTGTGTAATTATTTCATAAATTTGACATTCTAGTGCTTTTGCAAATGAAACAAATTATTCACTTGAATCAAGTAGTATCTTGCTGATTCTTATGTTGATAATGGATTATTTTGGGAAACTGTAAATTCAGATTTTTGTTTGCCTAAAAAATTAAGAACAGAAGGTCAAAAGAGCACAGACATAAGTCAATCACAACTGGTCGAATGTAAAGTTACAAAAAATGTGCATAAGCTCACTCATACTCGACAATTACTACACACTATACTGAGCTAGACAATATGCTTCGCATTATAACTAGTAAAATGAAGCAGAAGATATGCAGAACATTATACTAAAAGAAATCTATCAGAGTCATATAGAACAATGTTTAACACTAAAGGTGCAGGTCCTCTACATACCATTAACTTATCGATTGTATAGTACATAATCCCATTGTAATACCAACAATCTTATTTACAATGTTAGATAACAGATGCTCTTTAGGTATAATGTTTGATTTCTTTTTCTTGCATGGCTTGATGTTTAAACATATATGCACTTTCCATTCCCAATCGGCCCGGTGAGGAAACACACCAACGAGGTAAAGTCCTCCGGTCACAAGCTTCAGCTATAGGTACAAAATGACATTTTATAAGCATTGTAGAAGCTTGACCGGCAACCTGAAAAACAATAATTGAAGGTTTCAAATTAGCTGAAATAATCGTCCCAGGTAGTAAACCAAAAACATAAACTAAGAATGGAAAATATGGGTGGGTATGGTAACATGTCATACTCGAAGAGCTCGAAAATTAAGCTATTTAGGGGTGTTTGGATTTATGTTTCGGACCTGATTATGGGGACTGCACGGCACAAAATCAGTTTTTTAACATATGCTCAGGTAAACAGAATTCAAAAATTTCACACTTATTCAAGTTTCGACACGTTTGACAATTAACGAAACAGATTCATTTAACTATTTTAGTATGCTTTTTATGTAACAAACAGATGATCTTTATCATGATACCATGATGCGCTAACTTACAGAACTTTATATAATACTGAATGCTATTTAAAACAAAAAAAAAGTAAAAATTTCACAAATAAATATACACACTGACCTTGGCTGGGTCTATAGTAGAGTCACTTTAATGCTTCCACGGTTTACCACATATATAAGGTAAGATTCAATCCCAACCAACAGTTTCTGGTTGTATCATTGAGTTATCCAATCCTAAGGAAAATATCAAATTCGTGAGATGCTTTGTAAGACCTAAAATTGCTATCATCAGAAAAATATAAAAGAGATAACATTCAAATATTTCTATGGTGCAAAAGAACTTGTGTCTAATTAACAATTATTGTAACCAATTGTATCAGTGGGAAAGTTTTAACATAGCTGTTCACAGAAAAGTATCGTCTCATTTTAACAAATATTATCATTGCTACAAATATTATAGTGGACATTACATGTATTTTACGAGCCCGTAAAAAGTTACCTTTTGAACCTCTTGGATTCGTTGTTTTGTCAACTTATGAAGCAAGTTCAGCTTAGAATCAATAGCAGATTTTTTCTCATCACGCTCTTTTACTTGTTGTTCCAAATTGATTTGAGCCGTGTCCATAAATGATAACATTCATTAGTACTAACATACAAAAAGCAATCAAAACGAGTAACATAAATAATAATTATACCTTCAATTAGTTTAGCTTCAAGCTCCTAGGACTTAGCATTTGCTTCTTTGTATTATGCACGAAGATGCTCAAGCCTCTGCAGCACCTCGTGTCTTTCGTTCTATCACCAGTTCTTCATTCAAAGCCTTTATTTCGTCCAACTCTTTTGTATCGTAGTCAACTGCCATTGCATGTACGGTAGAACCAGCTGAATCTGCGTATACATCCTTTAAATCCCGGAAATACGAATTCAGGTACTCATTCTAAAACCGTAACTCTACGACCAATCGCATCAACTGATCTTGAGTATCATTGGGAATAATGACATTGTCTTCTTTAAAATCTCTATTATTTAGAGGAGTCGCGTTGTTCAATTTGGTAGTTTGTTGGGAAGCGTCTTCGACATGATTTTTCAAGTTATTGTCGATGTCACGTCCCCCTTCTTCCATTATCTTCTAGTTTCTAAGACACTACAATGTTTTTTGTATCTACTCTAACTAGCAACCTAGGATGGCAGACAAATCCCTGTGTAAAAGAAAAGGTTTTTGTTTGTAAGGCAAACAAGGATACCCTCGAACAAAATAGGATACCCTTATAATCATACAAACAGGTGCCCGTAAATAATACAAACTGATGCTATTTCGTGAAACAAACAAATGCCTTAAATTAATTCATGATGCTTTAATAAAAAACAGATCGCCGATGATAAATTTATGGCATAAAAAGGGTTTACATGATTTACTCTAGCCTATTTCAATCCCTACGTAAAAATTACCCATTTTGATCCGTACCAACCCACCTGACCCACCCGTATTACGACCAACAGTAATGGCATGATGTCCAATCAAGCAGGTTAGTAGGTCATACCTCTCCTTCATGTAGTACAAAGCTTTCCCGCTTCTTTATTCTGTGTGTCCATCTCAAAGCCAGGAATCACAATTGTAATTTCAGAGCAACTACTTTAGTTTCAAGATGAGAGAGTTTCCTTATTTCATGGCATGTATCACCACCACCTCCTTGTAGCAGGGCTCCAACAGGTGCATCTAGCGCCTCTTTTAATTTTGACTACACGTGAATGAAAACCGCTATATAACATTCTCATCAGTATGCTTTAATATACAAAAAGATGCCCTAATATAATCTTAAACCAATGCCGTAATAAATTCTAAAACTGATGTCGTAATATATTCTAAAACTGATGCCGTAATAAATTCTAAAACTGATGCCGTAATTCTTTGGTTGTTACCGACTTGCAACAGCTCTTCTTTTGTCGATTGTATGTTTAGGATATCTCTTAGAATATGTCTCCTTCTAATAGTAGACACTTCTACAAATGCTCCAATATAAAGACCTACCTTATGCAACGTTTGGTGATAGATGATTTGACATCGGTAAATACCTTCTACAAATCCTTGACAATGGTCTTGCGATCCCATAAAGATTTCAAAGCCAATTTTAGCTAGCTCATGGGTCCCATTCTCATGTTACATCACAAATCTTAACAAATGACCAATACACCTAACCAAATTTAACAAAAAAATTATAATTTAGGCAAATTGTCATAGATTTAAAGACACATACCTCTGCCAATTCTTCGGCTGTTACCAATTTGTTCCTTTCAAGAAGCTCAAGCCAAGCAAACTCAGGAGTTAGGGATCCTGCAACCAGTAGGTAAGTATATCTATAAATCATACAGGCATACATCTTACATGTTATATAATTAAAGTCAAATAGAACCAACCAAGTTATTTTGAGCTCTTTGTCTGAACTTTATTTTCTACGACATTGAAATTATCAACGCTTGTAACTATATGCGTCATTTGTTGCGGTTTGATGAAAGTTTTCATACATTTTAAACTAACAAATGTGCGAATGCGTTTTTTAAATAATCAAACACAATCAGACATTATATCAAATACGTGGTGTGCAAAATAAATCATTGGTTTTAATTTGATTAATTAACAAAATCAGTTTACTTTCAGGTTACATATTGCGTTATCTTCTTTTTTCGGATGATTGACACTTCAATTTACATGATTAATTGTAGAATCAGTAAGCTAGAGATTGTATTACCTGAAACAAAAGATTCATCTTCATAAAACGGTGGCTAGGTAGCCTGTGACTGAGATGGTGTGGTGACCGGAGAATAATATACTGTTACGGTGTGGTAGTGGTTGGAGGTATATCATTGTGGTTGGAGCAGTGGTGACTGACCGGAGAAGAAGATGAGTATGGTAACGGTTCTGTAGTCGGTGGTTTTCTATAACGATTAAGAATGAGTAGTTGACAAGTTTAGCCCTTCTTCTTTTAATAATTTATAATGTTTACCCCGCGTTTTGATATGTTATAAAATCTACCATGTAGTTTTGTTTTCTAAGTTTTCTATAAATATAAGGTTTTCTCTAGAACCCATCCCTATATATATATATATATATATATATATATATATATATATATATATATATATATATATATATATATATATATATATATATATATATATATATATATATATATATATATACACATCCTATGGGAACTAAGTGTGCATTGATTATTAACAATTTGGTTAATTAATCTTATAAGTATTAACGTAACCTTAAAAACATTACGATGTTGTTTAAAAAGGATATGCACTATAAACTTGTAACAAAATATCTTTTTTTTGTTTTGTTGTTTGTAAGCATATACTTACTTCAAATTTAAATTATTACTATTTTCAGAGCATTATGACTCCACCAGTTGTATTACCGACTAATTTACCAGAGATAGCCCCCGTTCCAGCTATCTCCCCGTCACCGCGATCCGTACACAGTGGATGGCTGTCGGCCTCGGATTCAGAGGATAGCCAGACCATTGGAGCTGCATTCCTTGCTGATTCTCCCACTGCTTCACCCTCAGCCACATTGGTCCCCACCACTGTGGAGGGAGACCAGGTGACTCCTGATCTACCGTCTCTAGCACCACAATCATCACCACAGGGCCATTCTCCCGGGTCTCTACCATCTCGTAAGAGAAGGTATGAGGCTGCTCCCGACTCCATTTTTAAGGTCGGCGAGTGTTCCGAGATGGGACATGCTGATACGGTCCAAGCCCAGATAGCCTCTCTGGCCACACACCAGGAGCAGGATATGATGGAGATTTGCAGCCTGTTGACAGCAGGCCAGTTGGGTTGCACTGCCGCACATGAGCGTATAAACTCTCTCTCTCTCTCTCAGACTATGTGGACAGGAGCCCAAGCAGCTAAGGGTGTTTGGGCCATGACTGACGAGGCATTACAGTGGTTGCTGGAGGAGAACTACCGTCTCCATTGGCACATTCATATCTTGGAGAGCTTACAGTACCAGACCCATGGTGCTCTCACTGCATAGGAGCAGTCTTTGTCCGTCTTCTTCGACCTTGCAACCATACGACATGAGGGAGTGACTACTGAGACTGCCTATCTGCGAGGAGCCGTTGACAGACTTCGATCTCATCTACTGACTACACTCTGTCTTCTCAAGGAGACATGTTTGGCAGTTCAGGCATTGCGGAGTACCAGGAGAGCATCTACAGCTTCCCCAGCCCCACCAGCACCAGCCTCATCCAGCAGACCTGCTAGGTAGGAGTAGAGTAGATGTACTAGATTTCTTTTACATCATGATAAGCTTATGGGATGTACCCCAGCTATCATGGTATAAGACTTTTTGTACTTTTATTTTTCCAGCTGTTGTGATCCATCCTTGTACTGTACTTTTCTTTTCGAACAGATGTTTTTAGATATGATGTGTTGATCCCAAACTTAGATCGATTGAGCTTTGTGTATACGAGATTAGATCAAGTTATACACGTAGATAAACTTTGTTTATGTATAAAGTAATCTAAGTGTTATGCGGAATTAACACTTAAACATGAACACACAAAGATGTAAATAAACTTTCACCTGATTGATAATAACGAACTTGCTTACAATGAAAGTGTTTAACATATGAAAACTTATTATAAAACATAACCTAAAGGTCTTCTTTTATAGACATAAAAAGCCTTGTACAAGAGTCTATGTATCAACTATTCTAGGTAAAGATAATTAAAGAAAATACAATGTTGAACTTATCTTTACTATAAACAAACTAGAAACAAAATACACGTAGACCATATCTTCCTATCAGTGCTTGTCTTCAACCTATCAACGCTTGACTTCTTCTTGTCAATGCTTGATCTGTCAGCGTTTGTTTTCTTCCTATCAACGCTTGTTTTCCTCTTGTCAGCGCTCAAGTGAACTGGCTACATTTTATTCCCAACAATCCTCCCCTAAACTTGATATCTACTGTAGTGATCAAGTTTTTGAATAAAAATTAAGTACTAGGAGGAATCTTACAACGCTTATCATATTGGTAATAAATATGTTTGATCAAATCTTTGGCCACATCACTTGAATAGTCTATCTCCAGCTGAGTTGTCTTCATCATTTCCAAAACTTATTTGGACATGGGATACTGAGCATATACAAGAAGATACTCAGCAAACTTTGTAGAACTCAAATAATAAACACCAGCAGCTGAATACAAACGCCATTGAAGACCACTGAGATCATCTTCAAGATCCTTCCAAACAACAGTATCTTCTTCTGTTGGTCCACACATTCTCTTGAATGTGGACTAAAGTTTTATTCCATTAACTGAAGTAGGAGCTTCAGTCTCATACTTGGCCTCCAACAACCTCCAAAGGTCTACCAAGTCTTCTCTATCAACACTTGCAAAGAAAGATATAAGTTTAGTAAAAGTGTGTACCTCTTTCCCTACCTGCCAATCTTCCAAAACCCACTTTCATCTTCCTTATAGCTTATAATAGGGTTTCTGGCATCAAGAGGTAACACTTGCACCATATCTGAAGCTTCAAATGGTGAGAGCTTGATGCTCCTTCTTATAACAGCTTCACTTGGATTCAATCTATCCATTCTTTAGGAAACTCAAGAGGAACTCCCTTCTTCAAAGGTCTGGGAACAATCATTGTCTTCTTAAGCTCCATCTCTTCTACAAGTTCTTCTTTCCTTTCATCAGAAAGAAGTCTTAGAGTGTTCTCTTCCTGCACTTTAGCCCAAATAGGATAAGCCTTGTACTCCAACTCTTCAAAGGATAATCCCAACAATTTCTTATAGGTCCATCCTGTTCCATGACATCTGAGTAGCATGTAGTACAGCTCCCTTCTATCCCTTTTCAACATTGAGAGAATATTGCTAGCTTTGTGTTTCAGAATTACCTTGCAGTCTTTTTGTACTCTTAGAAGAATCTCCAAACCCATATTTGGTCTGAAATAGTCAAATCTGGATTCTCCATACATCTATCTTCCCAAGCATGTTACATCTGAACAACTTCTGGCATATCAAAATCCACTTGCAATTTCAACTCATTAAGCTTCTCTTTTTCCAAATCATCACCATACTCAAGTCTTTCTGGTTGTTCTATTATCATGACACTTGAGTCTGAACTAGCTTCATCACTTCCTTCTTGTTCATCTGAAGTGGCAACAAATGGTGATTCACCAACCTTCTTACTTTCTTGTTCCACAAGTTGTGCAGCCAACCTTCTATCAAACTCTACCTGTGTTGCATTCTTTGGAACATCTACTTCTACCATAATTCCTTTACCGTTATCTAATGGATCAATGATAGGTAAGGATGATGGTAATACCTGTGAAGATACTTCTTTGATGATAGATGATGACTGGAATACATCAACTTCATCTGCAAGTCTGTCAATGCTCAATTTGCTTGTGTCAGCGCCCAAATTACTCATGTCAGCGTTCAAACTTTGTTTGTCAACGCCCAAATTACCTGTCTCAGCGCCTCTTGTAATTTGCTCCAACGTAGCTGTAAAAGACAAGTCCAAATTTGTAGGAGTTACCAGAGATCTAACAAAACCTGGTTTCTTCTTCAAACTAGTTAGGGCTTCAGCAACACCCAAAGATTCACCATCATGTGAGCCCTTATCACTCACATTAATCTGCTCATCCTTCCCTTTGGAAGATTCCTCCATCCCACGCCTTGTGATAGCATTCTCCAAAATAAAAATCCTCTCCCTCAATTGCTTGAGTTCAAGGCCTTGTGTACTGACAATATGTACCAAGTCTGCATTTTGCTTTTGCAAGCTAATTCAGACAGCCGTCAATTCCATCAATGTCATTGGTTCCAATCTGCCCTCCTCTAAAATGGGTATTTGACCTCCCAAATTAGATTCATGGGGCATGGATGAGGTCTTAAAGATGTTAGGACTGTCTTGGCCTGCATCTAAGCCAGAACCAATAGTCACAGCCTCATCCATAGCACCAACGACACTTGTGGTGGTGGTTCTCTCTGCTACATGGCTAGGACCACTAGAGGAGAACACTCCAGTAGTCCTTTAGCGTTTTTGCAACCTATATTGTGGTGGGGTAGAAGATGATGTGGATTGGGTGGATGTGGGAAGGTTAAGGGGTGTTTGGGTCTGTGAAGGAATGGTGTCAACGTCTGGATTACTCCTGTCAACGCCAACATTTAATGTGTCAGCATCGAAGGGTTCTAGGTTAATTTGCATGTGTTGAGGTGAAGGCAAAGGTTCTGGTATTGGGTCAAGTTAGGGGTGTGGGTCTGGTTGGGGTTGTGCTGCTTCAATAACAGCAATCATAGCTGGGGTGAGGGGTAAGTCACGGTGAGGGGGTGAGTTCATCTTGGTAAAAATAGCTTTCTTTTGCACAGGGATCTCATAAAAATCATCATGATCCCTTGTGCAGTAATTTTGGATATCAAAAACCATTTGTAAAAATCTGGGATAAGCTAAAGTCATTTTACTCCCTTTGTTTCTACACATGCCCTCAAAAATCATTTTTGAATAATTAAACTTTTGCCCAGTTGTAATGCACACAATAGCACTAGCAATGGATCTATTAATCTCATTGTGTGCAGTACACTTGGGACTCAAACATTGTAAGAGTTCATGTATGAGGTACTTCCAGGCTGGGGGAAACTCCTGTTTATGATATTTGTTTAAAGTTCCCTCATCAGGGAAAGGATAACCCAAAGCCCTTAGTCCTTGTTCTATTTCATGAATGCGAAGGGTGGTTATACCATCTGCATCATCAAGATGCAAAGCCTGGCGAACCAAGGCTTCAGTAACCACCCATGTACGCCCATGAACAATAGATGATAATGTAGTCACATTATTAACTGTTGAGGAACTAACTCTGTTCCAAAACTGCTTAATATGTGTGACAGAGATGAGAGGGGCATGAGAAAGAGCATACCTAATAGGGGATGCATTCAAATACGCCACCATCTGGGTGTATTGGGGAAACAGAGCATCATCAGCGTCCAAATATGCAATCATGTTGTGTTGACTCCTGAATCTCAATACCAAATCACTTGGTTTAAATTTTGGTGCCATTGTAGAAGAAAGATTTTTGTGAATATTTAGAAAGATGAATTATAGGAGAAAATTGTTAGACAAAAATGATAGGTACCCTATTTAAAAATAGGAGCCAAATATATAAGAGAGATACATGCATGTGATTGGTAAAAAATGAGGCAACTATTTTCAAAATATCATGATGAAAATATTGAAAAAGAAAATAAGTTATCTCATGCATTAATTAAAAGTTATCTGCTCCCAAAATTACGGCCCCAAATTTCATCAAAAATAACAATTGGGTAGGTCCCAATGAGTGTCAATGGTAAAAAACAACCCATCAACGCCCAACGACTATATTCCTATCAACGTTTGCCAAAGCCATGTCAGCGTCTAAATTGGTCATAACAACGCTTGGAAAAATACTTGTCAGCGTCCAAAAATAAAAATATTAAAAATGAAAAAGGACCTTAACAAAGTAATTTATCCTAGTGAAGATAACCTATAAGTTGATAATTATTATAGGGCGGCAAGCACTGTCTAGTTATGCACACTTGCTTATGCAAGATAGACATAACAGTCCTCTAGTGTCCCTTGCTAACCAAAACTCTTAACAACTAAGTTATCTCATAAAATTCCTTGTAACTCCCAGGTAAAGCCCATGATAAAATCATTCCTAAATCTCCCAACAGACCATAACCAATTCTAGTCCAAAAATGTCTTGGCAGCATGCATAGTATATCAACTTTGCATGCTACAGTGCCTCATGATTTAGTAAAACTAACTCATACTCACCTGTGGACACAATCTAGAATTGTGATAAGAGTATCATAAGAATACCCAAAAGTCCTAAAGGTTCCTAAAACCTCCCCTTAAACTGTGATACATATGTTGCCCAAAAATATGCATGAACAAAAAAAAATTATGTCAAGATAGGAATAGAAAATTCCAACCATCATCCAAGGATCCATAAGCAACTCTGTATCCAATGGTATAATGCTAAAACCACCTGCACATTTAGAATAAAAACCACAAAACTAACATTTTTGTTGACAACATCCCGATAACACTTGTCAGCGTTAAGGAAACCTTTGTCAGCGTTAGACAAATATAGTGGAAAATCTAAATCCTCAAAAAGACCAATAACAATGCATTATCCTATACATACTTTTACAATAAGACCCCAAAACACATATTATGTGAGATTGATCATTACAATACTTGTTACCAAGTATTGAAACCTTCCAGCATCAAAAGGTTTAGTTAATAAATCAGACACATTTTATTCTGTGTCAACCCTATATGGTTGTATTAAACCATTTTCAAAACAATCTCTTATAAAATGATGTCTAATTTCTATGTGTTTTGTTTTAGAATGATGTACAATATTTTTAATAATGCATAAAGTACTGTTATTCTCTACAAAAATCTTGGTATGCATGAAATTATACCCATAATCTAACTGGTTCTGAATCCATAAGACTTGTCCACAACAAGCAGCTGCTGCAACATACTCTACTTTAGTTGTAGAATTGGCCACCACTGTTTGTTTCTTGCATTGCCAAGATATCAACCTACTCCCAAGAAACTGACATCCACCAGTTGTGGATTTTCTATCAAACTTATCACCTCCATATTCACTGTCTGAATATGCAATAAGCTCCAACGGGGAATCCTTTGGGTACCACAAGCCAAGATCTGGATACCATCTAAGGTACCTAAATATTCTCTTGACAGCATAAAGGTGACATTCTTTAGGAGTCACTTGATGGCGTGCACATGCACACACAGCAAATATGATGTCAGGTCTTGAGACTGTGTGATACATCAATGAACCAATCATTGATCTATAGTGCCTGACATCCACATCTTTTCCATCTCCAACTTTTCCCCAAGGGTGTTCTCTATCCATAGGAGTAGTATCCCTCTTTTCATGTGGAGAAAAGCCAAACTTCTTCAAGATCTCTGCTCATACTTATCCTGAGAGATGAAGATACCATCTTCTTTCTGCTGAACTTGTAACCCTAGAAAGAAGTTCATCTCCCCCATTGCACTCATCTTGAATTTGTCTGTCATAAGCTTGGAAAAGTCCTCACTCATCTTTGGATTGGTAGATCCAAAGATGATATCATCAATATAAACGTAAACAAGCAAGACATCCTTACCAGCCTTCTTTGTAAATAGTTTATGGTCTATGGTGCCCCTGTTGAATCCATTTTCCACCAAATAAGTGGACAATGTGCCATACCATGCTCTTGGGACTTGATGAAGTCCATACATTGCTTTCTCGACTCTATACACCTTGTCTGGATTCTCTGGATCTTCAAAACTAGGAGGCTGCATAACATATACCTCCTCAACAATTGTTCCATAGAGGAAGGCACTCTTCACATCCATTTGATAGACAGTGAAACCCATGAAGGAAGCATAGGCTAGAATATCCTTATAGCTTCAATCCTTGCAACTGGTGCAAAGACCTCCTCATAGTCTATCCCTTCCTCTTGTGTATATCCCTGAGCCACTAATCGTGCCTTGTTTCTGACCACAATCCCTCTTTCATCTTTTTTATTTCTTAGAACCCATCTTGTCCCAATAGGTCTGACATACCTAGGACAATAAACCAGCTCCCAAACATCCTGAATAGCAAATTAGTAAAGCTCATCCTGCATTGCTTTCACCCAACTTGGTTCTTTGAGAGCATCAAAAATCTTCTTGGGTTCCTGTTGTGACAGAAAACAGGCAAACAAACATGCTTGAACAAGAGGGGTATCAACCTTCTTGTGTATAGTGTCAATAAATCCACCAAGATTCTGATGAGATCTTCTAGTCTGAACAGGAGTCATGATATCCCCAATAATTTGAGAAGTGGGTTGATTCTTCATCGTAGAAGTGAGCACTCCTCCCTTAAAAAGTTTGTTGTCATCAATCTCATTCTCCAAGTTGCCAATATCTTCTTCAGACTCTCTTCCATCAATAGGTGTATGAACCTCTTCATATGTATTTGAAGGTTCACCTTGTTCAAAATTGGAAGAGAAGATATGCTCAAAAGTGTTCTCAACGCCTAAACCAAGGTTGTCAGCGTTTGATCCATCAACGCCTGAATTGGTGTTGTCAACGTTTGAGCCATCAACGCCTGAATTTGTCCTGTCAGCGCCATATTTTCCTTTGTCAGCGCCTGAAGGACCATGCATGTTGTTAATTGGTGATACTTGGGGACCATCATTTTCCTTTCCAGCAGCAGCAGCAGCAGCAAAAGCATCTGTCCATATGGGAATAGTAACATACTCTTGTATAGGAGATGACTTGTCTGCTTGTAATCCAACCTCTTCATTAACCTGTGTACCTGAAACATCAACAACTGGTTCTTCCACAACATTTGAAGTTACCTTCACAATGTCTGGATTAGTAACAGGCATATATTCAAAGTCCTAGATAGAGTTTCCAAGTCAAACAACCAATTTGGACCACTTTCAGGATCACTAGGTTTACTCTCTAAAAACCTAACATGTACTCTTTCAAGTATACATTTTTCCTTCTTAAGGTAAACCCTATATCCCTTACTCTGCACTGAATAACCCATGAAGTATCCTTCATCACCTTTTGCACTAAATTTACCTAAGGCATCACTAGTATCTAATACAAGTACATGACAGCCAAAAGGTTTGAGAAAACCAATATTAGGTTTCCTTCCCCAAAGTAACTCATAAGGTGTTTTGTTCTGTATCTTGTTGACCAATTCTCTATTCTGAACATAACAAGCTGTATTCACAGCCTCAGCCCAAAAAGCTATGGGAAAGTGAGCATCAGCCAACATAGTCCTGGCTGCTTCAATTAGGGTTCTATTCATTCTCTCAGCAACCCCATTTTTCTGTAGGGTTCTGGAAACACTAAACTGCCTAGTAATCCCTTTCTTGGCACAAAAATCATCCAAGAGCTTATTTCTAAACTCACCACCATTATCACCTCTAAGCATTTTAACTTCATTACCAGTTTTCTTCTCTATCTGAGTAATAAAGTCAATTAAAGTATCAGCAGTGTCACTTTTCATAGCTAAAAAGAAAGTCCAAGTAAACCTAGAAAAGTCATCTGTGATGACAAAGCAGTATGATTTACCATTCAAACTCTCTATATTAGTTGGACCAAAAAGGTCCATATGCAGCAAGTGAAGTGGTTTAGAACTAGAGTGCACCTGTTTAGACTTAAATGAGACCTTGTGATGCTTGCCTTTAAGGCATGCAACACAAGAGTGGTCATTGTGGAAAGCCTTTTCAGGCAAACCAGCAACCAAACCAAGTCTCACAAGTCTGTTTATATTCTTAAAGTTTATGTGCCCTAGTCTCCTGTGCCATAGATTACTCTCATCAACTGAAGCTTTAGCATTAAAACATGACATATTATTATTCATCCTAATACCATTAAGATTCACAATATAAATGTCCTTATGCCTAGGTGTTCTATAGTCAATATATTTCTCATCAGGAATTTGAAAATCCTTGCTCAACACCAAGCATTCAGTATCAGTAAACAAAACTTTATTTTTGTTATCACAAACTTGTGATACACTAAAAAGATTGTAATGAAGTTCTTTTACCAGAAACACATTTTCAAAACATAAGTTCTTGGTGAGAAGAGTTCCTTTGCTTTTGATACTTCCATATCCACCTCCAAAGTAAACCTTATCACCATCCTTAATGGGAGTGAAGTTAGTTAAATAATCTTCCTTCCCTGTCATGTGCCTAGAGCATCCACTGTCCCAATATCCATAATAATTGACCTGTTTTTGAATGCCCTACACATAAAGAAAACAAGTTAGTTTTCTTTGGGAACCCAAGCCTGAGCAGACTTGGATTCATCTTGTTGTTCAACAAGAACAGACTTAGTTCTCATAACAACCCCTTGTTCATCCCTTTTTGGATGAAATACCCAGTTAACCCCAATTGGTTTTGTAATGACCTTTGAAATATAATTAAATCTTTTGCAGGGCATAGAAATCCTATTAGAATTAGGGTTTTGATCTTGCTTAGGTCTCCATGTCAAGCTAGAAGAAGCTTTAGACCCCTTACCCTATGGTTGCAAATATTTAGGTCTGGCAACGTTTCTTTCAGCGTTGGATTTGGTCTTGTCAACGCTAAAACTACCCTTGTCAGCGTTGAACCTAGGGTTTGCTACAGAAACCCATTGCCTATTAGACCAAGTATTGGTCTTCTGAAATGGTCTTCGTCCATGAGTGTTAGACCCTCTGGTGAAGAATGGGGCTGGTCTAACAACTTGTGGACTTTGCTCCACAAAAGTTTTGGGTCTAACAATGTTTGACTTTTTAACAGCGTTGACCTTGGAAGCGTTGACACACTTATATGCTAAATGTGAAAAGCTACCACAAGTGTAACAGGCTTTTCTAGACACAACCCTAGGTCTAGAAGAGAAGAAGCAGGTTCCATTATCACTAACTTGGCTTTTAGGTGACCTAGTATTCCTATACATTTCTGCATACTTAATGCTAGGTTTTCTAACAGTGTTTTAGCCAAGGTCAACAGTCTTGCCAGTGATTGGGTTTGTTACTTTAATATGGGTTGACTTATTAGGATTATCACAAAGCATGCCACCCTTGACAAATAAGGTAGGGTTGGCTTTCTTCCATTCATTCAAGTCAGTCAACTTTTGTCTATACTCTTCAACTGGGGTAAGGACTCTTGGTGGAGGAATAAATTCCTCTTCTTGGAGTTCTGGAAAACCAGTCCAAGATAAGTCCTTTCTTTAGACACCATAGAAGTCCCCAACTGGTGGTGGAACAACAGTATAGTCTTTCATCCTAATCCCAGTCATGTCCTTAGGATCCCTTTGTTTATTAGCACATTCTCCTAGGGTTTGTGAGGCCTTATCAAATCTCTGAATTTTAAGGTCAGCATTATCCTTATTCTTGATAGCCTCATCTAGCTTAGCTTGTAATTCACCATTAACCCTTTCCATGATGTTTCTAACATCATTACTAGCATTTAACTCATGTTTTAAGATATTTATTTTATCTTTTAAGTCAAATTCCATTTTCTTATACTCAGAAACTGTCTTCTCAGTTTGAGTAAGAGCAATTTGATAGTTAGACAATTTGCATCTCTCAGTACTCACATCACTTAACAATCTTAAAACCTCTTTGTTAAGTTTTTCAGTATTTAAACGACAACCCTTACTACAAAAAGCATAATCGTATACCTCATTATCTGATGAAGAGGAGGAGTGTGCCATAAGAGCATATTGAACATGCTCTTCTTCTTCTATCTCAGCAACCAAAGCTTTATCCTCTTCCCCATCTTTAGCCAAATAGCTCTAGTCCCATCCAATACCATCAATTTCTTGCACTGCCACCATGGCCTTTGGATCTTGAGTCTTAACAACTTGGCTTGAGGGTTTTCCAGCATCAAATCTTCTTTGAGATCTGCATTCCCTCATAAATTGCCCCATACGATGACAATTGTAGCACTCAACTTTGGATTTATCAAATCTAGCAGTGTCCTTTGCATTAAAGGTCACCTTCTTCTTAAACCTTCTATTCCACCTGTTTGCTCTTATACTAGCAAGAGCCATGTTCCACTTTATATCCATCTCCTCCAAGTGCTCATCACTTATTTGCTCAAGGTCCTCATATGTAATCACTGAACCATTGGGCAAAGAAGCAATGTATGCGCACACAGTATCCAGATCCAAACCAGCAGGCTTAACTCTTGGTGAGTCAATTTTGTATGTGTCAGCGTTTGAATGTGAGGCGTTGACAGGACATGATCCAGCGTTGACACATGATGATCCAGTAACTGGGTGCATGTATGAGTCCTTCGGATCAAATTGACCTTCACTATGTGAGAAGAAGGCCATGTTGCTATTGGTAGACTTACTTCCATGCTCCAAAAGATTTTCATTCTCCAACAGCCTCAGTTTGTTGTAGATATCATCAAAAGTAGAACTTTTGTGAGTGTTATTGGCAAGAATAGATCTTGCCTCAATCTTCCACGCATCACCAAGGATTTTAAGAAAGGTGGCAATAATGTCAACATCACCAACTTGTGTCCCCATGAAGGACAGCTTGCTTGTAATGTCAAGCAGTCTGCTTCTCACACTGCTAAGCTTCTCATTAGGTTGAGCCTTAAAAACAGCATACTCATGCATGAGTTGCTTCTTCTTTTCTTCTTTAGTATCATCATTACCACCATATGCAACTTCAAGAGCTTCCCAAAGGTCTTTTGCAGACTCATAACCTCTGTATTTGTGCTGATTCTCTTGTCCCAAAGAGAGTTTCATAATGTTTATGGTTTTCATATCAACCCTTTTCTTTGCTATGTCTTCAGCAGACACAACTCTACTATCATCAGGTTTTTCATTCTTATCTGCTTCTGGACATCCAGCAATAGCTGATCTTGTAGCAATGGCATCAGCAATCTTTTGAGCTTTATTGAATGTGTTTCCATATTCAATAATCTCCTAGAGAGTGTAGTCATAGATCCCCAGATATTGCTCAAAGTTGAACTTCCACAGCTCAAAGTTGTTTGCATCAAGCATGGGAATCTTGATGTTTGGTAAGGATGAAGAAGAGGTTACTTCTAGATTGGACATGATGTTTTTAGGGCTTTGTGAAAATTAGGGTTTTGGTGATTTTAGGGTTCTTGTGTTCTTTAAGATCAAAAGTTTCTCAACAAGCTCTGATACCACTTGTTGATCCCAAACATAGATCGATTAAGCTTTGTGTATACGATATTAGATCAAGTTATACACGTAGAGAAACTTTGTTTATGTATAAAGTAATCTAAGTGTTATGCGGAATTAACACTTAAACAAGAACACACAAAGATGTAAACAAACTTTCACTTGATTGATAATAACGAACTTGCTTACAATGAAAGTGTTTAACGTATGAAAACTTATTATAAAACATAACCTTAAGGTCTTCTTTTATAGACATAAGAAGCCTTGTACAAGAGTATACGTATCAACTATTCTAGGTAAAGACAATTATAGAAAATACAATGTTGAACTTATCTTTACTAGAAACAAACTAGAAACAAAATACGCGTAGACCATATCTTCCTATCAGTGCTTGTCTTCAACCTATCAACGCTTGACTTCTTCTTGTCAACGCTTGATATGTCAGCGTTTGTTTTCTTCCTATCAACGCTTGTTTTCCTCTTGTCAACGCTCAAGTGAACTGGCTACATTTTATTCCCAACATGATGTACTTAAGACTACGTGTACCACTACCCATGACAAGGTTAGTCAAGCCTCTGTCTAGGATTTGTTATGCTAGATGAATGTTTAATTCCTTATGGAAATGGCATGTAATCATTTTCTTATGTTATATCTGTTATGCAATGTATTATATTATGAAATCTTGACAGGTTATCCAATTTGTTATGAAATCTATGCATGAAATTTCCCCGTACAGTTAATATAAAAACTGTACTAACCCTTAAACTAATGATCTCATTTTGTATATGACTATAGACAAATGGCTATTACTCGATCAAATCCCAACTATGCAACCACCTCAAATGCTACCAACACCAACCACGCTGAGGCTACTCAAAATGTCACTGCCACCCAACTCAGGGATATGATAAATGAGGTCATCACAGCCGCCAGGGTAGCCAGAGAAGCTGACCGGAATATGAACGATGGTCAAAACCTCAATGTATGTAGAAACCACGCCAACAGGGGTTGCTCTTACCCTAACTTCCTAAAATGCAAGCCGTTATACTACCGAGGAAAGGAAGGAGTTGTGGAACTAATGTAATGGTTTGAAAGGTTGGAAACTGTATTCTGCATCAGTGACTGTGCTGATGAGAATAAAGTCAAATTCGCCACCTACACGCTACTTGAGAGTGCTCTTACCTGGTGTTACTCTTTACTACCCTTGGACATGATGCTGCTTATACTCTCACCTGGTCCAACCTTAAGGAACGGATGACAGAAAAGTACTGCCCAAGAGGCGAAATAAAGAAATTGGAGATTGAACTGTGGGATCTTAAGTGCAAGAACAACGACATCATTTGGTACAACCAAAGATTTCAAGAGTTGATCCTGATATGTACCTGAATGTTCCCTCAAAAGGAAGAGAAGATTGAGAAGTATGTCAATGGACTCCCTGACGCTATTCATGATAGCGTGCTTGCATCACGACTCGCTACTATAGAAAGTGCTATGGGATTTGCAACCGAACTGATCAATAAGCGAGCCTGTAACCTGTCGAAAAGACAAACAGAGAGCAAGAGAAAGTCGGATGAAAGCTCTCGTAGCCAGTATCAGCAGCCTTCCAAAAGACAGGACGTTGGACAAGTTTATGGTACTACTACCACAGCCAGCACCAGGAAATACTCAGGCTCCAAGCCTAAGTGTCCAAAGTGCAACTATCACCATGTTGTTGGGGGTCAATGTGTGGATGCTACAAGTGTGGCCAACACTTTGCTCGTGAATGTCAAGCAAATGATGTTACCCCGGTTCGACCCAACAGCAACCCCGGGAATAACAGCAGAGGTGGGTCCAATGCCCGTGGGAGCGGGAGTGGACAACAGGGAAACCGAAACCCCACAGGTGGAAGCAATAGTGGACCGAGGAGAACCGTATTGTGTTACGAATATGGAGCCCCTAGACATGTGAGACCAGATTGTCCCAAGTTGGCCAACCAAAAAAAGGACAACAAGGGAACTTCATCACGAGTGTACATGGTTGGCAATGCCCAAGTCAACCCGGATTCCAACATCGTTACCGGTACGTTTCTACTAAACCAACGATATGTATCTTTCTTATTTGACACTGTGGCGGACCGAAGTTTTGTATCTAATGAATTTAGTAATATATTGGAACTCACCACATCAGTTTTAGACCCCTACCATACCGTAGAGTTAGCCGACGGAAAAGTTTGTTGGGAATAAATATAAGTGTATTAGTTACCCCTGCTAGTTGGTCAGAGTTTCCCCTGCTAGAGTAAGTTCCCCCCTGCTAAATAACAAAGGCAGGGGGATTGGTTCCCCTGCTGAAGTCAAAGACCCTCCTGCTAGAGGTAAACTTGGAAGAGAATATAACGCGTTTCAGTTACTACTCCGAGATAATTTCCAAGTTTGTTAGTAGTGATCTTGTACGTGAGTCCTTGTATTATAAAAGGACCCACTAGGTTATCATGCAAAGTGTGTCTTTCTTTGTTAGTTTTCATTTCATACTTTAAGGTTTTTGTATCCCTAATACCACTATTGGGTATTCGTATATCTATTATATATTAAAGTTTAACGTTTGCTTTAAACATTTGTTCTTGTGCTAAACACTACATTCCGCATCTTGTTTAGTTACTTTGTATTGCAAAGTTTCTCTAGTGTTACATTTAATCTATTCTCTCTATCACAACCCTGAAACAAGCTAAGGTTTAAGATATTAGTTTTGGGATCCCAGAGCTTGGTGAGAAACTTTGATTAAACCAAGAACAAAACATCCTCAACCAACAACAATGCTCTCAAACTACCCATTCTGGATCCTGAAAACTTTGAACTATGGGAGTTCAGAATTCAACAATACTTTAAGATGGAACACTATGTTCTATGGGAGATCATAGAATTTGGTGATCAATTTCCAAAGACTGTACAAGTTAAAGATAAGGATAAGGGAGAAGAAAAAGGTGAAAGCTCCAAAGGTGAAGCTAAGAAGAAGTCTGCTGCTCTTGCTGACAAGGAGATACTAGCAAGAAGGCATGATGTTAGGGATCACAGTTCCTTGTTGTTGGCTCTACCTGATAGACATCAACTAAGGTTCAGAAAGTACAAGACAGCTAAGGAACTCTGGGAAGCAATAGGCAAAACATTTGGAGGGAATGAGGCCATAAAGAAGAAGAAGAAGAATAAAATGGTTGATCAATTTGCTTCTTTCAAAGCAATTGGTGATGAAGCAATTGGTGCTATCTACAATAGGCTTCAAGATCTGGTTGCTCAGTTAGAGTTCTTTAAAATAGAAGTGACAAGAGAACAGGTGAATACCAGGTTTCTTAACAGTCTTCAGAAAGAATGGTTTGTCTAAAAAGCTATTTGGCAGAATAGGGATGACATAGATGACAAGAACATTGATGACATATACAATAACTTGAAAGTTTTTGAGCCAGTGGTCAATGAGATGAAGTCATTAGGAACCATCCCCACCAATTCAAGTGGATCTACTGATTCCCCTGCTAACATGGCTTTTATATCTCACAGTAGTGGAATCTCCAAAGGCAGTGGAATCGAAGTTGTCCCAGCTACCCATTCCCCTGCTGCTAGATCTGGATCATCTTATTATGAAGAAAGGCCTGTAACATTCATCCTTGACACTGCTTGTGCTTTCATAGCATCCCAAGGGCCACAAGGATCTACTGTGTTACATGAAGATCTGAGTCAAATCAGTAAGCAAGGACCGGAGGAGATAGACATCAAGTGGAGCATGGCTCTATTTAGCATGAGAGCCAACAAGTTTTACAAGAAGTGTGGGAAGAAGATCTCCATCAATCCTTCTGATGTAGCTGGATTTGACAAAACAAAGGTAGAATGCTACAACTGTGGCAAGAAAGGTCATTTTTCTAGGGAATGCAGGGGCCTAAGAATGGAAGTAGCTATAGGAAGGAAAGCAGGGATGATGATTCTGGTGCAAAGGCTATGGTAGCCATGCAGGGGATAGATAGAGCCGGTGGATGGGATTGGAGTGCTGATGAGATGGCATTTATACATGATCTCATCGTTCTTTTCGGGCTTTTAATGCATAAAAATGTCATAAAATACCATATATATGCTTGTGTTTGTTTACTTGTGTATTTTAGGTATGGATATCGTGAAAAAGACAAAAGATCACAAGTTACAAGGAAAAACGGACACGAGAAACGAAGCCGTACAAAGAACCGGGCCCTAATCATGGAATTCTCAACAAATACCCTTGAAGACTTGAAGACAAACGAGATTGATCCTCATTCATTGAAGAAATGACACTTAAAACCCTTGTATATTAATAATTACAAGGTTGGTCCCTTAAGTTTGCCAAAATTACACAAAAGGTCCTTCAACTTTGAAGAAATGGCAAGATTAGTCCCTCAACAAATCAAAATTGCCAATAATGGTCCCTCATGAAGTCAAAGTTACAATGAAGACCTTTGAAGATCAACAATGTCCAAAATCAGCCCTTGAAATATCTCAAAATGGCAAAAATAACCCTTGAAATCCTTTTTCCAAAGTTTTGTGCCAAAACTGCCAATGTGTGAAACTTATTAACAAAGCAAAACACGTTTTAGGGCTGAAAGACCTTGTTTACCAAAAATACCAAAACACAAGGGCTAAACTTGTGCATTTGAAACATTTGAAACCAAAATGCGCCAAACACAATACACTCCCCCATTTTCGGATCAAAACTACCACTATTCACCCTTCATCCACCCAGATTTTACCCCACTTAAAACAAAGGGTAAATCAAAATTACCCATACCCACGTGTGATTCACACATGCAGAATCACATCCCTCACACAAAATCCTCATCTCCACTCACCAATAGGCCCCACCATTCAAACCCGTCCACCAATCAAAACACAACTTGGGCTCCAAGCTTAGCCACGTGTCAAGATCAACAGCTGACACTCATTGCTTCATCACAAAGCTATTTTAAACGGGTTGGATGCATTTTGGACAGCTCACACCAAGAAAACGTCTAGAAAACCAAGGGCATTATAGAGAAATCACATCTAGGGTTTGTGAATAGTGTTTAGCCAGGCATTTGCCTATAAAAGGAGACCTCAACATGTGAGATTCCCTTTGTTCCAGTTTTAGGCTATCAATCTTTGTAATTCCTTTTTAAGTAATAAAATTTGATTTTCTAAATTTTGAGAAATCTTGTTCTTGTTTATTAAAAGTTTGGTGTTGGAATAGCCTAATTCTGAGTTCCATTTATATGTTTGAAGGTTTTTGAGGCAAGGTTTTAGTTGATAAAGCTTGGGTTTCAAAAATCAGAAAGTGCTTGTTTATTTGATCTCACCTTATTGTTTGTTCATCTTAGCAGCATTGGAAGCTGGTACTTGTTCTGCTAGTACCTCAGCTCAAACAATCCAGGGCCTGGATGTAGGTCTTGGAGGTTGGCATCCTTCTCCTTTTTCAATTTCTCTTTTATTTTCTGAATTTTTGTTGAATTTGCATGTTTATGGTTGAATCTGTGTTATTGTGGTTGATTATTGTTGATTTGGCTTGATTTGATGTTATTGAGGTGTTATTGATCTGATTTGTGGGTTTAATCTTCATAAGCTTTTGAAAATTTGTGAAATGAAGTTTTAAAAGGGTGTTTGGGATTACTGCATAAGTTGGATTTGTGGCTTGTTAAGTGTTTGTTTGTTGTGAGCAAGTATTGGTATATGTTATTTGGGTGCATATGTTCATCTGTTTGCAGGTTTTGTGGGTTTGAACACATTGATTCTTGAATTGGCTATAAAATCTTAATAACTTGGTAAAATTGGCTAGGATTTTGAGGACACCTAGATCTAGGCTTAGGCTAGGGCTAACAAGTGCTAAATCATAGTTAATCACACCAGGGTAGAAGGATTTGAGGCTTAAAATTGGATCAAGTGTCAAGTATATCAGCAAACTGTTTCTGCATATTGTTCATTGTTCATCAGTAACATTTTGTGCTTTGATCTTGCTATTTTCTTTGATTCAATGTTTGATTCTTGTTGCTTTGTGTTTATTGTTAGTTAATATAGCTTGTGTATGCATCTGGTTAAGTTTGGTTGGCTTATTTTGCTTAAATCTGCTTATTAAGTGCTTAACTGCTTATTTGCATATCTGGTGCTTATCTGGTGACTGTTTGGCTTATTGTGGCTTATTGTGTGGATCATTTTGTGATTTTATTGTTGCTATTGACTCCTTGTGGTTCACTGATCACAAGGGTGCCTTTGTTTCCAATTGAATCAAACCAAAGCTCTCAAATAAGCTTGGTCAATTAGTCAAAGCAGTGGGAACTCCTTTCCCCTGCTGGTTGCCACTGCTAGTGCAATTTTGGTGTCAGCTTATCAATAAGCTATAATAGCTTATTTTAACCAGCAACAACTTTGTTTTTGTAATAGGTGCTCATATTTTGACCCATTTGTTCATACTGGAGCATTTGGGTGGTTGACTTTTAGGCTTGACTAGAAAACCAACTCCTTTGACTTTTACATAAGCTCTCTTGTGCTTATTCTGGCTTATTGGTTGTGCTTTGGATTTTTGTTGATTGATATTGCTTATTGAGTCCATTTGAAAGCTTTTGCAAGTTGAATCAGCTTCTGAGGTGCATTATTTCTCAAAAACGACTATTTTGTCGTTTTGTGGATTTTTGCTTTTCTATTTTCTGGCTTATTGAGTGAACTTATTGGAAATTTCTTTTGACAGATCTCTTAAGCATCCTAAAAGAGGGTTGTGTGTTAAATTAGAGCTTATGGCTTAATGGGCTGAAAAGCCCAATAAGAATGAGCTTTGTGTTCAATAAGCTGTGATAAGCACATTTTCAGCTTTTGGGCCTTTAGAGTTTTGTTCTTAGAATTAAATTTTAAGTCAGATAGGGCTTTTCCAAGTCAATTGGGCCTAGTTTGACTTTTTGGGCCCAAAAGCCCATTTGTGTTGACTGAATTTGGATTTGGCCCATTTGAGGGCCCATTAGGGGTATTTTGGTAATTTCACTTTGATTTTCTGATTATTTAGGATAAAATAAACTAGTTTGCAAGTTTTTAGAATTTTTTATAATTTTTGGATTTTTAATATTATTTTATTATTATTTTAATATTATTTTTCAAATTTCACATTTTCCAACTTTTTACATTTTTCTTAGGTTAAATACATTAAAATAGGAATTTAACAACTTTTAGAATAATTTTATCACTTTCAGATTAATTTTTATAATTATTTTAAGTTTTAATAGTTTTTAAATCATTTTAAATAGTTTTTATTAGTTTTAAAATTTCTAAAAATAGTTTTTAATCATTTTTGAGTTTTATCAATTGAAAAACCTTTATTTGGGCTTTTTGATAATTTATTTGATTTTTAGGGCTTTAATTAGCATTTAAAAATTAAATATTTAATTTTTTTAAAGGTTTGAAAAAGTTTTGATAACTGGTAAACTCTTAGTTTATTATTTTTGATTTTTGGTGAATTTTTGGTAATTTTTAGTATTTATTTTTATTTTTGTGGTTTTTAAGGTTCTACGTTTTAATTTCTAGTAGTGATTTTGTGTTAATTTTTATTTTTACGTTTTCGTCATCTTCTTTTCTAATCCCCTTCTAAACCAAATATTAATCTCAAATCTTGTACATCTTAGTCACACACATATACCTCCTTGGGAAACGAACTTATTTGGGTCATTGACACTTGATTTTTCCTAAAGTCATTTGTTCAATACTTACCGCTTTTACGCCTTTTCCCTAAGAGGTGTAATTTACCACAATCACTTTGGCGCCGCTGCCGGGGAGGTGTGTCGTGATTAATTTGCATTGTTGTTTTTAATATTAACCAAATAGTATTTGTATTAGTAGAACTCTACTAATACGTATTATCGGTTTTCTTGGTTTTTTCTTGTATAAATATTACTATATTGTATTAAGTATCACAATCAATATACAATATCTCCAAAAGTGTGAAAACGCAACCTTAATTGGGATTTCATCACTCAATTATTGTATTCGAATCTCAAACAAAAAGAAAAGGCAAAAATAGATAAATACTTTCGTGAAGCTCGATTTTGAAAGATACAAACTATAAGGTGGGTATAAGACGGGTATTATAAAATATACCCTAAGGAAAAAGGCTCTTAAGTGCTTCGCGCCGACTCATTTCCCTGCTTGCTTGTGAGTATTTTGAGATTGAAGGCTAATCGAGGGTTTTGCCGCCCAAAGTATTATTATGTATAATATATTTGCTTGGTTTTCTTTGTGATTAAAACCTCTTGAACAATTTGGTTTTCACCAAAGTTCTAAAGTCATTCGAAGGCGTTCACTCCACGTGATCGTTTTCATTCCTTTGAGGCTTCTTTAATCAAGAGTTTGATTCGAGGAGAGATTTTGTAGATTGTTGTCTACGAAGATACACCAAAATCCAAAAAAATTAAATATCATCAAAAACACAAAAAAATTGAAAATTCACAAAACACCCAAAAAGAATCTTCTTTGCTCACCTCCCATTCTTCGTGAAGTTTATGATCACTCGTAATCAAGCAAAACGAGCTCGTAAACGACTTCAAAAGCAAGCCAATCAAGAGACATTGATTGTTGAAGAACCTCCAATTGTTGAACCTATTGTAGAACAAGAAGTCGTCATGGCTAATCGTACTATGATGGAGTTGCTACAAGCACCCACCGAGGGTTTTGGAGAGGCTATTGTGATTCCCGCCATCCTTGCGGAGAATTTCGAAATTAAGACGGGTTTAATGTCGATGTTGTAAGCAAATAAGTTTAGAGGTCACGAGAAAGACAACCCGCACTACCATATTAGGAATTTCAACCGTCTCACCGCAACTAGCAAATTTAAGGATGTTCCACATGACGCCATTAAGATGATGTTGTTTCCATACTCGTTGGATGGACCCGCAAAAATTTTGCTCGAGAAAGAACCGCCAAATTCGATTTTGACATGGGCCGATCTCGTTTCTAAGTTTGTGAACAAGTTTTTTCCACCATCTTAAACAACACACTTGAAAAATGAGATTTCACGATTTGTGCAAAGAAATAATGAAAGTTTTTCAATGGCATGGGAACGCTTTAAAGAAATGTTACAAGAATGTCCACACCATGATTTTACGGAATTGCATCAAGTGGATACTTTTTATAATGGGCTTAATGATCATGAACGAGATTATTTGAACGCCGCCGCGGGTGGTTATTTTTTGTGCAAGACGACAAATGAAGCTTTACAAATCATTGAAAATAGATCTAAGGTTTATAACCCTCGTAACACACCGAGTGTTGCCAATATGGGTTCGTCTTCTTCGTCATAATCGTCTCGTAGCATTAATGCCTTACATGATGAAGCTAATGAGGAAAATCGGTTTTTTGACAGATTTGCTAATCTAATGTCCCATTGGAAGGCTCAAGAAGCTTCCAATTCCGCTTTGGTAAAAGCGGTTTCTAAGAGTTGTTTATCTTGTGGGGGAGCTCATGATCTTTCCGAGTGCATTACCGCGGATGGTAACACTTCGAGTGCTTATGTAGCAACGGGAACTTACAACCAAAACGGTCAAGGTTCCCGCCAAAATCAAGCTCCACCAAACCAAAATGTTAACAATTATCGAAACAACAACCAAGGTAATTACCAAGGCAATACACGCAATTACAACAAAGGGAATTATCAAAGTGGGAATGGACAAATTTCTAATCAAAACCAAAACCGTGATTTTCAAAACACTACACAAGGTTTTCAAAATGCTCACACTAAAAATTTGCAAGGAGAATTTTTGGATTATGCAAAAGCAAATGATGCTAAATTTGATAACATGCAACGTGAGATGATTAGCTTAAGATCCGAGTTGAAAAACGAGCTTAAAAATGAACTTGCTAATGAACTTAAGACTCATGCAAACAAAATGGAAGGAAATGTCCAACGTCTTCAACAAAATCAACAAAAGATGGAATTAGGACAACATGAGATTAAGCAAGAGTTATTAAAAGCGGATGCTAGGCAATCAAAATTTGAGGACCGAATGGCTAAGATGTTTGAAGCAATCATGTGTAAACCCTCTTCCTCGGGTGGTCTTCCTAGTGATACCATTGCAAACCCGAAGGGAGAAATGAAGGTTATTACTACACGAAGTGGTAAAACTTTCAAGGAACCAATCTCTCGTCCAAGTACTTCTACGGAGAAGGAAATCGAGAAAGAACCCGAGGTGATGGTCGAAAAAGAGCACATTACAATCCCACGAAGTACCGCTCATACCACACCTACGGTTGAACCAACACCAATTGTGGAACCCGAGTTTCCAAGGCCGTTGCCTAATGACCAATCCACACCACCTTTACCCTACCCTTCAAGACAAAACAAAGAGAAGTTGCAAGAACGTAACAAACAACAAATCGAGCTTTTTATAAAAATGTTTCAACAAGTGCATTTTGATGTGACTTTAGCCGACGCGTTGTTATATATGCCTCGTTTCGCTTCCACTTTTAAAAGTATGATGAGCGATAAGGAAAAGCTTTCAAAGCTTGCTAATTGTTCTTCGGTTTATCTTAACCGCATACCGGAAAAAGTTGGTGACCCCGGAAAGTTTCTCATTCCTTGTGACATACAAGATATGAAAGAATGCCTCGCCTTGGCCGATCTTGGTGCGAGCATTAATTTGATGCCATTTTCCATTTGCAAATCGCTTTCGCTTTCGGCTCTGATTCCTTCGAACATGTCCATCGAGATGGCCGATCATTCTACGATTATGGCATGTGGAGTAGCCGAAGATGTTTTCGTGAAAGTGGGGAAGTTCTACTATCCCGTTGATTTTATATTAGTTGACATCCCCGCGGATCCTCAAGTTCCTCTAATTTTAGGTCGCTCATTTTTAGACACTTCGAGATCGCTTATCGATGTTCATGCGAGAACTATCACTTTGAGATTCAACGAAGAGGAACTTGTTATAAACGCTACTCAAAACTCGAAACCTTCTCATGTTTATGCAATCGCTACCATCAATCACATTGACATCGTTGATGTGGTTTGCGATGAGTTTTCACAAGAAGTGTTAGGTTTTTCCGATAGCTCGTCAAGTGGCAATCCCACTATTTTGGATCCGATTCTTGCTAATTCCACACCAAATCTCACTCCATTCCAAGGAGGCGATTTCACTTCAAATGAAATCGACAATGAAGATGAGGTGTTGATTAGTGATGATATTTCTATTCCACCATTTCTTTCGTCGATGGAAGTTATGAGTGTTGAACCAAAATCTTCAATCGAGGAACCACCTATCCTTGAATTGAAAGATCTTCCTTCTCACCTTGAATACACATTCTTGGAAGGTGATGACAAGTTGCCGGTTATTATTGCAAAAGGTCTTGCTAATGATGAAAAAACCGAGCTCTTGAAAGTTCTTAAGGCTCATAAAGGGGCAATTGCGTGGAAAATATCCGACGTTAAGGGTATTGACCCAAAGTTTTGTACTCACAAGATTTTAATGGAGGAGGACTACAAACCCGCAATTCAAAGTCAAAGAAGGGTGAATCCTAAAATTCACGATGTCATTAAAAAGGAGGTTCTTAAACTCCTTGACGCGGGAATGATTTATCCTATATCCGATAGCCCATGGGTGAGCCCAATCCATTGTGTCCCTAAAAAGGGAGGAATGACCGTTGTGCCTAATGAAAACAACGAGTTAATTCCCACTCGTGTTGTGACCGGTTGGAGGGTGTGTATTGACTACCGAAAGTTAAATGACGCCACTCGTAAAGACCACTTTCCTTTGCCCTTCATGGATCAAATGTTGGAGCGACTTGCGGGAAATGAATTCTATTGCTTTTTAGACGGTTTTTCCGGTTACTTTCAAATCCCTATCGACCCTCGTGATCAAGAGAAGACTACGTTTACGTGTCCTTATGGAACATTCGCTTATCGTAGGATGCCTTTCGGACTTTGTAATGCACCCGGTACGTTTCAAAGGTGTATGATGGCGATTTTTCATGATATGATCGAGAAGTCGATGGAAGTGTTTATGGATGACTTCTCGGTGTTTGGTAATTCGTTCACGTCATGTTTATCTAATCTCGAACAAATGTTAAAACGTTGTGAAGAAACCAATCTTGTGCTTAATTGGGAGAAATGTCATTTTATGTGTAAACAAGGAATCGTCTTAGGACATAAGGTGTCGAAGGCGGGGATTGAGGTCGATAAAGCTAAGGTAGACGTCATCGCCAAGTTACCTCATCCCAAAACCGTTAAGGGAGTTAGGAGTTTCCTAGGCCACGCGGGCTTTTATCGTCGTTTCATCAAGGACTTTTCGAAAATTTCTCGTCCTATGACACACCTTCTCGAGAAGGATGCTCCTTTTAACTTCAATGAGGATTGTGTTAAGGCTTTCGAAACTCTCAAAAGGAAACTTACCGAAGCTCCCATTCTTGTTGCTCCTAATTGGGAATTACCCTTTGAAATCATGTGCGATGCAAGTGATTACGCTATAGGGGCCGTCTTAGGGCAACGTTATGACAAGCATTTTCGTCCTATCCACTATGCTAGTAAGACGATGACCGAGGCTCAATTAAAGTACACCACAACGGAAAAGTAATTTCTTTCCGTGGTCTATGCTTTTGAGAAATTCCGACCTTATCTCGTCTTAACTAAAAGCATTGTGTATACCGACCATTCGGCTATCAAGTATCTCTTAGCTAAGCAAGATGCTAAGGCGAGATTGCTTCGTTGGATGCTCCTCCTCCAAGAATTTGATGTCACCGTGCTTGACAAAAAAGGAGCCGAGAATCTAGCGGCCGATCATCTCTCTCGTCTAGAAGATCCTCACAAAGATGTTTTCGAGAACAAGGAAATTACCGAAACATTTCCTCTTGAGACTCTCGGTGTAGTGAATTCAAAAGACACCACCCCATGGTTTGCCGACATTGCAAATTACCATGCGGGCAATTTCATAATCAAGGGTATGACGACACAACAAAAACAAAAATTCTTTCGTGACGTCAAGTTCTATTTTTGGGACGACCCTTATCTCTTTCGGATTTGTGCGGATCAACTCGTTCGACGTTGTGTGTTTGGTGCCGAAGCTTCTAATATCCTTAGAGCTTGTCACGAGGGACCCACGGGTGGTCACCACGGTGCTAATCTCACGGCTAAGAAAGTGTTCGATACCGGTTTCTTTTGGCCTTCTATCTATCGTGATGCACACGCACTTGTGAAGTCGTGTGATTCATGCCAACGTCAAGGAAAATCGTCTCAACGTGATGAAATGCCGCAAAACATAATTCAAGTATGTGAGATTTTCGACATATGGGGAATAGACTTTCTGGGGCCGTTCCCATCGTCTCATGGCAACAAATATATCCTCGTCGCGGTGGACTACCTTTCTAAGTGGGTGGAAGCTAAGGCTTTGCCTACTAATGATGCTCGTGTGGTAGTGAAGTTTTTGAAGCAACTATTCTCTCGGTTCGGAACCCCTCGTGCTATTATAAGCGATCGTGGAACCCATTTTTGTAATGACCAATTCGAAAAGGTTCTAAAGAAATATGGGGTTACACATCGTCTTTCTACGGCTTATCACCCGCAAACGAGTGGGCAAGTCGAGGTTTCGAACCGAGCTTTGAAGAGGATATTAGAAAGGTCAATTGGAGAAAACCGTGCTTCATGATCCGACAAACTCGATGACGCTTTATGGGCCTTTAGGACTGCTTATAAGACACCTATCGGTTGCACTCCTTATAAGTTAGTCTATGGGAAGAATTGTCATTTGCCCATTGAGTTGGAGCATAAGGCATATTGGGCCCTTAAGCATGCTAATTTTGACTTGAAGACCGCGGGAGATCACCGGAAAATACAATTGAATGAATTGGATGAATTAAGGGATAATGCTTATGAAAATTCATTAATTTTTAAAGAAAAGACTAAAAAGTTTCATGATTCAAAGATTAAAAACTGGGTTTTTAACGTTGGTGATCAAGTGTTGCTTTTTAACTCTCGTCTTAAGATATTTTACGGGAAATTGAAATCTCGTTGGTCGGGTCCGTTCACCATTACACAAGTGTTTCCATATGGGACCATTGAGCTAGCTCAAGATGATGGTCCTAATTTCAAGGTGAATGGACATAGGCTTAAGCACTACTTTGGTGGGGAAATTCCTTCAATGGTTGCCCCCGACCAAGACACCTTCCCCAATGATAATTAGCATTGAGGGGATCGAGTCGAGCTCATGACTCGGTAATAAAAAACGAGGTGCCTCGTGGGGGAGATCCCATGCTTATCTTTTATGCTCACTATTCACTAATAAGGGGACTTGTACCCTTTCAACTCGTTGTCTCGTGGTTGTTTGTGATTGTGTTATCTAGATCATCATCATCATCTACGATTGAAGACTCTCGTGTTCGTTTACGTGAGCCTCCATCGTTCGTTGAAGAAGTTTTTCACGAATCCAAGACATATCCTTAATTGTTCTAACAATTATCTTTTAGCATACTTAATAAACGGCTTTAGATATATTGTTGATCACCCTTTCCATGCTAGATCCTAAGCATTCGACTCTTCGTCTCTAGTATGGGGGTGCTCCACCTTTAGACACGAAACATTGAGGACAATGTTTACTTTTAGTATGGTGGGGTGAATAGGTACTTGCTTTGCTACGCCCTCACGTTTTCCAATTTTCAATGTTTTGTTTTGCTAATAAGGCTAAAAATGGCCAAAATTTAAATTTTTTCTTAGTTTTCATAAGTGTTTTTAAGACACGAATGTATATTTTCCGATGGGTAGAATAAGAGTTAATTTTTGACTTGATGGGCATTTTGAGCCATTTACATTCCTTAGCCCGCTCAATTCAAGTTTTGCTAGACTTTTATATAGGGAGCTTTAAAACGCGAAAGTCTTAATTCATACGGGTTAAGAACAAGAACTTTTCGCAAGTTCCTATAATTGATTCTAGAAAGTCACTTATCAAGGGAACTTTAAAACGCATTCTCTAAACTTGAAAAAGTCCAAGAAAGTGCAAGATCCTATAGGTGGCTTGAAAACCCAAAACTTTTATTTGATATAGTCTTAATGAAAGCTAATCCAAATTTGGCTTAATTTTGACTTGCATGGGTAAGTATTCACGAGTCTCTTTAATTAGAGGTCTTTTATATAGTGAAGAACGAGAAATGATAGAGTTACACAAGTGATCATGCTAAACGTAGAACATGAAAATGTTCTTTCAAAAACTCATATGTTTTTAATTATGGCTTTTTCTTCCCATAAGATCAATGCATTAGGAATAAATCATAATTGCAATAAGTAAGGTCGTACGATTTGAAAGGTTACTTAGCCTCTAGCGCAAGATCGTTTAAAAGTTGCTCGGGGTTGAATAGAGTTCATAGCCAAGGCATAACTTATTGAAGCGGGACGCGAAGATTGGCGATTATCCAAAAAGGCCCTAACAAGGCATGAGGAGCTCTATTTTTGCTAAAGATCCAAAGATGATGTGAAGTATCATTATTCCTAAATCAATATGAAGGATCGAGACACACGACGAGAAGCAATTACTCCCCTAAAGATCATGGAGAAAGTCTATCCAAAAAGACCCTAACAAGGTATGAGGATAAATATATCCAAGTCCGAAAAGGAGGCGGATCGTTGTATATCAAAATCAAAAGTAAAGATTGAAGAAAAATGATGAAGTCGTGGTCCAATATGAAGAATCTCTCAAAAACGTCAAGTGAAGAAATTCCAAATATATGAAGAGAAGACCATAATTTCGAGAACGTCTTCCCAAGATTTGAAGTATGAAGTACATGCCAAATATCGGTCCGAGAAAGGTCTCAAATCGTGAAACGAGTTATGCCAAGATATGAATTAAGGAGATACACGAGAAGCCGTTTTAAAAGATTTTGTCCTTCGGCTAACTATTGATCAAATCGTGCTACTTTGCTTTCGGACTAATAACTACTCCAATAAGTCAATATGAATCACTTGTGATCCATGACAAATAGATAAAAAATACTAGTAACCCATTTCTTTTTATAATAACTAGGATTGCGGGGAGAAAAAGTATTACACAATTTGGACGTATGAGTAGTGTTAGCATTGTGACTTGTACCAACAATGATCTTGTTTTTGCACTTAGCATGGAATGTATGACAATCAAGGATGACGAAGTTTACTCTAAGGGACATTAACTTGTTTCTATTCTTTGACCGTAAAAGTCACTTTTTGTGATGAAAATCATACATTATGTCTCTACACATCATCGTAGTATGTTGTAAATCTTTTTACTCTTCAAAAAAGGTTAATAAAATTGAACTTTGGTGATGCTTTGATACTTTATTCTAGCATTGCGTGAGGGCACGGCAATGGCTTAGTATGGGGGAGTGATGAGATGGCATTTATACATGATCTCATCGTTCTTTTCGGGCTTTTAATGCATAAAAATGTCATAAAATACCATATATATGCTTGTGTTTGTTTACTTGTGTATTTTAGGTATGGATATCGTGAAAAAGACAAAAGATCACAAGTTACAAGGAAAAACGGACACGAGAAACGAAGCCGTACAGAGAACCGGGCCCTAATCATGGAATTCTCAACAAATACCTTTGGAGACTTGAAGACAAACAAGATTGATCCTCATTCATTGAAGAAATGACACTTAAAACCCTTGTATATTAATAATTACACGTTTGGTCACTTAAGTTTGCCAAAATTACACAAAAGGTCCTTCAACTTTGAAGAAATGGCAAGATTAGTCCCTCAACAAATCAAAATTGCCAATAATGGTCCCTCATGAAGTCAAAGTTACAATTAAGACCTTTGAAGATCAACAATGTCCAAAATCAGCCCTTGAAATATCTCAAAATGGCAAAAATAACCCTTGAAATCCTTTTTCCAAAGTTTTGTGCCAAAACTGCCAATGTGTGAAACTTATTAACAAAGCAAAACACGTTTTAGGGCTGAAAGACCTTGTTTACCAAAAATACCAAAACACAAGGGCTAAACTTGTGCATTTGAAACATTTGAAACGAAATTGCGCCAAACACAATACACTCCCCCATTTTCGGATCAAAACTACCACTATTCACCCTTCATCCACCCATATTTTACCCCACTTAAAACAAAGGGTAAATCAAAATTACCCATACCCACGTGTGATTCATACATGCAGAATCACATCCCACACACAAAATCCTCATCTCCACTCACCAATAGGCCCCACCATTCAAACCCGTCTACCAATCAAAACACAACTTGGGCTCCAAGCTTAGCCACGTGTCAAGATCAACAGCTGACACTCATTGCTTCATCACAAAGCTATTTTAAACGGTTTGGATGCATTTTGGACAGCTCACACCAAGAAAACGTCTAGAAGACCAAGGGCATTATAGAGAAATCACATCTAGGGTTTGTGAATAGTGTTTAGCCAGGCATTTGCCTATAAAAGGAGACCTCAACATGTGAGAGTCCCTTTGTTCCAGTTTTAGGCTATCAATCTTTGTAATTCCTTTTTAAGTAATAAAATTTGATTTTCTGAATTTTGAGAAATCTTGGTCTTGTTTATTAAAAGTTTGGTGTTAGAATAGCCTAATTCTGAGTTCCATTTATATGTTTGAAGGTTTTTGAGGCAAGGTTTTAGTTGATAAAGCTTGGGTTTCAAAAATCAGAAAGTGCTTGTTTATTTGATCTCACCTTATTGTTTGTTCATCTTAGCAGCATTGGAAGCTGGTACTTGTTCTGCTAGTACCTCAGCTCAAACAATCTAGGGCCTGGATGTAGGTCTTGGAGGTTTGCATCCTTCTCCTTTTTCAATTTCTCTTTTATTTTCTGAATTTTTGTTGAATTTGCATGTTTATGGTTGAATCTGTGTTATTGTGGTTGATTATTGTTGATTTGGCTTGATTTGATGTTATTGAGGTGTTATTGATCTGATTTGTGGGTTTAATCTTCATAAGCTTTTGAAAATTTGTGAAATCAAGTTTTAAAAGGGTGTTTGGGATTACTGCATAAGTTGGATTTGTGGCTTGTTAAGTGTTTGTTTGTTGTGAGCAAGTATTGGTATCTGTTATTTGGGTGCATATGTTCATCTGTTTGCAGGTTTTGTGGGTTTGAACACATTGATTCTTGAATTGGCTATAAAATCTTAATAACTTGGTAAAATTGGCTAGGATTTTGAGGACACCTAGATCTAGGCTTAGGCTAGGGCTAACAAGTGCTAAATCATAGTTAATCACCAGGGTAGAAGGATTTGAGGCTTAAAATTGGATCAAGTGTCAAGTATATCAGCAAACTGTTTCTGCATATTGTTCATTGTTCATCAGTAACATTTTGTGCTTTGATCTTACTATTTTCTTTGATTCAGTGTTTGATTCTTGTTGCTTTGTGTTTATTGTTAGTTAATATAGCTTGTGTATGCATCTGGTTAAGTTTGGTTGGCTTATTTTGCTTAAATC
This sequence comes from Glebionis coronaria, assembly GCA_025667525.1. NCBI lineage: Eukaryota > Viridiplantae > Streptophyta > Magnoliopsida > Asterales > Asteraceae > Glebionis > Glebionis coronaria. The sequence continues at coordinate 119,687,913 of CM046882.1, read as the reverse complement.
TGCTTATTAAGTGCTTAACTGCTTATTTGCATATCTGGTGCTTATCTGGTGACTGTTTGGCTTATTGTGGCTTATTGTGTGGATCATTTTGTGATTTTATTGTTGCTATTGACTCCTTGTGGTTCACTGATCACAAGGGTGCCTTTGTTTCCAATTGAATCAAACCAAAACTCTCAAATAAGCTTGGTCAATTAGTCAAAGCAGTGGGAACTCCTTTCCCCTGCTGGTTGCCACTGCTAGTGCAATTTTGGTGTCAGCTTATCAATAAGCTATAATAGCTTATTTTAACCAGCAACAACTTTGTTTTTGTAATAGGTGCTCATATTTTGATCCATTTGTTCATACTGGAGCATTTGGGTGGTTAACTTTTAGGCTTGACTAGAAAACCAACTCCTTTGACTTTTACATAAGCTCTCTTGTGCTTATTCTGGCTTATTGGTTGTGCTTTGGATTTTTGTTGATTGATATTGCTTATTAAGTCCATTTGAAAGCTTTTGCAAGTTGAATCAGCTTCTGAGGTGCATTATTTCTCAAAAACGACTATTTTGTCGTTTTGTGGATTTTTGCTTTTCTATTTTCTGGCTTATTGAGTGAACTTATTGGAAATTTCTTTTGACAGATCTCTTAAGCATCCTAAAAGAGGGCTGTGTGTTAAATTAGAGCTTATGGCTTAATGGGCTGAAAAGCCCAACAAGAATGAGCTTTGTGTTCAATAAGCTGTGATAAGCACATTTTCAGCTTTTGAGCCTTTAGAGTTTTGTTCTTAGAATTAAATTTTAAGTTAGATAGGGCGTTTCCAAGTCAATTGGGCCAAGTTTGACTTTTTGGGCCCAAAAGCCCATTTGTGTTGACTGAATTTGGATTTGGCCCATTTGAGGGCCCATTAGGGGTATTTTGGTAATTTCACTTTGATTTTCTGATTATTTAGGATAAAATAAACTAGTTTGCAAGTTTTTAGAATTTTTTATAATTTTTGGATTTTTAATATTATTTTATTATTATTTTAATATTATTTTTCAAATTTCACGTTTTCCAACTTTTTACATTTTTCTTAGGTTAAATACATTAAAATAGGAATTTAGCAACTTTTAGAATAATTTTATCACTTTTAGATTAATTTTTATAATTATTTTAAGTTTTAATAGTTTTTAAATCATTTTAAATAGTTTTTATTAGTTTTAAAATTTCTAAAAATAGTTTTTAATCATTTTAGGTCATTTTTGAGTTTTATCAATTGAAAAACCTTTATTTGGGCTTTTTGATAATTTATTTGATTTTTAGGGCTTTAATTAGCATTTAAAAATTAAATATTTAATTATTTTAAAGGTTTGAAAAAGTTTTGATAATTGGTAAACTCTTAGTTTATTATTTTTATTTTTGTGGTTTTTAAGGTTCTACGTTTTAACTTCCTAGTAGTGATTTTGTGTTAATATTTATTTTTACGTTTTCGTCATCTTCTTTTCTAATCCCCTTCTAAACCAAATATTAATCTCAAATCTTGTACATCTTAGTCACACACATATACCTCCTTGGGAAACGAACTTATTTGGGTCATTAACACTTGATTTTTCCTAAAGTCATTTGTTCAATACTTACCGCTTTTACGCCTTTTCCCTAAGAGGTATAATTTACCACAATCAAGTGCCATGACAGAGAGTGTTGAAACAAATCAAGCATTAGTTGCTGAGGAAAAAGAGGAAGATTTTGCTCTTATGGCCATGTCAAGCTCTAGTTCAGACAATAAGGTATATGATGATTCATATTGTACTAAAGCTTGTAGAAAAAAATACTTAGTCATTGAATGATCAAATAAGCAAGATAAAAGTTGATTACATTACTTGTGATAATAACCGTGATAACTACAAACGTGCTTTAGAACAGCTAGAGTCCACCATAAGAGAGTAAACAAAGAGAATGTGATTATAGAGATCATATTGTGGTTTTAGAGATAGATGCTAAAGAAAATAATGATTCCATTAAGGAATTAACTGCTGAACAAGAAGTTTTAGATCTAATAAAAAGATGGATGAAGAAACTGTTGAAAAATTTGGAAAAGCTTCTAAAGCATTAACTAAAGCAGTTGAAATTGGACAGTCTCCTAGGGACAAAATAGGTTTTAGGGTCAAAAATGAGCATGATACTATACCACCACCACCTGCTAATATTCATGCACCATTTCCTAGAAAAGACTTGTCTTGGACTGGTCTCTCTTGTTTCAAGAAGCAGGAAGATATTGAATTTGACTTAAGTGCTTACATACCTAATAATTTAGAAACAGAAGAACCACTAGTGAAAACCAGTACTGTTAGGGACTTTGAAAAGGAACAAATTGCTTTAAAACAATGGAAAATAGATAACCTTGTTCTCTTTTCAAGAGAAGGACTTTTTGGGAGTGATTCATGTTCTAAGTGTAGTTCACCCAAATCTATATCAGGATCAAAGTCCTCTAAGTCTACTGTTAAATATGCTGGTATGTATAGGTCTGTTAGAGGTAACCAGAGAAATTGGAATGACCAAAAGTCTCATCAATTAGGAGAGGACTTTGTGATAAACACCAAACCTTGTTTCACCTGTGGCAGTTTTGATCACACTTATCAAGACTGTCAGGCACCAATGGAAGTGGTGGCTGCAAATCCTTTAAAGGACATGCAACCAAAAGCTATTCTTCTAGATGCAGGGGCAAAATCCTTTTCCCCTGCCAAGTATGTTGCCCCTGCTTTGAGAAACAAGGTATCTGATAAGTATGTAGTTCCTGCTCTAAGAAAGGTGAATGATGCATATCCCAAGTCCAGCCCTTCCATGACTAATACTGCATATAAATCTGTATCTAGACCTTACCAGCACATCAATAGAGGCCAAAACAAAAGATGGATTCTCTCTGCTAAGCATAGGGATTCCCCTGCTAAATCTAGGGTATCCCCTGCTAGCAAAGTTTTGCCCTCTAGAAACATGGGCAGATGGGGAAAAGTTGTGAAAGCCGCAGCTCGTTGGGTTTGGGTACCCAAAAGGGGTACTTAGTCCAATGGTGTATCTCTAGTCTTTGACAAGCTATCTTATATTGATACACGAGGTAGATCCAAGTCTGTAATGGCTTGGGTCCCCAAGAGAAATCAAATTGTTTTTATTTTTGCAGGTGACAAAGAAGACTAGAAATGATAAAGCCTATTGGGATAGTGGATGCTCAAGGAGCATGACTAGACATAAATCTTATCTGTCTAACTTTGTTCCCCTGCATGACAATTATGGTGTTTCTTTTGGAGATGGGCATGGAACAATCACATGAAAAGGAACTATTGTCACCAATAGGATGACCTTTGAAAATGTTTACTTGGTGAAAGAACTCAAGTACAATCTCTTCAATGTGTCCCATATGACTGATAACAAGAACTTTGTCATGTTTACAGATACTAAATGTCTGGTGTTAGGAAAGGAGTTTGTCTTACCACCAAACACTCTAATAAGTGTGAAAACACGTATCCTTTTACCACTTATTTCCAATAATAACAAGACCAAAACGTGTGATTTATGTCGTAAAAGTCGGAATTATGCGTGGTTTGTGTTTTTATTTTGTTTTAGGACCAAAATATGAAAAAGGAAGAAAACACGGGCTTTCACGGGCTTTTATCGAAGAAAACGGGAAAAGACGAAGTCAAAAGATCAAGAGTGCAAAAAGAACGGAAGTCTAAGACCTATTCTGAAGATTTATCGAAGAAAAAGTCTAAAGACGGAAGTTTAACGAAGTCGAAGAACTTAAGTCTAATAGAAGAAGAAAATTAAAAGACAAGTTCAAATCCCGACACGACATCGACAAAAGACAAAGAATTAAAGTCGAGTCGAGAAGACGTGAAGACAGAAAGAAAGAAGATGCAACACATGCACTCCTTCCACCTTCCCTATAAATACCCTCCTAATTGTCATTAGGAGGGAGTTAGTCTTTAATTTTTAGTTTTTCATTTTTCACTTTTCTTTCTAGTTTTAGATAGAGAAAATCTTAAACTTTCTCTCACTAAGTTTTTCTTTGTTTTCATCTCTTAAATTTAAGCTTTCTTTAATCCTTGTATTTGGGATTCCATTAATCAATTTCAAGTTAAGCTTTGTGTTATTTAATCTCCTTCTATATTTCTTGGTTACTTTATCTTTGATCCGAATTACATATCTCATTCATATGACTTGATGTTTTCGTGATTAAAGGATTGATCTTCTTTGTTCCTACATAAGCTCTTACGTATAAGGTATAAGCTCTTCATGCTTATTGGCTTATTTCGAGTTTAGCTTATTGATTTTCGGATTTCTCTAAGGTTTTAGTCATATTAAAGTTCATTTCATTAAGTTGATAATCTTTTATGTTTTACAAGTTGTCAAATTTAAGCTTTTCAAGTTGTTTAAGTTTTGAATAAAATAGATTATTGATTGTGCTTATTGAGTTTTAATATTTCCACCAATTTCGGATTTAGAAGTGCATCCCATCGTAATCTTGGGGCTTCACACATTCCGACGGGTTTCTCCACATTCCGACGGGTTTCTTCACATTCCGACGGGCCTTAGTGTTTTGATGGCAATAACCCATTAGGGTTTTACTTTGCGATCAGGTTGTCATTCCCCCCTTATTCCGATCTGGATTTCGATCGCGCATTGCGATTACACATTCCGACGGGATCAAGGTCTTTGCGAAGACGAAGTGCTGCCCAATTTTACTTTACATCATTCCGATCTGGACCACTTTGCGACAGAAGTGTTGGATTATTCCGATCTGGATATTGCGACCACTCTACATTCCGATAGAATTGACCTTGATTATTCTGATGGTTATTAATACAAATTATTCCGATGACTTGTTTATGCATTCCGATGGTTGTAATTTTGGTGTATTCCGATGGACATGATTTGCATTATTTCGATTGACTAGGTTTTTAAGTGTTAAAGTTTTTCAAAGTTTTAAGTTTCAAGTATTTTCCTAATTAACTTTAAGTTTAATTTTGTCAAAGCTTCTACTTTACTCATCGACAATTTTCATACTTGCTCTTAAAATTAGATAACAAAACCAAACCAAATCATTTTGCTCACCAAAAGACAATTGAGTCGCACTTTAGACCGGTTATCAATTCGAAAAGACTTGGGACAACAATATTTTATACTAGGGTAAAACCGAATATTAAATGGCGCCGCTGCCGGCTCTTTTCGTTACGAATAAAGGTTTTTAGTGAGAGACGCATTGAATTTTGGGATCCGTTCTTTGAACGTTATTTTCCTCGCTTCAAAAATTTGCAAAAATCCTAAAAAAAATATAAAACTCTTCAAAAAAATACAAAAACATTAAAAAAAAAGCAATTCTTTTCCAAAAGGTTTTGCACCAAAAATATTATATAGATATTCTCTCTGTGTATATTTTTCTTCTGCAGGTGTATGCGTACTAGATCTTCGAACTATTCTAAGCCCGAGACTCGTGAAGATTTAGATATGGCTGGTGTTAATAACAACAATAATAACCCACCTCTACCCAATCTCAATAACAACAATAACAACAACAACAACAACAACAATGTCCACCTACCTGATTTACGAACATTGGAGGAATTGTGTCAACCCACCATGAACGGACGCGGAGGCCCGATTGCGCCGATGTACGTCACGGCTCAGGAGTTTTTGTTGAAGCATCACATGATCCAGCAAGTGCAAACTAACCCGTTTCACGGAATTCGGGATGATGATGCCAACAAACACCTCGACAAATTCATTACCATCACCCACAGTATGAAGTGCCCCGGTGTTTCTATGGATGACCTTCGCCTTCAACTTTTTCCCCACTCGCTTTCTCACCATGCCGAAAAATGGTTTGACCGTCTCTCGAAGAATTCTATTCATACGTGGAATGACATGACTCAACGCTTTTTGTCGCGCTACTTTCCCCCATCCATGGTCACCAGCCTTCGTAACCAAATTAGTGGATTCATGCACGACAATGATGAATCACTCTTTGATGCTTGAGAACGATACAATGATTTGATCGACCGCTGTCCAAATCACAATATGCTCCCCGTCACTCTCATTGATACCTTCTACAATGGTCTCACTTTTCGTGATCGTGACACGATCAATGCCGACGCCGGTGGTACTTTTATGAAAAGGAGACCGGAGGAGTGTCGAGAGTTGATTGAAAACATGACTACTCACCACAAGAATTGGGATTCATCCGCATCCTCAAGATCTAATTGGAGAGTCACTGTTTCTTCTACTAATTCCAATCCCGAGATGACTGAAATTTCTCGACAACTCGCTGAGATGAACAAGAATTTCATGACCATGGACAAAAACCACTTTCAACAAGCTAAAGCCGTTGCTATTTCTTGTGACACATGTGGTGGTCCTCATTCTTATAATGATTGTCCTTCCACTCAAGACAATTTTTCTGAAAACGTTAACGCAGCATACGGTACTTATCCCACGGGAGGCTATCAAGCCCGCCCTCAAGGAGACCGTAGCTTGCTAAGTTATCGTTCCAACAAATATCTTGCTCCACCTGGTTTCCCTCCTGCCAACCAAAACCAACAACAAAGCTATAACCGAAACAATCAATCCCAACCTCATGCTAACAATCAATATCAATCCCAAAGAAACCCATACCCAACTCAAGGAAATTCTCAAGCTTACCAAGCTCCACCTCTCAATCAACCTATGGCATTAAATCAAGACGTCGAGACGTTCATGAAGACTAATCGGGAGCTGGTGACGAATCTTCAGAGTCAAGTCATCAACTTGAAGGGCGAAATGGCAAAACAAGGGAGCGATATTCGAGCCGAGCTAAGGAATGACATTGCAAAACAGAGCAATGAAATTCGTGCCGACATCAGAGATTCTTTCAGCACTCAAGCGCTTAACATTCGTGATATGATTGGTTCGCTCATCCAAGGTAATCAACCCTCTTCTTCGGGTACTCTTCCGAGTAACACCGTTGCGAACCCAAGAGGGGAGATGAAAGCAATCACCACTCGTAGTGGAAAAGGTTATATGGAATCCGAGCTTCCTACACCTCCACCCGTGATTGTGAACAAGGAAAAAGAGCAACTTTCCTCACCTCCTTCACCTTCTATCCCCATTTCCCCTAAAGCCTTCTTCTTCATCCAATATACCTTATCCTTCAAGGTTGAGGAAAGAGAAGCAAAAGAGCAAGGATGATATTCAGGTTTCAAACATTCTAAAAATGTTTAAACAATTGAATTTTAACATCTCCTTTGCCGAGGCTCTCGCTCACATGCCTAAATACGCTAAGATGTTTAAAGATCTTCTAAGTGATAAGGAGAAGCTTCTTGACATTGCTCAGACCCAACTTAATGAGAATTGCTCTACCGTTCTCTTAAGGAAATTTCCCACCAAACTTGGTGATCCGGGTCGCTTCTTGATTCCTTGCAACTTCCCGGGAGTAGAGAATTGCATGGCCCTAGCCGATCTAGGTGCCAGTATAAACTTAATGCCTTTAAGTGTTTGGAAGAAATTATCTCTCCCCGAGCTAGTCCCCACCAAAATGACTTTGCAATTAGCCAACCGTACGGTTGCTTATCCAGTGGGGATAGCCGAAGATGTCTTTGTTGGCGTTGACAAATTCACCTTCACGGCGGATTTTGCTGTCGTTGACTAAGAGATGGATCCTCGTGTTCCATTAATCGTTGGACGTCCCTTCCTGAGGACCGGTCGCACTCTCATTGATGTAGCCGCGGGCGAAATAATCATGAGAGTTGGTGACGATAAAATTGTCTTCAACATGGGTAAGATTTCTAAGCAACCTTATTCATATGAGAGTGTTAATGCTATTGATGTTCTCGATGAGGCTTGTGAAGAACATTTTCATGATGCTTGCAAAAGTACTCTTTCTTCTCTACCCAATGTTGAGACCGTTGCCTCAATAGCTCCGGCATTGACTCCTTTTGGAGAACGTGACTTGGATGATTTCGAAGCGAGCTTGGGTCCTCTTGATATTAAGTATGATAATGTGTCCACCAATTGGGATGAAGACATTCGTACTATTGAGAGACTTCTCAATGAGGACCCGTTTTTTCCTCCTTCTCCTAAAGAGGTGACTAATGATGATCCATCGTTAGTTACACCATCTATTGAGGATCCTCCTACTCTTGAGCTTAAGGACCTACCTCCTCATCTTGAGTACGTTTTCCTTGAAGACAACGACAAGTTACCGGTCATCATCGCGAAGGACCTGAAAGAAGAAGAAAAAGCCCGACTTATCGCCGTGTTGAAGAAGCATAAAAGAGCTATCGCTTGGAAAATCTCCGACATTCGCGGAATTGATCCTCACTTCTGCACACATAAAATTCTCATGGAGGACGACTTTAAGCCCACAATTCAAAGCCAACGAAGGGTGATGTGACAACCGTGGTTTTGGGTTTGTCACTTGGTCTTACTTTTAGGTTATTTTATGTGTGCTTACTTGAATTGTGTGTTTAGGTGTTTATTTTGTGTGAACGAGGTTGGTGTGGCTATTGTTTATGAGTATAGAGTACTCATAAGTAAATTGAGGAACGGTTATTTCATGTTCATGAGCTCACAATTAGTGACTATGAAATGAAATGGTGTTATTTTGGTGTTTACGTATACGTATAAGTATTATAGTAATAGTGTATTTTTTTAGGATTTACGGTTTAGCATTTAGAGGTCTCGGGTGAGGTAATTATCCATATGAATATTTTTCGGGATGGTTTTAAGTCATTTAGGACTTAGTTATAAAGTTTATTTCAAAATTTGAGATTTTTTATAAAAGTGTATATTTTACGTCTTTTACGGTAAAACGCGTAAATTTGACAAGTTTTACGGTTTTGAGGTTTTGGGAGTTTTAGGAGCTGAAATAAATTAAGGTAAATTAAGGTAATATTAATAAGATATTAATTAACAATAAAAAGAAAAAAAATAAAGAAAAAAACGAAATTAGGGGTGTTTGGGTCGGTTTAGAAGAGAAAAAAAGGAAAAAAGGAAAAGATTTATGGTAAGTGGTACTTGGGTTGGACAAGGATTGTTTTGGCTATATAAGGAACCCCAACACTAAATCAAACGCTTTTTTTTCTTTCCCTGGAGTTATAGTCGACTAAAAGAAGAGGAGAATTAGGGTTCTTCATAAAAATTGGGTGTTTTTCATCTTCCATTGAATTAAAGGTAAAAACCTTCATTAACCTTTTTGATTTAATTGTTTGTGTTTAATTAATCATTCTTATGATGGATTAGGGTTAGGGTTTTTATAAAATCAGTAAAATAATGATGTGATAATAATAATATGATGATCATATAATCTAGGGCTTGTATTAGATGGGGTTATGGGTAATTAATTTGTTCAATTTGTTTAAACCCGTTTTTAAAAACTGGGCAGATTTTTGAGTCAATTGTTTTGATCATATCGGGAGTTCTATAAAATCTTATTTTACGATCCAAGTACCCCCTGGAAAGGTATTTGAAGTGGCTTTCCAATGCAAGAAACGAGAACTAAATTGGAGGTCGGGAAGAGATTCAAAAACAGGTTACAACAGTCGGAGGTCAAAACAGTTTTGAATTCAGCCTGTTTTCTTTTTAAGTTTTGGGTTGTTTGGGGTACTTAGGGTCGCATTGGGATCTTCTCACCAACGTGAGAGATGGTTTATATATTTTAGTAAGTATCTGCACTTGGGCTAAGGTTGTGGTTTAGGGTAAGACCCCTTAATGGTAACAAACTTTTAGTACGTTTAAAATAAGGAAATCTGGAATGACAAAAGTAGATATATGTATATCGGGGCCTTAACAGTAGCTTTAAGGCTAGGTCAAGTGGTAAGTGTTAGCCAACATACGTAAGGGTATGAATATTCCTTTTACAGAAACCATGGGTATGTTTAAGTGGACGTTTGACTTAATGTTTTGAGACCTAAAAATTGGGACTGTTTTGGGTAAAATATGAACGGGTTAGTTGTTAAACTTAACCAAGTTAAGGACTTGTTAAGGAAGGGTAATGGGGTGATTAGAGATTGTCAATGAGGTAAATATGTGGGAATAGACTAGATGTCCATCATAGGTTAATGAGCCATCTTAGTGATTGGTTCGTGTATTGATTTCGTGTTTTTGGTTTGTTAGCTTGTTGCTAGTGCGAGGACTTGTGAAGAAGCTATCAGGTGTGTTTCATAATCCCATGTTTACTATTGTTTTTGACTTCCAGATGGGATGGAAGAGACACTGTGTCTTGTTTTTCTAAATTAATGCTGTGAATGTTTTATGGTTTGAGATGGACTTGTGTGTACATTTATGTGATTAACTGCTATGTGATTCTTGTTTGTGTGTGATCTGGATTAAAAAGGTACATAGGTGTATGGGCGCCTATGGGACCTATGGTTAATGGTAAGGCATGATGCCTTGGAAATTGTGATTGTTGGTAAGGCGTGATGCCTTGTAAATTGTGATTGTTGGTAAGGCGTGATGCCTTGTAAATTGTGATTGTTGGTAAGGCGTGATGCCTTGGAAATTGTGATTGTTGGTAAGGCGTGATGCCTTGGAAATTGTGATTGTTGGTAAGGCGTGATGCCTTGTAATTGTAATGATTGATTGAACTTGAATGTTAGTTGTTAGTACATGATTGTAGCGCATTGTCCATATTTTTATTGGTTTATAGTATTCACAGCTTATGACTTGTCTTGTGTTGGAGTCTAAACCTATGACTCTCACCAACTTTATGTTGACGTGTTTTAGTGTCTCTTTCAGGTGATGCTTTGGTTAGGCGTGAGAACTTAAGTGGCTAGGATTGGAGAAGCTTAGGAATGCATGTAGAAGGAGAATCCCCGTTTCCTTCTTAGTTTTATTTGTTTGTTCATTTTAATAAGTGATACTGTGGCACACATATGATTGTTTTGGTATGATATTTGTTGTCTTGGGTAAGAAGTAGGATTGTTACTTACTTACCTAGACCCCTTGCATTTGTTGAGATATTGTCATGACCTTCGTGTCACCATTTTTATGACATTTCTTATATCATATAGTTATCTCTATAGACACGCCATGTTGTGATGATATCCATACGTCGCGCCCCATATTCCGCCATGGTGGGGTGTGACAGGTGAATCCTATAATCCATGAAGTCATCAAAAAAGAGGTTATCAAACTTCTGGATGCGGGTATGATTTACCCTATTTCGGATTCACCATGGGTTAGACCAGTCCATTGTGTGCCTAAGAAAGGCGGAATCACCGTTGTGCCAAATCAAAACAACGAGTTGATTCCTACCCGTCTCGTTACTGGGTGGAGAGTTTGTATAGACTACCGCAAACTCAATGATGCCACGAGAAAGGATAATTTCCCTCTACCTTTTATGGACCAAATTCTTGAACGTTTAGCGGGTAATGAATATTACTGCTTTCTTGATGGTTTCTCGGGTTATTTCCAAATACCCATCGATCCCCAAGATCAAGAGAAGACAACATTCACTTTTCCCTATGGCACATTTGCTTACAAACGAATGCCTTTTGGCTTATGCAATGCCCCCGGGACTTTCCAAAGGTGCATGTTTGCTATCTTCCATGACATGGTTGAGCAAACCATGGAAGTCTTCATGGATGATTTCTCGGTCTTCGGGGATTCCTTCTCTTCTTGCCTTGCCAATTTGGAACGTATGCTTAAGCAGTGTGAAGACACTCGCCTTGTTCTGAATTGGGAAAAATGCCATTTTATGGTAAAAGAAGGCATTGTGCTAGGACACAAAATCTCTAAAGCCGGTCTTGAAGTCGACCGTGCTAAAGTAGATGTCATAGCCAAATTACCTCCACCTTCAACCGTGAAGGGTGTGAGAATTTTTCTGGGTCATGCGGGCTTCTATCGTCGATTCATTCAGGATTTCTCTAAAATCGCTCGCCCGATGACCCACCTCTTGGAAAAAGATTCTCCTTTTATCTTTTCTAAAGAGTGTCTCGAAGCCTTCAATCTTCTTAAGGATAAGCTAACTAAGGTACCGGTCTTGGTTACCCCTAATTGGGAGTTGCCTTTTGAATTGATGTGTGATGCTAGCGACTTTGCTATTGGTGCGGTTTTGGGCCAACGAGTGAATAAACACTTCCAACCAATCCACTATGCTAGCAAAACAATGATGGGGGCTCAATTGCATTATACAACAACCGAAAAAGAGCTTTTAGCTGTTGTCTATGCTTTGGAGAAATTTCGCCCCTATCTTGTTTTATCCCCCACCATCGTATACACGGACCATTCCGCGTTGAAGTACTTGATGACTAAGCATGATTCTAAGCCAAGACTTCTTCGCTGGGTTTTACTCCTTTAAGAATTCAACATTGAAATTCGCGACAAGAAGGGAGCCGAAAACCTGGCCGCAGATCATCTGAGCAAACTTGAGGATCCATATCAAGGGGATCATCCGAACAAAGAGATCAATGACTCTTTCCCCCTTGAGACCTTAATGTCTATAAATCTCAATCTTGATGACGCCCCGTGGTTTGCGGACATTACAAACTACTTAGCGGGTGGTATTCTCATCAAAGGATTAACATCCCATCAAAAGAAGAAGTTCTTGAATGATGTTAAGACTTACTTTTGGGATGACCCTTATCTATTCAAACAATGTGCTGATCTGATCATTCGTCGTTGTGTTGATGGGCCGACATCTTTTGACATTCTCCAAGCTTGTCACAAAGGACCCACCGGTGGTCACTTTGGTCCCAACTACACCGCTAAGAAAGTGTTTGACTCTGGATTCTATTGGCCCACCATTTATCGTGACGCTCACGAAATGGTTAAGCATTGTGATGCTTGCCAACGCCAAGGCAAGATCACACATAAGGATGAGATGCCTCAAAATTTCATACAGGAATGTGAAATCTTTGACGTATGGGGCATCGACTTTATGGGGCCATTTCCATCCTCCAAAGGGAACAAGTACATCCTCGTCGCCGTTGACTACGTTTCTAAATGGGTTGAAGCAAAGGCTCTCCCTACGAACGATGCGAGGGTGGTTGTGAACTTTTTGAAGCAGCTTTTCGCTCGATTCAGCATTCCTCGTGCTATCATCAGTGACCGCGGGACTCATTTTTGCAATGATCAATTTGCAAGAGTCATGGCTAAGTATGGTGTCAATCACCGTCTTTCCACCGCCTATCATCCCCAAACCAATGGGCAAGCCGAAATTTCCAACCGTGGATTAAAGCGAATTTTGGAGCGTACTGTGGGAGAGCATCGCGCCGCGTGGGCCGATAAGTTAGATTGTGCTCTGTGGGCTTTCCGTACTGCTTATAAGACCCTGATCGGTTGTACACCTTATCGTCTTGTGTTCGGAAAAGCATGTCACCTTCCCATCGAGCTAGAACATAAGGCGCACTGGGCCTTGAAGTGGGCTAACTTCGACATCAACAAAGCCGGTGATCATCGCAAGATTCAACTCAACGAGCTCAACGAACTGAGGAATGAAGCTTACGAGAACTCACTGATCTACAAGGAGAAGACGAAGATCATTCATGACGCAAAAATCAAGAACCGAGAGTTCCACGTTGGTGATTAAGTCTTACTTTTTAACTCTCGGTTGAAGATCTTCTCTGGCAAGTTGAAGAGCCGCTGGTCTGGTCCATTCACCGTCGCCAAAGTCTTTCCAAATGGGACCATTGAGCTTTCTCAGCCGAATGGGCCAAATTTCAAGGTGAATGGCCAGCGTTTGAAGCTGTACTTTGGTGAGGACATCTCTCATGAGATGATTCTATCCCTCACCACGTTCCCCATGAACTAAATTTGGGTCGAGTCAGGCTCGTGACTCGGTGATAAAAAAACAAGCGCTTCTCGGGAGGCAACCCGTGTTCTATCCTTTACTGCTTTCATAATAAGTGTAGGGGGAGCCCCGTATGTGTTTGTTGTCTTGTTTCTTGTGATGTGCAGGGATTAAAGATTCAAAGATTCACCGTGATGACTTTTGACGAACCGTGATACCGTGTTCCCATCTTCCCGGTTCTATCCTAAACTGTTGTGATTCAATATTTCATATTTTATATGTTCATATTGAATTCACTTTAGTTGTCCTTTCCTTAGCAAGATTTAAACAAAGTGCACAATGTCCTAAGTGTAGGGGAGTTTACTCCCACATGCTTAAACATTGAGGACAACGTTTATCTCAAGTGTAGGGGGACTTCTATTGAAGTAAGTGGTCTTGTCCATGAATTTGCCCTCATTTTAACAGGAAAACTTGATTTTCGACATTTTTCAAAAATTTTAATCTATTTTGGCCCAGTTGTATAGTTTTATTTTCCTTTGTTATGTTTACTTTCTTGCCTTACTAGAATAAATTTTCAATAAAGTGGTTTTAAATTTTTCTTAGTCGTGAACATTTTGACTCAACCCGAGCTTACTTACCTAAGTTTACTCTAGCTAGTATCCTTAACGTGTTTAAGTTAAGTTTTGCTAGGCTTTTATATAGGGAGCTATAAAACGCGAAAGTCTTAACTCTCACGGGTTAAGAACAAGAAATTTTCGCAAGTTCCTATAATTGATCCTAGAGAATTGTTGTCCCTTGTATTTGTGATGATTAAGCAATGAAGAAAGAAAGAAAATAGATGAAGAAGAGATGAATTCCTAGAGAGAGAAAGTAGTGAGAGAAAGTAGAGAGGAGATGATTAACTTGGTGAAATTAGATTAAGAAAAGAAGTTACAAATGACCATCCACCCTCCTAACATGCTAGGAGGGTAGTATATATAGTCCACCCACATGCGGGCTTTAATGGACTATATATTGGGCCGGGCTTGTCTTTTGGACTTTAATTAGTTTAAATCCAAGCCCGTGAACCACGACTAAATAACTACTTATTACAACGTTCTAATAAATATTACAATAGAAACCTATGACCGAACATTCTTGTTTGACTCAATATTTTGAGGCTAACAATCTCCCCCAATGTGAGGTCATTCCTCTTTGATATTTGGATTCCAATGGAGATTTATGAATTTCGTCATAAATGAGTCTTGAACGTGTAACAGTAGTTTTGTTCCTTCATGCTATGATCTTTGAGCCTTTGTCGTTGTCTTTTGACTTTGTCTTTTAGTCTTGAGATCTTCAAATCATCCTTGACTTGTCATTGCCATCTTGCGATCTTGTGTCTTTATCCACATGCTCACACTATCAATTGTTGGATAAGTCTTTGGGCATGAATATGTGGTTGTGAATCTTTGACTTTGCTGAGTACACCGTGACGCCACCTTCTCGAGACAAAACATAGACACGGACTGAATGGCTTTGACATTCGTCCTAAATCGGTAGCGTTTTACCTCCGGTCGGTGAAGACCGTTATACGATATTAAATATCGTACCTGTGATCAGGTAGATTCAATTAAGAATCTCCTTGACAGGGTTTCGCGGCTGTACTAGCCGTTCTCTTTACTCGACCGTCTCAAAGCAAGACTGCGAACATAAAGAGTGAATCAGTTGGATAAATATCCGCTTGATTAAAGTCGTCAATTCAAATTCCTGGAACAAGTTTGATTCATTAAGAATCTTACCATTGTTGCTTTCCAGTTGACACAAGTTTGAGTCATAAGAATCTCACAAGTCACCTACCGTAGCGCTGTTTGATGTTGACGCTAGAAGGATTTCCATTCGTCACTGTGAATATTAATAAATATCACTCTGAATGTTCTGGCAAGACCATAAAGATATTGCGTAGAAACCTGAAACGAGTTTGAATCAATTCAGAATCAAACCACTGTTGCTTTTCAGTTTTACATATGTTCAATTCATAAAGAATCTTGCATATGACCTACCGCAGTGCTGTTTGATGTTAACACTGGAAGGATTTGCACTCATCATTGTGAATACTAAGTAGTATCACTCTGAGTGTTCTAGCAATATCGCAAGGATATAGCGTAGGACTCTCTTGATCTTCATCCGTGTGTCCTAACGAGATTTGATTGATCTCTTGGCTCTAGACTCGATTTGTGCACTTTTAGTGGTCCGAGGCTGGAGCAGATGCCACCTATTCAATATCAACTATCTCGGAGTGAGAAAGTCAATAGAAGTCGTGTTGATCTCCGTGACAATAAAACAAACTTCTTTTGAGAGAAGCCTGAGTAGCTAGGAAAGGGTTGTGCTTCACATCACTGGGTCCATGATGAGTTTGTCTTCATGATGGGTTGACCCGGTTTCTGCCTAAGTTGTATGGAGGGCTTCTTTCTTTAGACCCTTTATCCTTACATTTCTTTTTCATTCTTCAACCCCTTCAATGCTTACCAAGACATCATTAATAGCACCTTGTTGTGATTGTTCCAGTGCTATCATCAGTACTTAGTCGGCATTCAGCTACGTTCACATTCTACTCCATCTTTCCTAAGGACTTCTAATAATCTATTGGATTGTCCCTGGGAAGATCCCTCCGGTTCTGGTTGGATCATAGGACTTAAACCTAACCACCCTTTTGACACCAATAACGTCGTGAATTAAAGATGTTGTGGGTATTTGATCGTAACCATGAAAACCACTTTAAATTCTAACAAAGTATTTGAAAAACATTTAACACCTTGCTAGTTTTGTCGTTTCAGAAATTGCTCCCCCTTCACATGTGCATCGATAATCGAAAGTGTTTCGCACATGTGGGTAAGAGTTAAAGTGCGTGAGTCTTATACACATTTTCTCCCCCTATCTCTAATATATAAAATCTTTTGATATTAGAGATACCAAATTTGATTAAAATATATTTTGAAAATTAGTCTTGAAAATCTTCGGGAGAAAGATGTGTTAATCTTTTGCATGAAGTTGAATTGCTCCCCCTCAAAAATTGATCCAATGGAATTGTCATTACGAGGATTTGATCCACATTAAACTTTTGAGGATTGGAGTTGTTGAACACACAATTTTTGAAAGATTTTGAATATCATTGAGAAATTCTTGAAAAAATTGTGTTCAACGCTTTTTGAAAAATCAATTCTTTTTGACGAAAAGGTTTTTCTAAAGCATAAACTTGAGTTCATAGACTTTGAATGTCTTGACGAATCCACTCAAGTGTAAGAAGATTTAACTTCTTTTGCTAAGGGTAAGAGTACAAAAGCGTACACTCCCCCGTGAATTTAGATCCGGGTTGCAATCTGAAAGTGATTACAAGCCATTGTGTTGAGCTCAAAACGTTGAATGTTTTGTTACAAGCTCAACCCAAGATAGATTGCTCTACCCGTTGTTGGAAATATTGTCCAAAATAGACAATTTCCTTTTGATAAGATAGAAATGACATGTTTTGAAAAATATTTACAACTTTCATTCGAGCTTTATGTACACACCCGTGTCGTTATTGAGCGACATTTCTAGGTACGTCCATATTATCGATACTGAAAGACATGTCGAGAAGAATATTTTTGGATTATCGAAGATTTTTTAATTTTGTATTTTGCTTTTTGATTAATATTTATAGGTAGATGTTTGATAAATGAATCAAGCAGGCTTCTTTGCCAGAACCTCCAGTTCTGCTGGAGTCAAACATCTCATACCAATTTGCCTAACTAGATATGCAAACCTCTCTTTCGAAAGAGCTTTTGTAAACAAGTCAGCTAATTGGTAATCAGTTCCAACAAAGTATAATTCAACAATACCTCTTTCAACTTGTTCCTTTATGAAGTGGTATCTGACATCAATGTGCTTCGTGCGGGAATGCTGTACCGGATTGCAGGAGATGGCTATGGCAGACTTTGAGTCACAGTACATAGGTACTTTATCAAAATGGAAGCCATAATCCGTGAGTTGTGTTCTCATCCAAAGAACTTGAGCACAACACGCAGATAGAGACACATACTCCGCTTCGGCTGATGAAAGTGACGTGCAATCCTGCTTCTTGGAAGACCATCCCACAAGCTTGTCTTGACCTAGAAATTGTGCACCACCAGAAGTACTTTTACGTGTATCAAGACACCCTGCATGATCAGAATCTGAATAGGCCGTTAGAAAGAAACCGGTTTCCCTCGGATACCAGAGTCCCATGTGAATGGTATTCTTAAGGTACCGAAAGATCCGTTTAACCTCCTTGAGGTGCTTTTCAGTGGGTCGTGCTTGATATCGTGCACAATAACATGTAGCATGATGAATATCTGGTCTGCTTGCTGTCAAGTACATGAGGGACCCGATCATGGAACGATATCTCGTTTGATCTATGGGTAATCCCTCCAAGTCAGCATCTAGGGATGTGGTTGATAATGGTGTCCCAACGGGGTCACATGATGTCATACCATGCTTTGTGATTATCTCTTGACAATACTTAGCTTGGTTAATAAAGATACCACTTGGGGATTGGTGAACTTGAATTCCTAGAAAGAATTTTAGTTCGCCCATCATAGACATTTCAAATCTGTTGTGCATTACTTTTTCAAACCATTTTGAAAGTTTTGGGTTTGTAGACCCGAAAATAATGTCATCAACATAAATTTGCACAAGCAGAATGTCATCCCCATATTTATAAGTGAACAAAGTTAGATCAATGGAACCTTTTGAGAAACCTTTGGAGACCAGAAATTTTGAGAGCTCGTCGTACCACGCCCTTGGAGCTTGCTTGAGTCCATATAGTGCTTTGTGGAGACGATGCACCTTGTCAGGGTAATGAGGATTGACGAATCCTTCCGGCTGCGTGACATAGACTTCTTCCTTCAAAGGACCGTTAAGAAACGCCGTCTTTACGTCCATTTGATAGACAATGAATCCCTTATGTGCAACATAAGCAAGAAAAATCCTGACTGCTTCCATTCGAGCAACTGGTGCAAATGATTCTTCAAAATCAATACCCTCTTTCTGTCCATACCCTTTAGCCACTAGCCTAGATTTATTCTTGATGATCGTGTTTTCTTCATCCATCTTGTTTTTCCAGATCCATCGAAGATTTAATGGTGTTACATCGTATGGTCTGTCAACCAGTTCCCAGACTTTAAGTCTTTCAAACTGTTGAAGTTCATCCGTCATCGATTCAATCCAAGCATGATCAGCCATGGCTTCTTTGATGTTTTTCGGTTCAGCTGAACTCACAGCGAGTGCGAACATACAAACATCGCCATCGGTTTCAAGCTGTCGTCTTGTACGAACGGGCTGTGAAGGGTTTCCAATGACATGAACCAAAGGATGATCTCTGGTCCAATTATGTGTTGAAGGATGTCGTTGGTAGAACATATGCATATTTGACGGATCAACATGGCGAGTAGAAGACTCTCCAGTTTCGTGTACCGGTGTACCGAATGGGTTGATAAATTCGTCTTCGTCAGATAATGCACCGTCTGCTTGATTTGTGTTCTCTAGAGCAATGACAGTAGTTGTGGATGTTGTAGGATTGATTGTTGAAGTGATATTCTGAGGAGGTAAATCTGCAACAACCCGTGTTGAAGTAGATGAAGTTGTATCCGGTTGTTGACGATGATCGGTAGCATCATTCGTATCATGAGTGACAGCGGAAGACTTCGATACAACTTGTTTCTCCCCTGTGAAATACTCATCATACATTGGTCCATATAACATTTCCAATTCTTCAATTGTCGTGTCGACTGTCATATCAGCTCTAGGAACATTTTCTGGAACCAGCGTTGAACTTGACGGTTCATTGCTGTGGTCTTGAGTTTCGAGTTCCGTGCGGTTGTGAACGGAAGACGTTTGTCGTTGTGGGTCGGGACTTAAACTGTTTTGTTCAAGTGCCATTTCTTGAGATTCATCAAATCGGATGTGAATTGTCTCGACAATCAATTTTGTTCTTTTGTTGTATACTCTATATCCTTTTGACTGAGTTGCATATCCCACAAGAATACATGCATCACCTTTCTCTTTCATCTTATCCAAATTTTCACCATCTCGAATAATGTAGCAAGTACATCCAAAAACATGAAGGAGTTTGAGTGAAGGTTTTCGATCATGAATTATGTGATATGGTGTCTTTTCATGTCTTGGGATAATTAAGGAACGGTTTTGTGTATAGCATGCGGTTGACACAGCTTCAGCCCAAAAGTACAGTGGAAGTTTTGAAGCGGATAATAATGTTCGAGCAGCTTCAACCAAAGTACGGTTTCGTCTTTCAACAACGCCGTTTTGTTCGGGTGTTCGAGCAATGGATGTTTCATGTTCAATCCCTTCGGCTTCAAAATACTTTCTCAGATTTGAATTCAAAAATTCTGTACCTCTGTCAGTACGAACCACTTTAACTTGAGCCTGAAGACCACGTTGTATCAATTTAAGGAAGTTGATGAGAACGTCGGGTGTTTCATCCTTGGACCTCAAGAAGTGAGTCCATGTGTACCTTGAGTAATCATCGACAATTACTAGAATATATTTCTTTCCATTGATACTCTGAACACGCATGGGACCACACAGATCCATGTGAAGAAGATCTAACCGTCCTTTAGAGCTTGGTGTGGTCTTTGTTTTGAAGCTACTTCGTTTAGCTTTACAAAGTTCACAGGAAGAACAAAGATGATCTTTGATGAATTTCAAGCTTGGAAGGCCTCTCACAATATCTTTCTTGGAAAGCAAGTTAATGGTATCAAAGTTGAGATGAGAAAGACGTTGATGCCATAACCATGCCTGAGTCATTGAAGCTTTAGCCATGAAGCAAATTGGAGTTGATGAAGTTGTGTCTTGCAGTGAAATTGTGTAAAGATCAGTACCCCGTGTACCGGTAAGTAAGTCATTCCCATCATAATCACGAACAAAACATGTCTTCTTTCTGAAAGCAACTTCCAAATCCGCATCACAGAATTGACCAACCGAGAAAAGATTGTGATTGAGCCCTTCGACGTAGTATACCCGTTTAATCGTGATATTCCCATGAACCAAATCTCCATATCCTAGGATCGGTGCAAATTGATCATTTCCGAATCGGACCGTACCCAGGAACTTCTCCACGAAGTTAATTAGAAGCTTGAGATTCCCCGTCATGTGCTTCGTGCATCCGGAGTCCATTATGAAGAGAATTATTTGTATCACCTGCAGAAGAGTTAGAACACGATGGAGCATTTGCTAAATTGGATATCACATTAGTTGTGAGAGTAGAATCATTAGTGTCCTTATCGATATTTAAAGGCAAACTAACACTCGTTTTCACATTTTCTGTCCTAACTTTAGGCATCCATTTATATCCGGGAGGACATTGATTAGCAAACCACCATTTCCAAGACTTACTGGCAGACTCATATAATTCCTTAATTTTGCTTCTAGGATTCTTAGTGGTGAAGTCTGATGCATTACTTTTCTTAGTGGGGGTAGCGCCCGAATGGTTCACTTTGCGTTTGGGTTTACTAGCACTAATAGGCATCACAGTTTGCTTCTTAGTTCTAGTTTCTACGCCTTTGACATTATTCATAGCACACATAGAATGATTAGCATTAGCACACTTGCCACATTTGACACAAACAAATTTCACATTCATAGCATTCAAAGTCGAATCATTCAAATCGTCATGACACGCGATTACAGACGTTTTATTCTTAGAAACATTGAAAGTCCTAGGGTGTTCTTCTACTTGCTTCATCTTCCCTTGATTCTTGTGTTTCCAGACCTTATCATTCACTTGAGTGCTCTTAAGCTGAGGCCGGCTAACACTAGTAGTGGATACTATTCCTGTAGTAGAAGACACATGAATATTAGTGTTTCTAGAAGTCTGAGGCGAGTGAGTATCTTTGTTTGTGGGTTTAGTGGACATTCTATACATCCCTGGTTTAATGACATTATTGTGCCTAACGCTTGGTGCTATAGGATTCCTTATGGGTTGAGCTTGTGGTAACCTTTCCTTTCCATCCATCTTGGGGGCAAACACAGGTTTTGCAAACGAGGAATTAGATAAAGCAGATGGTTTTCCCAAGATAGAGGATCTATTCTCTTTAGAGGCATTGGGTTGTCTAACCACATTTTTCTTAATGCTGGGTTCCACAATTTTCCCACCCATTTTAGCAATGAGTTTCTGCAACTCAGGTATCGCTCTGTCCCTGTCTTGTAATTGAGCTTTCAACCCTTTAATTTCCAAATTCTGTTCATTCATTTCTCGAAATGTTTGGGAAAGTTTTTCTTGCAATTTATTATCATGTGGAAAACGACCAAAATCTTTTTGCAAAGCAAGTTCAAGTGAATGACAATGTTTTTGAAGGAAATCAGTTTTGTGTTGAAGTAACTCAAAAGCCTTTTTGTCAACATTTTCTTTACGTTTCGAAAGCTCAATTTCAAGACGTTCACATTCTTTGATCTTATCAAGATATTGGCATGCAACTTCAGAATATTCATCAATATCAGCACAAGATGTAAAATAAGCACACATAACATCTTTAGAAACGCATTCTTGCAAGAGTAAATCATATTCATCTGAGAAATCAGACTTCTCCATTTGAAGATCATCAATGTGTTTCTCAATAGATTCAACATATTTTAAATCATCAAACATTTCAGTCCGAATGAACTCTTCAAGTTGAAGAACAGTTTCTTTAATCAACGCCGTGTTTGGAATTAAGAGTTCTTTGACAAGCAAGGTAATATCTTGAGAAATCGGACGTGTCCATTCAGCATTTTCACGTTTTGCCCAGTCTCGTTCAACAATAGATTTAACATTATCTATGTGATGTTTAAAAATACCTAATGTTTTCCTACTCTTGCTTTTAGATTCATCTAGAGGGAGGTAGTTGATGTATTTGTAAACATTAGATTTCTTAGGGGCAAATGCTTTCTTCCATTGAATTCTCTTTTGTTTGCATTCTAAGAACACTTCCTCACGAGTTTTCTGAGTTTGTTTGTTGAACAGGCCATAAAGACTATTCTCATAAGCATAATTATAAGGTTTCACAAACTCCTTATTAACAAGTGGTTGACTATCATCGTCCCAAAGGGCAGTCTCTTCACTATCGGCATTAACAGGCATGCAATCAAGATCTGTCCTTTCAGTCTCATCAAGATAAAGACACGGGTTCGCAGCTTGAGCTTTGGCAAGGTACTCAGGACTTGCAAAGCTAGCTTGACCCTTAAACATCGATGGAGGTCCTAGCATTCTTACGGATTGAATAGAATCATGCGTTTTATAAACAACGTTCTTCAAAAAGTCGACTTGTACTTCTAGTTTCGTAACTTTTTCGGTTTCTTTATCATATCTACTTTTGAAGTCTTGTTTTAACGCATCTACCTCTTGTTTCTTATCCTCTAGAATTTTAGCAGAATCAGTGGTGGTCATAGAGAGCTTTTGTTCAAGTTCATTAACTTTGGTATTGGCAAGGTACGTTTTTTGACGTTCATCCATTAAGAAAACATTATATTGACGCTTCTCTTTAGCTAATAACTCAAGAGTTGTATTATATTTGCTTTCAAAATCGTCCTTTTGACTTTTTAACGCACTTCCCTTGTACCCCTCAAGCTCTTTGGTTTTCTGAAGGAGCTCATCTCTATAGCTTTCAGTCATCTCAGTAGATTTGATAAGAGCAGCTTTACATTCTTCAAAACTTTGAGTGAGCGTAGCGTTTGCCTTCTTTAATTGCTTTTGACTCTTTTTATTTTCAGTGACATCTTTTTGTAAAGTAGCAATTAAATTAGCAAGCGCAATACGTTCCTCTTCATCATATTCATTTGCATGTTGATCATCCTCAGACTCATTATTGCACATGTCTGATGAATCGGGTGTGGTATTGCTATCAACCGTTTCCATCATACATGTGTCATTAATGGCATTGGGTAGATCACTATGCTCAGGAATATCACCAAACACATTATATTCATCAGTAGTGTGTACCTTATCGATTGGCTCAGTGTCAAAGATAGGGCCATTGTCATCTTCAGTGACTTTGAGAACTTCTTCAACCTTTGCCATGTACGAGTAATGTGCATCAAGCTCTTGATCAGAATCTTCATCATCAGTATCATCAAGCATGGCTCCTTCTTCAGCTGACAATTTAACCCCTGCTTCCATTATGTTGTTGTTCGTCACACGATATTCGGCAGTAGAATCCATCTCAATATTCTCTGAAATGATGAAGTGAATATGGATCTTAAGTAGATTTGTTGTGATTGTTGTTGTGGTTTAAATTCCGAAAATTGCAATTTTTCTCCAGGCCGACAATAAATTCTCCAGTCCGACTAAAACGGTAGTCCAAAAATTTTGTAATCGCCAAAATTTGAAATCGAGCTAGAAATGTCCTAAAACTAGTATGGAAAAAATTTGAATTTACTTGACGAAAAATTTTTTAACTCTTTTTTTTTTTATTTTTTTTTATTTTTTTTTTTTGATCTTCGTGGAAACGATATTCCGAAACTAGTCTAGATGGTGGCTAAGTCTAAAAAATACTCAAACAAAATTTAGCAAAAACACATCATCGGAATAACCAATCGGAATGATATCGGAATGCATCAATCGGAATGTTATCTGAATACACCAATCGGAATGTTATCTGAATACACTAATCGGAATGTTATCTGAATACACCAATCGGAATGTTATCTGAATACACCAATCGGAATGTTATCTGAATACACCAATCGGAATGATATCGGAATGCACCAATCGGAATGTATGATTGGAATGTATGATCGGAATGACGAATCGGAATATACCAATCGGAATATATGTTGGAAGTCCAATCGGAATGTTGATCTGAATCCCAATCGGAATCTATAAACCCTTTTCAGATTGCAGCAATCGGAATGTATCCCCCTTTTCTCGGACAAAACACAACCAATACGTGATTTTAAGCCAAAAAATGATCAAAAAACCCAAAAATTTTGTGTTTTTAGCCAAAGTAAATATACCAAATCACTACTACAACTATGTATAAGATGTAGATGATTAAGCAAAGCACGGAAAACACAAAAAAAATTTGAATCCGAGATAATTTATGGATTAAATCATTCGAATCAAATATAATAACACCAACCAATCACAAATCTACCCCGTGGCGATTGATACCAATTGTTGTCCCTTGTATTTGTGATGATTAAGCAATGAAGAAAGAAAGAAAATAGATGAAGAAGAGATGAATTCCTAGAGAGAGAAAGTAGTGAGAGAAAGTAGAGAGGAGATGATTAACTTGGTGAAATTAGATTAAGAAAAGAAGTTACAAATGACCATCCACCCTCCTAACATGCTAGGAGGGTAGTATATATAGTCCACCCACATGCGGGCTTTAATGGACTATATATTGGGCCGGGCTTGTCTTTTGGACTTTAATTAGTTTAAATCCAAGCCCGTGAACCACGACTAAATAACTACTTATTACAACGTTCTAATAAATATTACAATAGAAACCTATGACCGAACATTCTTGTTTGACTCAATATTTTGAGGCTAACAAGAGCCGTTTATCAAGGGAACTTTAAAATGCGATTTCTAAACTTGAAAAAGTCTAAGAATCTGCAAGATCCTATAGATGACTCGAAAACCCAAAACTCTGATTTAATAGGCTAAGCATCCACGATTCTCATTCCTTGAGATTTTAAACTGTGGAGAACGAGAGATGATAGAGTCAGTTATAAGTTCGGTATTCTTTCGTGAATTTATGTGAGTTATTTATAAGCCTATTCTCCCTTCGCTTGTTAATAAATTTAGCTGCAATAAATAAGGTTGTACGACTTAATAGGTTACTTAGCTTCTAGCCCCAGATCGTTTAAAATTTGCTCGGTACGGATTAGAGTTCATAGCCAAGGCATAACTTATTGAAGCGGGATGCGAAGATTGGCGAGTCCGAAAAGGCCCTAACAAGGCATGAGGGCTACATTTTGTTGCTAAAGATCCAAAAGTCATGTGAAGAATCATTTATCGAAAATCAATATGAAGGATCGAGACACACGACGAAAAGCAAATACTCCCCTAAAGATTATGGAGAAGTCTATCCAAAAAGACCCTAACAAGGTATGAGGATAAATAGATCCAAGTCCAAAAAGGAGGTGGATCGTTGTATATCGAAATCTAAAATAAAGATTGGAGAAAAATGAAGAAGTCGTGGTCCAAAGATGAAGAATCTCTCAAAACATCAAGTGAAGAAATTCCTAGTATGAAGAGAAGACCATAATTTCAAGAACGTCTCTGAAAGATTCGAAGTATGAAGTCGCTGCCAAAAATCAGTCTGAGAAAGGTCTCAAATCGTGAAGCGAGTTATGCCAAGATATGAACTTTATGAGGTCCCGAGAAGCAGTTTTAAAAGATTTGGTCCTTTAGCTAACTATTGATTAAATCGTTCACTTTATTTTCGGCCTAAATAACTATCGAAATAAGTCAAACAATGCATCCTCGTGATCATTCAAGACAAAAATAAAATATAAGAGATATACCTAGGAATAAGGGAGTCTAAGTGAATAATTGGCCCGCATGAGTTCGTGATAGTTTGCTAACTTATAATAACAATGATCTCGTTTTTAAGCTTGGTATGGGGAACGTGAAACTTGAGGATGATAAACGTTCATGGCTGCCAAAACCAATGTATGTTTTTAATTTCTTTACTTGTTCTATCTTTTTATGTTTAGTATTTAATAAAGGCCAATGTGGGTTATTTATGATGGAAAATGTAAACCGTGCTTTAAATTAATGCATTACATGAGGGCATTGCAATGGTCAAGTGTAGGGGATTTAATAAGTGTGAAAACACTTATCCTTTTACCACTTATTTCCAATAATAACAAGACCGAAACGTGTGATTTATGTCGTAAAAGTCGGAATTATGCGTGGTTTGTGTTTTGATTATGTTTTAGGACCAAAATATGAAAAAGGAAGAAAACACGGGCTTTCACGGGCTTTTATCGAAGAAAACGGGAAAAGACGAAGTCAAAAGATCAAGAGTGCAAAAAGAACGGAAGTCTAAGACCTATTCTGAAGATTTATCGAAGAAAAAGTCTAAAGACGGAAGTTTAACGAAGTCGAAGAACTTAAGTCTAATAGAAGAAGAAAAATAAAAGACAAGTTCAAATCCCGACACGACATCGACAAAAGACAAAGAATTAAAGTCGAGTCGAGAAGACGTGAAGAAAGAAAGAAAGAAGATGCAACACATGCACTCCTTCCACCTTCCCTATAAATACCCTCCTAATAGTCATTAGGAGGGAGTTAGTCTTTAGTTTTTAGTTTTTCATTTTTCACTTTTCTTTCTAGTTTTAGAGAGAGAAAGTCTTAAACTTTCTCTCACTAAGTTTTTCTTTGTTTTCATCTCTTAAATTTAAGCTTTCTTTAATCTTTGTATTTGGGATTCCATTAATCAATTTCAAGTTAAGCTTTGTGTTATTAAATCTCCTTCTACATTTCTTGGTTACTTTATCTTTGATCCGAATTACATATCTCATTCATATGACTTGATGTTTTCGTGATTAAAGGATTGATCTTCTTTGTTCCTACATAAGCTCTTACGTATAATGTATAAGCTCTTCATGCTTATTGGCTTATTTTGAGTTTAGCTTATTGATTTTCGGATTTCTCTATGGTTTTAGTCATATTAAAGTTCATTTCATTAAGTTGATAATCTTTTATGTTTTACAAGTTGTCAAATTTAAGCTTTTCAAGTTGTTTAAGTTAAAATAGATTATTGATTGTGCTTATTGAGTTTTATGATTTCCACCAATTTCGGATTAAGAAGTGGATCCCATCGTAATCTTGGGGCTTCACACATTCCGACGGGTTTCTCCACATTCTGACGGGTTTCTTCACATTCCGACGGGCCTTAGTGTTTTGATCGCAATAACCCATTAGGGTTTTACTTTGCGATCAGGTTGTCATTCCCCCCTTATTCCGATTTAGATTGCGATCGCGCATTGCGATCGCACATTCCGACGGGATCAAGGTCTTTGCGAAGACGAAGTGCTGCCCAATTTACTTTACATCATTCCGATCTGGACCACTTTGCGACAGAAGTGTTGGATTATTCCGATCTGGATATTGCGACCACTCTACATTCCGATAGAATTGACCTTGATTAATCCGATGGTTATTAATAAGAATTATTTCGATGACTTGTTTATGCATTCCGATGGTTGTAATTTTGGTTTATTCCAATGGACATGATTTGCATTATTTCGATTGACTAAGTTTTTAAGTGTTAAAGTTGTTCAAAGTTTTAAGTTTCAAGTATTTTCCTAATTAACTTTAAGTTTAATTTTGTCAAAGCTTCTACTTTACTCATCGACAATTTTCATACTTGCTCTTAAAATTAGATAACAAAACCAAACCAAATCATTTTGCTCACCAAAAGACAATTGAGTCGCACTTTAGACCGGTTATCAATTCGAAAAGACTTGGGACAACAATATTTTATACTAGGGTAAAACCGAATATTAGACTCCTATTGTTCTCAGAACACCAAGACAAAATAATATGTACACAATTGATCTCAAGGACATCACTCTTCGAGACAATGAAACCTGTTTCATTTCCAAAGCCTCAGTTGATGAATGCAAGAAAAGGCATAGAACACTTGGTCATCTCAATTTCAAGAACATGAACAAACTGGTCACATATAATCTAGTTCATGGTCTTCCTTCCAAATCCTTTGCCAATGATCACACTTGTGCTGCATGCCTGAAAGGGAAGCAACATAGAGCCTCTTGCAAGTCAAATACAAGTTTGTCCACTACCAAGCCACTAGAATTACTTCATACGGATCTTTTTGGTCCTACTTCTGTTGTAAGCATAATGAAGAAATGGTACTGCCTGGTGATTACTGATGATATTTCAAAGTTCACATGGACATTCTTTCTGTTTGAAAAGAGTGACACAACAGATGTACTCATTGGGTTCATCAATCAGAATGAACTTTCCAAATGTATGAGGGTAGTGACCATGAGATCAGACAATGGTGGTGCATTCAGAAATAAGAAACTAGACACTTTTTGCATAAACAAAGGAATAAAGAGGGAATACAATATAGCAAGAACACCTCAACAAAATGGAGTTGTAGAAAGAAGGAATAGGACACTTATTGAATCTGCAAGGACTATGCTATCTGATTCCAAGCTTCCAGTTATCTTTTGGGCTGAGGCTGTAGCCACTGCTTGTTATGTTCAAAACAGGGCCTTGGTGGTTAAGGCACACAACAAGACCCCTTATCAGTTGTTCAATGGAAGACCCCCTTTGATTGACTTCTTTAGATCATTTGGATGTCATGTGATCATTTCGAACACAATTGACAATCTAGGTAAGTTTAATGAAAAAGGGGATGATGGGTACTTTGTTGGCTATTCATTAAACAGAAAGGGACATAGGGTTTTCAACAAGAAGACAAGAAAAGTGACAGAAAATCTTCATGTAGATTTTCTTGAAGACAAGGCTGAAGATGTACAAATAGGTTCTGATTGGTTCTTTGACATTGAAGTTCTTTCAAAATCCATGAATTATGTACCTGTTTCCTTGCAAAATACTAACATTTTATGTACTAAAGAACCAACTGGTGTGGAGAAGCCACCATTGAGGTACATGAATGTACCCTCACTGTTTCCCATTGTTGCTGCTCTAAAAATAGGTGAAGAAGATGATACATCTCAAAGGAAAGAACAACCAATCTCTTCCCCTGCTAAGTCAACTTCTGAAAGCAGTGGAATCCAGGATTCCCCTGCTAGATCAATTGCTTCCCCTTCTAACAAGGATGCAGCTGTCAATGATGTTAATGATGAAGAAAGAGAATCCCCACTCATTTCCTCATCTTCACCTATCCTTGGTGTCCACTCATGTCCAGCAGTGGAAGCAAAATAATTAGGAGTGGAGGTCCAAGTTATTCAGAGCTGGCATTCAGCTCATCGGCATCCATCTCTAGGTCATGAAGTATCATTTGGAAGCTCTTTTGAGGAGTTCTTTCCCAATCAAGATAGCCCCATCAAGTCTTATTTGGAAGAGGATGAAACAGAAGTAATCATGAGCATGCAGCCTACCTACAGAATCAATAAAGATCACCCCTATCACAAATCATAGGTGATCCTGAAACTCCTAGACATACAAGGTATTCAGCAAAGGAACACAGTTTCATTTCAAACATCACTATGAAGTTTAATCATAACAACATGCAATGTTGTCTGTTTACTACATTTTTGTCACAAGAAGAGCCAAAGAATATTTTTTAGGCTTTAAATGATCCAAGTTGGGTTGAAGCTATGCAAGAGGAACTCTTACAGTTTAACATTCAAGAAGTTTGGATTTTGGTAGATTGTCCAAAATGGCAAGGCCTATTGGGACAAAGTGGGTGCTCAGAAACAAAAAGGATGAGAGGGGTATTGTAGTCAGAAACAAAGCAAGACTGGTGGCACATGGATATACACAGGAAGAAGGCATTCATTATGAGGAAGTCTTTGCTCCAGTAGCCAGGATTGAAGCCATTAGATTGTTTCTGGCTTATGCTTTATTCATGGACTTCACAGTATACCAAATGGATCTTAAGAGTGCCTTTTTATATGGCACCATTGATGAAGAAGTCTATGTTATGCAACCTTCAGGGTTTGAAGACCCAGAACACCCAAACAATGTGTACAAGGTGAAGAAGGCTATGTATGGACTTCACCAAGCTCCAAGGGCCTGGTATGGAACTCTTTCTAAGTACCTGTTGGATAATGGTTTCAACAGGGGGAAAAGTGACCAGACCCTGTTTATCAAAAAGCAAAAGGGTGACATTCTTTTGGTGCAAGTTTATGTAGATGACATCATCTTTGGATCCACAAATTCTATGCTTAGCAAAGAATTTGCCAAGTTGATGCAGGATAAATTCCAAATGAGTGCTATGGGTGAACTCAACTTCTTTTTGGGGTTACAAGTTCAGTAGAGGAAAGATGGGATCTTTATCTCACAAGACAAGTATGTGACTGAAATTGTTAAGAAGTTTGGAATGTGTGAAGGAAAGAAAGTCTCCACTCCAATGGATAAGGAGAATCCTTGGGGAAAAGTTGGCCCAGGGAAGCCTATTGATGTCAAGAATTATAGGTCCATGGTTGGATCTCTCATGTACCTTACAGCTTCAAGACCTGACATTATGTTTGCAGTTTGCTTATGTGCCAGATACCAAGTGGCACCCACAGAGTGTCATTTATTGGCTGTAAAAAGGATTTTTAGGTATCTGAAATGCCATCCAACTTTAGGACTTTGGTATCCCAAGGAGTCACCATTTGAGCTGATATCCTATTCAGATAGTGATTATGTTGGTGACAACAATGATATGAAGTCTACAATAGGTGGATGTCAGTTTTTGGGAAGCAGGCTTATATCTTGGCAGTGTAAAAAGCAGACTATTTTGGCCATATCCACAACTGAAGCAGAATATGTAGAAGCTGCTGCATGCTGTGGACAAGTTCTTTGTGTTCAGAACCAGCTTCTTGACTATGGGTACAACTTTATTAAAACCAAGATATTTATTGACAGTAACAGCATAATTTGCATTATTAAAAATCCTGTTTTTCATAGCAAGACCAAACATATTGAAATAAGACTTCATTTTATTAGATATTGTTTTGAAAAGGGGTTGATTATCCCAGAGGCAATTGATACAGAACTTAATGTTGCTGATCTTTTGACAAAATCTTTTGAAGTGGGGAGGTTTCAGTACTTGGTTGCAAGTATTGGAATGGTTTCTCCCTAAAAATAGATGTCTAATTTGTCTTGTATACTCAGGATTGCTTTATTGATGTTGTACATATGTTAGTCACTTTTTCCGTTATTCTTCATTCCACTGCTTTTGAACAAAGATTCCCCTGCTGGGGTTCATTCCCCTGCTAAGGAATTTTCCCCTGCTAAGAGGTCTTCTCTTAGGTTGGGTTTGTTCTTTTTAAAGTGGTTATATATGGTTTTAGACTAACAATGCAGAGATCCAAATGGTGAATACTACACTAATGGGAGGATAAGGTATATGCTCTATGTTTTAGGGGAGGTTAGGTCACACCTTTAGGATTTGGGGTATCCTTAGGATACTCATATATGATTCTAGATCATATCCACTGGTGAGTAGGGGTTCAGAATAATGAAGACTTGCTTCAAAGCTTGTTAGAATTTTGAAACCTTGAGGCACTGTAATGTGTACTTAAGCTTCTTTATTCACCAGCTTGCTGTCTAAATTTAGATGTTTAGTACACATTGCCAAGACTAACTAACCATAAGTAAGGGAATGGTAGGGATGGTGACTAGGGTATGCTTATTTTCTTGGGTTGACCTGGTGCAGGGTTACTTATGTGTTAACTATTTGTGTTTTAAACTTTGTTGAATGGAGGACTCTTGAGTTGTTGTGTATCTACCTTGTGTTTACAAGGATGTGCATTAGAGCAGAGCTTTTTAGTATTGATCTCTGCATGATTAGTCTAATACCCCTAGGAAAGTTTCCCCTGCTTTTAACTTTTGATACCCCTGCTTGTTCAACATCCCCCTGTTTGACCGTTGACCGAAAATGTCGTTACCCTGCTTATAGTCGTTGGGCCTGCTAGCTAAATTTTTTGGTAGGGAATATTTTATACTTTTCAAAATATATTGAAGGCGCTTTCTTCGCTGATTGGTAATCTTATCTTTATTATTTCAAATAAATTAGTTTCTTATCAAGATTTATCTCTGATATTTTTTACAATTTGAAAATTTGGTCCAATCACAGCTCTTCAATTCGCCTATATAAACTTATGTTAGAAATACGTTTTTAACGTATATTAGAAGTATCGGTCACTCCACGATATTATTAAATGTTAAATAGCTTGTAGTTGAATATTATGTTACTTTGTTAGTAAACCCGGCCCATGGGCTTGTCATGGGTCAGAGGCCCAAGTCCATTAAGGACTTGGGAATATAAACCCCTTTCCACCATGGAAAGTGGTGTTGGTTGTTTCACTTGTTTAATTAATATAACACATTTTCTCTCACTTTATCTCACTACTTTCTCTCTCTAGAAACATCAACCCACCTTATTGATTCACAAGATTATCACAATTCTATAATTGGTATCAAGAGCCATGGGGTGATTTAAGGTAATGATTTGTGTTGTTTTTTAGTTTTTGATTGTATTAGTGTTTTTAGGAAAATCTATCTTGAATCTTTAAGTTTTTGGTGATTTTGTTGTTGGGATTAGTAGATAAGTATTGGGTTTTACTTATTTTGGTTGAAATCACAAAACTTTTCGTGTAATTTGGTAAAAAATCTGGGTTTGTTCTTGATTTTCATACGACTGTTATTACACGAATTGATCACAACAAACCATACAACATTATTAGTGTTAACTAATCTTTCTTAGTTTTGATCACAACAAACCATACAACACACTTAGTGTAAAACACAAAATGAATTATTTAACTAACACTATCATCAAGGTAATAATCATATCACTAACCTTTCTTAATCATACTTAGTGATCATCAAAATGATTATCCTTAAAACTCACTTTTGTTAATATGACAAAAGACTTTTTAATAAACTTTCTTTTTTAGAAAATGTTTTATTAAAATGGAAAATGAAAATTTGAAAATAGCATATTCCAAATGCTGTTAGAATATCCTTTGAAGGTTTCAAATACCTCAGATATTCCCACACCACTAAAAGACAAAAAATGGAGCGTAGTCTAGTGGCGGTACCTTAAGTACCTACGCGGTTCCTTAGCGATATGGAACCGCGGGGTGAGATAAGGTACCGCGCACAGCTAGCCGTTATAGATCCGTTATACTTTGTCTCCTTTAAATAGTGGGTCAAATCTCATTTTCCAGCAAGCCTCTTGGACGTTTTTCTCATCCCTCTTTCTATTTTCTATAGCATAATCATTAGTCAATGATCACTTATATTGTTAAGGATGTTTACATATGATTATCCTCTTGATCCCCTCCTTTACCTTGTCCAATGAGAAGATTACTCACTCACTAGTTTTGTGATAAAGATGAATCTATGAGCTAGTCATATTCATCATGATACCCTTTTTGTTTTAGGTCAATCCAAAGTATTTATGAATACTTGGACTAGTTGTGTTCATCCAAGTTATTTGTGGATACTTGGATTTGTTGTGTACATCCATTGCATATGTGTTTGCTTGGATTTGTTTTATGTAAATCCAAGATACATGTGTGTACTTGGATAAGTCTAGTTGAGTTGTAATAGATTTGATTAGGAGTTCTCACTAAACTATAAAGTGATGTGGTTGTGTCTTGTGAGTTCTCACTAAACTATAAAGTGACTAATAGTTGTGTTGTGTGAAGTTCTCACATAGCTTCAAAGTGAAGAGGCGTGAAGATTGGTTCTAGCTTTCGATTAGAACTCGACATCTAGCCTTGTGTCGTAAAATGGTGAAGTAGGCAACGTCGTGAAGATTGGTTCTACCTTAAGATTAGAACTCGACATCTATCCTTGTGTCGTTAAATTGTGAAGTAGGCAACGTTGTGTAGATTGGTCCTAGCTAAAGATTAGGTCTCGACATTTAGCTTAGTGTCGGAAAATAATGTAAGCAACGATGTAAGGTTTTCTCCGCCGAGAAGGGAGCTTGTGGATATAGTGGAAATCTCGAGTAGGTGTTCTCGAGGAGTGGAGTAGAAATGAGGATAGAGCCTCATTGTCGAACCACTATAAATCTTGGTGTCTTCCCACTAGGTTGTCTCCTTCCTTACTCTTTACTTATTTCATTATCATTACACTTACCTATTATATTTGCTAGTGCATTTGAATTGAACCTAATCATTATGCAACTTAGCCTCAAGTAAAAGATAGTTTTGATACAAACCAAATTGAAAGTAATTTTAATTTGGTCACCAATCGAAGAGAAACTATTCAACCCCCCCCCCCTCTAGTTTCTACAATTGGTATCAGAGCGATGGTCACTCAAGATCTTTGAAGTATATTGTACTTTGAAACTTGGATCGATCCATTGTCTCCTCAAATTAGAAGGTCAAGTTATACTAAAGTTTCTCTTTGGTCAAAACTATGTTTTCTTTGAAAATAGGTCTTTTAATTAATAATATTGTATCCCACTTAAGATTAGTAGCCTTTATGCATTTTAGATATACTCTTGAAATGTATCTACTAGTTTGCATGTTGCTTTGTGTAGGTACTCATGAAGATCAATCACTTAATTGGTTGTGGATTGAGTTACTTGAACTTGTAGAAGACTCATCTTCATTGATCTTTAACATCTTTGAATGATGATACCAAGATGATTGGGAATGATACTAGTCCTTGAAGACTTAGTAATCATCATAGTCATCGATTGGGCATAGCACTTATTCCTTTATGGATTGCTCTTTGTGGCCAAGGTACGCTTTCGTTCTTCCACACGCCCTTTGATCATTACTTGACTATGTGCTTGTTCTCGGCATCCTTGCCTTGACATTTATTTGTGGTTTGTGTTTCTTGTCCTTTATCCTCTCAAACCTTCATTGCTTGGATACTTGACTCACTATGGTGATGTAGAGTGAGTTAGTAGAAGCTTAAAGTATCAAGCATGATTTCCATGGTTTGCACCCATACGGTTAGTAGGCCCTTTGTGGGAGAGAAAGTGAATTAATACCTTGCTCATATTTTGGTTTAGCCTAAGACTATTATTGAAAGTGATCTTAGTCTATACTTGAATAATTGCTTTGTGCTTATTCATTACCAAAGCCGTTTAACGTTTCGCCGGAAAGGCACGTCTTAAACCACTATATATGACACAAGCTCTTCGTTACCACTATTTGAAGATTGTCATTATTCCCTTGAGAATTTTTCCTAGTCTTGATTCACTTCCCTTGTCTTCTCTCCACTTATTCATTTTGCTACGAGTAGTCGTTTGTCCGTTTCGGTTCTTTTCGATCTTGATTTAACTCGTAATCCTTCGTTAAGGCATATTGCTTAGTGTTATGATGATCCAATGATATTATAAAAGGATCATGATTTAATTTTAAGTATTTTAGAAAAACTTGGTTTTCAAAATTTGGCGTTTTTCATAGATAAAAACCTGCCTCTGTAGGCGGTTCCTTATCTAGGCGGCTCAAACCCGCTGTACCTTATCGATAAGGAACCGCGGGCAGAAACTTTTGTCAGAGCGCCAGTTTGAGTATTTTATTATTTTTCAAACCAGACCCTCTCTCTCCCAAAAACACACAGCCGACGGGTTTCTTGTTTTCCACCATTGTTGAAGCATCAAAAACCTTCAATCACTCAAATTAATTGATTCCAAGTTGTGGGTTTCACTCATCCATCATCTAACATCAATTAATTGTAAGTATTTTCTTTCAATTTCATCTATTTTGTTCTAGGGTTCATCCTTTCATAATTGGGGATTTTTTAAATTGAAATTGAATTAAAACCTTAATAGGAATGTGGGTTGACATGGTTATTTTACTATGATTCCTTAGGTTGATATTCATTAAGATTTCACTAAAACCCACTTGTAGAACAAATCCGAATTTTGATTAATTATTTTTGATTAAAAGATGGATTTGAGATGAACCCATGAACAAGTAGGTAATGACATTGTTAATGCTTACCTAAAAACCTTGTTTTGAAAAACCAATGTTCTAATCCATTGTTGATCTAACATAGAGCATGTGTTCTTGGTTAATGATGGAATAGACACATTGTGAACATGAAAATGATATGGATTCAATCCTATGTTTGTCAAGAAATTGATATAACACATTTTCATTTTTCGTTTTTTTTTTTATTTTCATATGAGTGATTGGAAATATTTTTGTTTGTATTTAGGTACTTAATCATGCCTTCTCAATATCAAAAAGATCATCAATTCACTAGAGATATATGCCCGACATTTATCAAACCATTGTTTCCCCTCAACTCCAAAACTCTTACCCATCCCTTTCCTCTTGTAATTTCCATGAGGGTAGGATTGTAGATTCAAGAATAGCGGGAGATAATTATATCAACTCTATGTTCAAGCTTATTGGGTTTGATTGTTTGCTCTACATAGACGAGGTAATTTATCCCTTGTTTCTTCTTGAGTTCTTTAGTACTTACTCCATGATTGAAATCAACGACCAAATCTTTATTCGTTTCTTGTTGAATGGTCAAATCATTCAATATTCCCTCGATGACTTTGGTGATATTCTTGGTGTGCCATTTGAAGGCACTTGTCGTTTTACGGATAAGTGGAGACTAGATGCTCTCTTGGAGTCTAACGATAAACCTCCAAATGACACCACCGAAGTTGATCTAAATTTTATCCTTGAAATCATCACGAAAGAGCGTAGTGGAAACGTTGTGAGAAGCCTTCATACAAATGTGCGAAATGTGAATAGGTATGAAGTGCTCTCAAGCGACCTTAAGGATTACATGCTCCAATGGGCAAACATCCTTAGGGAAAATGTGTTTTGTCTTGGTGGGAACCGAGATCATATCCCGGCTTGCATGGGGCATATGTTGTTTTGCCTTTTTACTTCCACCAAGTACAATCTTGCATATTACATCGCTCGACGTATAAATTTTGCTCTTTCTAAACCCAAAACAAACCTCCCTTATGCTATGCTTCTTACTCGCCTCTTTAGAAGGGTTGGTCAAGATTTTCCTCAACTCGATCTTTCTCGCTTTCACCCGGTTCAACGGGTTATGATGCCTATTCAAGAGGCGTATGAACGAAAGCCAAGAAGTGACCGTGGT
The DNA here is from genome assembly GCA_025667525.1 of Glebionis coronaria. NCBI lineage: Eukaryota > Viridiplantae > Streptophyta > Magnoliopsida > Asterales > Asteraceae > Glebionis > Glebionis coronaria. The sequence goes on along the minus strand of CM046882.1, from coordinate 119,650,456 downwards.
TCAAGAAAATCTGACCATCAAGAGCCGGATGATGAGGACACCGATATGCCACCAAGTGACGGTGATGGCGTCGATCCTAGTTCTCATTTTGACTCTTCGAGTAACTCCCATCCATCCTCAAATCAATTCGAGGATGATTTTGAAGACTTAGCTCCTCCTCCTCACCCTTCTAGTGATGTTTTGGAAGATCTCAATATGGAGCATCTTTATCGTGAGAATCTTACAACTCGGGGAGAATTACATGAACACCGAGTGGAGACAAGAAAAGGATTCAAGTATTTGGGAAAGATGATCAAAGGTTTAGGAAAGAAAAGGAGGTGAAGACTTTGAAGTTGTGTCAAAGTTTGGACTTGATGGTTAAACATTTGGTTATTAGCACTTTGGTTTAGTTGTTTATTAACTTTTGTTGCATGTTTGGATTATTATTTTTTTTTATCCTTAATGTTAATTATGCCATCATGTTTGTGATTTACATAGCTTTGTGCATATTTGTGATAGTTAGCTTACTTAGATTATGATCTGTAGTTAACTTTGGCTTGTGAATCTTTTGGGAAAAATCTGGGTTTTACAAAAACTGGGATGAAACTTTTGGAAGCCCTCTGGTCGCGGTTCCATATCGACCCGCGGATCCTTATCGATAAGGTATCGCCGGTCCTACATAAGGAACCGCCGGCCACTGTACACGACAACATCTTTTGCTTTACACTGTTTTCTTAAATCTGTGTAAACCTTGCATGATTTTCAGTAATAAACTTCACATTTCCTAAACTAGCTTACCTAAATTCATTATTCACCTAAAATGATTTTAACCCATTACTAGTTTGGATCATCCCCTCACCCATTTAAACCCACCTTTTTTGCCATGTTCTTCACACATCAAACATACTTCCCTAAACCTTAAACCACCCTTGTCAACCATGGTGTGTACCAAAACCACAAACACTTCCAAGACCTCCACCCCAAGGAAAACACTCAAAATAAGGATTAAGGTAGCCAAACCTAACTCCTCACCTTTCCACACACCTAAGAATGAGATGGTTCCTATCCTCATTTCTTCATTACCTTCCCCACCTCTTGCACCATGCAAGACATCATCCACCCATGGTACTAACCACTCCATTGGTTCTACCTCCTCTTTATTCAACTCAAGAATTAATGAGCTCTCTTCACCCTTCACTCCAAGTGCACCCTTGGATGTGACCACAGAACCCTAACCAATCCAAAGCATTCCTTTTGTGAATGACTTTGATGACACTTTGGTGACTTGACCATTTACCCCGCATAGCTCACCCATTTCACCAACCTTGGAGAATTTACCTCCACACTCACCCATTTCCCCTTTAGGGAACATGCCTCCACTCTCACCCACATCACCCTTGGAGAACTTGCCTCCTCCACCTCCACCCAACTCAAATATTCCAATTTTGGGTGTTCCACTTTCCCTCCTTTTGGGTGATCCATACTATGGGTTTCAACAAACACATGGTCCTAGTTGTCCATGTTGTCTTTACAACCACTACATCATCCATAACCTTAGGATGGATATGTATGGACTACATAAGAGGTTGCAAGAGTTCTTGCTTGCCTTGTTCTCCATGCCTCCTCCTAGGAGATGAATGATGGAGTTTTCTTAATAAGAGTTTTCAACAAAACCAAGCCAAAGAAAACCACTTATCTAGATTTAATGTTAAGCTAGCTATGTATTAGTTAGTTTTATTTGTCATTGTACTTGCTTCTTTCATGAATGTTTCATGTTGTTGATCTATGGATTTAGCTTTGTGTGTTTCTATCCTTTTGTGCACACTAATCAACTTTAATTTGAAATTAAAATTGAACCTAAATCTATCACAACCTCTAAAAACTTGTCTAAAATTGGTTCAAAATGATATCTAAATTATTTTGTCACCCTTTGTCAATAAATTCTTTGTGAATGTGTTGCTTTATGCAACCCTAGCATAATTTGGTGCTAATAGAGGTAAAATTACAAGATTTGCAACTTTTTGAAAAAGTCTTAGTTTTTCTCAAAAACCTGTAAAAACTTGGTTTCAAGTCCACTGGACGCGGATCCTTTGTAACACCCCCAAATTTATACAAATCAGTACTGCGGAAGACTATTTAGTGTTACGGGATAGCAAATTACTCACATCATAGACAACGCTTAAAATTCGCGTCGTTTTAATAATAAAGCATTTCCATTCATAAATATCAAAGTTACATAGGTCCCAAGTCATATTATTTCATACAAAGTTTTACAAAGTATTTGAATGAAAAATATTGTTTAAGTGCGGGCCATAAATTCTTGTCGTCTTCCCGCGAATTACCTTCAAGTACCTGAGATAAAACATGTTAAAAGAAAAGGTCAGCGATAACGCCGAGTGAATTCAAAGTTTAATAAATTCCATCAATATAACTTTGGTATAAAAATATTACCAAAAATCATTTCGTACAAATCATTGTAATAGGCCATAAAATAGCCAAATTCATTTTTATACAAATCCTTATCGAAAATCATAATATAGGCATTTGCCTTAAAAATCATTATACGAGCCAATGTCATAAAAACATCATACAATACGTCTTACGACGTTGTATAAAGTTAAATAAAAACCGTTATATGAATATGGTTATGAAAACCAAAACACGAACATAATATCAATAGTATGACCCCGTATTGCTAGTCAGGCAATACATCGTAATTCGGTGCGTATAGTAGTATTTCGTTAACTGGATTATTATAAGCCGCATGATATTGTTACCTTACTACCACAAACAATGGGTAGCTAGCCCGAAATTAATTTTCCCATCTAAATTAGCGTGTCGTCACGAAGGTCACGCTATGTAAATCTTCTCATACAGAAATTCGCTTACCAATCAATGTGGCACGACGGGGATCAACCGTCAAGGCGCGAACTGGGGTGATCGTCCCCAAATAGTACTATTATATGCATAAGCGTCTACCAAATCCCGGTAGTTCACAATTCATGCTAATGGGACTTTCATTGACATAACCTAACTTTAATAATCCATTTAATTTCATCTATCGGGTCATTTAATCATTTATCGGGTCATACAATCGGGTCATACAATCATTCGGTTCCAAATCAATAAACAAACAATCGGGACAAATGGTTTCCTATTTTATAAAAAACTAACATGTTATCTCCCTCGCGGGTTTATAAAACATTTCATAAAAACATTTAAAAGAGTGTGAGGCTATGAACTCACGTTGATGTGGGAAGGCGGGTTATCGGCAATTCGGATGTACGGTATGTGCTTCAATCACGGAAACCTATATAAATAATTATCGGTCTTAGTCGTTTGTCCAATGACTTTATAAAAATAACAATTATGTATACATATGATGATTTTATATATATGATGATCAAATGGGTTTACATATTCTCAGTTACTCATTTTAGTGTTATGTGTTGATAACTTTTACACTAGTTTACTAGTTTTATCTATTTACATGTTTTAATTCCAATAAACTTATTATAAGTTCTTTAACTTGCATTAATCCATTTTATACTTGTAATATCAGTATTTACATTTTACATGTTGGGCCCAAATGGGTTAAGCCCAATAAATAAGTTTATAAGTGTTTTAGTCCATTTTGTTGTATTATTAGTCCAATAACGTTAACTTAGCCCGTTAATGTCCGTATGTTATATAATTTGGGTTTTATCGATTTTTACTTGTTATATATGCTTATATATCAGTATATGAGTTTATAAAAGTTTACATTAGACGGGTCCAACCGTCTAAGTTTTATTTGACAAAAACGTTAATTTTACGGTAATAGCCGAAAAAGTCGTAAAAATCATGTTTATAGTTTTATAACTTATAAAACTTATCAAACTACCATTTTTATAAAATGTCCATTTATTTATCCTTATACATATTTATATAAATGTATTATATAAGTTAGTGGGTTTTAATTCACATTTTATATTATTTTTAGTTGAGTGCATATATAATACTATTATACTTTAATTTCCAAAATCTGATTTTTATTTTCATGTTCACCAAAACTGCTATATCTAGAGTTCTATATCGATATAGAAGCTCAAATTTTTATGACATGAACTAAATGATATGTGTTCCATTTAACTCTTCTATAGCTACTGTTGAATCAGCATCTAAATATTTTCTAAAAATCGTCCAAAACAGTGAACTCAGATTTGTACTCTAAACTTGTTTTGATCATATCTCACTCATTATAATGATTCCATTGCATGGCCAAGTCTCACATGTGTATGACATCTTATACTTACTGTATATCCATTAATGTATGCCATTTTTATCATTTCATCATATGATTCTTTACTGTATTATACAGCCAACATTTTTAAGCAAGATTAACCATTTTTACATATAGTTTTTCATCTTTTTACCCATGATTATCAACACCAAATCCCCACACAATATTTTTATCATATAATCATCATATACATATACATTAGGAAATGAATTACATGATTACATAATCAATATAAAAAGAGGATGGGGAGAACAATCTTTATACCACCATGATGATGTAGGTTGTGATCAAAACATGGATTTTGATGGAGAAACTTGTGAATAACCAATACCATCTTCAAGACCACCATTCTTCATGAACACCTTGTGGAAAATCAGCCCCAAGACTCCATGGAAACTCCTCCTTGGATGTTATAATCACCACCAATCTTCATCTCTTTTGAAGGAGATTAACATATGTAAGTTATAACAATAGTTTGTGGTTAAATTTGGATCAAATAGGGTGTTTATGGGGAGTATGGGACGACACATTTGAGAGAGAGTGAGAGAGAATGAGTTGTTTGCATAAGATAAAATGAATGTGTGGTTTTGGCTAGTGGTTTTGACTAGTTAGTGGGATAGTTGGCTTAACTTGTAAGCTTAGCTTACAAGTGTAAGCTATATGGTTGCAAGTTTGCCACATCAAGGATGTGGTATCCTTGTTTTGGTCGTCCATATTGAGTGGGGTGGGGCAAGATTTATCTTGTCTCATCCCACTAATTTACGGGTACTCCTCGATTCTAGTTTCCTCGATTTGCGTGTCCTCGGGTCGTTTTACGAAAAACGTTTTTATAAATTATGAATCAATGGCACAAAACGAATCTAATAAAAATTTTCTCATCAAAAACGGAGTTCGAAAACGTAAATACGTAATCCTAAGGTTTCCGGTTTAGTCGTAAAGGACGTTAAATTAAAATTGTAAGTCCTAATCTCTTCTCGTAAATTCGTGAGTTTATGAACCAACTCAAAATTAAAATCCCAAAATAATATTCACGGACAAATTTATTTTCTAAAATGTCAGACTGTCACCAAAAACGGTGTATGTAAACGTAAGCACGTAACGTAGAATCCTCCGGTTTAAACGTAGTCGATGCTACTTCAAGACGTAAATCCAAATTACTTCTAAAAAATAAGTGAGTTCATAATATAACATTAAAATAATATTTTTAAATAACACTTGAGTATAAAATATCAACCATAAATTGACGGATTGTCACAGCATTTACCCCTAAACAGGATCTTTATCCTCAAAGATCATCTTACTACTCGCTTCTTATAGAGTTAAAGCCATGTGGGTATTTCCTCCACATTCGGTCTTTTCTCACAAGTGTAATTTATTACAATACGCGAGTTTCATCAAATGTAACTACGGGAATAAGATCAGGCTTATTGTTGACTTACTTTCTCTATCCATGATGTTCACGGGTTTTTGATGAATGCAACTTTTCGCCGATCTAAACTTTACTAAGAAACAATCAGATTCTCACTTGATAGAGATTTCATCAAGTTCGATATACGAAACATATTTCACGCAGCTCTTAATGTCCTAGGGTAGATCCAGCTTTATATGCCTTTCAAACCAATCTTTTACATCATCTCAATGGTCCCATACAACGGGGACTTATATCCCATGATCTTTCAGATCATCTATTCATTTTCCATGGTTAAAATTTTTGGCATAACTTCGCTACCCATCTGGCACTTCAAGATCTACATTTCATATTCACATAACCTCCTACCCACTATCGGCAGTCAATAATCAGATCCTAATTTCATCAATCATTTTAGGTCTCGCGGGTCGGGTATTTTGTAAGGTTAGGTTCGCCATCATAGGAAACCTTAAACCTAAAAGATATGTCCAACTCACAATGGGTGTTTGTCGGGTGTCTTTATCTCAACTCCTGCTTACAGATGCTCTAATATTTAGATCCTAACAAGGTTCGATCTCGATCCTAGTACGATAATTATCAATGATAATCTCTCTAAAGGAAAACGATTATACGGTCTATTACCAAAGGTCAATCATTCAAACATAGAACATCGCTTATAGTATTTTGTATCGTTACTTTACCTCGTCCCTTCGATTTGGGGTGGTAAAGAGTACTCTCATCAAGGTTCGTTCTCAGTGACTTCTGAGCAAATCTCTAGAAATTCGATGTGAAGCGAGGATCTTGATAGAGATGATCGATACAGGCACACCATGTTTACACAACTCCTTTAAATATAAAAGAGTCAATTTCTTCATCAAGAATCTATCATTAACAAGAATGATATTAGCAGATTTGGTCAGTCTGTCGACGATGACCCAAATCAAATCAAATTCAGATGATTACCTTTGCAATAGCTAGACGTTTACTAATGTATGAGGCGATGTCTGCCTTCATAATTTGCCATCAGTATAACTTCTTCTGATAATGATACATTAAATCAGAAATGACAGGAATAAAATACTTATACTTACAAGACTCCAACATAACTATTTCTCAAAATCTCCATATTTAGAAAACCACAAGTGGCCTTTTATACATTTTTACGCCATAGTCTTCTCAATTATAATGGTTCACATTAGCCGTGAACCCCCTTTTTATTATCTATATTATCCTTTTTACAAACATCGTTTATTTTTATATTGTTCGGCAATTTATTTTGCACAGTCATTATTAAGAAACACATCCTAATTGGTTCTTTATCCTTTCTATATAATGTGTCAATATCTATATTCACTTTTCCTTATGAAATAAATATCATGACCGCAATTCACTCAGAAATTCTTTCTTCATATTTTCTAAGTTTTAATTTCATCTCAACTATCATTTTTATCCGTTTTACTCCATCCGACGTTTAAAGCGTCGATAATTATTACAACTAATTAAATATTAAATATTAAATTTTTATGAAACGTAAACGTAAAGATTTTAAATTTTTTAGTCCGTCCAATTATATGAAAATGTTCAAAATAAATTTTAAATTTAATTAACACGCTTTTTGTTGATTTATCGAAAATAATTTATAGGATTCGTAAATGTTCAAAAAATCTTTGTTTATATTTTGGTCAAAATTTTCTTAGTGGAAAAGCGTAAATTATCGTTTCAATTTTCAAGTCATGGTTTAAATGGTTTCCTCAATCCCTCTTAGGTTGTCTTGAGGTATACACGAACGTTTACCCCTAAACAGAAGTTTAGTTAAATGATTTGTGTATAAGGGAATAATCCCTTAAAAATCCTTTGTTAAAACATTTGTTAAAACATATTTGCATTTTCTTTTTGGTAAAACCCAAAGTCTTAAAAGGGCACTTAATTTTTGAAGAGTCAACATAGATTCCATTATCTTTTAATCACACGGTCAAATAATGTAAAGGATTAAGTCTTAATTCACATGTTAATTATTCAAGATACAGGTTTTCACTACTCGGCCGACTCAGGGCATTCTACAAATAATTATTAACTCATTCTTATTCTTACAAACAAACAAATGGTCCTTAATGATCGCAAGCATGAATTTATCAAATTACAGCCTTCACACGTGATTCACCAAATTTATGGATGCTACATGTGTATTAGTCAATCCAAACGACATCACGTGAAACTCATAATTTTCATTACAAGTACCGGATGTACTGATTGGAATAGATAATCTTTTTCGCAGATGCGAAGTTGATGATAACCATGCCGTGGATCAAATCTTTAAAACATACACTAGAACCTTGTAAATGATCGAACAAATCTTCCATTTCGAGTTATGGATATCGTTTTCGATTGTCAATTTACTCAGTTCACAGTAATCTATTAATATAAGGAATGATAATACCATAGCTCTCCGTAATGACGAGCTTGGTAGAATAAAATCTTTCTCCGACAACTCTCTCAGTTGTACGGTAACTCCTTTTAATTTAGATGGTGCTGACGTACAATGCACAAGCCACAGGTGCAGCACCGGGAATATAATCAATACCAATTTCAATCTGCCTTAATGGCAAAAGTCTAGGTAATTCACCAACAAATATCTCCTAAAGTTTCAGATAACGGAAACATCTTTTTATTAAATTCATATTAGGTTCTTTCTAGATTATAATATCTATGACTAATTCACAACCATTTACGTTATAATTTCAAGTCTAAATGCAGGATATGGTCATCCATCAAGAATTATTTAGATAACTTTTGATAATCAACATCTTATCCTTTGGGGGAATTCTACTCGAGTTCCCATCAATTAAGACAATGTCTTCATGTCATAATCAATCAATCCATTCTACTGGCACAATCAACTTTCTAGTTTTATTACCGTTGATAAGATGTGAAATTCTCAAAAGACTAATAATAACTCATAATCCTTCACAAATTCAGGGATATATGGAGATACAACTACCATTAAAAGAGTAAGGTCAACGCATAATATATGCGAGAGAATTTCAAATCAGATACAGACGAAAACATTTAACGACTATGAATATATCCTATGTTTCCATAATTTGAGTACGCATTCGAAAGCTCCTCGGATCGTTACCCAGGTCATTCAAATGAAATCAAATCATATGAAATGATAGGAACGTCGATACATCTAATTTGGTATCAACACTCGGTAAGCAGATACTTATCCTAAGAATCTCATTACGAAAGAATTGGACAGGAAAGAGTTGTCAATTGTCAAATAAGACAATTTTCACAGATGAGTAAATTTGACTCAGAAGAATAAATAGTACGGGCACATATGTAGGTGTCCCTAACACTATGTCCCTATTTTTCACTTCTTGCAGATCTCATAAAATTTAACCTTTCACAATCTTTAAAGAAAATGTAGTGTTTATTTGTCAGTTTTATGGTGACTACTAATCAGCCTTGCATGGTCCATTCCAAATTGTATGTAGGCGCGCAACTATATACAATTTCAAGACTAACGATGCAATACTCTGAAATTAAGATTTTGCTAGTCGAAAAAGTTCGTTTTCCTCGGTGTCTAATCGAATTGATTACCAGTTTAAAGTGTGACTCAGTCGTTTTTGGTTAACAAAAAGAAATTTGATTATCTATAACTAATTAAAAAGTAAATGCGGAAAGTATTTAAAAGAAAATTAAAGACAGGTACAAATAATAAAAGTAAAACAATGTGAAAAATTAAGCTAGAAATTACTAGAAAAACACTAAAATAAAATGCAATCTTAAAATAAAACTAAAATAAAAACAATTTAAAATAAAGTTTAAGAAAATGGCGGGAAATATAAAATTTTGTCCCAGATCCGAATCCCAGATCAGAATCCCAGATCCGAATCCCAGATCCGAATCCCAGATCCGAATCCCAGATCCGAATCCCAGATCCGAATTCCAGATCCGAATCCCAGATCCGAATCCCAGATCCGAATCCCAGATCCGAATCCCAGATCCGAATCCCAGATCCGAATCCTAGATCCGAATCCAAGATCCGAATCCCAGATCCGAATCCCAGATCCGAATCCCAGATCCGAATCCCAGATCCGAATCCCAGATCCGAATCCTAGATCCGAATCCCAGATCCAAATCCCAGATCCGAATAAGGGGGAGTATCACAATACCGATCACAATGTAGAAACCCTTGTGGTTTTTGCGATCGTTACAAGCTGTCGGAATCCAAATCCCATTCCGATGGAATGTAATACAAATAAGCAAAACCAATAAGCTAATACTAATAAGCAATAACCGAAACTTGATTAAAAAGATAATGAGACGAGACAAAAAGAAACAAATTTAAAGACTTTATCAAAACACAAAATAAGCAAACAAAATAAGCAAACTTTAAAAGATAAAACTTTTTAGAAAACTTTAAAATCAAATAAGCTAAATACAAAATAAGCCAATAAGATTGTCAAACTTATAGCTTAATTCGTATACAAGCCTAGATGAAAATAAAAAGATGAACTTTTTAATCAAATAAACAATAAGATTAAGCAAAATCAATGCTTAATCTGAACCACAATCAAATCAAAGACATGAAAAGTAGGATGAGAATGATAAAGAAACTCTTGATTAAAGGAAAATAAAGATTAAACAGCAAAATTAAAAACACTTACTTGAATTAAGGGAATTAAAGTGCAAGACAATTAATTAAAATATGAAAAATAAAGTTGCAAGAAAATGAAAATGGTGGAAGAGCTAATTTGTCAAGTTAGCCAACAACTATGAAATGAAAACATAACAAACTATTTATAGGGGAGATTAGGGAGGAGCTTAGGAAGCTTCCTTCCTCTTTCTTCTTTTCCTTAATTGCATGCTTTAGTCCTTAAGCCTTTTAATCTTCTTAAATCTTGGACTTAATTGCTTTGTCTCGGAATTTCTTTGAACTTGTCTTTTAATTCTTCAATAAATACGACTTGAGTTCTTCGGCTTTTGGTAAACTTCCATCTTTTGACTTTTTCTTTGATAAATCTTCAGAATTGGTCTTGGACTTCCGTTCTTTTTCCACTCTTGATCTTTCGACTTCATCTTTCGTCTTTTTTCTCGATAAAAGCCCGTGAATGCCGTGTTTTCTCCACTTTTCACCTTTTCGTCCTAAATCACAATAAAAACACAAACCACGCATAATTCCGACATAAATGACATAAAATACACGTTTTTGCTAGGTTATTATTGTAATTAAGTGGTAAAAAGGATGGGTGTTTACACACCTATCAAATCCCCTACACTTAACCATTGTCATGCCCTCATACAATGCTTAGTGATAAAGCAATTTTACACTTTTCTCATAATCAATCAACCTTGGCCTTATTAAAATTCTACTAAACAAAAATTTAAATACTAATAGAAATTAAAACTTTAATGGAAACAAAAGGAATAGAAAACCATTTTCACTTGAAAATAGCTACATGGAAATAACTTGCAAAGAGATCTAAGACTTACATTAGGGCATCGGTGCTGCGAAGATTTATCACCCTCAAGTTTCACGTTCCCCAAACTAAGCTTAAAAACGAGATCATTGTTATTATAAGTTAGCAAAACAAACACTTACACACATGGCTTAATTATATGCTTAAACTCCCTTATTCCTAATTGTATCTCTTATATTTTATTTTTGTCTTAGAATGATCATGAAGATGCATTTTTGGACTTATTTCGATAGTTTATTTAGGCAGAAAGCAAAGTAGGACGATTTGATTAATAGTTAGCTAAAGGACAAAATCTCTTAAAACTGCTTCTCAGGATATCAAAAAGTTCATATCTTGGCATAACTCGTTTCACGATTTGAGAGCTTTCTCGGGCCGATATTTGGCATGTACTTCATACTTCATATCTTCGAGAGACGTTCTTGAGATAATGGTCTTCTCTTCGTTAATAGAGTTTCTTCACTTGGAGACTTTTGAGGGGTACTCCAACTTTGTTGACCACGACTTCATGATTATTTCTTCAATCTCTAATTGGGATTTTGAGATACAACGATCCGCCTCCTTTTCGGACTTGGATCTATTTATCCTCATACCTTGTTAGGGTCTTTTCGGATAGACTTCTCCATGATCTTTATGGGAGTTGATTGCTTTTCGTCGTGAGTCTTGATCCTTCATATTGATTTTGGGAATAATGCTTTTCACATCACCTTGGATCTTTAGCAATAAGATTGAATCCTCATGCCTTGTTAGGGCCTTTTTGGATAAGCCAATCTTCGCGTCCCGCTTCAATAAGTTATGCCTTTGCTATGAACTCTAATTAATACCGAGCAACTTTTAAACGATCTTGTGCTAGAAGCTAAGTAACTTTTCAAATCGTACAACCTTATTTATTGCAAATATATTTATTAACAAGTGATGGGAGAAAAATCTCATAACTAACTCACATAAGTTAATGAAAGAATACCAAACTTATAATTAACTCTATCATCTCTCGTTCTCCACAATTTAAAATCTCAAGGAATGAGACTCGTGGATGCTTAGCCTAATAAACCAATTAAGGTCCATATGGTTAAGGATACTAGCTAGAGTAAACTTGGATAAGTAAACTCGGGTTGAGTCAAAATATTCACGACGGGCCTAATATATCAAAGATATCTAAACTTGTTAAAACCATTTTATTTATTTACTCATTTTTTACTTTATTTTTGAAATGTAAAATATAAATATGATGTAATGATAAAAGGAAAGAAAATAAAATAAAAATACTACTAGGCCAAAATAGATCAAAAATTTTGAAAAACGTTGAAATTTTTTTTAAATTTTCCGGTAAAATGAGGTCAAATTCATGGAAAAGGCCACTAAAATTTCGATAGAAATCCCCCTACACTTAATATAAACATTGTCCTCAATGTTGAAGCATGTGGGAGAATAAACTCCCCTACACTTAGGACATTGAGTACGTTGTTTAAAATCGAGCTAAGGAAAGGACAACTAAAGTGATTACATTTATTCGTTTTATTTATATACATGATTGAATCACAATAGCAAAAACTTATCGAAGGAACCGGGTACACGGGAAACACGGGAACACGGGTCTTGTCAAAAGTACCAATATTGGATCATTAAGCACATGTCCCTGCACGATCACAACATACAAACAAACAACCTACACGGCTCCCCCTACACTTATTGTAGAAAATAGATAAAAAAATAGATCATCGGGTTGCCTCCCGAGAAGCGCTTGTTTTTGTTAACCGAGTCACTAGCCTGACTCGACCCCGAATTAAATGGTCCATGGGGAAGCCTCGATTGTTATACCGGGATCAAAAATCTTGTCCTCGGTCCCGGAGGAACATAATAAATGAGAGGCAGGAGGATAAGTCCTAGAAGGTAAAAAGGTCCTCTCAACATACGAAAAGTATGTGAGGTCGTGATCCACGGGAGGTGGGGTGGGTAAAGGAGACAAATTGTCATCCCCCAAAGACAATGGATGGTCACTATTCGGCAAAGCCGTAAAGGTATCAATCATAGAATGGTCAATGTCACCTCCCGGGTCAAAGCATTCATCCTCATGAACGTGAATCTCTTTGATTTCTTCATCATAGATAGGCTCGTCAAACAAAGGTTTGTCGTTCCATTCATTGAGGATTTTAGAAATTCTCTCGAAGAGATCACGATCAAGTACGAAACCATCATTCATTTGTGGGATTTGTTGATAAGTTAAATCCTCACGAATTTGGTAAACGTAATTCTCATTAGAGGAGTGTTGATTAGGTAACTCCTCGAGAATTGGATGAGAACCGATGGTAGAATCAAAAGTAATTGGCGAAGAGGCAAATGTGAATTTGTCAAAATCCGAGTTCTCAAAATCAATATCAATATCAAGTTTTAAAACACCATTTGCCTTCTCATCAATACCATGATCACAATTACGCTCATGCGAGAAATCCAATAACACGGGATCATAAAAAGCATCCTCGTGATGGAATTTCTCGATACCCGGGGTATAAAAGTCATCACTAAGGAGTAAAGAATCCGATAAATCATTAGTATCATGGTTTTCAAAAGTCGGTCTTGGTAAAATAGGCGAATCATCCTCATCTGATCCCGAGGAATAATTAAAAATGTAGTCGGAATCACAAGATAAATCATCCCTATCTACAAACTCCTTAGGTGTAGGACAACTTATGGGTTCTTCTTCTATGCACTCACACTCCTCAAAAACTGGTTTCTCAAAACATGTCTCGCTAAGAGGATTTAAAGAAAGCATAGTCATTTGAAGGGGTAGGTGAAGGAGGCATAATAGAAATGGGGTCATCAACGGGTAATGAAGGCTCAAGAATAATCTCGGGAATTTCCTCAATAGGTGAGGAAAGAGGAGAGCTAATAGTATCTGTAGGTGTCAACACTAGAGGGTGAGTAAAACTCATGATAGTCTCCGGGCCTTGTCTCTCCTTTATCGACAGAGAGATGGAAGGATACACAGTGGGAACATCACTACTAGTAGTGGTGTTAGCCTCAATATCAACTCTCAAAGACGGCTCAATATCACATTGAGCTTGATAGGTTTCTAAAATGAGCATGAATTTCCTATCGGTTTCCTCTTGCATTTCTCGTAAAAATCTATCATGTTCCTCAAGTTTATTAAGAATTAAATCCATTTGAGGTTGTGAAATACTCCCTTGATTATAGTTTTGAAAATTGCCTTTATTTGGAAAACCTTCATTGTTTGAAAACCCTTGATTTTGAAATTCCCCATAAAACAGTTGATCATATTGTGGTGGGTCACTAGTTGTAGGAAAACTAGGGGAGCCAAAATAAGTATTAGTATCATAACACATACTTTCCTCATTACTATAAACCTCCTCATAAGTTTTGTCATAATTAAAATAAGCATGAGGCCCACCACAAGTCGAACACTCCTCGGACATAATCTTATAACGCTCTTCTTGCAAGATTTCCCAAATCGGACGATTATCCATGGTAGCGTCGAAAGAAATCTAAATCAAAAATTATTATGCTATGTAATATATTATAATAAAAGAAAAATCTTTTTGAATTTTTTTAGAAAAATATATATTTAAAAGAAAAATCGAAAAAATCGAACTAAAAGATAACACAAATACGTAATATTTTTTTGGTGTAATACTTTTAGGAAAAAGTATTACTTTTGGGTTTTTTTAATTTTTGTGGTGCAAATCTTAGGAAAGAATTTGCTTTTGTGATTTTTTAATTTTTTTTTGTATTTTTATCTTTTTGATTTTTTATGTTTTTGATTTTTGTTGCACGAAAATTAACGTTCAAAAAGAACGGATCCCAAAATCCAAACGTCTTCACGAAAAATCGTCAATCGTACGAGCGAAGCGGCAGCGGCGCCATTTGAAACTAGGATTTTGCTAGTTGAATTAGTTCGTTTTCTCGGTGTCTAATCGAATTGATTACCAGTTTAAAGTGTGACTCAGTCGTTTTTGGTTAACAAAAAGAAATTTGATTATCTATAACTAATTAAAAAGTAAATGCGGAAAGTATTTAAAAGAAAATTAAAGACAGGTACAAATAATAAAAGTAAAACAAGGTGAAAAATTAAGCTAGAAAATTACTAGAAAAACACTTAAATAAAATGCAATCTTAAAATAAAACTAAAATAAAAACAATTTAAAATAAAGTTTAAGAAAATGGAGGGGAAATATAAAATTTTGTCCCAGATCCATAAATAAATGAAATAAATAAAATGGTTTTAACAAGTTTAGATATCTTTGATATATTAGGCCCGTCGTGAATATTTTGACTCAACCCGAGTTTACTTATCCAAGTTTACTCTAGCTAGTATCCTTAACCATATGGACCTTAATTGGTTTATTAGGCTAAGCATCCACGAATCTCATTCCTTGAGATTTTAAATTGTGAAGAACGAGAGATGATAGAGTTAATTATATGTTTGGTATTCTTTCATTAACTTATGTGAGTTAGTTATGAGCTTTTTCTCCCATCACTTGTTAATAAATATATTTGTAATAAATAAGGTTGTACGATTTGAAAAGTTACTTAGCTTCTAGCACAAGATCGTTTAAAAGTTGCTCGGTATTAATTAGAGTTCATAGCCAAGGCATAACTTATTGAAGCGGGACGTGAATATTGGCTTATCCAAAAGGCCCTAACAAGGCATGAGGATACCCGAGTCCAAAAGGGCCCTCACAAGGTATGAGGATTCACTTTTTTTGCTAAAGATCCTAAGAGATTGTGAAGATCATTAATCCAAATCAATATGATGGATCAAGACACATGACGAGAAGCAATTACTCCCCTAAAGATCATGGAGAAGTCTATCCAAAAAGACCCTAACAAGGTATGAGGATAAATAGATCCGAGTCCGAAAAGGAGGCGGATCGTTGTATATCAAAATCCTAAATAAAGAAGAGGATAAATGAAGAAGTCGTGGTCAACGTTTGAAGCATCTTTCACTCCTTATGAAGATGTATACCAAAATGAAGAGAAGACCATAATTTCAAGATCGTCTCTCAAGATTTGAAGTTTGAAGTACAAGCCAAATATCGGTCCGAGAAAGGTCTCAAATCGTGAAACGAGTTATGCCAAGATATGAACTTTATGAGGTTTCGAGAAGCAGTTTTAAAAGATTTTGTCCTTTAGCTAACTATTGATTAAATCGTCCCACTTTATTTTCGGCCTTAATAAATTATCGAAATAAGTAAAAAATGCATCCTCGTGATCATTCAAGACAAAAATAAAATACAAGAGATACACCATAGGAATAAGGGGGTCTAAGTGATTAATTAAACCACATGAGTAAGTGTTAGTTGTGCTAACTCGTAATTACAATGATCTCGTTTTTAAGCTTGGTATGGGGAACGTGAAACTTGAGGATGATTAATATTCATGACACCAAAGCCCTAATTCAAGTCTTAGATTTCTTTACAAGTTTCTTCCATCAAATAATTTCCAAGTTAATAAATGATTATAACTTTTGTTTCCTTTAAAGTTTCTATCTTTTCGTCGTAGTAATAATAGTATATCTTAATAAAGGTCATGATGGGTTAATTATGAGAAAAATGTAACTTATGCTTTAAAATAATGCATTGCATGGGGGCATTGCAATGGTCAAGTGTAGGGGGGATTTCTATCGAAATTTTAGTGGCCTTTTCCATGAATTTGACACTATTTAACCGAAAAATTTTTAAAAAAATTCAACGTTTTTCAAATTTTTGATCTATTTTGGCCTAGTAGTATTTTCATTTGAAATTAAGATTTTGCTAGTTGAAAAAGTTCGTTTTCTAGGTGTCTAATCGAATTGATTACCAGTTTAAAGTGTGACTCAGTCTAACAAAAAGAAATTTGATTATCTATAACTAATTAAAAAGTAAATGCGGAAAGTATTTAAAAGAAAATTAAAGACAGGTACAAATAATAAAAGTAAAACAAGGTGAAAAATTAAGCTAGAGAATTACTAGAAAAACACTTAAATAAAATGAAATCTTAAAATAAAACTAAAATAAAAACAATTTAAAATAAAGTTTAAGAAAATGGCGGGAAATATAAAATCTTGTCCCAGATCCATAAATAAATGAAATAAATAAAATGGTTTTAACAAGTTTAGATATCTTTGATATATTAGGCCCGTCGTGAATATTTTGACTCAACCCGAGTTTACTTATCCAAGTTTACTCTAGCTAGTATCCTTAACCATATGGACCTTAATTGGTTTATTAGGCTAAGCATCCACGAATCTCATTCCTTGAGATTTTAAATTGTGAAGAACAAGAGATGATAGAGTTAATTATATGTTTGGTATTCTTTCATTAACTTATGTGAGTTAGTTATGAGCTTTTTCTCCCATCACTTGTTAATAAATATATTTGTAATAAATAAGGTTGTACGATTTGAAAAGTTACTTAGCTTCTAGCACAAGATCGTTTAAAAGTTGCTCGGTATTAATTAGAGTTCATAGCCAAGGCATAACTTATTGAAGCGGGACGTGAATATTGGCTTATCCAAAAGGCCCTAACAAGGCATGAGGATACCCGAGTCCAAAAGGGCCCTCACAAGGTATGAGGATTCACTTTTTTTGCTAAAGATCCTAAGAGATTGTGAAGATCATTAATCCAAATCAATATGATGGATCAAGACACATGACGAGAAGCAATTACTCCCCTAAAGATCATGGAGAAGTCTATCCAAAAAGACCCTAACAAGGTATGAGGATAAATAGATCCGAGTCCGAAAAGGAGGCGGATCGTTGTATATCAAAATCCTAAATAAAGAAGAGGATAAATGAAGAAGTCGTGGTCAACGTTTGAAGCATCTTTCACTCCTTATGAAGATGTATACCAAAATGAAGAGAAGACCATAATTTCAAGATCGTCTCTCAAGATTTGAAGTTAGAAGTACAAGCCAAATATCGGTCCGAGAAAGGTCTCAAATCGTGAAACGAGTTATGCCAAGATATGAACTTTATGAGGTTTCGAGAAGCAGTTTTAAAAGATTTTGTCCTTTAGCTAACTATTGATTAAATCGTCCCACTTTATTTTCGGCCTTAATAAATTATCGAAATAAGTCAAAAATGCATCCTCGTGATCATTCAAGACAAAAATAAAATACAAGAGATACACCATAGGAATAAGGGGGTCTAAGTGATTAATTAAACCACATGAGTAAGTGTTAGTTGTGCTAACTCGTAATTACAATGATCTCGTTTTTAAGCTTGGTATGGGGAACGTGAAACTTGAGGATGATTAATATTCATGACACCAAAGCCCTAATTCAAGTCTTAGATTTCTTTACAAGTTTCTTCCATCAAATAATTTCCAAGTTAATAAATGATTATAACTTTTGTTTCCTTTAAAGTTTCTATCTTTTCGTCGTAGTAATAATAGTATATCTTAATAAAGGTCATGATGGGTTAATTATGAGAAAAATGTAACTTATGCTTTAAAATAATGCATTGCATGGGGGCATTGCAATGGTCAAGTGTAGGGGGGATTTCTATCGAAATTTTAGTGGCCTTTTCCATGAATTTGACACTATTTAACCGAAAAATTTTTAAAAAAATTCAACGTTTTTCAAATTTTTGATCCATTTTGGCCTAGTAGTATTTTCATTTGAAATTAAGATTTTGCTAGTTGAAAAAGTTCGTTTTCTAGGTGTCTAATCGAATTGATTACCAGTTTAAAGTGTGACTCAGTCTAACAAAAAGAAATTTGATTATCTATAACTAATTAAAAAGTAAATGCGGAAAGTATTTAAAAGAAAATTAAAGACAGGTACAAATAATAAAAGTAAAACAAGGTGAAAAATTAAGCTAGAGAATTACTAGAAAAACACTTAAATAAAATGAAATCTTAAAATAAAACTAAAATAAAAACAATTTAAAATAAAGTTTAAGAAAATGGCGGGAAATATAAAATCTTGTCCCAGATCCATAAATAAATGAAATAAATAAAATGGTTTTAACAAGTTTAGATATCTTTGATATATTAGGCCCGTCGTGAATATTTTGACTCAACCCGAGTTTACTTATCCAAGTTTACTCTAGCTAGTATCCTTAACCATATGGACCTTAATTGGTTTATTAGGCTAAGCATCCACGAATCTCATTCCTTGAGATTTTAAATTGTGAAGAACGAGAGATGATAGAGTTAATTATATGTTTGGTATTCTTTCATTAACTTATGTGAGTTAGTTATGAGCTTTTTCTCCCATCACTTGTTAATAAATATATTTGTAATAAATAAGGTTGTACGATTTGAAAAGTTACTTAGCTTCTAGCACAAGATCGTTTAAAAGTTGCTCGGTATTAATTAGAGTTCATAGCCAAGGCATAACTTATTGAAGCGGGACGTGAATATTGGCTTATCCAAAAGGCCCTAACAAGGCATGAGGATACCCGAGTCCAAAAGGGCCCTCACAAGGTATGAGGATTCACTTTTTTTGCTAAAGATCCTAAGAGATTGTGAAGATCATTAATCCAAATCAATATGATGGATCAAGACACATGACGAGAAGCAATTACTCCCCTAAAGATCATGGAGAAGTCTATCCAAAAAGACCCTAACAAGGTATGAGGATAAATAGATCCGAGTCCGAAAAGGAGGCGGATCGTTGTATATCAAAATCCTAAATAAAGAAGAGGATAAATGAAGAAGTCGTGGTCAACGTTTGAAGCATCTTTCACTCCTTATGAAGATGTATACCAAAATGAAGAGAAGACCATAATTTCAAGATCGTCTCTCAAGATTTGAAGTTAGAAGTACAAGCCAAATATCGGTCCGAGAAAGGTCTCAAATCGTGAAACGAGTTATGCCAAGATATGAACTTTATGAGGTTTCGAGAAGCAGTTTTAAAAGATTTTGTCCTTTAGCTAACTATTGATTAAATCGTCCCACTTTATTTTCGGCCTTAATAAATTATCGAAATAAGTAAAAAATGCATCCTCGTGATCATTCAAGACAAAAATAAAATACAAGAGATACACCGTAGGAATAAGGGGGTCTAAGTGATTAATTAAACCACATGAGTAAGTGTTAGTTGTGCTAACTCGTAATTACAATGATCTCGTTTTTAAGCTTGGTATGGGGAACGTGAAACTTGAGGATGATTAATATTCATGACACCAAAGCCCTAATTCAAGTCTTAGATTTCTTTACAAGTTTCTTCCATCAAATAATTTCCAAGTTAATAAATGATTATAACTTTTGTTTCCTTTAAAGTTTCTATCTTTTCGTCGTAGTAATAATAGTATATCTTAATAAAGGTCATGATGGGTTAATTATGAGAAAAATGTAACTTATGCTTTAAAATAATGCATTGCATGGGGGCATTGCAATGGTCAAGTGTAGGGGGGATTTCTATCGAAATTTTAGTGGCCTTTTCCATGAATTTGACACTATTTAACCGAAAAATTTTTAAAAAAATTCAACGTTTTTCAAATTTTTGATCTATTTTGGCCTAGTAGTATTTTCATTTGAAATTAAGATTTTGCTAGTTGAAAAAGTTCGTTTTCTAGGTGTCTAATCGAATTGATTACCAGTTTAAAGTGTGACTCAGTCTAACAAAAAGAAATTTGATTATCTATAACTAATTAAAAAGTAAATGCGGAAAGTATTTAAAAGAAAATTAAAGACAGGTACAAATAATAAAAGTAAAACAAGGTGAAAAATTAAGCTAGAGAATTACTAGAAAAACACTTAAATAAAATGCAATCTTAAAATAAAACTAAAATAAAAACAATTTAAAATAAAGTTTAAGAAAATGGCGGGAAATATAAAATCTTGTCCCAGATCCATAAATAAATGAAATAAATAAAATGGTTTTAACAAGTTTAGATATCTTTGATATATTAGGCCCGTCGTGAATATTTTGACTCAACCCGAGTTTACTTATCCAAGTTTACTCTAGCTAGTATCCTTAACCATATGGACCTTAATTGGTTTATTAGGCTAAGCATCCACGAATCTCATTCCTTGAGATTTTAAATTGTGGAGAACGAGAGATGATAGAGTTAATTATAAGTTTGGTATTCTTTCATTAACGTATGTGAGTTAGTTATGAGATTTTTCTCCCATCACTTGTTAATAAATATATATTTGTAATAAATAAGGTTGTACGATTTGAAAAGTTACTTAGCTTCTAGCACAAGATCGTTTAAAAGTTGCTCGGTATTAATTAGAGTTCATAGCCAAGTCATAACTTATTGAAGCGGGACGCGAATATTGGCTTATCCAAAAAGGCCCTAACAAGGCATGAGGATACCCGAGTCCAAAAAGGCCCTCACAAGGCATGAGGATTCACTTTTTTTGCTAAAGATCCTAAGAGATTGTGAAGATCATTAATCCAAATCAATATAATGAATCAAGACACACGACGAGAAGAAATTACTCCCCTAAAGATCATGGAGAAGTCTATCCAAAAAGACCCTAACAAGGTATGAGGATAAATAGATCCAAGTCCGAAAAGGAGGCTAATACAAGGCTTTTGGCCTGTATGAAAGTTATCGTTCTAGTGTTCTAATCGAATTGATCTTAGTTCTCTATGTGACTCAGTTTTATTTTGGTGGAAACAAATATTTTTGGTTGGTTTGTAATTTAAATGAGCAAGACTTAAAAGTAAATGTCGTTAAGTAAAGTGGCGTTAAAGTAAAGTGCGAGAAAATAAATCTAAGTCTAATTAAAAGAAAGTGTGCAATATTTAAAAACGTGACGGAAAGTAAATTAGTTTAAATGACTAAAATTTAAAGGCGTGACGAGAATTAAAGTTAGACAAGTATTAAAGACTTAAGCTAAAAATTAAACAAGACAAATTATGGAAAATAAACTCCTATCGGAATATATTCCGATAAGCCTTACCCTGACCTGGTCAGAATGTGTCGTCGAATTCCAATCGGAATATCTGTCACCAATGCCCCAATCGGAATACCACAATCCTACCCGGTCGGAATATGAAAAGGAGCTTGGTCGGAATGAAGATAGGAACTCCAATCGGAATATCTGTCACTTTAACGATCGGAATATCCTCACTTGCACCTCAATCGGAATGTGGCTAGGAACTTCAATCGGAATAACTGTCACTCTTACCCAATCGGAATACCACCTTACCCTTTCTGATCGGAATACCAAAACACCCCCCAATCGGAAAGTAAAACCCTTTTCCGATTTGTACCAATCAGAATCCGGCAGCAAAGTACCAAAAATAAGATTAACAATTAAGCTATGATCCTAATAAGCTCAAGTCTAAATCCTAAGGTAAAACCGTGCGAAAATAAGCTAACAAACTGAAAGTTAACAACTTTTAAACACGAAAAAGATAAACTTTAAGAAAAACAACTTTTTATATAAAAATAACTTTTGTAAAAACTATATAAACTTGAAAATAAATCAAATAAGCTATGAAAATAAGAGATTTAAAACAATCAAAAGCATAAAAATCAAATCTTTAAACAACTTAACAAGTTAAAAATCGTGCAAATCAAAGAAAGGTAGAAGAAGAAGATTAACAAGATAAAGTAAAGGTGTAAGAAATTAAAGAAACACTTACTTGAAAATTAAAGGTAATTAAAGGTGCAAAACATATATTTAAATGTGCAAGTAATTAAAGGTGCATAAAATAAAGTGGAAGAATGGTTTGTCAAGCCACCAACAAAAATGAAAAATTAACAATCCTAATCTATATATAGGGGAGGATTAGGAAGCTTCCTCCCCTCCTTCATTTCTTGGTAATTGCGGGATTAAGTCACTCCTTCATTTAATCTTCATTAATTGCGTCATTAGTCCTTTTCTTCTAATCTTTCTTTTAAATTTGGACTTTAAGGACTTGTGGCTCGGGATATCTTTTGAACTCGTCTTTAATTTCTTCAATAAAATAGACTTGAGTTTCTCGGCTTTTGATAAACTTCCGTCTTTTGACTTTTTCTTCGATAAATCTTCAGAATTGGTCTTGGACTTCCGTTCTCTTTCCACTTTTGACTTCTCGACTCCGTCTTTCATCTTTTTCTTCAATAAAAGCCGTGAATGCCCGTGAATTCCCGTGTTTTCTCCACTTTTCACAATTTCGTCCTAAATTACAACAAAAACACAAACCGCGCATAATTCCGACATAAAAGACATAAAATACACGTTTTGGTCCGGTTATTATTGTAATTAAGTGGTAGAAAAGATGGGTGTTTTCACACCTATCAAATCCCCTACACTTGACCATTGCAATGTCCTCATGCAATGCATTAGTCACAAAGCATGTTTACACTTTTCATCATAATCAATCCACGTTGGCCTTTATTAAAGAGATAGAAAATTATAAAAATGCAAAGCAACGAAATTAAAAGCATACCTTGGGTTTTGAAAATGTCATGAATAATCATCATCCTCAACTTTTCACTTTCTCCAAACCAAGCTTAAAAACGAGATCATTGTTATTATAAGTTAGTAAACTAACACGAACTCATGTGGGCCAATTATTCACTTAGACTCCCTTATTCCTATGGGTATCTCTTATATTTTATTATTTGTCTTGAATGATCACGAAGATGCATTGTTTGACTTATTTCGATAATTATTTAGTCTGAAAATAAAGTGCACGATTTAATCAATAGTTAGCTAAAGGACCAAATCTTTTAAAACTGCTTCTCGGGATATCAAAAAGTTCATATCTTGGCATAACTTTGTTCGTGATTTGAGACCTTTCTCGGGCCGATATTTGGCAGCGACTTCATACTTCAAATCTTGAGAGACGTTCATGAAATAATGGTCTTCTCTTCATAATTGGAATTTCTTCACTTGGAATTTTTGAGAGATTCTTCATATATGGACCACGACTTCTTCATTTTTCTCCAATCTTTATTTTGGATTTTGATATACAACAACCCGCCTCCTTTATTGACTTGGATCTATTTATCCTCATACCTTGTTAGGGTCTTTTCGGATACACTTCTCCATGACTTTTTGGGAGTTTTTGCTTTTCGTCGTGTGTCTCGATCCTTCATATTGATTTTCGATAAATGATTCTTCACATCACTTTTGGATCTTTAGCAACAAAACATAGCCCTCATGCCTTGTTAGGGCCTTTTCGGACTCGCCAATCTTCGTGCCCCGCTTCATAAGTTATGCCTTGGCTATGAACTCTCATCATTACCGAGCAACTTTTAAACGATCTGGGGCTAGAAGCTAAGTAACTTTTTAAATCGTACAACCTTATTTATTAGCAGATAAATTTATTAGCAAGCGATGGGAAAATAGGCTCATAATTAACTCACATAAATTCACGAAAGAATACCGAACTTATAATTGGCTCTATCATCTCTCGTTCTCCACAGTTTAAAATCTCAAGTAATAAGACTCGTGGATACTTAGCCTATTAAATCAAAATTTTGGGTTTTTCGAATCGCCTATAGGATCTTGCAAATTCTTAGACTTTTTCAAGTTTAGAAATCGCATTTTAAGGTTCCCTTGATAAACGACTCTCTAGGATCAATTATAGGAACTTGCGAAAAGTTCTTGTTCTTAACCCGTGAGAGTTAAGACTTTCGCGTTTTATAGCTCCCTATATAAAAGCCTAGCAAAACTTGACTTAAACACGTTAAGGATACTAGCTAGAGTAAACTCGGATTGAGTCAAAAGATTCACAACGTTTGAAAATTAAAACCACTAATTAAACATTTATTCTAGCAAAGAAAGAAAATAACTATACAAAGGAGAAAAACTAATAGGCCAAAATAGATCAAAAATTTTGAAAAATGTCGAAAAATTGATTTTCCGGTTAAAATGAGGACAAATACAAGGAAAAGACCACTTAACTTCGATAGAAGTCCCCCCTACACTTAAGATAAACATTGTCCTCAATGTTTAAGCATGTGGGAGTAAACTCCCCTACACTTAGGACATTGTGCACGTTGTTTAAATCTCGATAAGGAAAAGACAACTAAAGAGATTCCTATTTTAATATTGAGAAAATATAAAATAGTGAATCGAAAAGAGTTTAGGATAAAACCGGGAGAAAGTAGAACACAGAATCACGGGTTGTCAAGAATCATCAAGAGATGGTCATTGAAGCTCGAATCCCGGATTAAGAAGTGAGGAGAGGAAATAGCAATCCAAAGGGTCCCCCTACACTTATGGTAAAGAAAGCAAAAAGATAGATGCATGGGTTGCCTCCCAAGAAGCGCTTGGTTTTTGTTTACCGAGTCGTGAGCCTGACTCGACCTTGATCATCAACGGAAGTAGCATGAAACAAATCCACCAGGATCAAAGACATAGTTTTCATCCATCAATAAGCAAGAGCTTAAGGCGAACAAGGCAAGCCAAAAGAGAAGTGGCAAGGTTCCCTTAAGCAGTGATGGAGCACGGTGGAAGCAAGTAGGAAGCGGTGTAAGCATGTCTTCAAAATTTCCAAAGATTTTTCCTTTTATTTCATCAGGTGGATACTGAGATGGCTTAAAGACTTCAATACCGGGGTCGAACACCTTTTCCTTCAAGGGAAAATAGCACTCAGGCTCAGCCGAGTGTGAAGAAGATCCGCAAAGAAGCTCAACCTCGTCCTCAGAAGTGGGACAAAGAGGTGTCACATCATAAGTGCAACGGATTTCAGTGTCGACCGGTTTCTTCTCCTTGGACAAAATGCTCTTCAAATCCAAAGTAGGATCAAGACGATAATCTTCAAAGTCCAAAGGAGGAGCATCACTCTCATGAGGGAAGTAAGTGTTAAGAAATTCAGAAAAGTCTTCCTCGAATGAATAATCGTCCAAAGTAGGATCGAGTGATGGCGAAGGATCTTCATCAGGTGAAGAATCGCTCGAGAGAGTATCAGCCTCATCAAAATCATCGAAAGTAGGCAGCTCGGGATACTCAGAAGTACAATCAAAATCATCCGAATCTGAGCTAGAATCATCATCATCATAAGCATCAAAGACCGGTGGAGAATCATAAATGGGAGAAGCTTCCAAAGTAGAGTGAGAATCATCCACATTATATTCAAAGAGTGGATTATCATTAGAAGACTCGAATAGAGGATTGTCATAGACGGTAAAGTCATCGAGCACATTTATCATATTCACTGATTCTTGGCCTCCAAAGGATTTGCCTGTAAGCTTCCCCATTTTAAAAACTTTAGAATCATCCCCGACTCGTAAGATTAACTCACCTTCGGCCACATCTACTAAAGCACGTCCGGTTCTTAAGAATGGCCGACCAAGTATTAAAGGAATACGAGGGTCCATTTCATAATCAACTACGAAAAAATCGACCGGAAAAGTAAATGTGCCAACTTTGATAAACACGTCTTCGGCTATACCAACGGGGTAAGCGAGAGTGCGATTTGCAAGTTCGAGAGTCATCTTTGTTGGAATGAGATCGGGCAATGATAGTGTTTTCCAAACACTCAGTGGCATCAAATTAATACTAGCCCCGAGATCAGCAAGGGCAGTAAATTCTTCAGTTTTGTTGAACACGCAAGGCAACACAAAACGACCGGGATCTCCAAGCTTTTCCGGTAATTCTTTAAGAATAACTGCTGAGCATTTTTCATTTAATCGTGTGTTGGCGAGTTCAATCAGCTTCTCCTTCTTGTTAAGCAATTCCTTAAATGCTTTAACAAATTTGGGCATGTGGACAAGTGCTTCAAGAAAGCTAATGTT
Organism: Glebionis coronaria; assembly: GCA_025667525.1. NCBI lineage: Eukaryota > Viridiplantae > Streptophyta > Magnoliopsida > Asterales > Asteraceae > Glebionis > Glebionis coronaria. The sequence continues at coordinate 119,623,673 of CM046882.1, read as the reverse complement.
GAAGTTCATTTGAGAAATCATCTTGATATAGCTAGTCACTTGAGCGTCCTCCTTGTTTAGCATTTTGGACTTGCCTAAACGAGACGGATAAGGGATATTGGGTTTGGGTGGTGAAGGTGCAGGTGTAGTAGGTAAAGGTTGAGATGTTGAAGGGTCATTTGTGGAAACTTCATCACGTCGAGGCGGAGACGGTAATGGTGCACTAATACTAGGTGTAGGAGGAGTAGGGATACATGGTGGTGGAGGAGGTGTAGATGATGGGGGTGGGATTGGTGGTCCTATGATGGTGACTCCACTACGGGTAGTAATAGCACTCACATTGGCTCGCGGATTAGTGACGGTGTTTGAAGGTAGAGAACTTGAAGTAGAAGGTTGAGCGGCGGACAAGAAACTAGCAAGCATATTCTTCAAATCATTTGTTTGATTGCTGAAGGAGGATTGAATATCATTTCGAAGCTCGGATCTTATCTCATTTCCTTGCTTTGTGATATCTCCTTTAAGATTGATAATTTGGCTCTGCAGATTCTTGATTTGCTCACCTTGGGTTCTCATGATGGCCTCAACATCTGGATTACTGGGTGGGTTTTGTTGGGCGGGTGGGTGATAAGGATTAGAAGCTCTTGGTGGGATTTGGTTGCTTCTAGTGTAGTTGTTGGCGGGGTTTTGGTTTTGAGGAGAAAAACCGGGTGAAAGGTAGTTGTTGGATCGGTAGCTCAGCAGATTTCTATCCCCTTGTTGTCTAGCTTGGTAATTTTCCGGTGAATAATTACCATAAGCTGCATACACATTTTCCGGATTTCCTTGTGTCGAAGGACAATCGGTGTATGAGTGAGGACCGCCGCATGTTTCACAAGGATTAGCAACCGCTTTAACTTGTTGTTGTTGTTGGTTTGAAGCGAGAAGCGTAATACTTTTGCTCATTTCGGCCATCATGCGGGTGAGTTCGGTCATCTCAGGGTTTGCTGAGGTTGAGGAAACATTGACTCTCGGATTATTCCTTGAAGAAGCAGAGGAATCCCAGTTTTTGTGGTGAGTAGTCATGTTCTCAATAAGCTCTCTACACTCCTCGGGTCTCCTTTTCATGAATGTGCCACCGGCGGCTGCATTAATCGTATCACGATCTCGAAAAGTCAAACCGTTGTAGAAAGTATCGATTAAGGTCACAGGTAGCATGTTGTGGTTTGGACATCTATCGATCAAGACATTATATCGCTCCCAAGCGTCGAAAAGAGATTCATCAGGGTCTTGCATGAAACCGCTGATTTGATTGCGAAGGCTTGTGACCATGGATGGTGGAAAGTAGCGCGACAAAAAGCGTTGAGTCATGTCATCCCAAGTGTGAATAGAATTCTTCGGGAGACGATCAAACCATTTCTCGGCATGATGTAATAAAGTGTGTGGAAAGAGTTGTAGGCGAAGTTCATCCATTGTGGCACCGGCCAACTTCATGCTTTGGGTGATTGTAATGAACTTGTCGAGGTGTTTGTTGGCATTATCATCAGGCAATCCATGGAATGGGTTTGTTTGCACTTGCTGAATCATGTGGTGCTTCAACGAAAACTCAGGAGCGTTGATTTGCATTGGCGCAATCGGTCCTCCTCGTCCAAACAGTGTAGGTTGACAAAGTTCCTCCATGGTCCGAAGATCGGGCTGTGGAAGAGCATTGTTGTTATTATTATTATTGAGGTGCGGTGGTTGATTATTGTTGTTAACACCTGCCATACTTAAATCTTCTTGAGTCTCGGGCTCTTGATAATTGGAAGATCTAGTACGCATACACCTGAAAATGCAAAAGAAAACAAAACCAAACACAAAGACAATATATATACACAATAAAGATAAAATCTTTTTGTATTTTTGAAATTTTTAATTTTTTATGGATTTTTATCAATTTTTTAATTTTTATGATTTTGGAATTTTTTATGCAAGAAAAATAACGTTCACAAGTGAACGGATCCCAAAAAGCAACGCGTCTCTCACAAAAAACTGTTGATCTTTACGAAAAGAGCCGGCAGCGGCGCCATTTAATACAAGGCTTTTGGCCTGTATGAAAGTTATCGTTCTAGTGTTCTAATCGAATTGATCTTAGTTCTCTATGTGACTCAGTTTTATTTTGGTGGAAACAAATATTTTTGGTTGGTTTGTAATTTAAATGAGCAAGACTTAAAAGTAAATGTCGTTAAGTAAAGTGGCGTTAAAGTAAAGTGCGAGAAAATAAATCTAAGTCTAATTAAAAGAAAGTGTGCAATATTTAAAAACGTGACGGAAAGTAAATTAGTTTAAATGACTAAAATTTAAAGGCGTGACGAGAATTAAAGTTAGACAAGTATTAAAGACTTAAGCTAAAAATTAAACAAGACAAATTATGGAAAATAAACTCCAATCGGAATATATTCCGATAAGCCTTACCCTGACCTGGTTGGAATGTGTCGTCGGAATTCCAATCGGAATATCTGTCACCAATGCCCCAATCGGAATACCACAATCCTACCCGGTCGGAATATGAAAAGGAGCTTGGTCGGAATGAAGATCGGGACTCCAATCGGAATATCTGTCACTTTAACGATCGGAATATCCTCACTTGCACCTCAATTGGAATGTGGCTAGGAACTTCAATCGGAATAACTGTCACTCTTACCCAATCGGTATACCACCTTACCCTTTCTGATCGGAATACCAAAACACCCCCCAATCGGAAAGTAAAACCCTTTTCCGATTTGTACCAATCAGAATCCGGCAGCAAAGTACCAAAAATAAGCTTAAAAATTAAGCTATGATCCTAATAAGCTCAAGTCTAAATCCTAAGGTAAAACCGTGCGAAAATAAGCTAACAAACTGAAAGTTAACAACTTTTAAACACGAAAAAGATAAACATTAAGAAAAACAACTTTTTATATAAAAATAACTTTTGTAAAAACTATATAAACTTGAAAATAAATCAAATAAGCTATGAAAATAAGAGATTTAAAACAATCAAAAGCATAAAAATCAAATCTTTAAACAACTTAACAAGTTAAAAATCGTGCAAATCAAAGAAAGGTAGAAGAAGAAGATTAACAAGATAAAGTAAAGGTGTAAGAAATTAAAGAAACACTTACTTGAAAATTAAAGGTAATTAAAGGTGCAAAACATATATTTAAATGTGCAAGTAATAAAAGGTGCATAAAATAAAGTGGAAGAATGGTTTGTCAAGCCACCAACAAAAATGAAAAATTAACAATCCTAATCTATATATAGGGGAGGATTAGGAAGCTTCCTCCCCTCCTTCATTTCTTGTTAATTGCGGGATTAAGTCCCTCCTTCATTTAATCTTCATTAATTGTGTCATTAGTCCTTTTCTTCTAATCTTTCTTTTAAATTTGGACTTTAAGGACTTGTGGCTCGGGATATCTTTTGAACTCGTCTTTAATTTCTTCAATAAAATAGACTTGAGTTTCTCGGCTTTTGATAAACTTCCGTCTTTTGACTTTTTCTTCGATAAATCTTCAGAGTTGGTCTTGGACTTCCGTTCTCTTTCCACTTTTGACTTCTCGACTCCGTCTTTCATCTTTTTCTTCAATAAAAGCCGTGAATGCCCGTGAATTCCCGTGTTTTCTCCACTTTTCATAATTTCGTCCTAAATTACAACAAAAACACAAACCGCGCATAATTCCGACATAAAAGACATAAAATACACGTTTTGGTCCGGTTATTATTGTAATTAAGTGGTAGAAAAGATGGGTGTTTTCACACCTATCAGAGGCGGATCGTTATATATCAAAATCCTAAATAAAGAAGAGGATAAATGAAGAAGTCGTGGTCAACGTTTGAAGCATCTTTCACTCCTTATGAAGATGTATACCAAAATGAAGAGAAGACCATAATTTCAAGATCGTCCCTCAAGATTTGAAGTTTGAAGTACAAGCCAAATATCGGTCCGAGAAAGGTCTCAAATCGTGAAACGAGTTATGCCAAGATATGAACTTTATGAGGTTTCGAGAAGCAGTTTTAAAAGATTTTTTCCTTTAGCTAACTATTGATTAAATCGTCCCACTTTATTTTCGGCCTTAATAAATTATCGAAATAAGTCAAAAATGCATCCTCGTGATCATTCAAGACAAAAATAAAATACAAGAGATACACCGTAGGAATAAGGGGGTCTAAGTGTAAAACCCGCATGCTTTTACCATGAATAGTACCCTTAAGATCGTACGTACTAGATTTAAACTTTCCTAATATAGCATGATTACGATTATGTGTTAGGAGTTTAAGTATTACGTACGTGTTAGAACACGATAAGTATTTACTATGCACGATCACGTAATAATTATTTAACGATAATTAATCACGAACATGCGATCATGAAATCATAAACGTAATTAAAACACGAACTATTATTAATTACGTATATATATTTATTACGAGTGTAATTAAATATATTAGGTCACGGTAATTATTTAACGAGAACACACAAAACGCGAACACAAATAAACACGAACAAACACGTAAAACACGAACACGAGAACACACTTATTAAATAGACACGGAAAATGATCGGGTTACCCCTTGTGGGGCCCATTCCCACGAAATTTAGGAGGGAGGATGGGCTTAGCCCATCAATTTTACTAAAAAGGGGATAAATATTTTTACACTACTCATTTTTAGTTTTACAGAAGATTTAGAAAAAAACCCTAAAAACCCTCCTCCTTCTCCTCTTTGTGCCGCCACCTTAAGAACACCACAAGGAGGTGGTTGGTGATCTTGGATCTTGGAAATTAAGTTGGTGATCGTGTTTGTTCTTCATCCTTTTGATCCACGAATTCGGTAAATCCTTTTTAAACCTTTTCTTTTGATTTAATCTTTTTATAAATTATCATGAGATGTTTTTACAAAAACATAATAATTAAGGAAAGATCTAACATGTTTTGGTGTTAAATAAAATCAAAAGATTGTTTTTAAGGGGTGTTTGTTTTGGCCGCAGGCTGCAACCGAACCAGAATGGGTTTCGGTTTGCCAAGCCGACCACCACCAAGACCATATGGTCTTGGTTGGTGCGTGTGGGTCCCACGGCAGCAAGGTAAACACGGGGTACCCCGAGTTGGTTCGGGGTACGGTGTCGATTTCATGTCTGGTTCATGTTTTTAGCCTAGATCCGGTTCATGGTTTATGTTTAGTTTTTTTATGTTTATGATCTTATGTTAAAATTAAATTAATAAAATGATGTGATTAATTTAATAACATGACTTAGGTTATTTAATTATTAATGATCATGTAATTATTTTAACCTAAGTATTTATATATTTAAGACTTATAATTAATTATTTTAAAACCATGGATATAATTAATTAATTAACATGACTTAGGATATATTATTAATATATAATAATACATATTTTAACCTAAGTATTTAACTTATTTAATTAAAAACATGTTATACTTTAATTAAATATTATAACCTATAGTTTAATTTAATTACATGAAATAATTATTAAACTATACATTATATCATATGACTTAGAAAATAATCATGGAAAACACTTAGGCTTATATACTTAGCTTATTTAACCAGCTTAATTCTAATTATGGAAACTTTCTATTTTTAGAAACTTAATTAAATAAGGCAGCTAATCTATTTATGGAAACCAGCTATTTTTAGAAACTTATTTATTTCAGGCAGCTAATCTAATTATGGAAACTTATTTAATTAAGGCAGCTAATCTATTTATGGAAACTTTCTATTTTTAGAAACTTATCTATTTTAAGCAGTAAATCTATTTTTGGAAACTTTCTATTTTTGGAAACTTTCTATTTTTGGAAACTTTCTATTTTTGGAAACTTTCTATTTTTAGTAACTTTCTATTTTGGAAACTTTCTATTTTTGGAAACTTTCTATTTTTGGAAACTTTCTATTTTTGGAAACTTTCTATTTTAGGAAACCTGCTATTTTTGGAAAGTTACTTATTATTACACAGTAAGTATAATAACACATGAAATATCATAAATACTTAATCAGAATGAACAGAATATAGGATTTAACACAGTTTAAGACTTTAAACAGTAAAACATAGTAAGAACATATAAAATAAGCTAAGACATGACATAAAACCAGCTATGTATATAGTAAGCAGATACTTCTTTCATGTACGTATTTATGTAGCACTAGTGTTTCAGAAGTAGGATTCTCGCAGTTCATCGTTCTCGTTCACTGGACATAAGGTACGGATTCCCATCCTTTCAGTATGGACATTCTTTCCTTATTAGGATTTCCCCGTATGCAGCCAACTGTTTTCCCGTAGTATAAGTATGAGTTTAATTGCTTATGTGTATATATGATTACCTATAGCCATATACATGCATGACCAATTTCACCTAGTTATGTAGGTACCATAACCATAACATTAGAGGCACTGATGTTATGACTTCACCACGGCGGAGTGATTGCTCGTGGTGTCCCTTCAGCTTTTGGCCATTTATTTTATATTTATCATGTGGGGCGTATGGGTGCATCCTAGTTACATGTTTTCAGTCAGGATTTCATGGTGAATGTGGTGTGTGCCTTGCATCCTTAACAAGGAGCTGATCCCTCCTACCCAAAAACCAGTATATTAAATTAGAGGCAGCCCCTCTAATTTGCATGATGAGGTCACCCCTCCAATTATTCATGCACGGTGGATATTCATGACCTATATTGGCTAATGGTAAAATATGTTAAACAATTTTCATAAGATAAACATAAGGCTTTTCAAACTATAAAACCAGTTTTATGAATATGTTCCAGATTTCCCAGGACTTATACATTTCCGCTGCTATTAAGTCTCTATTTATGTTTTAGTCACTTATACTATGTCTATATCCGTGCACTGAGCGTTTTGCTCAGCCGTTACTTTCCTTTCCATGTCCCAAAACGGTAGGTACCCTAGGAGAGACTCGAGCAATTGGAGGACGTGCATAGGATGGAAGCTGCTAGAGACTTCTTTTCCTTTTGCCTTCATATATTTATGCTTGTGTAGTCTTTCATTCATTTCTTTTGCTTTATTATGTTTTGGGCTTATGTTTGGGAACCGATGTTTGATTCCGGTTATCCCTATGGTCATGTAATGTTTTATACATTTATCCTTGCATGCTTTGATGACACGCCATAATTACCCGTGACATTCCATTTATCAAAATGGGGTGTTACAATTATGGTATCAGAGCCAGGGCTTCGACCTGTAGGCTCTAAAACTCGACCTGTGACTAGTGGGTAGTCACCAGGAGCTTCCTAAGCCAACGTCTGTTATTCTACGTATTGATGTTTTCAGCGCATTGTTGTTTTAACCATGATGTTTTCAGCACCTTGAGGTTTTAACCTTGATGTTTTCATCGATATTGTTTTGCTAATATGGATGGACAACCGTTATTCATATTTAGTTATGTGTCATTGTTTCATGCATAATGTTCCTCGTGAACAGTGGCTATGTGGACTGAACCCCAATAGTTCATAACTAGTCACATAAATTTTTTTCTGATAAGTTTTGACATATGAGTTTCATTTATTTATGTTTCATGTATCATTGCTGCAAGGATTATGACTAAGTAATGGTTGGTACAGGACTGGCCCTATTTAGTTGCATGTGCTTTTATCGAAACTTTTAACTTTGGGACCGACCCATAGGCGTCCCCTCGCCATGTCTTTTGTTTTGGAACCGACCCATAGGCGTTCCCTCGCACATATAAAGGTTTTATAAACTACATTACGCATTCATGCACTGTTTTTCATGCATAAAATTTTTCTCATGATTTAAATTGGCATAAAATTTTTTTTCATGTCCTCTCATAAGTTATGTTTTTATGTCAAGTATGTTTTCATACTGTCATGGTTAACTTCAGTTTCATGCTGATTATGTTATACACTTCTTCGTGATAGATGGTTTCATTTTTCTTCATGATAATTCCGTCTTCATGTTGATTATGTTTTACGCCTCTTTTGTTATTTACGTTGTCCCGCAAGACATTGTTGGATTTCATTGAATTCTGCTTTCATGATAGTCATGGTTGGTTTTCATTGATCATGCTGTCAGGCAAATCATCGTTGAATTTTGTGTAACCACACTTTAGCGTTTCTCTATGCAACCAGAATGAGGTATATACTGACATTGCCAGGTTATCATGATGGTTTTCCTAACCGTTTAACCGATGTACTTTCTTTAAATCATGATAAATAGTCGACCCCATACCGATCATTTCATGTGCTTTCCACGTGTACTCCACGTACCGTATTTCATGTGTATTACACGTACCTTAATCCATGTGTATTTCACTTGCAATACTTCACGAGTATTCGCTAGTCGATTCTGAATCACCTTAGGCGTATTTTCAATTGCTGATATTCTAGAAGATTGCTGATGCCGCTCATAACTGGGAGATGTTACTAAAGGATGATGCTGCTGACGTTCGGAGACGCTACGAGATGCGGATGCTGTTCATAACCTGGAGATCCTACAAGACGAAGACAAAGGCGTCGGAGCAAAGCAATTGGACGAGAAGATGCTTCACCATCAGACGATTTCCATCAATCATTGTCCCTAATTCTTAGTTACATGTCATACGTCATTCAGCTGTCATTTCATCCATATGAGTGCAAACCGGTACCAGCCGGCCACTCAGCTGAATTGTTACATGAATCACGGTCATGAGAATGACCGTCATAGAACTGACAGACAGGACGATAGTAACCACTACTATGACAGAAACTATCCTAGAAATCGCAACCGAGGCTCCGGCCGCGGACGTGATCAGACATACAAATGATCAGTAGTCCAACCGATCCGCCAATTCTGGCATAATAACCTAGTTCTATTGAATTACGTCTCGAGACACATGTCAAAACATCAGTCAAGGCACATGTCTCACGTATACCTCCTGAAGACACATGTCAAGACACCAGTCAAGACATATGTCATGCTTATAGTTCCAAGAAACGAGTCAAGACACATGATTCACGTCCAACTATGGAACATTTCTAAGAAATTCAGGGTACCCTCCAAGGGTATATCCATTTTGTTGTGCCATGTATTAAGCAGGCCACAAGAATTTCAATACCATTACCGGCGCATCAGTGAGAACTGTCACGTTGCTGATGTCACTTTCATTCTTGTAACATAAATCATTGATTCATGACCATGAAGGACGCCTTTCGTATTCCCACGTATACGAAGGTTTTCCTTCAGCTTAATGATGAGATCCAAGCTTCTAACGCATTCCCTCGGACAGACACGAGATGAATTTTATCCTAATTATGTACTATGAACAGCACACCATGATACGATTCATAATTATGTACAGTAATGTTCAGGCTCCTGAATACATTCAGCTTGATTTTCCATCAGGAAAATCTGTACAAATTATCTATGCTTTACAAGCATGTGCGTTGTTAGCCATGGTCGCTAAAATTTTCTAGCTGTTAGTAAGACACGACCACTTAAGTCTTTTACACATAGCCAGTTGATTATTCCACAATCTTCCCATACATTCCAGAAGAACTTACAAGGAGAAGGACGGTACCATGAGATTATGTGTCGACTACCGTCGGCGTAAACAAATCACCATTCATGACCGTTATTCTCCTCCACATATTGAAAACATGTCCAATCAACCGTATGGTGTTAATCACTTCCCAAGATCGAACTCATGATCATGCTGCCAACGGTGACGAATGAAACAGCAGGACATATCCATGACTGCTATTCGTACACGACTCGGTCATGCTAGATTTATGATTTTGAATTAGTCTCATCAATGCTCCAACGGCATTATAAGAATGAGTTTCCACGAACTCATAGCAAATTCATCAGTGTTTTCATTGAGGATAACCTGATTTCCTTTAAGCCTAGAAGAAGAACAGGAAGACCATATCTGCACTATGTTGCAAATTCTATGACAAGAGAAATTTCACCCTGGAAAATTTTCCAATATCAATTCTGTTTGATTACAGTGACACACTGAATCACATGGGTTTCTACGGTTAATCTTACCATGACTCTGCTTATGCGTAAAGGAGAGAACCCTACACTACATTAGGTGTTCTAGGAAATCCTACGTTAAGAGAAGTCTAGATTCAGAGACTCAGAGTTTCGCAACCTTCTATGTATCAAGTTTCTACGAAGTAAGATATAGTTACGTTCATATCTTCATACCTGTCATACAAACAGGCTAAGATAGGACACCAACAGACTGGGATGTTTTTCATCATCTGAAATTGTAAATTAAAATGGACAAGATCTCCACGGATTTTGGTTACCAGTTTAACGCGAACTCAGATGAAGCATGATGCTATCTGGGTTATTGCAAACAGTTTGATCAAGTCTGCAGAATCCTCACATCCTTAAGGATTTCAGAACAAACAAATTTATCGGACATGTTCCAGCCAAGGCTCATCCGATCACTTGGTAATCCCTCAGTTATCGGGTCAGACAAATATTCATAATTGTGCTCCTAATTCACTTCACGTCCTTGTTCTAATTCCACGCCTTGCTTTTGCGCTCGCGTTCATGACACTATTCACGTTCATGATCGTATTTTGGTTTACGATTTTATGTTCATTTGTTTACTCATTATGGGTAGTTTGCAAGAACTTGAGAGACCAGACCCAAGTTTAGTATAACTCCCTATCTTCAGATAGACGTTTCTCGTCATAATCTATGTCTCACCTTCTAGTGTTTGTCGTTACCGCCATTATATTTTATGTTCACGATATGTTTCACATACCATGTTCATTCTACGTTCCTCATATCATGATCAAGATATGTTACCACGTATCATGGATCACGATATGTTTACTCATACTACACTCGCCATATCTCCACGTAGCACGTTCAAAATTTTTCACGTATCACGTTCAAAATTTTTCACGTACTACATTTCTTTATGTCTCGTGCATCGTTTCTAGTTAACAGTTAAGTCAGATTGTCTTTCATCGTAACGTTTCAGTTACCCTTGCACGTTAAATCTTATTTTTCCTCGATCGAATTTAGGGGATCTACCTTCCGTTGATAACCAAGAATTTCTTCGTATTCCAAGTCAAGGTCAGGAGGACCAAGACTTATCATTCGTGTCAAGATCTTATAAAGGAACCGTTCCAAGAGGGAAGCACTTAGAAACGGACAAGTTCATCCGGACTTCTTATCCGTTTTCTCTTATCAATTAGATATGTCCTTTCAACAACGTCATGTTCCATGTCCTTTTTAGACATGTCACGTTCCGCGTTCTTTCTGCCAGGTCACCTGCACGTTAATTTATCTTACATACCCTCTCAGTTTGATTCGGGTATGTTTCTCTTTCAGTTACGTTATCTATAATTCGGGGACGAATTATTCTTTTTAGGGGGGAAGAGTTGTAAAACCCGCATGCTTTTACCATGAATAGTACCCTTAAGATCGTACGTACTAGATTTAAACTTTCCTAATATAACATGATTACGATTACGTGTTAGGAGTTTAAGTATTACGTATGTGTTAGAACACGATAAGTATTTACTATGCACGATCACGTAATAATTATTTAACGATAATTAATCACGAACATGCGATCATGAAATCATGAACGTAATTAAAACACGAACTATTATTAATTACGTATATATATTTATTACGAGCGTAATTAAATATATTAGGTCAAGGTAATTATTTAACGAGAACACACAAAACGCGAACACAAATAAACACGAACAAACACGTAAAACACGAACACGAGAACACACTTATTAATTAGACACGGAAAATGATCGGGTTACCCCTTGTGTGGCCCATTCCCACGAAATTTAGGAGGGAGGATGGGCTTAGCCCATCAATTTTTACTAAAAAGGGGTTAAATATTTTTACACTACTCATTGTTAGTTTTACAGAATATTTAGAAAAAAACCCTAAAAACCCTCCTCCTTCTCCTCTTTGTGCCGCCACCTTAAGAACACCACAAGGAGGTGGTTGGTGATCTTGGATCTTGGAAATTAAGTTGGTGATCGTGTTTGTTCTTCATCCTTTTGATCCACGAATTCGGTAAATCCGTTTTAAACCTTTTCTTTTGATTTAATCTTTTTATAAATTATGAACATGAGATGTTTTTACAAAAACATAATAATTAAGCAAAGATCTAACATGTTTTGGTGTTAAATAAAATCAAAAGGTTGTTTTTAAGGGGTGTTTGTTTTGGCCGCAGGCTGCAACCGAACCCGAATGGGTTTCGGTTTGCCAAGCCGACCACCACCAAGACCATATGGTCTTGGTTGGTGCGTGTGGGTCCCACGGCAGCAAGGTAAACACGGGGTACCCCGAGTTGGTTCGGGGTACGGTGTCGATTTCATGTCCGGTTCATGTTTTTAGCCCGAATCCGGTTCATGGTTTATGTTTAGTTTTTTTATGTTTATGATCTTATGTTAAAATTAAATTAATAAAATGATGTGATTAATTTAATAACATGACTTAGGTTATTTAATTATTAATGATCATGAAATTATTTTAACCTAAGTATTTATATATTTAAGACTTATAATTAATTAATTATTTTAAAACCATGGATATAATTAATTAATTAACATGACTTAGGTTATATTATTAATATATAATAATACATATTTTAACCTAAGTATTTAACTTATTTAATTAAAAACATGTTATACTTTAATTAAATATTATAACCTATAGTTTAATTTAATTACATGAAATAATTATTAAACTATACATTATATCATATGACTTAGAAAATAATCATGAAAAACACTTAGGCTTATATACATAGCTTATTTTACCAGCTTAATTCTAATTATGGAAACATTCTATTTTTAGAAACTTAATTAAATAAGGCGGCTAATCTATTTATGGAAACCAGCTATTTTTAGAAACTTATTTATTTCAGGCAGCTAATCTAATTATGGAAACTTATTTAATTAAGGCAGCTAATCTATTTATGGAAACTTTCTATTTTTAGAAACTTATCTATTTTAGGCAGTAAATCTATTTTTGGAAACTTTCTATTTTTGGAAACTTTCTATTTTTGGAAACTTTCTATTTTTGGAAACTTTCTATTTTTGGTAACTTTCAATTTTGGAAACTTTCTATTTTTGGAAACTTTCTATTTTTGGAAACTTTCTATTTTTGGAAACTTTCTATTTTAGGAAACCTACTATTTTTGGAAAGTTACTTATTATTACACAGTAAGTATAATAACACATGAATTATCAGAAATACTTAATCAGAATGAACATAATATAAGATTTAACACAATTTAAGGCTTTAAACAGTAAAACATAGTAAGAACATATAAAATAAGCTAAGACATGACATAAAACCAGCTATGTATATAGTAAGCAGATACTTATTTCATGTACGTATTTATGTAGCACTAGTGTTTCGGAAGTAGGATTCTCGCAGTTCATCGTTCTCGTTCACTGGACATAAGGTACGGATTCCCGTCCTTTCAGTATGGACATTCTTTCCTTATTAGGATTTCCCCGTATGCAGCCAACTGTTTTCCCGTAGTATAAGTATGAGTTTGATTGCTTATGTTTAATTATGATTACCTATAGCCATATACATGCATGACCAGTTTCACCTAGTTATGGAGGTACCATAACCATAACATTAGAGGCACTGATGTTATGACTTCACCATGGCGGAGTGATTGCTCGTGGCGTCCCTTCAGCTTTTGGCCATTTATATTATATTTATCATGTGGGGCATATGGGTGCATCCTAGTTACATGTTTTCAGTCAAGATTTCATGGTGAATGTGGTGTGTGCCTTGCATCCTTCACAAGGAGCTGATCCCTCCTACCCAAAAACAAGTATATTAAATTAGAGGCAGCCCCTCTAATTTGCATGATGAGGTCACCCCTCCAATTATTCATGCACGGTGGATATTCATGACCTATATTGGCTAATGGTAAAATATGTTAAACAGTTTTCATAAGATAAACATAAGGCTTTTCAAACTATAAAACCAGTTTTATGAATATGTTCCAGATTTCCCATGACTTATACATTTCCGCTGCTATTAAGTCTCTATTTATGTTTTAGTCACTTATACTATGTCTATATCCGTGCACTGAGCGTTTTGCTCAGCCGTTACTTTCCTTTCCATGTCCCAAAACGGAAGGTACCCTAGGAGAGACTCGAGCAATTGGAGGACGTGCATAGGATGGAAGCTGCTAGAGACTTCTTTTCCTTTTGCCTTCATATATTTATGCTTGTGTAGTCTTTCATTCATTTCTTTTGATTTATTATGTTTTGGGCTTATGTTTGGGAACCGATGTTTAATTTCGGTTATCCCTATGGTCATGTAATGTTTTATACATTTATCCTTGCATGCTTTGATGACACGCCATAATTACGCGTGACATTCCATTTATCAAAATGGGGGTGTTACACTATGTGATTAATTACACCACATGAGTAAGTGTTAGTTGTGCTAACTCGTAATTACAATGATCTCGTTTTTAAGCTTGGTATGGGGAACGTGAAACTTGAGGATGATTAATATTCATGACACCAAAGCCCTAATTCAAGTCTTAGATTTCTTTACAAGTTTCTTCCATCAAATAATTTCCAAGTTAATAAATGATTATAACTTTTGTTTCCTTTAAAGTTTCTATCTTTTTGTCGTAGTAATAATAGTATATCTTAATAAAGGCCATGATGGGTTAATTATGAGAAAAATGTAACTTATGCTTTAAAATAATGCATTGCATGGGGTCATTGCAATGGTCAAGTAGTGGCCTTTTCCATGAATTTGACCCCATTTAACGGAAAAATTTAAAAAAAATTTCAACGTTTTTCAAATTTTTGATCTATTTTGGCCTAGTAGTATTTTCATTTGAAATTAAGATTTTGCTAGTTGAAAAAGTTCGTTTTATCGGTGTCTAATCGAATTGATTACCAGTTTAAAGTGTGACTCAGTTGTTTTTGGTTAACAAAAAGAAATTTGATTATCTATAACTAATTAAAAAGTAAATGCGGAAAGTATTTAAAAAAAAATTAAAGACAGGTACAAATAATAAAAGTAAAACAAGGTGAAAAATTAAGCTAGAAAATTACTAGAAAAACACTTAAATAAAATTCAATCTTAAAATAAAACTAAAATAAAAACAATTTAAAATAAAGTTTAAGAAAATGGCGGGAAATATAAAATTTTGTCCCATATCCGAATCCCAGATCGGAATCCCAGATCCGAATCCCAGATCTGAATCCCAGATCTGAATCCCAGATCCGAATCCCAGATCCGAATCCCAGATCCGAATCCTAGATCCGAATCCCAGATCTGAATCCCAGATCCGAATCCCAGATCCGAATCCCAGATCCGAATCCCAGATCTGAATCCCAGATCCGAATCCCAGATCCGAATCCTAGATCCGAATCCCAGATCCGAATCCCAGATCCGAATCCCAGATCCTAATAAGGGGGAGTATCACAATACCGATCGCAATGTAGAAACCCTTGTGGTTTTTGAGATCGTAACAAGCTGTCGGAATCCAAATCCCATTCCGATGGAATGTAATACAAATAAGCAAAACCAATAAGCTAATACTAATAAGCAATAACCGAAACTTGATTAAAAAGATAATGAGACGAGACAAAAAGCAACAAATTTAAAGACTTTATCAAAACACAAAATAAGCAAACAAAATAAGCAAACTTTAAAAAGAAAAAACTTTTTAGAAAACTTTAAAATCAAATAAGCTAAATACAAAATAAGCCAATAAGATTGTCAAACTTATAGCTTAATTCGTATACAAGCCTAGATGAAAATAAAAAGATGAACTTTTTAATCAAATAAACAATAAGATTAAGCAAAATCAATGCTTAATCCGAACCACAATCAAATCAAAGACAAGAAAAGTAGGACGAGAATGATAAAGAAAATCTTGATTAAAGGAAAATAAAGATTAAACAACAAAATTAAAAACACTTACTTGAATTAAAGGAATTAAAGTGCAAGACAATTAATTAAAATGACATGAAAAATAAAGTTGCAAGAAAATGAAAATGGTGGAAGAGCTAATTTTTCAAGTTAGCCAACAACTATGAAATGAAAAAATAACAAACTATTTATAGGGGAGATTATGGAGGAGCTTAGGAAGCTTCCTCCCTCTTTCTTCTTTTCCTTAATTGCATGCTTTAGTCCTTAAGCCTTTTAATCTTCTTAAATCTTGGACTTAATTGCTTTGTCTCGGGATTTCTTTGAACTTGTCTTTTAATTCTTCAATAAATACGACTTGAGTTCTTCGGCTTTTGGTAAACTTCCGTCTTTTGACTTTTTCTTCGATAAATCTTCAGAATTGGTCTTGGACTTCCGTTCTTTTTCCACTCTTGATCTTTCGACTTCATCTTTCGTCTTTTTCCTCGATAAAAGCCCGTCAATGCCGTGTTTTCCCCACTTTTCACCTTTTCGTCCTAAATCACAACAAAAACACAAACCACGCATAATTCCGACATAAATGACATAAAATACACGTTTTGGCTAGGTTATTATTGTAATTAAGTGGTAAAAAGGATGGGTGTTTACACACCTATCATACTCAGTTCGTCAAAATTTTATCATCATGTATATAATATAAACATTTTCATGCTTAATTCTTAAATAAGAATCAAAAATATATTTACAAAGGTTTTCTTTGATATGGAAATAATTAAGTTTCCAAAGCGTCTCATAAACAACTTCAATTTGATATCAATCACTTATAAATCTCACTTTGAATAATCCTTATAGTGATGAAAATCCAATTATTCTCAAGGAATACCGTTTTAAATTATAAAACAACGAGTGATTTGCAGAAGAGTGATGAAAGCTGTTTCACCAAGAACTAACTACAATATGATAGGAAATGAGCTTAGCCACTTAATCATGAGGTTCATGACTTCGATGACACTCAGGAATAATCCACAACGTAACTCAAATCGAGATGAGTACTTTTTAAATGGTTGCATCACTTATGCGAGCATTAGGATGAAGAAATAAAAGAAAGATAACATTGATACATGTAGGATTTAGGAATCAAAGGTAGTCTTTTTCATTAATCACAAACAAGTCAAAATTGTACCGTAACACATTACGTGTCACTATGTCATACAATTCTCAGAACTCATCCTACCAACTGATATCTCAGTTAAGTTAGGGATTTTTAAAAAAATACCACAATGAATACTAATCTACAAGAGTCATTAGGTGTCCCACCTGTCCCGGAAGATCCATTGGTCCCAATTCAGAAGAAGATTTCTACAATTTATTTATTGGATACTGGGCATCCTCGTTAGTGGACAATGGCCTAGGAACAACACTTAACACGAATCAACAATCAATTAAAACCTTATAATTCAATCACAGAACTTAACGACTTCCTCTTAACAATTTCTTATTCCATACAAGTTAAATTTTACTTTATTCAAGTTTCAACCAATTTTATACTCAATGCGATATCCTACCTCATTTTCCAATACTTTCAATCTTATTCTTAGATCTTAAAAGGGCAATAAAAGATTGATATGATCAACACTTAATTCCAATCCTATAGCTCTTACAACAACAGTTATCAAATGAGTCACTAGTATGAAATGACTTGATCATTCAACTAGACTTATCGGAAAGGTACTAGTAGCATGAGGCTCTTGGGTAATGGTTCCAAATGACAGCCTCAAGTGCGACATTCACCCTTTCGATTTCAATTTAAGAATTGGATGACAATGAATCAGATGACACCTTTCCAGGTGGTAACGTTTTGTCAAACTCCACTCTATAAGGAAAGATCGTCATGACATCGATATCAGTTTTAATCTCGCCAATTCTTTTTCAATATCACAATCAACTAATATCTACATTTCTACGAATATCAACCATTTGTTGGGATCATAAACATCCACAACTTGGTTTAGATCTGGGATAGCTAGAATTCCTACGAGAATAGCTTCGATTAATTTACTAGGGGATTTAGGGTTCCTTGTGACAATCTACGTCGTATAAATACCTCGTATAAATATTAAAATAATCATCAAACAATCAAGTAATAAAATTACATCATATATATATATAATCCAAGTTATATATATATATATATTAAAATAACACTTCTCAGTCTGGCCTTGTCGGTAACTCGGGAATTCTTCGGCACCGTTATAGTCAAAAGATTTTTATACATTTTTAGAAAAATGTTTATAATTAAAAGATTTTGAAATGTTTTATTAAAACCTTGGTATTAAAAATCTTTCGTTCTCTATAACGAGAGCTCTGGTACCAAACTGTAACACCCCCAAATTTATACAACTCAGTACAGCGGAAGACTAGTTGGTGTTACGGGATAACACATTACTCACATCATAGACAACGCATAAAAGTCGCGTCGTTTTAATAATTAAGCATTTCCATTCATAAATATCAAAGTTACATAGGTCCCAAGTCATATTAATTCATACAAAGTTTTACAAAGTATTTGAATGGAAAATATTGTTTAAGTGCGGGCCATGAATTCTTGTCGTCTTCCCGAGAATTACCTTCAAGTACCTGAGATAAAACATGTTAAAAGAAAAGGTCAGCGATAACGCCGAGTGAATTCATAGAGTTTAATAAATTCCATCAATATAACTTTGGTATAAAATTATTACCAAAAATCATTTCGTACAAATCATTGTAATAGGCCATAAAATAGCCAAAGTCATTTTTATACAAATCCTTATCGAAAATCATAATATAGGCATTTGCCTTAAAAATCATTATACGAGTCAATGTCGTAAAAACATCATACAATACGTCTTACGACGTTCTATAAAGTTAAATAAAAACCGTTATATGAATATGGTTATGAAAACCAAAACACGAACATAATATCAATAGTATGACCCCGTATTGCTAGTCAGGCAATACATCGTAATTCGGTGCGTATAGTAGTATTTCGTTAACTGGATTATTATAAGCCGCATGACATTGTTACCTTACTACAACAAACAACGGGTAGCTAGCCCGAAATTCATTTGCCCATCTAAATTAGCGTGTCGTCACAAAGGTCACGCTATGTAAATCTTCTCATACATAAATTCGCTTACCAATCAATGTGGCACGACGGGGATCAACCGTCATGGCGCGAACTGGGGTGATCGTCCCCAAATAGTACTATTATATGCATAAGCGTCTACCAAATCCCGGTAGTTCACAATTCATGGTAATGGGACTTTTAGTGACATAACCTAACTTTAATAATCCATTTAATTTCATCTATCGGGTCATTTAATCATTTATCGGGTCATATAATCGGGTCATACAATCATTCGGGTCCAAATCAATAAACAAACAATCGGGAAAAACGGTTTCCTATTTTATAAAAACTAACATGTTATCTCCCTCGTGGGTTTATAAAACATTTCATAAAAACATTTAAAAGAGTGCGAGGCTATGAACTCACGTTGATGTGGGAAGGCGGGTTATCGGCAATTCGGATGTACGGTATGTGCTTCAATCACGGAAACCTATATAAATAATAATCGGTCTTAGACGTTTGTCCAATGACTTTATAAAAATAACAATTATGTATACATATGATGATTTTATATATATGATGATCAAATGGGTTTACATATTCTCATTTACTCATTTTAGTGTTATGTGTTGATAACTTTTACACTAGTTTACTAGTTTTATCTATTTACATGTTTTAAGTCCAATAAACTTATTATAAGTTCTTTAACTTGTATTAATCCATTTTATTCTTGTATTATCAGTATTTACATTTTACATTTTGGGCCCAAATGGGTTAAGCCCAATAAATAAGTTTATAAGTGTTTTAGTCCATTTTGTTGTATTATTAGTCCAGTAACGTTAACTTAGCCCGTTAACGTCCGTATGTTATATAGTTCTGGTTTTATCGATTTTTACTTGTTATATATGCTTATATATCAGTATATGAGTTTATAAAAGTTTACATTATACGGGTCCAACAGTCTTATTTAACAAAAACGTTAATTTTACGGTAATAGCCGAAAAAGTCGTAAAAATCATGTTTATAGTTTTATAACTTATAAAACTTATCAAACTACCATTTTTATAAAATGTCCATTTATTTATCCTTATACATATTTATATAAATGCATTATATAAGTTAATGGGTTTTAATTCATATTTTATACTATTTTTAGTTGAGTGCTTATATAATACTATTATACTTTAATTTCCAAAATCTGATTTTTATTTTCATGTTCACCAAAACTGCCATATCTAGAGTTCTATATGGAGATAGAAGCTCTAATTTTTATGACATAAACTAAATGATATTTTCTCCATTTAACTCTACTATAGATACTGTTGAATCAGCCTCTAAGTATTTTCTAAAAATCGTCCAAAATAGTGAACTCAGATTTGTACTCTAAACTTGTTTTGATCATATCTGACTCATTATAATGATTCCATTGCATGGCCAACTCTCACATGTGTATGACATCTTATACTTACTGTATATACATTAATCTATGCCATTTTTATCAGTTCATCATATGATTCTTTACTGTTTTATACAGCCAACATTTTTAAGCAAGATTAACCATTTTTACATATAGTTTTTCATCTTTTTACCCATGATTATCAACACCAAATCCCCACACAATATTTTTATCATCATATAATCATCATATACATATACATTAGGAAATAAAATACATGATTACATAATCAAAACAAAAAGAGGATGGGGAGAACAATCTTTATACCACCATGATGATGTAGGTTGTGATCAAAACATGGATTTTGATGGAGAAACTTGTGAATAACCAAGACCATCTTCAAGACCACCATTCTTCATGAACACATTGTGGAAAATCAGCCCCAAGACTATATGGAAGCTCCTCCTTGGATGTTATAATCACCACCAATCTTCATCTCTTTTGAAGGAGATTAACATATCTAAGTTATAACAATAGTTTGTGGTTAAATTTGGATCAAATGGGGTGTTTATGGGGAGTATGGGACGGCACATTTGAGAGAGAGTGAGAGAGAATGAGTTGTTTGGATGAGATAAAATGAATGTGTGGTTTTGGCTAGTGGTTTTGACTAGTTAGTGGGATAGTTGGCTTAACTTGTAAGCTTAGCTTACAAGTGTAAGCTATATGGTTGCAAGTTTGCCACATCAAGGATGTGGTATCCTTGTTTTGGCCGTCCATATTGAGTGGGGTGGGGCAAGATTTATCTTGTCTCATCCCACTAATTTACGAGTACTCCTCGATTCTAGTTTCCTCGATTTGCGTGCCCTTGGGTCGTTTTATGAAAAACGTTTTTATAAATTATGAATCAATGGCACAAAACAATCTAATAAAAATTGTCTCATCAAAAACGGAGTTCGAAAACGTAAATACGTAATCCTAAGGTTTCCGTTTTAGTCGTAAAGGACGTTAAATTAAAATTGTAAGTCCTAATCTCTTCTCGTAAATTCGTGAGTTTATGAACCAACTCAAAATTAAAATCCCAAAATAATATTCACGGACAAATTTATTTTCTAAAATGTCGGACTGTCACCAAAAACGGTTTATGTAAACGTAAGCACGTAACGTAGAATCCTCCGGTTTAAACGTAGTCGATGCTACTTCAAGACGTAAATCCAAATTACTTCCCAAAAATAAGTGAGTTCATAATATAACATTAAAATAATATTTTTAAATAACACTTGAGTATAAAATTTCAACCATAAATTGACGGATTGTCACATCCTTAAAGCCCCGCGGTTCCCTAGAGATATGGAACCGCCGGTCCCTTTAAGGTACCGCGGGCAGAAATCAGTTTTTGACGAATTTTTGGTCAAAACTTTTAAAACCCTATACCCTGTCAAGATTCCTTGTTTACTCAAATTGACTAAACATTCCTTGACACTTCACATTTTGTATTCAATTCTTACCTTGATTACATTTTACTTATACCCCAACCTTGAGATTTCATTCTCACACCTTCCCATCCTTGAGAATTCACTCTCACACAACCTTGAGATTTCATTCTCACACCTTCCCAACCTTGAGAACTCATTATCAAATAACCTTGAGATTTCATTCTCACACTCTCACAATGCCTAACTCCTACATTCCTAACCTTGACATTTCTTTGTCACAACCCCACTCACCCAAAGATTCCTCATCCAAGCTTTCAAAGAAACCGAAAATCTCGGTTCGACCTATTTGGGTTAAGAGGAATGAACCATCTTCGTCCAACCACCCATAAACCCTACCTTCTCTCCAATCGAGTATTGGAATGAAACTTATACCATAAACCCCATCACCGGAGCTAAAGAAAATGTTCCCCCACCACCACAATCGTTCAACACCCCTAAACTCAATGACCTTTCAACCTTCCCAAACCTCACAAGGCATTGTGAAAACATTCCCAAACCCATTACCCCACCACCACCAAACCCTAAGTTTGCTGCCATACCCCCATCAAACGATTTTGTGTTGCATCATGGATCCTCGTGTGCTTGTTGACGATTTCAACAAATTGAACTTGCTCATGTGTATGAGAAGTTAAATTTTCTTGAATTCCTCCTCACTCGACCTCCTATTCAAGTTTTCGTTCCGGTGGACAAAACTTCGAATGATGCCTCGTCATCTTTTTAGTCTTTTATTTTTTTTGCAATCTTGGAAAATATCACTATTAGACTAGCTTATGCTTAGTGGTTTATTTTCCATATTTATTGCTTTTAGATACTCATATTGTGTGTATGACTATCTTCTTTATTGTGTCTTTTTCTTTTATGTAACCTTTGTGTTGTTTGTTTGTTATTTCATTAGTTCTATTTTGAGTTGATCATGGTTAATTTTTACAATTGCTTATGGGTGATTCCATCAATTCTAAAACTTTAACCCATTAACAAGCTTATCATCTTCATCGGATTGAAGCTTGATTTTGTCAATTACATCTTTGGACATACTTAGCAAAATACTTGCTTCTAATTTGAGATTTCTTCTCTCTCTCTCTCTCTCTCAAGTTACTTAGTAGGTAGTGATCATATATACACTGGTGTTTCTTTCCTTTCTACTAACCTTTGTGTAGCATGTCACCTTAGCTCACAAACTTGGTGCCCCAAGCAAGGGGGAGCAACCACCAAGGGGGAGCTACTAGCAAAGTTCGATGTTCTTCAAAGACTTGTGCTAACCTTTTTGCTACGACAAAGGGGGAGAAATGATAGTGATAAACTAGTTAATAATTCCATATTTTGTGTTTCTACGTAAATGAGTTTATCGTTTGTCGTAATAAAAAAGGGGGAGATTGTTAATGCAAGTGATTCCTAAAAACATTATTAGTGTTAACTAATCTTTCTTAGTTTTGATCACAACAAACCATACAACACATTTAGTGTAAAACACAAAATGAATTATTTAACTAACACTATCATCAAGGTAATAATCATATCACTAACCTTTCTTAATCATACTTAGTGATCATCAAAATGATTATCCTTAAAACTCACTTTTGTTAATATGACAAAAGACTTTTTAATAAACTTTCTTTTTTAGAAAATGTTTTATTAAAATGGAAAATGAAAATTTGAAAATAGCATATTCCAAATGCTGTTAGAATATCCTTTGAAGGTTTCAAATACCTTAGATATTCCCACCCCACTAAAAGACAAAAAACGGAGCGTAGTCTAGTGGCGGTACCTTAAGTACCTACGCGGTTCCTTAGCGATATGGAACCGCGGGGTGAGATAAGGTACCGCGCACAGCTAGCCGTTATAGATCCGTTATACTTTGTCTCCTTTAAATAGTGGGTCAAATCTCATTTTCCAGCAAGCCTCTTGGACGTTTTTCTCAGCCCTCTTTCTATTTTCTATAGCATAATCATTAGTAAATGATCACTTAAATTGTTAAGGATGTTTACATATGATTATCCTCTTGATCCCCTCCTTTACCTTGTCCAATGAGAAGATCACTCACTCACTAGTGTTGTGATAAAGATGAATCTATGAGCAAGTCATATTCATCATCATACCCTTTTTGTTTTAGGTCAATCCAATGTATTTATGAATACTTGGACTAGTTGTGTTCATCCAAGTTATTTGTGGATACTTGGATTTGTTGTGTACATCCATTGCATATGTGTTTGCTTGGATTTGTGTTGTGTAAATCCAAGATACATGTGTGTACTTGGATAAGTCTAGTTGAGTTGTAATAGATTTGATTAGGAGTTCTCACTAAACTATAAAGTGATGTGGTTGTGTCTTGTGAGTTCTCACTAAACTATAAAGTGACTAGTAGTTGTGTTGTGTGAAGTTCTCACTTAGCTTCAAAGTGAAGAGTCGTGAAGATTGGTTCTAGCTTTCGATTAGAACTCGACATCTAGCCTTGTGTCATAAAATGGTGAAGTAGGCAACGTCGTGAAGATTGGTTCTACCTTAAGATTAGAACTCGACATCTAGCCTTGTGTCGTTAAATTGTGAAGTAGGCAACGTTGTGTAGATTGGTCCTAGCTAAAGATTAGGTCTCGACATTTAGCTTAGTGTCGGAAAATAATGTAAGAAACGATGTAAGGTTTTCTCCACCGAGAAGGGAGCTTGTGGATATAGTTGAAATCTCGAGTAGGTGTACTCGAGGAGTGGAGTAGAAACGAGGATAGAGCCTCGTTGTCGAACCACTATAAATCTTGGTGTCTTCCCACTAGCTTGTCTCCTTCCTTACTCTTTACTTATTTCATTATCATTACACTTACCTATTATCTTTGCTAGTGCATTTGAATTGAACCTAATCATTATGCAACTTAGCCTCAAGTAAAAGATAGTTTTGATACAAACCAAATTGAATGTAATTTTAATTTGGTCACCAATCGAAGAGAAACTATTCAACCCCCCCTCTAGTTTCTACACAAGTTATTCCGGATAAACAGTTTATTCCGAATCAACAGTCATTCCGGATAAACACATTATTCCGGATAAATTGATATTCCGAACGAACCAAGTTATTCTGGATCAGTGATATTCCGAACCAAGGATATTCCGAACCAAGTATTCCGAGTCAATCTTTTCCGAATCAACAACATTCCGGATCAACAACATTCCAAATCAACAACATTCCGAATCAACAACATTCCGGATCAACAAAATTCCGGATCAAGAACATTCCAGATTAGTGATATTCCGAACAAAGCTTATTCCGAATCAAGAGATTTTTCTGAATCAAGGAATTTATTCCGAACCAAGGTCTTTTTCACATAAAGGTAGTTTTATTCCGAATCGACTTAATTATTCCGAGTCAAGGGATATTATTCCGAACCAAGGGATATTTTACGAGTTTTTTCTACGATTTTTAGAGGATTTAATCTTGGTTTCTTACACACATTTCATTTCAACAACACAACACAACTCACAACCTTACTTCACTGCTCGATCAACCGATAATCTTTGATTCTTTAAAGTGATCAAAATGAATCCGAGTTCATTAATGCCTCAAATGACATCACTTACGGATATTTCCGTTATAACGGGAACGGATAATCGCCCTCCAATGCTCATTAAAGAAGTTTTTGAAGCATGGCAAGGCCGTATGATGTCATACATTAAGGGAAACGGTCCACTTGATTATGGTACTATCGTTGTTAACAATGTGACTCGACCACGGGAGTTTGAAGAACTTACGCCAGCTCAACAACTTATTGCCGATGCAGATGAAAAGGCTCTTCAAACCATTCTCCAAGATCTTCCACATGACATCTATCGAATGGTAAGTCAATATACGGTCGCAAAGGAGTTATGGGAACGTCTACAAGTTTTGCTACAAGGTACGTCTCTTACTAAACAGGAACGCGAATGTTAGTTGTATGACCTGTTTGATAGGTTCACATACAGTCCCGGGGAGACGCTTCACGACTACTACTTCAGATTCACTACTCTCATGAATGATTTGAATCTCTACAATCTCGTGATTGCTCCATTCCAGGTTAACACCAAGTTTTTGAATACTTTACCTCAAGCTGAGTGGGGTGAGTATATTACTGATGGTAAGTTAACTAGGGATCTGCATAAGTCCAATTTGGATCAACTCTATGCTTTTCTCCAGCAGCATGAGAAACACGTGATCATGCACCGTACGCCTCGAGGTATGTACCCTGAACCTTTAGCTTTGATGGCAAATCAACCAAGCTTGTCATATAACAACACTCCTTATATCGTGGGACACCAAGCTTATCATCCATCTCCATACATGACTTCAAGCTTCCCCCAATATTCGATTCTACCTCAACCACCTACCTCACATCAGCAACAATATCGGTTTAATGCACCCTTGTCTCAGAGAGAACCACAAGCATCACAATATGCTCCACAACCTCACCCATACTCACCAGCAAGCATTGCACCCTATGCTCAGTCATCATACTCCCCATATCTAGAAAATGCAGCATATCCACCAAGCTATTCTGACCATACAAGTACTCCTAGTGCTTATGCCGCTAAACAAGACCAAGCAATGTATTAT
The DNA here is from genome assembly GCA_025667525.1 of Glebionis coronaria. NCBI lineage: Eukaryota > Viridiplantae > Streptophyta > Magnoliopsida > Asterales > Asteraceae > Glebionis > Glebionis coronaria. Next base: position 119,597,242 of record CM046882.1, on the reverse strand, counting down.
GATAATGATGAGGTTCCTATTACTGAATTCAAACAAGGAACTGACCCAGCTGAAGTGTTAGCTACCATGTCTACTTACCTCACAAGGACATTGAGCAAACGAGGATTTAGAGGACCATCTCCTACTAACAATCAACTGAGGAACTCATCTAATTCTCGACAACAAGCTACCATTGAGAATGGCAGAGTAATGGTTCAACCTATTCAACCTTATCAGGGGAGATCCACTACATCAACCACCAATGCACGCATGGTCAATCCTGCTCCAATGTTCAACACTGCTCCAACGGTTACTGCTCCACGGGCTAATTCCACAGGTAAGTTGAGAATGATAACATGCTACAACTATAAGGAAGAAGGTCACATGTCTAGGGATTGCACAAAACCCAAGAGGAGAAGGGATGGTCAATGTTTTGCAGAGAAGATTTATTTGGTGAACGCTCAGTCACAAGGACAGGAACTTGATGAAGAGGAGCTAGCATTTCTTGCTGATCTAGGGATTGCGGAACAAGAAGTTCTTACTACACAGAATGCAGCATACCAAGCAGATGATCTGGTTGCTTACGATTCAGACTGTGATGATCTTCAATCTGCTCAGGCAGCTCTTATGGCAATTATCTCTAGCTTTGGGTCAGATCAAATATCTGAGGTACTTACTAATACAACTGATACTAGTATTCAACCACATCAAGTTGGGTAAGAGGGTGTTGATCCGAATGAGTCTTCGGTGGTGAGTCTTTCAAATGAGGAGACAATCAATGATAGCAATATCAATGCAAGTCCCCAGACTTTGAGTGAATCACAACCGAGAGTCATTTTGCATACGCATATTCCTGCTCAACAAGATTTGGTCATGGTTCCTGCAAAGTTACTTAGCCAAATGAATACTGCACATTTAGAAACCCTAGCTACGAACAAGAATCTGTTGGCTGAGCTTGCCTTGTGCAACGAAAAAGTTCAAACTTTGGAATTAGTTCCTTCGTCCAATGTTCTAACAAATCCCGAATATGATCATTTTCGAAACAAACAAATGGGTCATTTTCAAGAAATTGAAACCTTAAGAGCAAATCTTTCCAACGAACTTAAAGAAAAAGAGTTAGTGGTCACTAATTTTCACAAACTTCAAACGGATTTTGAATTACTCGAGTCTAAAAAGAATGAAATGGAAATTAATGCGGCTAATAGGATTAAAAGTTTAGATTATTTGCTTTTAAGACAATACGCTGCCTCTCAACTAGTGCACTTATTTGACTCTTCGTTTAGAGATTTTAACTTATCGCGTCAAAAAGACCTTCCCCCTAACCCAGGGTATGCAAGACAAGCTTTTATCCATAATCCAAGACTTTATGATGCAACCAAATTAGGATTGGTCTTAGATCCGATTGTTATTTTCGAGGATCACAAGAATAAGGATCTAGTTGATGAGAGTCGGTCATACAACTTTGCAAAATATCCCCAGTGTGATTATTTTAAAATGAATCAGGAGTTTGCAAAAAAGGACTTTAGAATTCGCTTCCATATTGATAAAGATCTCATCACAACACCAACCTACATGTTAAATGAAGAAAACCCTAGTACACTTCCTACACTTGTCAAAATGGAAGGACCTAAGGAAATTCCAAAGGATCTTCCACCTATTAGCACTGTATGGATAAACTTGCAAGAGATTAATCAATACTTTGTTAGTTTTGACAAGGTCATCCGGGAATGTACGACTTCAAATGGTCTAAACGCCGGAGAATGGGCTTTCGAACACATGAACGAGGTGTTTAAGAATGAGATCAACCCTTTTGTCGAAAATCTAAAAGGAAGTTTTGCATCTCTTTCGGAAAATCTCGATTTTGAAATTAAAGAGGTTCAAAAAGTGTTTTATGAAATGGACACCGCTTACGAACTACAATTAATTGAAAAGGAAAAGATTGTATCCGAATATGACTGATTCTTGTCCCAAGTAATTTCGTGTGATGTGCTTACTATTGTGAATGTTAATTATTCGAATGCGCTTTCATCCGCTATGAATAAATGTGATGCTGTGAATATATGTGATGATGCGCATGATCTCTTTGTAAATGTTGCTTATACTGTAAATGACGTAGATAATCACTCTTGTCACAAGTCTAACGCTGAATTTTTAAAGCTTCAAGATTCTTACAAGTTACTTGCAAAACGTTTTAATCAACTTGAACAACATTGTATATCTTTAGAATTAAAACAACAAACTCAAAATGAGGATCTTTTGGTAACAAATGGTTGTGAAAACAGTGTTGAGACGAGTGACAAGATGATTGAGATAGTTAAGGGATTAGAGGAAGAGATTATGAGATTAAAGAGAGATGTGTCTTCGAACGAAACACTAAAATTGGAACTAGAGACTGCAGAGTCTAAAAACTAGTGCTTAGAAACTAGACTTTCGTCTATTCTAGGGGAGATGGATCGTGCAAGACAGGGACTATCTACTCTTTATGGTTCAATAGAAGACCGCTTAGATTTTAATGCAGCACAACAACAATCTTATGTTGAACAATTGAACCAAAAGTGTGAGGAAATCTCTGACTTAAATATCCATCTCATTGACAAAAACATGGTCTTGGCTGTGTTAAAGGTGACACTTCTTTTCACCCGACAAGAAGTTGTTCATAACTTAGCTACAAACTCTGCACCGTCCTCTAGTGCTTCATCAACCAATTCAGTGGTGCTCTATAAGAACCCGCTCCATAAGCAAAATCCGGATACTTACGATGTTTATATGAGGAATGTAATTAAGCACGTGGATCTTGTTAGGGATATTTTAGATGATTTGTATGCGTTAGATCCCTCAAGCAGTCACTATTATTTAGCTCATGCATATATTTAGCGAGTTCAATATTGCTTAGCATATTTGCAATACATAGGAAAACCGAGTTCTGCACTACTCACTAATCGACCCATTGCTGTAACTCCATTCAATAAGACCCTAGGAGCAAAACCGTCATTGAAACCATCAACTAAGGCACCTTTAAAATCTGTTGCTAATGTTCCCACTTTGCCTTCTACAGGAGTAAAAGACTCTACTAAGGCTAAAGGATCACAAGTCAAGAAAGATAGGATCAATCCCTCCACTAGTAGTACCATCAAGAAGAAAGTAGAAGCTCACCCTAGGGATGTTATTTCAGATTTAAATAAAAAGAATCATGTTGCTAAGACTAAAAGCTCTGCGCCTGTGCAGAAGCCTAAACCATTTGTGAATTCTAATTTGAAATGTTGGAATTGTAATGAATGCATGTTTTCTGAACGTCATGATTTGTGTCTTATTGATCATGTGAATGAAATGAATGCCATTAGGAATGATCTTGAATGGAAGCCAACTGGGAGAACTCGTACACAAGTTGGATGGCAATGGCGTCCCACTGGTAGGACCTTTACATTAGATGCAAAAATGTGCCCTTTAACTAGGAATGCATCCATTGAGGTTAGGTCTCAGCGTCCTTTAATTAGGCACACTAGCACTAAAGTATGGAAACCGCGCCCTTTAATTAGGTCAGCCCCCACTATAGTGCCTATCAGTGAAGAAATACCTCAGGATTTAAGCCAACTTGAATCTACACCACCAACTAGGAAGAAGGCTAGGAAATCTAAGAAACCTAATGTTAGCAAATTTAAGATCATTAAATCTGTACCTGCTAATAACAAGGAACATTCAGATTCCGAAACCTATACATTGTCCTCGTCTGGTGATATTTTCAGGTGGTCCAAATCATCCTCTGGTATTTGGACTCCGGTTTCTCAAAGCATATGACCGGAGATTGCTCGATGCTTCGAAATTTCGTCAGCAAGTTTCTTGGAACGGTTAAATTTGTTAATGATCATATTGCAAAGATAATGGGGTATGGTGAATATCATATTGGAAATGTTACGATTTCAAGGGTATACTATGTAGAAGGTCTTGGTCATAATTTATTTTCAGTAGGACAGTTCTGTGATTCCAACCTAGAGGTTGCTTTTCGACAACACACTTGTTTCATCCGCAACTTGGAAGGAAAAGACTTGTTGAAGGGGTCTCGTGGTGCAAATCTTTATACTTTTTCCCTACAAGACATGATGGCCGCCTCTCCAGTATGTCTTCTCTCCAAACCATCTAATACCAAGTCATGGTTATGGCATCGCAGATTATCTCATCTCAACTTTGATGCTATTAATCATTTGGCTAAAAACGAATTAGTTCGTGGTCTTCCAAAGCTCAAATTTCACAAGGACCATTTATGTTCCGCGTGTTCAAGGGGAAAAGCACCAAGAAATCATACAAGCCCAAAGCTGAAGACACCAATCAAGAAAAACTTCATCTTTTGCATATGGATCTTTGTGGGCCAATGCGAACCGAAAGTGTGAGTGGTAAGAAATTCATCCTTGTTATTGTGGATGATTTCTCCAGGTTTACATGGGTTAGATTTCTACGTACAAAGGATGAAGCACCGAAGGCTATCATCACTTTCCTGAAATTCATTCAGGTACGTTTAAATACTACTGTCCGCCGTATTCGTACTGATAATGGAACAGAGTTCGTCAACCAGACTCTTCGGGATTACTATGAAGAAGTTGGTATATCACATGAAACATCCGCTGCACGTACTCCACAACAAAACGGTGTCGTTGAAAGACGGAATCGTACGCTTATGGAAGCTGCTAGGACTATGCTGATTTATGCGAACGCTCCATTATTTTTATGGGCAGAAGCTGTATCTACTGCATGTTACACCCAAAACCGCTATATCATTCGGAAACGCCATGGAAAAACACCTTACAAGCTTCTACATGATCGTAAACCCGATGTTTCATTCTTTCATGTGTTTGGTGCTCTTTGTTATCCAAACATTAATAGTGAGAATTTGGGCAAACTTCAACCGAAAGCCGATATAGGTATTTTCATTGGTTACTCACCCTCAAAGAAAGCATACCGAATTTACAACCGTTGTCTTGGTAAGATAGTAGAAACTATGGACGCAGATTTTGATGAGCTGACAGCGATGGCTTCTAAGCAACGCAGCTCTGAACCCGCGCTTCACGAGATGGGAACCGGTGCTATTATTTCCGGATTAGTTTCCAATAATCCTACTTCTACATCATTTATACCACCTACAAGGTCCGAGTGGGATAAACTATTTAAACCGTTGTTTAATGAATTCTTTGATCCCCCAAGTGATGAAGTTCCAGCACCTGTAGTGATAGCTCCAATCCCTGAAGTTGTTGCTCAAGCTAATGAAGCTTCATAAAATGCATCTTCAATTAACATTGAACCAGATGCACCTCCTTCGAGTAATTCTCAAACTACACCTGAATCTTCACCCTTACTTGTGCCTAATAATGATGAAGAGGATTTTTTTGATCATGATTTGGAATATGCTCACCAACAAGAGCTTCCATTCTTTGGTATACCGATACCTGAAAATCTTTTAGTCGCGTCTACCTCAGAAGAAGCTCCTAGAATCGTTCACTCCAGACCACCACGAATTGAAAATCACAGCACCAAATGGACAAAAGATCACCCAATTAGGAATATTATTGGAGGTCTCAATCGACCAGTCTCGACACGCCATCAATTATAAGAGAGTGCACTCTATTGCTATTTTGATGCATTTCTCTCCGAAGTTGAACCTAAAAACTAGCAACATGCTATGACTCAGTCATCTTGGATTGAAGCCATGCAAGAGGAACTAAATGAATTCCAAAGACTTGAAGTATGGGAATTAGTTCCTCTCCCTGACAAGGTTAACATCCTTACTTTGTTGTGGGTTTATAAGGTTAAACTCGATGAGATGGGTGGAGTTTTGAAGAATAAGGCTAGATTGGTTGCTAGAGGATACATACAAGCCTTGGGTATCAACTTTGAAGAATCTTTTGCTCCTGTTGCAAGATTGGAGGCTATTAGACTTTTCCTTGCGTATGCTTCTCATATGAACATGATCGTCTATCAAATGGATGTGAAGACGGCATTTTTGAATGGTGAACTAAGGGAAGAAGTCTATGTTAGTCAGCCGAATGGGTTTGTTAGCACAGAGTTTCCTAATCATGTATACAAGCTTAAGAAGGCTCTCTATGGGTTGAAACAAGCTCCACGTGCGTGGTATGATCTCCTATCAACATATCTCATGTAGGAAGGCTTCTACAAAGGCAAGGTGGACCCCACTCTATTCACTCTCAAGGAAGACAACGACATGATACTGGTACAAATTTATGTTGATGATATAATATTTGCTGCCTCTAACATAGAACTGTCAAACCGCTTTGAGAAAATAATGTCCACACGCTTTCAGATGTCAATGATGGGAAAAATTTCATTTTTCTTAGGATTACAAATTTCTCAGAATCCCAGAGGCATCTTTATTAATCAATCCAAATATGCTCTTGAATCATTAAAGAAATATAACTTTGAAAATTGTGACCACGTGGATACTCCAATGGTGGAGAAATCCAAGTTAGATGAAGATAGGAATGGGATTGCTGTCGATCCGAAACTCTACCGTGGGATGATCGGCACCCTTCTCTATCTGACTGCTAGCAGGCCTGATTTTAAATTTGCCGTATGCATGTGTGCCCGGTATCAGGCTCGGCCTACCGAAAAGCACCTACATGCTGTTAAAAGGATCTTTCGGTATCTCAAAGGAACACTTCATCGTGGTCTATGGTATCCGAAAGATTCCTCTATTGCTTTAATATCATATGCAGAAGCCAATCATGATGGGTGTCAAGACACTGGGCGTAGCACTTCTGGTTCTGTGCAACTCCTTGGAGACAGATTGATTAGTTGGTCTTCAAAAAGACAGAAAAGCGCTGCAATTTCAAGCACGGAGGCTGAATACATTGCCATGTCCGGTTATTGTGCTCAAGTCTTTTGGATGAGATCACAACTAACTGACTATGGTCTTGGATTCAACAAAATCCCGATGTATTGTGACAACAAGAGCGCCATTGCCCTTTGCTGCAACTACGTTCAACAAAAGCACATTGACATTCGCTACCATTTCATTAAAGAGCAAGTGGAAAATGGAGTGATCGAGCTGTATTTTGTCACCAATGAGTATCAGCTGGCAGATATGTTCACAAAAGCCTTAGATCGAGGACGAATCGAGTTTTTGATCGACAAGCTTGGCATGAAATCCTTATCTCCAACGACTCTCAAAGAGTTGGCAGAAGAATCAGTAGAATAGTGGTGGTAAACTATTCCTGCGTATCCTTTGATCGTGATCATGTATATTATCGTATATATATAAACCACAAAAAGAAAAATACAAAAATATAAAACCTTCAAAAACCATAAAAAAATAAAACCTACAAAAACAATAAAAAATATAAAACCAAGAAAACCCAAAAATATTTTCGTCTTTTTTAATCGGGCATGTCTTTTAGTACGGTAATATTTACGGCCTTAGAAATGTCGATTAATATTGACACGACGCCATAAATAGAGTCCGTATAAAAGTTGTACATTTTTAAAACATGCCCATTATGGCTTGTAGTTATTTCAGACTGCAACCCGTTTTTCGCATTAAAGTCACGTATTTCCTTGGAAAATGTTGGCTCACAACGGGAATTAATTTTCTCGGGTATGATTTACAAGCCAAGTCATACAAAGGGATCAAGTTTACTTTATAACATGGTCTAACACGAATTAGTGTACGTCTTAGTGCATTATTTTGTCTAAATAAGAGAAATCTTATTGCCACCACGAATCAATTTTTCTAAGACATTAATTGGAAAATTCCTTCATCAATATTTGACTCGTTAAACAATGACTACAGCTCTTTAAATAGAAAACGGGTCATCGTTTAAGGGGGAGAAAATATTAAATCATCTTCGTCATCAAAACGGTCTTCAAAAGTTCTCGAGAAAAATTTATCGGTTAATAACTGGAGTTTCTTTGGCATACGACTTGTGATTGTTCTGATTTGTCGTGAATTTTAGGCCTCGGATATTTGCTAATAGGATACAATGTTTAAGTGGTGTGAGGGCTAGAATAGTTAATTCAATGAGTTAGGACTAACGATTGTTAATTATTTTAACGGATGTTAACCTAAAGTTGTTATTAACTAGAAAAGAAAAGAAAAAGAAAAGTACAGGGACTAAAAGTAGCAAAATGTGAAAGTGGAAAAATTGTTGACCTAACTCAAGCTTTCCACCCCGTCTCCTTTCTTTCTTTCTTCTTTTTCCAATTCATTCTTTCTGGACGCCATACACACACAAAACACAGACACGAAATCGCCAATTTTCGTTCTCAATCTTCATCAATCAGTTTCATTCGTTTAAAAAAGGTACTAACGTCGATTCCTGATTCCTAATTAGTCTCAATTCATTCTTTAATCCCAGTTAGTTGATTCGGTCTAGTAAAATTAATCAAATTAGGGTTTCTACACAAATTAGGTCTAATTAATTAGGGGTTTAAGATGGGTTTGGGTCGGATTATGATAAGAATACTGCTTGTTGCCTTAGAATGCCTTAAAAATCACACACGCGTTTAGAATAATCCATTATAGGGTACGTTTAGGTTATTCCGAATGAACGAATGTTCCGATTAAACGAATGTTTCGAATGAACGAATGTTCCTAATGAACGAATGTTCCGAATGAACGAATGTTCCGAATGAACGAATGTTCCGAATGAACGAATGTTCTGAATGAACGAATGTTCCGAATGAATGAATGTTCCGAATGAACGAATGTTCCGAATGAACGAATGTTCCGAATGAACGAATGTTCCGAATGAAAGGATGTTCCGAATGAAAGGATGTTCCGAATGAAGGATGTTCTGAATGAAGGATGTTACGAATGAAGGATGTTCCGAATGAAGGATGTTCCGAATGAAGGATGTTCCGAATGAAGGATGTTCCGAATGAAGGACATTGAGAATGAAGGACATTCCGAATGAAGGACATTCCGGATGAAGGACATTCCGGATGAAGGACATTCCGGATGAAGGACATTCCGGATGAAGGTATTCCGGAAGAAGGCATTCTGGATGAAGGCATTCCGAATGAAGGCATTCCGAATGAAGGCATTCCGAATGAAGGATTGTTGGATTGATGAATTGTTGCTTGTTAAATGTTTGTAAGTTATATATGCTTAAGGAATTATGTCTTATGTATAATGCTTAGAAATAAAATCATAATGGAATATATATATTTGTGTATCAACCTGTTATGTATTATCTTAAGCAGAAACCATGACAAATCCAACCGTGCAAGAACTCCAAGATGCTAGAGCAGCCGCAATTGCCGAGGCAAAAGAACTTAAGCTCATACCGAACAATTACCGATTGAAGGAAATTTCTACTTCCATTCACCATGTATTCAAAGTCGCCTCAACAATCCTTGATCAATCTCACTTCAAGAATGCTTTAAGGAATACTGCTTCGGTGCCATTCGATTACATGTACGAATTCTGGGCTACCAAGGAAAGGACGTCAAACAAGATCACCTTCTTCCTCGACAACAAGCCACAGACACTCACCGTTTCAGACTTCCGCAAGATATTTGGAATTCAGGATTCACCCAAGGGTATGACATTTTCAAGGAACCCTACCAAAGACGAAGGAGATGTTCCTTGCTCTTGGATGTCCTGACCTACGAAGAGTGTCCGATTTTACCACAGCCAAAGTTGGTCAACCTTGGAGAGCTATCTTCGGTATCCTGAGTCGGTGTCTTACACCAAAAACAACTGGGTATGATGTTGTGCATGGTCCAATTATGAATATCTTCTATAGAATGTACAAAGGCTTAAATGTAGATTATGCATCTTTGTTGTGGGAAGAGTTTAATTTTCAACTCTTCCTAAACACGAAGCAGAAGGCTAATGTTTTTCCTTACCCTCAGCTCATTAAGCTTATCATTAATTACTTTATGGAAAATGATGCTTCTATTGATAAGCGTGTAGAAAGCCGTCACCACACTGAAGAGGCTGATAACCTTGTGGACCTAAGGCATGAAGGACCCTCTGGTGCCGTTAATCCTAGTCCTGTTCCTAGTCATCTCCTGACGGACAAAATTCTAGCTTCTGATGATTACCAGCAAATGCTAAGAGAAATCAGAAAACAACAAGAAAAGGTTCAGGCGGGAGAAGTCTTGTCAACTACAGTCAAAAGAAAATGTAAACGTAAGCAAGAAGTTGTCTTACCTGAGCCTAAACCCAAGAAAACAAAGACTGTGGCAAAAAAAGGATAAGCGCAAAGCTGAGAAGTTTGTCATTCGAGATGAAGATACTGATGACGATGTTACTCCCGAGCAAATTCGCAAAGCTGAGAAAAAGAAACTGAAAAAGGCTGTTCAAAGAAGTAGGAAAGACACAAGAGGTAGTGGTTCGGATGTGCAGATAGAAGATGAACAGGAAGACGAGGAGCCGTATCACATTTTTTAGTTTGGAAAACCAGACAAGTACTCAACATCTAAAGCAACATCCATTGCCGCTACAGCAAGCATCGAAAAGGAGTCCGTTGCTACGACAATCATTGTGACTCCAAAGCCTTTATCTACTCAACCTCCACCAATCCAGCCTTTGCCAACACAACTGTCGACTGCTCAACTACTATCCCTTCCACCTCCAACTACTTCCGTCCTCAGTACTGTCAACACAATCGTGCCTATTCAACCACCCCCGATTAGCCCTGTGCCATCTACATTTTCTGCACTCTTCATGGCAGAAATAGTGGATAAAAACATGGAAACTCAAAGAAAAGAGATGGCTCAACTTCGAGAAGAGCTACTCCAACGAGTGAAAAGTGAAGAGTCATCCGTGAAAGCTTAAGAGGAGATGATAGCTAAGTTCAATGCAGAGATGGAGTCTACACGGAAATCTCATGCAGAAGAACTTGCTCATGTCAAGCAGGTTGAAGCTGATAAAAGTGCAGCAAGGATCACCAAATTCCGCGAATTAAAGAATAAGTATAAATAGGAGAAAGAAATACTTGTAGCTTCACTTAATGATAGGGTAAAGGCATCTGTTGAGTCTATTATGCCAAAGCTACGAAAAGAGGTGAAGAAAATTACGGCTGACAAGTTGATGGTTAAATAATCAAACCCTTCCAAATCAGCCTATAAAATTGCATATGACTTAACGGACTTTAAACTGAAGAAGATTCTCCACGCCCGCATGGTTGAAGTTGGATCATTCGACAAATCCAAAATTCAGCGGACACTTTACAAGGCACTTAATGCAGCAATAAAGAAGGATGACAGGCTATTTAAGACATTTGGAAGCGTGGTTCCTTACCATATTTTGTATAAGAAAGGAGATGAAGAGGCATCTGATGAGGAGGATAGTGAGCAAGAAGAGAGTGGTGGTGAAGAAGACAATGCGAGTGATGAAGATAAGGGTGATGATGATGATGATGATGGTGAAGGCGGTGATCGTGATGAGGATAGTGACGAGGATAACAACAGGAACGATGATGATGATGATGACAACGAGAACAGGGGTAGCGACAACAATGAAAAGTCTGACAAGCCTGATCAGTCTGATGATGATGATATGGGTGACAATGCTGCCAGCAAGAAGAAACCGGCCAAGACCGGTGGGAAATCTCGGAAAGATGTTGCTCGCAAGGATAAGTCCACATCTACGGAGACAAGACGCACCAAGTGGCACCATGATGTGAATGCTACAACAACATCTTCAATTCCGGGTACATCTGTTTCTAGCTCTATTCCTGTTACTGTTAATTCTATTAGTTCTTTTGTTGTTACCACGACTGCAGAACCAGAAACTACATCTGCTCAACATGAAACTGCAGCACCTGAATCAGAACCGACACCCGTTCAAGTATCTACTGCTCTACCTAATGAACCAGTTACTACAGTTCCTGAGTCACGCATACTGGATTGGGCTGATACATTGCAGATCGATGAGACCGTACCAGAACAACCATGGATCATAGCAGCAGCTGCATATGATCCAATCACAGATGCTGATGCAAATGTTCTGTATCTACGTATTCGCAATCCTATAGATCTGTGTGCATTTTGGTCTCATGAGTTTGGATCTTCGATCACTCCGTCCTTGGTGAAGAGAGCGCTTAAAGACAAGAGTCTTCGCGCTAAATCAAGATTAAGCCGAATGGAGTATGAGTATTATGCTGACAAAATCCTGAAAGCTCTCAATACAATTCAAAGGCCAGGCCTTCATACGCCAGAAAGACCTCCTCTTCCATTTGATACTACTCAAGACAATCAAATTGCACTTGACTTCTTTGTCACATATGATCTTGACTATCTTCTCAAGGGATCATCCAAGTACGCGACATCCCTGACTTTGTTGAAAGTTGCTACTTGGGGGTCAATACCTTATATCAAAGAAAAGGTCAATCGCCTCTGGGTTCCAAAGATAAACCGTAATTATGACATGTATGCTGCTATAGGAGCATCTCATTGGGACGAGCGAGTGCGAAGGGCATACAGAGGTTGCTGCTTAGTCATCTCAGGTAGTATTGTCAGATCCAATCTTCGAATCATAAGTATATTAGGAATGAGGATTGAACCCAAGAATGGATATCATCATGTCACAAAAATTCGACTGAAAAGAGAAGATGATCGAGAATACAAAATACAACAAGGAGATTTCTCAATCATTCGCCTTGAAGATATAGAAGATATGTTGCTTCTCATGACCCGTGATCAGCGTACACATCTCACTCGTGAAGAAATCATTGCTCTAAACACAGCACTTCGTATGTTTACATGAAGCGTTGTCATCAAGAAACGTGTAGAAGACCTACAACTGGGAGTTGAAAGCTATCAACGCAAGCTTAACATGACTCCTACACTTAATCAATTATTACCTCAACATACCAAAAGATGTCCCTATACCGGCACAACCCTTCCGATGTGCGGGATTTTCTACTTGAACGGTCGTGGGATCCTGAAGTTTATGAGGGTAGCTGAGCTTCATAAGTACAGTGATGGGACTCTATCACTCGTCAAAGACAAACTAGAGCATCTCAATTCTGGCGGGAAATTAGAAGAAGTGATTGAGGATTGGCATCCGGCTTATCAGAAAATGGCTACATATGTGATCAAGAAGATTGATGAAAAGCTCAGGGAACGTAGGTTGATGAGGAGCTTAGAAAGGTTCATGGGTGGCAGACTGTATGGAGGGAAATTCAGACTTTAGCAACGATCCATTTAATATGGGTCGTCTTCACTAAGGTCAACTCCATACTGTAAGTTAATTGTGAATATGTGAATATGTTAATACTATGAATATTGTGCTTTTGTGGCTTGATGTAGTGTGAAGGTATGATAATTTTTCAAGAATTTCTCACAAGATTCTAAATCTTTAAAAATATATCATACTCAAGCACTACAACTAACCCTCATTAATTTGAGGGGGAGCACTAATATGTTCTATGGCCATACAATGATTTCATTTTTACCCAAAGACCGGTTAATCCGTTCAATATCCCAAATATTAATGGTTAACATTTTGGATAAGGGGAGAAAATGGGATTAAGGAGACTTAATGATATATTGGCTAATGATGAAAAAGACTTAAAGATAATCCAACTTAATATGTGTAATGCATGTGTTAAGGGGGAGCGATTTTGATGAACAAAACACTTAAGGCACAAAAACTTTGATTATAATATCACAAGTGCCTTAAGTGATTTTCAAGGATTTTTCATGGTGACAATACTTACCCACAACACACTTAATTCACGACGGATGTGGTGACAAAAGGGTGGTAGGTATAAGTATTAGTCCAATGATTCATCAGAACCGATGGAATCTTCCCAAGGACAATTCCCTAGATAGAATTAGAAGTCCTAGGAAAGATGGAGAATGATTGTGAACGAAGCTGAATGCCGACCAAGTACTTAAACTAGCACTGGAACAATCATAACAAGGTGCTAGTGATGACGTATTGGTAAGCATTGAAGGGGTTGAAGAATGAAAAATAATTGTAAAGATAAAAGGGTGTAAAGAAAGAAGCCCTCCTTACAACTTTAGGCAGAAACCGGGTCAATACATATGCTATTGAGATCATTTGTTAATGATTCTCGATATTGAAGAAAGACATCATGGACCCAGTGATGCAATGCACAACCCTCCCCATCTAAATCAAATATCTCTCAAAAGGTATTTGTTTTAATCACACGGAGATCAACATGTTATCTATTGGTTTATTCACTCCGAATAGACTAATATTAAATAGGTGGCACTCCTCTCCAGCCATCGCTCACTAAATCAAAACGCACTATCGAGTCTAGAGCCACGAGATCATCAAAAGTCTCATTAGGACACATTCCATTTATTCCTTGCTTCTTCACATACTGTGAAAAGTAAGAGATCTTTATGAGTTCTACGCAGTATTCTTGTAATATTTCCAGAACATCTGAGTAATACGTAAGTACTACAATGAAGATGGAAATCCTGCTTGAGCCAACATCGAACAAGCTCATGGTAGGTGACACGTGCGGTTCTTTAGAAACCAATCTTGTGAAAACTGGAAAGAAACAGTAGTTTAATTCTTAATTGAACTTAAACTCGTTCCAGGCCTCTACGCATTATCATATGATCTTGCCAGAACACTCAGAGTGACACTCTTTAGTGTTCACAGTGACGAGTGGAAATCCTTCCAGTGTTAACATCAAACAACACTTGGTAGGTGATGTGCAAGATTCTATATGAATCAAGCTCGTGACAATTGGAAAGCAACAATGGTGAAAATCTTAATTGAAATTCACTTGTTCGAGGTTCATGAATTGACGGCTTCAATCACAAGGATAATTTATCCAAGTGATTCACTCTTTATGTTCGCAGTCAGGCTTAGTGACGGTCGAGTAAAGAGAACGGGTTTACCCGCGAAATCCTGTCAGGAAGTTACTTAATTGAAACTATCCGTCACGGGTACGATATTTAATATCGTCCAACGGTCTTCACCGACCGGAGGTAAAATGCTACCGATTTAGAATGAAATGTTCTTAGCCATTTCATTCATTTCTTGTTATGTTGTGGCATTTGAAGACGGTGGCGTTGCGGTGTACCAGTTGATGTCGTTCCCACATGCTTATGTTTTTCTGCATCAAATTTCAGCAAAATTCAAGAAAGTACAAAATAAAGTCTTCCGCTGTACCAAACTCTGAAGCTTTCAAGAATTCAACAAAAACATAAGTGTGTGGAACATGGAGTCACGAGGAGGCAAGATTCACAAGAAGGAAAAGATCGCATGTGAATGGTCAAAAGGAACAATGCTCTAAACCCAAAGCCTAAAAGATTAACATCAACATGTTCACAACAGAAAAGGCAAAAAGAAAAGACTACGAGCTGAAGAACGAAGACTTAGTATAGTATGCTAGGTTTAGGACTTTGTAAAGTGGAGTGACCTCCCTTAGTGGGAGATTGTTAAAAATACGTTTTTAACGTATATTAGAAGTATCGGTCACTCCACGATATTATTAAATGTTAAATAGCTCGTAGTTGAATATTATGTTACTTTGTTAGTAAACCCGACCTGTAACACTCTCATTTTTCGTATCGGTACAGCGGAAGGGTCTTTCAGAGTGTTACGGGATAGAACAATAACTCCAATCATAGACAACACATAAAAATGGTTGTTCAAGGTTTAAGATACATTCATTCGATAAAAAGTTTCAAAAGCGTACAACAGGTCCCAAATTATACAGGTCATTAAGTTTACAAAACATAGATCGAATGAACATTTTTAATATTATGTGGGCCATCAGAGTCGATCTCCATCCGGATTACCTTCAAGCACCTGAGATAAAAACATGAAAAAATCATATCAGCGAATGCCGAGTGAATTCATAGAGTTTAATAAAAACCGTTATATAAAACAATCATTTAAAATCAGAACACAAGTATAATATCGGAAGTAAGTCCTCATATTGCTAGTCAGGCAATATATAAATCAAGCATACATCTTAAACTGTCCGTGAGACCGTAGTCTCTATATTACCATGATAGGTAATATATTCATCGTTAATAGCGTCGTTAATATGTATAGAATACATTTTTATTTGGATTAGGATTATTATTAGCCGCATGACATTGTTACCTTACTATGAAAACAGCGGGCCGCGAACCCGACAAACAATTTGCCCATCTAAGTTAGCGTGTCATAACAAAAATCACGCTATGGAATATTCTCATACATAAATTCGCTTACCAATCAATGTGGTACGACGGGGATCAACCGTCAAGGCGCGAACTGGGGTGATCGTCCCCAAATAGTACTATCAAATGCATAAGCGTCTACCAAATCCCGGTAGTTCACAATTCATGCTAATGGGACTTTAAGTGACATAACCTAACTACTAATAATCCTTTTAGTCTCGTTTATAGGGTCATAGCATCATTCGGGTCCGTATCATTAAGCATACCATCGGGACTACTTGTGTTTTATTTTTATATAAATCTAGCATGTTATCTCCCTAGCGGGTTTACAAATCATTTTATAAAACATTTAAAAGAGTGTGAGGCTATGAACTCACCTTGTTAATGAAAGGCGGATTATCGGCTACGGGCGTGCTTCGGTCACGGAAACCTATATAAATAATAATCGGTCTTAGACTCGGTCCAATGACTTTTATCAAA
Source organism: Glebionis coronaria (assembly GCA_025667525.1). Taxonomy (NCBI): domain Eukaryota; kingdom Viridiplantae; phylum Streptophyta; class Magnoliopsida; order Asterales; family Asteraceae; genus Glebionis; species Glebionis coronaria. The sequence goes on along the minus strand of CM046882.1, from coordinate 119,580,673 downwards.
ATAACAATATACATATGATAACTTTGTACATATGATGATGATCAAGTGGGTTTATACATCCTTGTTTACTCATTTTAGCGTTTACGTTTTGGTAACGTCTTACTAGTTCGCTAGTTTTACCTATTTACTTATTTTAAGTCCAATAAACCTATTATAAGTTCTTTAACTTGTTTTAATCCCTTTTATACCTATATTATCAGTATATATACTTTTCATGTTGGGACCAAATGGGTTAAGCCCAATAAGTTCTTTTTACAAGTATTTATCTTATTAAGTCCAATTATTAGTCCAATATGTTTAGTTAGCTCGTAAATGTCCGTATTTCTTATAGTTCGGATTTTATCGGTTTTTAGTTGTATTAGTTACTTATACATCAGTATATGACTTTTATAAACTTTACATTAGACGGGTTTGGTCGTCTAAGTTTTATTTGGCGAAAAACGTTAATTTTACGGCGATAGCCGAAAAAGTCGTAAAAATCAAGTTTATAGTTTTTACTACTTATAAATATTATTTCACCACCATTTATATAATTTACCTATTTAATTAACCTTTTATATATTTATATAAATAAGTTTTATAAGTTAGTGGGTTTGTATTTTTACATTTTATACATTAAAATGTGAGTGCTTATATAATATTAATAAACATTAATTCCAAAAATCTGATTTTTAACTTCATGTTCACCATTTTTAACATATCTAGAGTTCTATAATGAATTAGTAGCTCATTTTTGGGTGACATGTTCTTCATATTATGTGCTACATTTAACTTAGTTATAGATACTGCCCAATTTAAGTTTATCATGCCTTAACAGTCCCTACAAAATTGCTTATTCAGATTAGACCACCTAACTTGTTTTGATCATATCTTACTCATTATTTTGATTCCGTTGCATGGCCAACTCTCACATGTGTATAACATCTTCTACTTACTGTAAATGGATCAAACCATGCAATTTTATCAGTTCATCTTTTAGTTTTCTACTGTTTTTATACAGCCAACTAAATAATCAAGATTTTAGCCTCATTTCTTATAGTTATCATCCTTTTTAAGCATATCTATCAACACTTGATCCCCAAAAAACATTTTTATCATCATATATACATCATATACATATACAAAATGAAAGAAAATACATTTGTTCTTTACAAAATAACAAGAGAAAAATGGAGAGGATGATCTTCTTTACCAACCAAGTGGATTTCTTGTTTTTGGAAGACAAGAACTTGATGAACACAATAAGTATCTCCAAGACCATCAAATATCAAGAACATAGGTTGGAAAATCAGACATAGGACACAAGCAAATCACCTCCAAAGATGTTAATATGGCCACCAAATGAGCAAGGCTTCAAGATAACTCCTTAATAGAGCTAGTAAACATGTGGTTCATGGCTAGAAGAGATCAAATGGGGTGTTTGTTGCTATATTTTGGACGGCAAGGGGAGTAGTTTAGAGAGAGTTTGAGAGGATTTTGCATGTGAGAAATGGTGGAATGAAAATAAGTAGCTAGTTTTGAGAGTTAGTGGAATGGTAAAAGGCTTAAGGTGTAAGCTAGCTTACACATGTAATGTGTTAGCTTAACTTGATGCCACCTTCATGGTGTGGTGTCAAGTTGCCGTCCCAACCAAGCTAGTGGGGTGGGACAATGTGTTTTGTACCATCTCACTAGTTTACGGGTATTTCTCGATTCTAGTTTTCTCGATTTGCGTGCCCTCGGGTCGTTTTACGAAAAACGTTTTTATAAATTATGAATCAACGTCACAAAACGAATCGAATAAAAATTGTCTCATCAAAAACGGAGTTCAAAAACATAAATACGTAATCCTAAGGTTTCTGGTTTAGTCGTAAAAGACGCCAAATTATGCACGTAAGCCCAAATTTAAATCCGTAAATTGTGAGTTCGTCAACCAACATAAAAATAAGTTTCAAAATATTATACGAGAAAATATTTCACTACCTGAAAATGTTAGATTGTCACAACTTTTCCTCCTAAAAGGGATCAACGTCCTCGTGATCCATTTCATTTGGATGTCCGTTTCTTATTGAAATCGAAGAGGTGCGGATATTTCTTCCACATTTCATCCTCTCGTTCCCAAGTATACTCCGGTCCATGCTTTGAATTCCATCGGATCTTGACAATATGTATCCGATTTTGTTTCAGTTGCTTTACCTCACGGTCCATAACTTCTACGGGCTCTTCGATAAAATGAAACTTCCCATCTATTCGAACCTTACCTAACGGAATTTTCTCATCACTCACTGCTAGACATTTCTTCAGATTAGATACATGGAATGTGTTGTGAACACCATGAAGTTATGGGGGTAACTCTAATTTGTAAGCCACCGGACCTAATCTAGATAAAATCTTAAAGGGTCCAATAAAACGGGGATTCAATTTTCCTCGCTTTTCAAATCTTATAACGCCTTTCCATGGCGATACCTTCAACATTACTCGGTCACCCACTTCAAACTCCATTGGCTTCCGCCGCACATCCGCGTAACTTTTCTGTCTACTACGGGCAGTCAACAACCTATTCTTAATCTTAACTATCATCTCCGTAGACTCCCGGATCAATTCCGGTCTCGTGAGCTGGGTATCCCCAACTTCACTCCAACATACAGGAGATCTACACTTCCTACCATACAAAGCTTCAAACGGTGTAGCCTTAATACTAGAATGGTAACTATTGTTATACGAAAACTCTGCTAACGACAAATGTTTATCCCAATTCTTACCAAAGTCTAACACACAAGCTCTCAACATATCTTCAAGTGTTTGTATCGTCCTTTCACTCTGCCCATCAGTCTGGGGGTGATAAGCAGTGCTCATATCGAGATTCGTTCCCAAAGATCTTTGGAGAGATTTCCAAAAATTCGATGCGAATCTAGGATCTCGATCTGAAATGATCGATACAGGCACTCCATGCTTGCATACAACATTATCAAGGTATATTCGAGTCAGCTTCTCTAGTGAGAACTGCTCTTTAACCGGAATGAAGTGTGCTGATTTGGTCAGTCTGTCGACAATAACCCAAATCGAATTGTTTCCAGATGATGTTCTAGGAAGCTTGGTGATAATGTCCATCGTAATTCGCTCCCACTTCCATTCAGGAATCTTAGGCTGTTGAAGTAGTCCTGATGGCTTTTGATGTTCAGCTTTAACTTTAGCACAAGTCAAGCATTGAAGAACATACATAGCTATGTCAGCTTTCATATTCGGCCACCAGTATAACTTCTTCAAATCATGGTACATCTTATCAGATCCCGGATGAATGGAATACTTAGATTTATGGGATTCTAACTTAATCAAGTCTCTTAAGCCTCCAAACTTAGGTATCCACATACGACCTCTTAAGCATTTCACTCCATCAGCTCTAACCTCTAAAGGATCTCCTTCTCCTCGGAACCCTTCATTAACAAAATTCTCCTTCTTACAAGCTTCTATTTGCGCATTTCTAATTTGCTCAGGCAAATTATTGTGCACGGTCAAGACTAGAGAACGCACCCTGATAGGCTCTCTATCTTTCCTACTTAACGCATCGGCAATAACATTGGCTTTTCCTGGGTGATATTTTATATCACAATCATAATCACTTAACAACTCTATCCATCTTCGTTGCCTCATGTTCAATTCCTTCTGGTCGAGAATATACTATAGGCTTTTGTGATCGGTGAATACCGTACACTTGGTGCCGTACAGATAATGTCTCCACAACCTAAGAGCAAAGACTACAGCTCCTAACTCAAGATCATGAGTAGTATAATTCTCCTCACTCTTCCTTAATTGCCTAGAAGCATAAGCTATCACTTTCTCTCTCTGCATCAAAACAGCTCCATAACCTCTAAGAGATGCATCACAATATACTACAAAATCTTCACTCCCGTCGGGTAATGATAAGATTGGCGCACTACATAATTTTTGCTTCAATGTCTGAAATGCTCCATCTTCATCACTTCCCCAAACGAAAGGTTTATTCTTCTGAGTAATCTTAGTCAAGGGTTTAGCTATCAAAGAAAATTATTTAATGAATCGCCTATAATAGCCAGCTAATCCTAAGAACTGTCATACTTCCGTTGGCGTTGTCAGTGCAGACCAATTCTTAATAGCTTCAACCTTTGCAGGATCAACATGAATTCCATCTTTGTTAATCACATGACCCAGAAATTGCACAGAATCTAACCAGAAATCACATTTCGAAAACTTAGCATACAACCTTTCATCCTTCAACAAATTCAAAACAATCCTCAAATGTTCTCTATGCTCATCTTCATTCTTAGAATAGATCAGAATATCATCAATAAACACAATCACAAATTTATCCAAGTAGGGCTTGCACACTCGTTTCATTAAATCCATGAAAACCGCAGGTGCGTTAGTTAACCCAAATGGCATTACTTGAAATTCATAGTGTCCATAACGAGTTCTAAATGCAGTTATAGGAATATCTTCTTCACGGACGCGAAGTTGGTGATATCCTGACCGCAAATCTATCTTAGAATACACACTAGATCCTTGCAGTTGATCAAACAAATCATCAATCCTAGGTAAAGGATATCGATTCTTAGTTGTCAACTTATTCAGTTCCCTATAATCAATGCACATACGAAAAGATCCATCCTTCTTCTTAACGAACAAGACTGGAGCTCCCCAAGGCGACGAGCTCGGTCGAATAAAACCTTTATCAGACAACTCCTTAAGTTGCTCAGATAACTCCTTTAATTCAGAAGGGGCTAATCGGTAAGGCGCACGTGCCACCGGTGCAGCACCAGGAATTAAATCGATTCGAAACTCTACTTGCCTTATCGGTGGAAGTCCGGATAAATCTTTAGGAAATACCTCAGGAAATTCACAAATAATAGGTACATCTTCCAATCGTTTCTCCCTAGACTCATTCCCGGTCACTTGAGCTAAGAATAACTCACAACCGTTCCTGATGTACTTTTGGACTTTAATACATGAAACGATTTTTAAACGGGATTCACCTCGACTACCATCAATTACTAACGTCCTATTCCTAAGAGGAATCTTAACCTTCTTCTCTCCACATAAAATAGTTGCATTATTCAACGACAACCAATCCATACCAATAATAATATCAAAACTACCTAATTCTATCAACATCAAATCAATCGGAAAGGAATGGTTCAAGAGATTTAGAGAGCATCCTTCTAATAGCTTATTAGTTTTCACTAATTTGCCATTAGCCAATTCCACCTCGTAACTGGTACTTATCTCAACAGGTTCAATGTCGATAAGTGCACTAAATTTAGTGGATACAAAGCTCCTATCAGCATTCGAATCAAATAAAGCAACAGCATAATGATTGTTGAGTAAAAACGTACCGGTAACGACATTCGGATCCTCTTTCTTCACCTCAATTGTTCCAAGTTGGTAGATACCACCCTGGGGGTTTCTTCCAGGTACAATCGCTTTCAACTTGGGGCATTCCGATTTCCTATGACCTTCTTCATTACAGTTGAAGCAAATGGTTCCCTTCTTACACCTTTAAACCTTGTGTCCAAGCTTTCCGCAATTTCGTCACTTCCAGCAGTCGCCAGCATGCCTCTGTTGCCACACTTAGGACATCTATCATCGTTACGCGGTGCATTGTTGGTAAGAGCATTTGCATTCCCCTTTCTCTGGTTCTGACGGCAATTGAAATTCTTCCTATTATCACCTCTATCTACACGATCACCGTCTCCCTTTCTTTTCTCACCTACACGGGCTTCATCTTCCTTATCCTGAATTATCTGTCCAATGAGTTGGTAAGCCATTCGAACAACATCATCAATGGTCAGTGGTTTCTATGATGTCACGTCCCCCCGGATATTCCTAGTCAACCCTTTAACATATTGCTCAATTCGGATCTCTTCGGGTTCAACCAATCGAGGACATAGCAAGGCCAACTCATGGAATCGGTTCGTGTAACTATCAATGTCCACACCTTTCATTCTCAGATGAATCAACTCTTGTTCTAACCTAATAATCACACTACGAGGACAAAACTCCAAAGTCATCCACTTCTTAATTTCAGCCCAAGGAGTAGCATTAGCAGCATCAAGACCCATGAAAGCAATTCTCCCGTTTCACCAAGTCAACGCACGACCTTTAAGAGTAGCCATAGCAAAAGTCACCTTATCTTCCTCCTTACACTTACTAATCCTAAACACCGATTCAATCTTCTCAATCCACTGGCTTAGTCCTACAGCACCTTCATTTCCATTAAAAGGTAGAGGTTCACACTTCATGAACGTCACATAAGTACAACCACCAACTTCAGGTGCATTCGTTCCAAGTCCTCCTACATTTCCTCCAGCATTAGCATTCACATTATTAGCATTCACATTCACATTAGTACCGCCAATTCCACTACCGCCACCTCCACTACCGCCAGCTCCACTACCGCCAGCTCCACTACCGCCAGCTTCATTTCTAGCATTTGCCATAAATTCAGTCATAGATGCGGTAACTTGCTCCGTAATAATCCTACGTACATCATCCTCAGTCACAGCCTTCTTGGGCGGCATAGTTCTATAATTTCACAATTTCAAAGTATTAAGCATTCACCCAACAAGGATTCATATAATAGGGATCGAATTCATAATCAATATACAAATAATGCACAATATGGAATTCAAGACAAAATACATATTTCATTCGATCTGAAACAAAAGTATTGTCTTAGTACATCTCATATCAATGTTCTAGCACTATATACACTCAAAATTCGTGCCAAGTCTACTACTAACAAGTCGGTTCAGTCAAAGCTACAAAAGCACAAAAGATATAAAGGTCACTACTAAATACAGACTGGTCTACTGAGAACCGCCAGATGGTCCATCATCCATCGTCTTCTGAATCTTCGTCGGACGATCACTAGACACATCTTCAGCTGGGCGCTTACGGATTACTCCTCTTTCAACCATGTCAGCATAAAATCTACTGTTCCATCCCACAGATATATTCAGTTCCTTTTCAGCTTTCTCACGCATCGCACGAGCCACACTCAACTGAATCTCCATAGTATTCACCTTTCTCTTCATAGCAGCATACTCACCACTTTCCAACACCGATAACCTCCTAAAAGCCTCATTCAATCCACGCTCTACATCACTCAAATCCAAACTAAGCAATTCCCGCTCTTTCTCGCCAACCTTAGTATTCGACTCCAAATAAGCAACCTGAGTCAGAACAACACTTAATCCAACCTCTGTCACACAACTCTTAACACGGGAAGCATCTAGATCACGTCTCAAGGCCCATGGTGCAAGACCATCAATATGAGTAGCCTCTCGAGTACTAGACGACTCTCCTATCTCACATCTACGAGTAGCAATACCATCAGTACCGTCAGGTGCATCATCATCCTCATCCTCCTCTGATTCAGAATCAGATTCAGACGATTCAGACATTTCATCCCTAGGTAACTCAACCTCAGAATCAGACAAATAAACTGGTGGGGGCAAAGGCTCGCTCTCTGGAACATCATACGGATAAATAAGCTCAGCTTCCTCATCGTCATCAACCTCAACATCTATACCTACATCCTCCTTGACATCCTCGTCGTCAATCTCATCATCTAAATTATCTAACCCAATCTCATCATCATTCTTAATATCAACATTCTCAATCTCGTTCTCTACCAAGTCAACCTGAGGGGCAATCTGATCTCCTAGTCCTAACTCGGGCTCAGGATCCTCAAATGGTTCCTCCTCATCATCGATATCATAATCTACTAAGTCTAAATAAGGATCATCATCTACATTAGGTTCGGGAATAGCATGGTTTTCTACAGGAATATTAGGGTCAGCCATGACAATCTGCATTTATATATATATCTCGTATTAGGATAACATACTAGTTAAACAATTACATTATGAAATCACGATATATACATATATATAAATTAAATTATATATATCAAAATATATATCTTCTCAATAGGGCTTGTTGGTAACGTCGGAGATCTCTGGCACCGTTATAGTCAAAAGATTTTTTCAAATATTTTATCAAATGTTCATTGTCAAAAGATTTTGAAAAGTTTTGTTCAAAACCTTGGTTTTTAAAATCTTTTGTTCTCTATAACGAGAGCTCTGGTACCAAACTGTAACACTCTAATTTTTCGTATCGGTACGAGATAGCACAATAACTCCAATCATAGCAACACATAAAAATGGTTGTTCAAGGTTTAACATACATTCATTCGATAAAAAGTTTCAAAAGCGTACAACAGGTCCCAAATTATACAGGTCATTAAGTTTACAAAAACATAGATCGAATGAACATTTTTAATATTATGTGGGCCATCAGAGTCGATCTCCATCCGGATTACCTTCAAGCACCTGAGATAAAAACATGCAAAAATCATATCAGCGAATGCCGAGTGAATTCATAGAGTTTAATAAAAACCGTTATATAAAACAATCATTTAAAATCAGAACACAAGTATAATATCGGAAGTAAGTCCTCATATTGCTAGTCAGGCAATATATAAATCAAGCATACATCTTAAACCGTCCGTGAGACCGTAGTCTCTATATTACCATGATAGGTAATATATTCATCGTTAATAGCATCGTTATTATGTATAGAATACATTTTTATTTGGATTAGGATTATTATTAGCCGCATGAAATTGTTACCTTACTATGAAAACAGCGGGCCGCGAACCCGACAAACAATTTGCCCATCTAAGTTAGCGTGTCGTCACAAAAATCACGCTATGGAATCTTCTCATACATAAATTCGCTTACCAATCAATGTGGTACGACGGGGATCAACCGTCAAGGCGCGAACTGGGGTGATCGTCCCCAAATAGTACTATCAAATGCATAAGCGTCTACCAAATCCCGGTAGTTCACAATTCATGCTAATGGGACTTTAAGTGACATAACCTAACTACTAATAATCCTTTTAGTCTCGTTTATAGGGTCATAGCATCATTCGGGTCCATATCATTAAGCATACCATCGGGACTACTTGTGTTCTATTTTTATAAAAATCTAGCATGTTATCTCCCTCGCGGTTTTACAAATCATTTTATAAAACATTTAAAAGAGTGCGAGGCTATGAACTCACGTTGTTAATGAAAGGCGGATTATCGGCTACGGGCGTGCTTCGGTCACGGAAACCTATATAAATAATAATCGGTCTTAGACTCGGTCCAATGACTTTTATCAAAATAACAATATACATATGATGACTTTGTACATATGATGATGATCAAGTGGGTTTATACATCCTTGTTTACTCATTTTAGCGTTTACGTTTTGGTAACGTCTTACTAGTTCGCTTGTTTTACCTATTTACTTATTTTAAGTCCAATAAACCTATTATAAGTTCTTTAACTTGTTTTAATCCCTTTTATACCTATATTATCAGTATATATACTTTTCATGTTGGGCCCAAATGGGTTAAGCCCAATAAGTTCTTTTTACAAGTATTTATCTTATTAAGTCCAATTATTAGTCCAATATGTTTAGTTAGCTCGTAAATGTCCGTATTTCTTATAGTTCGGGTTTTATCGGTTTTTACTTGTATTAGTTACTTATACATCAGTATATGAATTTTATAAACTTTACATTAGACGGGTTTGGTCGTCTAAGTTTTATTTGGCGAAAAACGTTAATTTTACGGCGATAGCCGAAAAAGTCGTAAAAATCAAGTTTATAGTTTTTACTACTTATAAATATTATTTCACCACCATTTATATAATTTACCCATTTAATTAACCTTTTATATATTTATATAAATAAGTTTTATAAGCTAGTGGGTTTATATTTTTACATTTTATACATTAAAATGTGAGTGCTTATATAATATTAATAAACATTAATTCCAAAAATCTGATTTTTAACTTCATGTTCACCATTTTTAACATATCTAGAGTTCTATAATGAATTAGAAGCTCATTTTTGGGTGAAATGTTCTTCATATTATGTGCTGCATTTAACTTAGTTATAGCTACTGACCAATTAAGTTTATCATGCCTTAACAGTCCCTACAAAACTGCTTATTCAGATTAGACCACCTAACTTGTTTTGATCATATCTCACTCATTATTTTGATTCCATTGCATGGCCAACTCTCACATGTGTATAACATCTTCTACTTACTGTAAATGGATCAAACCATGCAATTTTATCAGTTCATCTTTTAGTTTTCTACTGTTTTTATACAGCCAACTAAATAATCAAGATTTTAGCCTCATTTCTTATAGTTATCATCCTTTTTAAGCATATCTATCAACACTTGATCCCCACACAACATTTTTATCATCATATATACATCATATACATATACAAAATGAAAGAAAATACATTTGTTCTTTACAAAATAACAAGAGAAAAATGGAGAGGATGATCTTCTTTGCCAACCAAGTGGATTTCTTGTTTTTGGAAGACAAGAACTTGATGAACACAATAAGTATCTCCAAGACCATCAAATATCAAGAAAATAGGTTGGAAAATCAGCCCTAGGACACAAGCAAATCACCTCCAAAGATGTTAATATGGCCACCAAATGAGCAAGGCTTCAAGATAACTCCTTAATAGAGCTAGTAAACATGTGGTTCATGGCTAGAAGAGATCAAATGGGGTGTTTGTTGCTATATTTTGGACGACAAGGGGAGTAGTTTAGAGAGAGTTTGAGAGGATTTTGCATGTGAGAAATGGTGGAATGAAAACAAGTAGCTAGTTTTGAGAGTTAGTGGAATGGTAAAAGGCTTAAGGTGTAAGCTAGCTTACACATGTAATGTGTTAGCTTAACTTGATGCCACCTTCATGGTGTGGTGTCAAGTTGCCGTCCCAACCAAGCTAGTGGGGTGGGACAATGTGTTTTGTCCCATCTCACTAGTTTACGGGTATTACTCGATTCTAGTTTTCTCGATTTGCGTGCCCTCGTGTCGTTTTACGAAAAACGTTTTTATAAATTATGAATCAACGTCACAAAACGAATCCAATAAAAATTGTCTCATCAAAAACGGAGTTCAAAAACGTAAATACGTAATCCTAAGGTTTCCGGTTTAGTCGTAAAAGACGCCAAATTATGCACGTAAGCCAAAATTTAAATCAGTAAATTGTGAGTTCGTCAACCAACATAAAAATAAGTTTCAAAATATTATACGAGAAAATATTTCACTACCTGAAAATGTTAGATTGTCACACGACCCATGGGCTTGTCATGGTCGGAGGCCCAAGTCCATTAAGGACTTGGGTATATAAACCCCTTTCCACCATGGAAAGGGGTGTTGGTTGTTTCACTTGTTTAATTAATATAACACATTTTCTCTCACTTTCTCTCACTACTTTCTCTCTCTAGAAACATCAACCCACCTTATTGATTCACAAGATTATCACAATTCTACAACTTAATTCCCTTAACCAGCAGGTTTACCTCTCTCCCTCGACCAAATCCCATCTAACTTACACAATCAACCTTCAAACGTTTTCAATATTTATCATGTCTCTCAATATTGTTGCTAATCACAATCAAATTGCTCTTTTACATGATGAACCAGTAGAATTCACTAATGCAGTGGCTTTTCTCAAATCATCGTATTTTAGAGTAGCCCTTCTCATCAATCCCAAGATTTACACCTCACACATTCAAGATTTTTGGTCTAAATCAATGACCAAAACAGTGCATGGAGAGGTAACAATTCAGAGCATAGTAGATGGCCATCCCAAGGTGATTACACTTGCCTCCATTAGAGACAAGCTTGTTTTGGATGATGAGGATGGGATTTCCAACCTACCTGATGCTGAAATTTTTGAGGTTCTTGAAAAATTAGGGTACACTCTTTCTGTGATAAAAAATGTAAGTTTGCTAAAGGTATGTTTGCCCCACATTGGAAATATTTTATTCATACAATTTGACAATGTTAATCACCTACAACCACTACATTTAATGAATTTGGAAGTGAAGTTGCTTCTTCCCTGATATGCTTAGCAACAGGGAGAAATTACTGTTTTCTTAAAAGATTTTCAAGGGAATGGTCAAAAATGTTACAAGAAATTCTAAATCTTGTATGTACCCAAGGTTTACACAACTTTTGCTGAATATGAGTGAACATGGTCCTATCAAACACAAACACTATTTTTCAGCCACCAAACACTCTACCAAACTATTTACCACACTTGCTGCACCATCTCCACAGTTTTCTAGCAGGGTTGTTCCACTCACTCCCATCATGATGAAACAAATCAGACAAGAAGCAGCTAAAACAAATGTAGCCACACACAAACCATCTGATTCCCCTGCCAAGACTGATGATACCCCTGTGAGTACACTACCCCCTGCTGATCCACAACATGAAAGGAGAACCAAAACCAGGTTTTCCAGGTTTCCCTTGCCTGGTGAATCTTCAAAAGTAGCAGAGAGGAGAGCCTTCAAAAGGTTGGAGCACACTAAGGGTTTGGCTGCCACTACTGTCTCATCCTCAAGGGAGGAGCAGGATAGTGACACCATAAGTAAGTCCTCTCCCTCACTCAGTGATACCCAAAGAGTGGAGCAATCCCCTTCTAGAGTTGAGAGAAGAACGCAACCATTGTCCATCTTGGAATTGACGAATATGTGCATTAGCTCGAAAGAGCAAAATGCACAACTTGTACAAACTGTCAAAAAGCAAGGTTTGGTTATCAATAATCTGGAAACCAGACTTGCTACACTAGAGGGAAGGAGAAAGCCTAAGCTTATTATATCTACAGACGAGGATGCTTCCAAAGGGGAGGAAGTTCCTAACACCGATGAATCTACTTAGTGGTATGCATATCCTGGTGGGCAGGATCAAGAACAAGAAAAGGTGGCAAGTGCTGAGAAAGGAACTGAGAAAGGAATTGCTGAAAAAGGAAGTGATAAGGGGAGTGCTAGAAAAGTGATTGCCCAAACATTGTTGACTATGTGTAATTAAGAAGAAGACCCTGCTACAAAAGTTTCCCCTACTAAAACTGACCCCCCTGCTGTAAGTTCTTCCCCTGCTAAACCTATTACTCAAACATTTGTTAGGAAGAATAGAAGGCAACCAACTCAAAAGGGAATTCAAATTGAAGAACCTATACCTAAATCAAAACCAACACCATCAGTGGATCTAAAAGACAAGGGAAAGGGGATCATGGTTGAACTACCCAAGAGAAAATACAAGCATAGAACGCTTGAACAACAAAGGGCTCAAGAAGAATATGATGAACAGGTAGCTCTCAAACCTTAACAAGAAGAGCTACACATGAAGGATCAGAGAATGCAACAGATGAGGCCAAAAGAGATGCTTAAGCAGATTGAAATCATGCATAGAGAGTTAGATGAAAGGGTGCCTCATGTTCAAGAATTTCTAGATCAATGGGAAAAGGAGTTGGTAAATGCTCCTTCGGAAGACAGGTATGAATTGATTTGTTTAGTGTACAAGTATCAAAATGAATATCTGGAAAGAAGGTCAGATCAGATTCAGAAGGAAAAATATTTGAGGTCTGAAAAGGGGAGGCTGGCACACTACAAAGTTATGCTCAAAAGACACAAGAATGGACTGATGGTCACTTCAAAGACATGACTTTTGAGGAGATAGAGAAGGCAGTCAAACCAGTTCTAAGAGAGACAAATGTAGATGACTTCATAGGTATAAACACTCCTGAAGAAGTTGAGTATCTCAGGAAGCAAAATGAGATGTTACAGAGAGCTAGGGAATCTAGAAAAAGAAAGGCTGAAGGAACAACAGTGGAAACAACACAAGCATGTGCATCATCTCTAGTAGGTGAATCAGCACAAGCAGGTGTAAGTTTTCCAGCAATTGAGAGATCTGTACTCAATGCACAGAGAGCATCGAAAAGACTCTAGATGATGGAAAAGGTTGGTATAGTTACTAAGGAAACTCAGCATCCCTCAAATGAAGAAATAGATAAGCAGCTTGTTGTGCAAGAAAATGATGAAATCTCACCTAGTGAGTTTGGGAAGAAAATTGCCATAGTGGAATATGCTGTTTATGAACACAAGGGGATAACTTGTTGGAAGCTTACAAGAGCTGACAATGCAGCACAGACATTTTTGAGCCTAGATCTGATGTTTCAAACTTTAGATAGTGAAGACTTGGAAGATCTATGGAAGCTTTTGAAGAAGACCTTTGCTGTAAATCCTCCTACTATGGATGGTGTAGAGAAGGATTGGGTGATCTGGGAATGCATGCATAGGATGTATGACCATAAACTATTTGATCCCATATTTGATGCACTAAATGGGGGTTGTATTGGAAGTTGTTTACCAGTTCAGGGGTCTATGAGATAGTCATGGAAGGTGTAAGTTTTTATTTGCTTAATCATCGTTATTACTCTTTCACTCAAGAGACCTTGAAGAAACTGGCATAGGCTGATTTGATTGTAGATGCTAAAGCACCTGTTGCTTATGATTTGGTAAGGATGATGTACAATCAACTTTGGTCAGGAACTTTGTAAGCATCCTCATCAACTAGTATTTATTAAGAAACTTGTCTTTAGGCGAAAGCACAAGTTTAGGGGAGGATTGTTGGGAATAAATATAAGTGTATTAGTAATACAAGGTTTTGCCAAGTATAAAAAGTTATCGTCTCGTCTTGATTCGAATTGACAATGGTTTAATGTGTGACTCAGTTGTTCTTGGTGGAAAATAAAGAAATATGATTATCTATTTTAAACTAAAAGTAAAAGAAAAATAGGTAAATGAAAATGTCGTTGAGTAAAGGGAAAGTAAAACAAAAATAACATTGCAAATAATAAACTAAAAACTAAAGATAGAAAATTAAAGGATGAAAGCTTAAAACTTCAACTAAAATAAAACTAAAAATAAAATATAACAGTTAAATAAAACAAAGCTAGAAACTAACTTTTTCGGAAAAAACATAAATTTTCGGAATAAAGACCTATTTTCGGAAAAATGAAGTAAATTCGGAGAAAGGGAAATCTTCGGAATAACTATCTATTTCGGAATAACTACCATTTTTCGGAAATAACAGAATCTTCAGAATATAAGGAAATCTTCGGATGAAGGACTAATTTGGAATAAATGGATTCTTCGGACAAAACAACTATTTCGGAATAAGTACCTATTTTCGGAAAAAGTAAGATTTTCGGATAAAATACTTTATTTCGGAAAACTGGATAATTTCGGAAAAAGAGAATATTTTCGGAAAAATGCTAACTTCTTCGGAATAAATAAAATTTCGGATAAATGAAATGAAAGGTGAGGGTTTTCGGAAAGACAGATCTTCCGAAAAAGGGGTGCTTTTTCGGAATTCTAAAACCCTTTTCCGAAGATTGTAAAGATAAACAGATAAACAGTATCAGACCGAAACTAAAAACAATGAAATAAGCTACGAATAAGCTAAAATCAAATAAGCAATCTACCAAAACATAATCTAAAACACTTTTAAGAAAAACTAATTAAACCACAAATCAAAAACTTGAAAAACACTAATTAATCTAAAAATTAAAAATCAACTTTCTATAAAATAAAATAATTAAACACTTAATTAAAAATAAGAAAAATCAAACAATAAGCATCAAACACAATAAGCTATAAAAATCAAACACATAAAAACCCATAAACATAGTCAATCAAACGCATCAATAAATCAATAAGCATCAAGATTAAGCAACTGCATGATCATCTAAATCATAACAAGATTATAAATAAAGAAATGTACAATGAGAATGATTAATTGAAAAGCTTGATTAAGATTAAGATTAAGATTTAATACAAGATTAATGAAAAGGCTTAAAACATGAAAGAAAAGCTAAAGAGGGAAAGTATATTAAGCTACTCCTAAAACATGAAAGAAAATTAATGACTACTAATTATCTAATTACTAACTACTACCTCCTAATGACATATTAGGAGGTATTTATAGGAGGAGTAAAATGTTGATGCTTTCTTCTTTCTTTCTTCTTGTCTCGACTTGATTTAAATTCTTTGTCTTTCTCGACGTTGTCTCAGAATTTGTCGATATAAATTGAACTCGTCTTATAATTTCTTCATTTATTAGACTTGGGTTCCTCGACTTCGTTAAACTTCCGTCTTTAGACTTTTTCTTCGATAAATCTTAGGCCTTGGACTTCCTTTCTTTTTACACTCTTGATCTTTTGACTTCGTATTTTGTCGTTTTCTTCTATAAAAGCCCGTGAAAGCCCGCGTTTTCTTCTTTTTTCATCTTTTGGTCCTAAAACATGATAAAAACACAAACCACGCATAATTCCGACTTTTACAACATTAAATATATGTTTTGGCTTGGTTATTATTATAGTTAAGTGGTAAAAGGATGGGTGTTTTCACACCTATCAAATCCCCTACACTTGACCATTGCAATACCCTCATGCAATGCATTAATTTCAAAGTAAGACTTACATTTTCCATCGTAATTAACCCACCTTGGCCTTTATTAAACACAAGACATTAAGGAAACGTAAAAAGATAGAAGATAACAAAATATTTGAAGGAAGAGAACAAGTAAAGAAATCAGAGACTTAAATTAGGGCTTTGGGTTGTCATGAATATTTATCACCCTCAAGTTTCACGTTCCCCAAACCAAGCTTAAAAACGAGATCATTGTTATTATAAGTTAGCAAACTAACACAAACTCACGTGGGTCAATTATTCACTTAGACTCCCTTATTCCTAGGTGTATCTCTTTTATTTTATTGTTGTCTTGAATGATCACGAGGATGTATGGTTGACTTATTTTGATAGTTTATTAGGCCGAAAATAAAGTAGGACGATTTAATCAATAGTTAGCTAGAGGACAAAATCTTTTAAAACTGCTTCTCGGAACCTCATAAAGTTCATATCTTGGCATAACTCGCTTCACGATTGGAGACCTTTCTCGGACCGATATTTGGCATTGACTTCATACTTCAAATCTTGAGAGACGTTCTTGAAATAATGGTCTTCTCTTCATAATAGGAATTTCTTCGCTTGAAGTTTTCGGGAGATTCTTCAAACTTGGACCACGACTTCTTCATTTTTCTCCAATCTTTATTTGGGATTTTGATATACAACGATCCGCCTCCATTTAGGACTTGGATCTATTTATCCTCATACCTTACTAGGGTCTTTTCGGATAGACTTCTCCTTGATCTTTAGGGGAGTATTTGCTTTTCGTCGTGTGTCTCGATCCTTCATATTGATTTTTGATAAATGATTCTTCACATCACTTTTGATCTTTAGCAACAAAATGTAGCCCTCATGTCTTGTTAGGACCTTTTCAGACTCGCCAATCTTCGCATCCCGCTTCAATAAGTTATGTCATGGCCATGAACTCTTATTAATACCGAGCAACTTTTAAACGATCTTGTGCTAGAAGCTAAGTAACTTTTCAAATCGTACGACCTTATTTATTGCAATTATATTTATTAACAAGCGATGGGAGAAAAAGGCTCATAATTAACTCACATAAATTCATGAAAGAATACCAAACTTATAATTGACTCTATTATCTCTCGTTTCCACAATTTAAAATATCAAGGAATGAGACTCGTAGATGCTTAGCCTATTAAATCAAAGTTTTTGGTTTTCAAGTCATCTATAGGATTTTGCATCTTCTTGACTTTTTCAAGTTTATAATTTGCATTTTAAAGTTCCCTTGATAAACGACTTTCTATGATCAATTATAGGAACTTGCGAAAATTTCTTGTTCTTAACCAGTAAGAGTTAAGACTTTCGCGTTTTAAAGTTCCCTATTTAAAAGCCTATCAAAACTTGACTTCAGCATGTTAAGGATACTAGCTAGAGTAAACTTGGATAAGTAAACTCGGGTTGAGTCAAAAGATTCATGACGTTGGAAAATACATCAAAGAAATTTAAACTTATTAAAACCATTTTATTAAATTTTATTCTAGCAATGAAAAATAACGAAAACAAAAGAAGAACTACTAGGCCAAAATAGATTAAAAATTTTGAAAAATGTCGAAAAATCAATTTTCCGGTTAAAATGAGGACATATACAAGGAAAAGCCCACTTAACATTGATAGAAGTCCCCCTACACTTGATATAAACATTGTCCTCAATGTTTAAGCATGTGGGAGTAAACTCCCCTACACTTAGGACATTATGCACGTTGTTTAAATCTTGCTAAGGAAGAGACAACTAAAGTGATTCCTATTTTAATATTGAAAAATATAAAATAGTGAATCAAAATAGCTTAGGATAGAACCGGGAAGACGGGAACACGGAATCACGGATCGTCAAAAGTCATCAAGAATGTATCATTGAAAGCTCGAATCCGTGCACATGATAAGAAAGAAATCAACAAACACATACTAGGGTCTCCCCCTACACTTATTATAAAGACAGATAAAAACCATAGATACTCGGGTTGCCTCCCGAGAAGCGCTTGTTTTTGTTCACCAAGTCGTGAGCCCGACTCGACCTTGATTAGCATGGTAAGAACCGTGAAGAACATCCAACGGGATCAAATACATGGTTTCCATCCAACAAATAGCACAAGCTTAAGGTGAACAAGGCAAGACAAAGAAGAGTAGGCAAGGTTCCCTTAAGCAGTTGTTGAGCACGGTGGTGGAAAGTAGGATGAAGTGTAAGCATAGCTCCATTGTTTCCAAAACTATTTCCTTTTATTTCATCAAATGGATACTGAGATGGCTTGAAAATTCCGATACCCTGATCGAACATGTAAAACCCGCATGCTTTTACCATGAATAGTACCCTTACGATCGTACGTACATAATTAGAACTTTCCTTTTATAGCATGTTTACGTTTCACGAAAAAAAATTACAAGTATTACGTACGTTAATAAGTGTGAAAACACTTATCCTTTTACCACTTAATTATAATAATAACCAAGCCAAAACGTGTATTTTATGTCGTAAATGTCAGAATTATGCGTGGTTTGTGTTTTTGTTGTGATTTAGGATCAAAATGTGAAAAGGGAAGAAAACACGGGCTTTCACGAGCTTTTATCAAAGAAAAAGACAAAAGACGAAGTCAAAAGATCAAGAGTGCAAAAATAACGGAAGTCCAAGGCCTATTCTGAAGATTTATCGAAGAAAAAGTCTAAAGACGGAAGTTTAATGAAGTCGAAGAACTCAAGTCTAATAAATGAAGAAATTATAAGACGAGTTCAAATAATCCCGAGACAAAGTCAAAAATGTCGAAGAATTTATAAAGACGAAAAGACGAGAAAAGGAAGAAAGCATCAAGACATACTAATCCTCCTATAAATACCCTCCTAATGTGTCATTAGGAGGTGTTAGCTAAATTGACAACTTAGTCTTTCCATTTTATTTTTCATGCACTTTCATATTGTCATTTATTTTCTTGCCTTTAATATCAAGTAAGTTTTAATTTTGTGTTGTTGAATCTTTATTTTAATCAAGTTTTTAATTAATCTCTCATTCTACCTTTCTTGTCTTGTTTAATCTTTATGCTTATTTGCTTATTGTCATGCTTATTTGATTGTTTCTTATGTTTTATGTGTTTTATTTTGTTAGTTTATTGATTTTATAGCTTATTGTGTTTTTGATTTAAACTTAATTAAGTGTTTTTAAAAGTTATTTTATAAAAATTTGATTTTAAATATTTTTATTATTTAGTGTTTTTAAAAGTTTTTAAATTTTGGCTTATTTAGTTTTTCTAAAAATTTATTTGGTTTAAGTTTTGGTTAGGTGCTTATTAGTTTTTAGCTTATTATTAGATTTTGCTTACTGTTATTTTAGTTCTTATCCGGGTTGTCTAAACCCCAATATCCCGAATAGCAAGCAGACATCAACATTCCGGATAGCAGCCAAAATTGTCATTCCGGATAGTGGAAAAATAATGAAACCCGGATAAGCTTTAGAAGTCATTTCCCGGATAACCCAAAAATCTGATTTCCCGGATTAAGACACAAAGTCAAAACCCGGATAAGACAAAAGTTATTTTTCCCGGATAAGCTCATAAATCAATTTTCTCGGATAAGCTATAGCAAAGATTCCGTATAAATTTTTAATAGTTATTCCGTATAACTATACTCTGACATGCTAGCCTAGTAGCTTGCTTCCCAATTTCCCGCCAAATTCAGCTGCTAGCCTGGGTGCTTGACCTACTAGCTTGCCTGCTTGTTTATTATTTAGTATTGTTCCGTAATCATTTAGTTTAATCTGAAAGTTGTTCCGATTTTAATTCTGAATGTCACGTATTTTTAGTTGAATTTTTCATCAATTTTTAGTATTAGTATTTTTTTCCTAATGTTTAAGTTTTATCTTTTATTTAGTGCCCGCTTTAGCTTTTACCTCGTTTAGTTTTAAACTAGCCACTTAGTTTATTTTCTCCTTTTTCATTAAGTAAATTTTATTTTCCAGTCGAAAGTTAATTTCTTCGTTTAGTTTTATTTTTATTAATTGTTTCGTTTTAAATTTACGTTTTAATATTTGTTTTTTTAATATATTGTTCCTTTATTTTCCTTGCGTTAAAATTGTTTTACTTTTAAGTAGATATAGAAAACCAAATTACCCTTTTTCTTAAGCAAAACCAACTGAGTCACACTTTCAACTGTAATCAGTTCGAATTGAATCGAAAAAGAACCTAATAAAATTTGGTTATTAAAATGGCGCCGCTGCCGGCTCTTTTCGTAAAGATTAACGGTTTTATGTGAGAGACGCGTTGAATTTTGGGATCCGTTCACTCGTGAACGTTATTTTTCTTGCTTAAAATTTTTCAAAAATCCATAAAAATTAAAATTTTTCAAAAATACAAAAACATTAAAAAACATATAAAAATCATTTCTTTTTAAAAGTTTTGCACCAAAAAGATTTTATTTTTACAAGTACATATATATTCTCTATTTCTTTGGTATCATTTTCTTTTTCTTTTGCAGGTGTATGCGTAGTAGATCATCTTATTCTGAGCCTGAGACTCGTGAAGATTTAGATATGGCTGGTGTGCACAACAACAATAACCTACCTCACCTCAAGATGAATAATAACAACCATCTTCCACAACCTGATTTACGAACGATGGAGGAGCTGTGTCAACCAACGATGAATGGACGTTGAGGACCGATTGCGTCGATGCAAATCACGGCTCCGGAGTTTTTGTTGAAGCATCACATGATCCAACAAGTTCAAAACACTTGTGCATTTCGCGGATTACCAGATGATGATGCCAACAAACACCTCGACAAATTCATTACCATAACTCAAAGCATGAAGTTGCCTGGTGTTACCATGGATTTTCTTCGCCTTCACCTATTTCCACACACCTTATCCCACCATGCCGAAAAATGGTTTGATCGTCTTCCGAAGAATTCAATTCATACTTGGGATGATATGACTCAACGTTTTTTGCCGCGCTACTTCCCACCATCCATGGTCACGAGCCTTCGGAATCAAATTAGGGGATTTACTCAAGAACCTGATGAATAACTTTTTGATGCTTGGGAACGATATAATGTTTTGATCGTCCTATGTCCAAACCACAACATGCTCCCCGTCACCTTAATTGATACTTTCTACAACGGTTTAACTTTTCGTGATCGTGATACGATTAATGCAGCCGCCGGTGGCACATTTATGAAAAGAAGACCCGAGGAGTGTAGAGAGCTTATAGAGAACATGACTACTCATCACAAAAATTGGGATTCATCCGCATCTTCAGGGAATAACCCGAGAGTCAATGTTTCTTCAACTTTATCACACATCGAGATGACCGAATTCACCCGCATGATGGTCGAAATGAGCAAAAATATGCAACTTTTGGCTACTAACCAATTTCAACAAGTTAAAGCTGTAGCACTTTCTTGTGAGATATGTGGCGGTCCTCATTCATACAGTGATTGTCCTTCTACTCATGACAATCCGGAAAACGTGTATGCGGCTCATGGAAACTATTCAACAGAAAGCTATCAAGCCCGACCTCAAGGTGATCGTAACTTGCTAAGTTACCGTTCTAACAACTTTCTTTCACCCGGTTTTCTCCTCAAAACCACAACCCCAACAACTACAATAGAAGCAACCCAAACCCACCTCGAGCTTCTAATCTTTATCACCCACCCGCTCAACAAGCACCACCCATCACTCATGATGTTGAAGATTTCATGAGGACCCAAGGAGAGCTAGTTAAGAATCTGCATAGCCAAATCATCAACTTGAAAGGAGATATCACTAAGCAAGGGAATGATATTAGAACCGAGCTTCCACATGATATGCAAACCTCTTTTAGCAATCAAACAAATGATTTGAAGAATATGCTAGCTAGTTTCTTTCCAAGTACTCAACCCTCTACTTCGGGCTCTCTTCCTTCAAATACCGTCACCAACCCGAGAGCGAATGTGAGTGCTATACTACATGCAGTGGAGCAACCTTAGTAGGACCTATTATGCCTCCCCCAGTTACTCCATCTACACCTCTTCCACCACCATTTATCCTGCCTACTACCACGCCTAGTACGAGTTCTCCATTACCGTCTCAACCTATGCATGATGAAGTACCCAAGAAGCACCCTTCACCAACCCCACCTTCCACCTGTAAACCATCAACATCTCAACCTTTACATGCTACACCTACACCCCCTAAACCTAACATCCCTTATCCTTCTTGCTTAGATAAGTGCAAATTGCTCACCAAGGGTGACATTCAAGTGTCAAACTATTTGAAGATGATCTCTCAGATAAATTTCAACATTAGCCTTGTTGAAGCACTTGTCCACATGCCGAAATTCATCAAAGCATTCAAGGAATTGCTTAACAAAAAGGAAAAGATGGCTGAGCTTGTCAACCGACACTTAAATGAAAACTATTCTGCAACCATTCTTAAAGAACTTTCGGAAAAACTTGGAGATCCCGGTCTTTTGTGTTGCCTTGCATTTCTATCAAAACCGAAGAATTTACTGCCTTAGCCGATCTCGGGGCAAGTATTAATTTGATGCCTTTAAGTGTTTGGAAAACAATATTA
Organism: Glebionis coronaria; assembly: GCA_025667525.1. Lineage (NCBI taxonomy): Eukaryota > Viridiplantae > Streptophyta > Magnoliopsida > Asterales > Asteraceae > Glebionis > Glebionis coronaria. The sequence continues at coordinate 119,557,767 of CM046882.1, read as the reverse complement.
ATTACCCGATCTTACACCAACAAAGATGACTCTTGAGCTAGCAAATCTAACTCTCGCTTACCCCGTTGGTATTGCTGAAGATGTATTTATTAAAGTTGGTACCTTCACTTTTCCCGTTGATTTTGTTGTTGTTGATTATGAAATGGACCCTCGTATCCCGTTAATACTTGGTCAGCCATTCTTGAGAACCGGAAAAGCATTAGTCGATGTTGCCAAAGGTGAACTTATTCTAAGGGCGGGAATGATGTACAAGTGTCTAAAATAGGGAAGGTCACAACTAAATCCAATGGAAAAGAATCAGTGAATATGATTAATGTGCTTGATGATTTTGTCGTCTACAACAATCCTGTTTTCGATTCTTGCTATAATAATCCATTGTTCCAAGATGATGTGGATGATTCTCTCTCTAATTTGGATCCCCCGCCAATTTATGAGTCTCCACCAATCTATGATGACTATGATGATGATTATAGTTCCGATGTGGATGATTATGAATATTTTGTTTCAGAGTATAAAGACATGCCAACATATGATCATTTTGATGATGTTGATACTCTTTCGAATGATTCTTCACATGATGACCTTGTTCCTACTTTTGATGAATATCATCCACCAACAATGCTTGATCCTACTTTGGATGACTACTCGTTTGAGGAAGACTTTGCTACTTTTCTCAACACTTACTTCCCAAATCAGAATGATTCTCCTCCTTTGGACTTTGATGATGCTCTTTATCCTCCTTCGGGTATGAAGAAAATAGTTTCAAAGGAGAAGAAGCCGGAAGACACCGATATCCATAGTACCTATGCCTTGACACCTCTCTATCCACCTTCATCGGATGAGATTGTGAGATTTATGAGCGGATCCTCTTCAAGGTCTATTGAGCCTGAGTGTTATTTTCCCCTAAAGGAAAAGGTGTTCGATCCCAGTATTGAAATTTTTAAGCCATCTCAGTATCCATTTGATGAAATAAAAGGAAAGATTTTTGGAACTTATGGAGATATGCTTGCGCCTCATCACACTTGCTACCACCGTGCTCAACAACTTCTTAAGGGAACCTTGCCTACTCTTCTTTGGCTTGCCTTGTTCGCCTTAAGCTTGTGCTATTTGTTGGACGAGAACCATGTATTTGATCCCGGTGGATGTTCTTCAAGCTTCTTACCATGGTAATCAAGGTCGAGTCAGTTTCACGACTCGGTTAACAAAAACAAGTGCTTCTCGAGAGGCAACCCGCAATATCTATCCTTTTATTCTGTTTTTATAATAAGTGTAGGGGGAGACCCTAGTATGTGTTTGTTGTTTTCTTTCTAATCATGTGCAGGGATTCGAGCTATCAAAGATCCATTCTTGATGACTTTTGACAACCCGTGATTCCATGTACCCGTCTTCCCGATTCTATCCTAAACTCTTTTGATTCATTATTTATCATTTATGATTGAAATTGGAATCACTTTAGTTGTCCTTTCCTTAGCAAGATTTAAACAAAGTGCACAATGTCCTAAGTGTAGGGGAGGTTACTTCCACATGCTTAAACATTGAGGACAATGTTTATATTAAGTGTAGGGGGACTTCTATCGAAGTTAAGTGGGCTTTTCCTTGTATTTGTCCTCATTTTAACCGGAAAAATTGATTTTTCGACATTTTTCAAAAAATTTCAAAATTTTTGATCTATTTTGTCCTAGTTGTATTTACCTTTGTTATAGTTATTTTCTTTCTTTGCTAGAATAAATTTTAATAAAGTGGTTTTAATTTTTAAACGTTGTGAATCTTTTGACTCAACCTGAGTTTACTTATCCAAGTTTACTCTAGCTAGTATCCTTAACGTGTTTAAGTCAAGTTTTGCTAGGCTTTTATATAGGGAACTTTAAAACGCGAAAGTCTTAACTCTTGCGGTTAAGAACAAGAACTTTTCGCAAGTTCCTATAAATGATCCTAGAAAGTCGTTTATCAAGGGAACTTTAAAACGTAAATTCTAAACTTGAAAAAGTCTAAGAAGATGCAAGATCCTATAGATGACTTGAAAACCCAAAACTTTGATTTAATTGGCTAAGCATCCACGAGTCTCGTTCCTTGAGATTTTAAATTATGGAGAACGAGAGATGACATAGTCAATTATAAGTTTGGTATTCTTTCATGAATTTATGTGAGTTGATTATAAGCTTTTTCTCCCATCGCTTGTTAATAAATATATTTGCAATAAATAAGGTTGTATGATTTGAAAAGTTACTTAGCTTCTAGCCCAAGATCGTTTAAAAGTTGCTCGGTATTAATTAGAGTTCATAGCCAAGGCATAACTTATTGAAGCGGGATGCAAAGATTGGCGAGTGCGAAAAGGCCTTAACAAGGCATGAGGGCTACATTTTGTTGCTAAAGATCAAAAGTGATGTGAGGAATCATTTATCAAAAATCAATATGAAGGATCGAGACACACGACGAAAAGCAAATACTCCCCAAAAGATCATGGAGAAGTCTATTCGAGAAGACCCTAGCAAGGTATGAGGATGAATAGATCCAAGTCCTAAAAGGAGGTGGATCGTTGTATATCAAAGTCCCAAATAAAGATTGGAGAAAAATGAAGAAGTCGTGGTCCAAATATGAAGAATCTCTCAAAAAGTTCAAGTGAAGAAATTCCTATTATGAAGAGAAGACCATTATTTCATGAACGTCTCTCAAGATTTGAAGTATGAAGTCAATGCCAAATATCGATAAGAAAAAGGTCTCAAATCGTGAAACGAGTTGTGCCAAGATATGAACTTTATGAGATCCGGAGAAGCAGTTTTAAAAGATTTTGTCCTTTAGCTAACTATTGATTAAATCGTCCTACTTTATTTTCAGCCTAAATAACTATCGAAATAAGTCAACAATGCATCCTCGTGATCATTCAAGACAACAATAAAATATAAGAGATACACCTAGGAATAAGGGAGTCTAAGTGAATAATTGGGCCACATGAATTTGTGTTAGTTTGCTAACTTATAATAAGAATGATCTCATTTTTAAGCTTAGTTTGGGGGAATGTGAAACTTGAGGGTGATAAACATTCATGACATTCCAAAACCCGAAGTTAAGTCTTTTATCTCTTTACTTGTTTTCTTTCTTTGAATATTTTATAATTTTTTATCTCTTTAATGTCTTGTGTTTAATAAAGGCCAAGGTGGATTGATTATGATGGAAAATGTAAAACTTGCTTTGTAATTAATGCATTGCATGAGGACATTGCAATGGTCAAGTGTAGGGGATTTAATAAGTGTGAAAACACTTATCCTTTTACAACTTAATTATAATAATAACAGAGCCAAAACGTGTATTTTATGTCGTAAATGTCAGAATTATGTGTGGTTTGTGTTTTTGTTGTGATTTAGGATCAAAATGTGAAAAGGGAAGAAAACACGGGCTTTCACGGGCTTTTATCAAAGAAAAAGACAAAAGACGAAGTCAAAAGATCAAGAGTGCAAAAAGAACGGAAGTCCAAGGCCTATTCTGAAGATTTATCGAAGAAAAGGTCTAAAGACCGAAGTTTAATGAAGTCGAAGAACTCAAGTCTAATAAATGAAGAAATTATAAGACGAGTTCAAATAATCCCGAGACAAAGTCGAAAAAGTCGAAGAATTTATAAAGACGAAAAGACGAGAAAATGAAGAAAGCATCAAGACATACTAATCCTCCTATAAATACCCTCATAATGTGTCCTTAGGAGGTGTTAGCTAAATTGACAACTTAGTCTTTCCATTTTGTTTTTCATGCACTTTCATATTGTCATCTAATTTCTTGCCTTTAATATCAAGTAAGTTTTAATTTTGTGTTGTTGAATCTTTAATTTTAATCAAGTTTTTAATTAATCTCTCATTCTACCTTTCTTGTCTTGTGTAATCTTTATGCTTATTTGCTTATTGTCATGCTTATTTGATTGTTTCTTATGTTTTTATGGTTTTGATTGTGTTAGCTTATTGATTTTATAGCTTATTGTGTGTTTGATTTAAATTTAATTAAGTGTTTTTAAAAGTTATTTTATAAAAGTTGATTTTAAATATTTTTATTATTTAGTGTTTTAAAAAGTTTCTAAATTTTGGCTGACTTAGTTTTTCTAAAAATTTATTTGGTTTAAGTTTTGGTTAGGTGCTTATTAGTTTTTAGCTTATTATTAGATTTTTCTTATTGTTATTTTAGTTCTTATCCGGGTTGTCTAAACCCAAATATCCCGAATAGCAAGCAGGCATCAACATTCCGGATAGCAGCCAAAATTGTCATTCCAGATAGTGGAAAAATAATGAAGCCAGGATAAGCTTTAGAAGTCATTTCCCGGATAACCCAAAAATCTGATTTCCCGGATAAAGACACAAAGTCAAAACCCGGATAAGACAAAAGTTATTTTTCCCGGATAAGCTCACAAATCAATTTTCCCGAATAAGCTCACAAATCAATTTTCCTGAATAAGCTCACAAATCAATTTTCCCGGATAAGCTATAGCAAAGATTCCGTATAAGATTTTAATAGTTATTACGTATAACTATACTTTGACATGCTAGCCTAGTAGCTTGCTTCCCAATTTCCGGCCAAATTCAGCTGCTAGCCTGGGTGCTTGACCTACTAGCTTGCCTGCTTGTTTATTATTTAGTATTGTTCCGTAATTGTTTAGTTTAATCTGAATGTTGTTCCGATTTTAATTCTGAAAGTCACGCATTTTTAGTTGAATTTTTCATCAATTTTTAGTATTAGTATTTTTTTCCTAAAGTTTAAGTTTTATCTTTTATTTAGTGTCCGCTTTAGCTTTTACCTCGTTTAGTTTTAAAGTAGCCACTTAGTTTTATTTTCTCCTTTTTCATTAAGTAAATTTTATTTTCCAGTCGAAAGTTAATTTCTTCGTTTAGTTTTATTTTTATTAATTGTTTCGTTTTAAATTTACGTTTTAATATTTGTTTTAATATATGTTCTTTTAATAGTTGTTCCTTTATTTTCCTTGCGTTAAAATTGCTTTACTTTTAAGTAGATATAGAAAACCAAATTATCGTTTTTCTTAACCAAAACCAATTGAGTCACACATTTTACCGGAGATCAATTCGATTAGACACCGAGAAAACGAACTTTTCAATCAGTAAAAATCTCAGTTATTATACGTGTTATAACACGATAAGCATTTATTACGTATTAAGACACGATAATTATTTCAATAATAATTATAATCACGAACATACGAACATGAAATCATGAACGTAAACAATCACGAGCTTAGTATTACGTATGTATGTATATTTATTAAGATCATGAATAAATATAATAAGACACGAACGATAACTATTTTAATCACGTAAAACACGAACACGAGAACAAGTATAATATTAGACACGAGAAAACATATGGGTTACCCCATGTGAGCCCATATACCCACGGCTAGACACAAAGACAAGGGCCAAGCCCATTTATTTTTACTAAACAAGAAAACGGGAAAAACTATTTTCATAATTACAAGAATTAGTAAACAAGAAAAACCCTAAAAATCTTTTCTCTCCTTCTTGTCTCCTTTGGCCGCCGGGTATAACACACACCAAGGGTGTGTTTGGTTGATTTTTGGTGATTGATTTATTGCAAGGGTGTTAGTGTGTTTGTTCTCCTTTGATTCACGTAATCGGTAAACCCTAAAACCCTTTTATTTTTATTGTTTTGATTAATTGATCACATGAAATCATGAGTTATTTAATAACAAGTTAATAATCATGTAGTTAAACATGGGGGGTAAAATAAATCATGGTTAAGGGGTGTTTGTTTTGTCCGACGCAAGAAACCGAGCCCCAAGGGGGTCTCGGCTTGTTTTGTTTCGCACCAACCGAGACCTCAAGGTCTCGGTGTGGTGTCTTGTGTCTCGGCAGCATGAGAAAAGGGAACCCCGACCTCGGTCGGGGTATGTTTTGGCTCGGGTGGGTCTCGGCTAGAACAAGAACCACCACCGGCTTATGCTGGTGGCTAAATAAGGGAAGCAAGGGGAACCCCTAGCCACGGTAGCAAGGGGAACCACCTGCTAGCCGGTGGGAACTTTTGCTAGCCGGCGGCTAGTCTTGACCAAGGGTGCGTTTATGACCGGTTCACGGGGTTCATAAATACGGTTCACGACATGTTAGAGTAAAACACTGGTTCGGTTCATGGGTTGTTTTTACAAGTTCATTTTTACAAGAATTAAATTAAATTAATTAAAACATGTACATGATTAATTTAATTTATACATGACTTAGGTTATTAATATTAGTATTAATACATGAATTTTAACCTAAGTAATTATCATTCTAATTAGACTATATAATTAATTAATTATTAAAATCATGACTTATAATTAATTAATATACATGACTAAGGTTATATTATTAATAGATAATAATACATGTTTTAACCTAAGTATTTTACCTTTATTTCATGTTATATTTAATTAAATACTTTAACCTATAGTTTATTTTATTCACATGAAATAATTAATAAACTATACTATTTAATTACATGACTTAGTATATTAATCAGGAAACACTTAAGCTTATATAATTAGCTTAATAATCCAGCTTATATCTAATTATGGAAACATTCTATTTTTAGAAACTTATTTAATTAAGGCATCTAATCTATTTATGGAAACTTTCTATTTTTAGAAACTTATCTATTTTAAGCAGTAAATCTATTTTTGAAAACTTTCTATTTTTAGAAATTTTCTATTTTTGGAAACTTTCTATTTTTGGAAACTTTCTATTTTAGGAAACCTGCTATTTTTAGAAAGTTACTTATTATTACACAACAAGTATAATAATACATGAAATACAAGAAATACTTAAGCAAAATAGATAGTATACATGATAAACGCAGTATAAAGCCTTAGTCAGTGAAACATGACATGAACATATAAAACAAGCTAAGACATGATATAAAACCAGTTACGTACTCAGTAATCAGATACTTATACATGTATGTATTTATGTAGCATTAGTGATACCGAAGTAGGACTCTCTTTCGTTCGTCTTCTTCGTTCACTGGACACAAGGTACGGATTCTCCGTCCTTTCAGTATGGACATTCTTCCTTATTAGGATTTCCCCGTATGCAGCCAACTGTTTTCCCCAGTATATGTTTTATATGTTTTTGAATTGCTTATGTTTAATTAGAATACCTAAAGCCATATACATGCATGACACTAGAGGCACCAGTGTTATGACTCCACCACGACAGAGTGATAGCTCGAGGCGTCCCTTCAGCTTTTGGCCATATTATTATTATCAGGTGGGGTGTATGGGTGCATCCTAGTTTACATGTTTTCAGTAGATTATTCAGGTGAATGTGGTGTGTGCCTTGCATCATTCACAAGGAGTTGATCCCTCCTACCCAAACCAGTATATTGAATTAGAGGCAGTCCCTCTAATTTGCATGACGAGGTCACCCCTCCAAGTATTCATGCACGTGGATAATTCATGACCTATATTGGCTAATGGTAAATATGTTAAACAGTTTTTACAAGATACACATAAGGCTTTTCAAACTATAAAACCAGTTTTACTAAGATATACCCAGGTTATCCAGGACTTGGTCTTTTTCGCTGCTTCATGCTTATATGCTTATATTATTCATGTTTTACTTGTATATCCGTGCACTGAGCGTTATGCTCATCCGTTTTCCTTTTCATGTTCCCAAAACGGCAGGTACTCAGGGACACTCGTAGACTTTAAGCATACGTGCATATGGATTGGAAGCTTTCTAGCCTTCTTTACTTTATGCATTTCTTTATACTTTGATACTCATTTCCATGGACATTGTTTAGTCCTTTCATTTTCAGTACTTATGTTTGTGTGTGATGAGTTCTACTTTCGGGTTACTGATGTTTGATTCCGGTATTTCCTTTATGGCCATGTAATGTTTTATACATTTATACTTGTATGCTTTGATGACACGCCATAATCACGCGTGGCATTCCATTTATCAAAATGGGGTGTTACAATTATGGTATCAGAAAGCCAAGGCTTCGACTTGTCGGCTCTCAAAACATGACATGTGATTAGTGGGTAGTCACTATGGTCTTCCTAGAACTGACAGTCGGTTTTCATGCATTCATCATTTTCATGCATACATATATATGTCATTGTCGCGGGTTTATGACTAAGTAATGGTTGGTACAGGACTGCCCTATTTAGTCGCATGTGTTTTATCGAAACTTTTAAGTTTGGGACCGACCCATTGCGTCCCCTCGCCATGTCTTTTGTTTTGAGTGAACTGACCATAGGCATTCACTCTCGATCATACAAAAGTTTTCATAAAACTACATCATGCATTCATGTACTAGTTTTTCCTTCATAAAATCTTTCTCATGATTTATTGGTATATTTTTTTCATGTATATAGTTTATGTTTTAATCAGTTTAATCATGTATTTTATGTTATGCTGTCAGATGGTTCTCACACGCGAGCAGGAACAACTCAATGCAGCAATCCAAGCTGCAATGCAAGTTATGCTTCCTCAGCTGAGGAACGAAATCAGGGCTGAGGTTCAGGTTGCCAACAACCAGCAGCAACACCCAGTACCTCCTCCTCCTCCTCCAGCAACATTGGTCACATGGCTGGAGAGATTCAATAAGCTCCACCCTCGAGCTTTCGAGAGAATATATTGCCCCAGTGAAGCTGAAAGCTGGTTAGCTCACATTAAGAAGATCTTCGATGCTATGGGCTGTGACCCCGTCTTCAAGTCAAGGTTGGCTTGCTACAGATTCGAAGGTGATGTGCTATCATGGTGGATGGCACTGAAGCAGTCTAAGGGAGGTGATAATTGGGTGGCTGGTTTGACTTGGGCTCAGTTCAGGGATTTGGTGATGGGACAGTTCTTTCCCAAGGCTGAGCAAGACAAGCTGAAGAGGGAGTACCATGCAATCTGACAGAGAGCTGGGGAGAACAGCAACGAGTTCATGCAACGCTTTCTTCGCTTGGCTGGTTTCCTTGGTGAAGCAGCAGGTACTCCTGAAGAGCAAGCACACTACTTCAGGTGGTCTTTTCATACATCGGTCGCAAACAACTTGGTGTGTGCTACGTTCAACACGGTAGCACAAGTGGCCGATGCAGCATGTAAGCTGGAGATGCTGTAGGAAAGAGATGAGTTCGGGGAAGCAGAGAGACCCGATAAGAGGTAAACATTCGTATTCAAACGGTGACCAATCCCTATTCTTTCAGTATATGTCAATATTTCATCTCTTTAAATTGTATCTTCCAGGCAGAAGACTTGGGACCGGTCTCAGCTGGCTACTCAGCAACAGCCTAATCAGCCCAAGGGAAACGATCAGACTCACGACCGTTCTGCTGCGGATAGGCATGGCGGTAATGATAATTACCGTAACAACGCTGGACACTCCAACAGCAGCAGGTCCTTATACTTACTCATTTTCTTATGATTACATGTTATAATTTTTAATTCTGACACATTAGCAAATCTTCTACCAGGAATCATGGTAACGGGAGGGACCAGAACCAGAGAGGTTCACAGGCTAACCATCCAGCTATCACTGGTATTCAATCTTATGATTATCCGCATTGTCCTTTGTACCTATTATCATGTCTCATGTATATTGTTTTATCAGGCTCTCAGCCAGTGAGGACACCTGCTGGAGGATATACTCATCCTCTTTGCTCTACTTGCCATCGTAGGCACCCAGGGCCATGTCGCCGCGACAGCGACGCATGCTACAAGTGTGGTCTTCCTGGCCATCGCATGAAGGATTTTCGCAAGGGCGGGATGGAGGGTACATCAGGACATGCTGATACCAAGCCGCCTCCTACTAGTGGACGCGTTTACACGACATCTTGCAATCAGACCAACAAGTCTACAGGTACCATCACTAGAATCTTGTATATGTATGGTCAACCTGCATGTGTTCTGTTTGATACGGGTGCTACTCACTCGGTCATTTCTAATGCTTATGCCAAGAATGTTAGGATACTCCCCATGCCACTAGAGAATATATCGAGTATTTCCACGCCTTTGAGAGAATCTGTACGCATAACCATGTGTACAAGAGCCTTCCCCTAGAGTTTGACGACAAGGTTCTTCCTGTTGACGCACTTCCGCTGGACATGAATGACTTTGACATGATTTTGGGCATGGATTAGCTATCCAAGCATCATGCTACCATAGACTGCCATTCATATCGAGTCATCTTTGGTGATGTTAATGCGCCAGAGTACATTCACAATGGGTTCGTACCCGGCAGGTCTGTACAAATCATATCAACCCTGCAAGCACGTGCATTACTTTCAGATGGTTGTGAGGGGTTATCTAGCTACTGTTCATGACTTGGATGCTGAATCCCCATCAATTCAGGATCAGCCGATAGTGTCAGAATTTCCAGATGTATTTCGAGAAGAACTTCCGGGCATACCACCTGCACGTGAAGTAAAATTTAATATCGAGCTCATCCCAGGAGCTGAGCCGATTTCCAAGGCTCCTTATCGCATGGCTCCCATAGAGTTGAAGGAGCTGAAGGATCAATTGCAAGAACTTCTGGAACGAGGCTTTATTCAACCGAGTGCATCTCCATGGGGCGCACCGGTCTTATTCGTCAAGAAGAAGGACAGCAGTATGCGTCTTTGCATAGATTATCGTGAGCTCAACAAGATTACCATCAGGAATAGGTAACCACTACCATGTATAGACGATTTGTTTGACCAACTCCAAGGAGGAAAACATTTCTCCAAGATTGATCTTAGGTCGGGCTATCATCAACTAGGGGTTAGGGAGCAGGACATAGCTAAGACTGCTTTCCGTACATGCTATGGCCACTACGAATTTGTAGTCATGCTATTTGGCCTTACCAATGCTCCAGCAGTGTTCATGGATTTGATGAATATAAATTTCCATGAATTTTTGGACAAGTTCGTCACTGTCTTCATTGACGACATCCTAATTTTCTCTAAGTCCAAGGAGGAACACGAAGACTATCTTCGTACAGTACTACGGATTCTTCGCCAGAAGCAGTTGTATGCTAAATTCTCCAAGTGTGAGTTCTGGTTAGACAAGGTGGCATTCTTAGGTCACATTGTATCAACAGAATGAATCACGATGGATCCAGCGAAGGTTGAGGCTATTACCAAGTGGCCAAGGCCGACATCATCGACTGAAGTCTGCAGTTTCCTAGGCTTAGCTGGTTATTACCGTAGGTTCGTGGAGAACTTTTCCCGCTTAGCACTACAATTGACCAAACTGATGCGGAAATGAGAGAAATTCGTCTAGACTGAAGAACGAGAGAAGAGCTTTGAAGACCTAAAGCTGAAGTTAGTATATGCACCGATTCTTACTCTCCCATCTGGTACAGGTGGATTTCAGATCTACAGTGATGCATCGGGGAAGGGACTTGGCTGTGTTCTCATGCAACATGGGAAAATGATCGCGTACGCTTTACGGCAGCTTAAGCCTTATGAGGAAAATTACCCTACGCATGACGTGGAACTTGCCGTAGTCGTGTTTGCATTGAAGATATAGAGGTACTAATTATATGGAGAATCATGTGACATTTTCACGGACCACAAGAGCTTGAAGTATATCTTCACTCAACGTGAATTGAACATGAGATAGAGGAGATGGTTAGAGCTGTTGAAGGATTAAGACATTAATTTGCAATATCATCCCGGCAAGGCGAATGTAGTGGCAGATGCACTTAGCAGAAAGTCCGGATGATAAACGACATTAAAATTGAGGAGGAAATTATAAGAGACTTGGAGCGACTAGTGTGACAACCGTGGTTTTGAGGTTCGTCACTTGGTCCTATTTTTAGGATAATTTATGTGTGACTATATGATTAGTGTGTTTACATGTTTATTTTGCGTGAACGAGGTTGGTGTGGATATCGTATATGGGTATAAAGTACTCATAAGTAAATCGAGGAACGGTTATTTCATGTTCAGGAGCTCACAATTAGTGACTATGAAATGAAATGATGTTATTTTGGTGTTTACGTATATGTATAAGTATTATAGTAAATTGTATTTTTTTTAGGATTTAGGGTTTAGCATTTAGAGGTCTCGGATAAGGTGTTTAGTCATGTGAGTATTTTTTGGGATGGTTTTAATTTAATTAGGACTTAGTTATAAATTTTATTTTAAAATTTAAGATTTTTTTAAAACTGTATATTTTACGTCTTTTACGGTAAACGCGTAAATTTGACTAGTTTTACGGTTTTGGAGGTTTTAGGAGCTGAAATAAATTAAGGTAAATTAAGGTATTATTAATAACTTAATAGTAAGTAATAAAAAAGAAAAATAACAAATATATATATATATATATATATATATATATATATATATATATATATATATATAATATATATATATATATATATATATGGGTCGGTTAGGGCCGAATAAAAAGAAAAAAAAAGGAAGGTGGGTTGTATTGGGCTAGGATTCTTGGAGAAAAACTATATAAGGACTTTTATAATATCATAGCTCTCATAAATCCCTTGCGAATTATTAGAGTCGACGGTCACATCAAAAAAATAGGGCTTCTTCATAAATTTGGGGGTTTTCATAAATTAAAGGTAAATCTTTATAACCCTTTTTAATTGAAGTGTTTTTAATTCTTTCTCAATCATCCAATGATGAATTTAGGTTAGGGTTAGAATTAAAATCTATATATATATGATATTATAATGATTAGATTAATTAGAGATAATTATTATACATGGTGATGATAATTAATTAAGCTAATTGTGTTAAATTCGTTTTTAAAAACTAGGTAGAATTTTTGGTCCATTGATTTGATCATATCTGGAGTTCTAGGAATTTTCATGGTTCGATCCAAGTATCCCTGAATATCTAATTGAGTTGGCTTTCAAATGCAAGAAACGAGAACTAAATTGGAGGTCGGGAGGTGGGTCAAAAACAGGTTACAACAGTCGGAGGTCAAAACAGTTTTAAAATTTCTCGGATTTAGTTTAATGTTTTAGGGTGATTGAGGTACTTAGGAGTACACTTGAGCCCTCTAATGGGCATGGGAGTTGGTTTATATAGTAAATAAGAGACCAGGGGTGGGGCTAAGAAAATGGGTTAGGGTAAGACACCCTAATCATAACAAACTTTTTGTATGTTCAAAATCAGTAAAATCAAGATAGACAAAAGTGTATATATATATATATATATATATATATATATATATATATATATATATATATATATATATATATATATATATATATATATATATATATATATATAAATATATATATATATATATACATATATACATATATATATATATATATATAATATATATATATATATATATATATATATATATATATATATATATATATATATATATATATATAATATATATATATATATATATATATATATATATATATATATATATATATATATATATATATATATATATATATATATATATATATATATATGTATATATATATATATATATATATATATATATATATATATGTATATATATATATATATATATATATATATATATATATATATATATATATATATATATATATATGAATAGGATCGAGAGAAAACCTAATCTCGGTAGAAAACCTGGAAAACTAAACTGATGCCCTAAAAATAACAAACGAACGGATGCACTAAAAAATTTGTTTTTAGTGCATCGTTTAGTGCATTTTGTTTAGGGCATCTGTTTGATACTTTAGTGCATCTGTTTTAGTTTTCTAGGTTTTCTACCGAGATGAGGTTTTCTCTAGAACCCATCCCTATATATATATATATATATATATATATATATATATATATATATATATATATATATATATATATATATATATATATATTATATATATATATATATATATATATATATATATATATATATATATATATCGGGGCCTTAACAATAGCTTTAAGGTTGGGGAAAAAAGGATGGAGTTAGCTAACATATGTAAGGGCATAGGGTTTCCTTTAAAGTGATCATGGGTATGGTTAGGTGGGAATTTGGCTTATAGTTTGGAGACCTAAAAACCGGGACTATTTTGGGTAAAATGTTAACGAGACGGGTTATGAAGTAAACTCAGTTAAGGGCTTTATAGAGGGGTGTAATGAGATGCTTAGAGCATATAAATGAGGTATATATATGGGAGAATGTTAGATGTCCATCATAGGTTGATAAGCCATTTTAGTGTTTGGTTCATGTTTGTTGAGTTGTGTGCTTTTGTTTGTTAGCTTTTTGCTAGTGCGTGGATTTTTGGAGAAGCTCAATCAGGTGAGTTTCATATTCCCATGTCTACTAATGATTTTCACTTCCAGATGGCATGGAAGAGACACTGTCTTGTTTTTATAAATTATGTTGTGAATGTTTTGTGTTTGGTGATGGACTTGTGCATACTTATGTGATTAACTGCTAGTTGATTCATGATTGTTTTATGTTTTTTGGCTTGGTACCAAGGGGATGATGACAAGGCGGGGCCTTGGGATTGGTTCATAGGTGTATGGGCGCCTATGGGACCATGGTGTTTGGTAAGGCTGGGAGCCTTGGATTTGGTTTGGTTTGTTAAAATTTGAATATTAGTTGTTAATACATGTTTGTATCACATTGTCCATATGTTCTTAAATTTGTTTATTATTCACAGCTTATGGTTTGATTTTGGCGTTGGAGTCTAAACCTATGACTCTCACCAACATTATGTTGACGTGTTTTAGTGTCTCTTTCAGGTGAGAATGTGGTTAAGCTTGAGAATAGAAGTGGCTAGCTTTGGAGGCATTAGGATTGCATTTAGAAGGAGATCCTCGTTCCTTCTTAGTTTATTTCTATGTGTTTTGAATAAGTGATACTTTGTAGACACCTTTATGATGTTTTGTTTGTGGTAATTGTTTGTCTTGGGTAAGAGGTAGGACTGTTACCTACTTGCCTAGACTCCTTTTTGTGGAGATATTGTCATGACATTTGTGTCACCATTTTATGACATTTCCATTTCATTTAGTTATCTCTATAGACACGCCATGTTGTGATGATATACATACGTCACGCCCCATATTCCGCCATGTTGGGGTGTGACAGAATGGTATCAGAGACAATGGTTGTAGAGAATTAGGTTGCCTAGTCTAGTAGCCTAGTCTATAGCTTAAGGGTCCCGGCATATAGGCGTCATAGGAGTATCTGTACATTAAAAAGTTTTATGGATGTTATTGGTTTTTACTTGCGATGTTGTTAAGTTTTGACTAGTATGGGTTGAACCATAATTACCCACGCTAGTCATTGTTGTATCTTGCTTAAATTGTACATTATAGTACATAATTTGGTACATGGTAGTTCTATCTTTTTGTTGAGTTATTTTATGTACCTGAAGTATAGTATTTTCTTTTGATGTTTAAGTCATGCCCCGTGAGAGGTGCGTATTGGTTCGAGTTACTGAGATTAGGTGGAGAGGAATCTATCGGCGTGTAAACTATAGGAAGAAAATCCCAGATGCTTGGTATCCATGCGAGGGTGTATAGCACATGACTAGGGAAGAGGTGAATAACATGTGGGTTTATAAAACCGTGCTGACAGTAACAGCTAAGGAAGGGGATAGGGAACAATTGTGGAGGAGGGTCAGGACCCAACCACTATACCCGAATTGTAATAATAATGGAGGAGATGAATCGGATACATAATCCACTGCATCCAACGGTTATTTGTTTACTTAGTATAGGTTGTTTCTACTCTTGCGGGCAACATGACTTACTATTGGTTATGCTTCCATTTGGATTCGGTCTATGCTAGTTTAGCTAGACTATAAATTTATGGATTTTGAGTATTGACTATATTATTTTAATAATGAAATCTCGGATCTTTTGTTTTGTGTTGGTGTATTTAATTGTTAGATGTATGTGTTATATGTTGTATTGACTCTTATAAGTGCTATCATAGGAGGGAGTGCGTTGGGGAAACGGTAATTGTATAAGTATGGTGGCCAACATAGTTATACAAGTACCACAAATTTAACGGATTTCTAAGTGTGATTGTATGAAAGAGAGTTAATACATGCCTGTGCTATGTACGATAGTAGTATGTATGATAATGGTAGACGTAGATATGTTGTAGTATTTATACTGCATGGAGTATTCTGGTGGTCATTAACGGGTATCACATCTTACTATAGAATGGTGAACACACGAAATGGTGCTGGAGGAAGTGGTGGGGGAGAAAATCCCGACATGGCTGCTTTGATTATGGCTCAATTGGCAAACATCATACCAAACATTGTCCAGCAGGTGACTAATAACATGAACAACAACCACAACAACGGTCCAGGAGCTGGTGGCAACAACGGCTGCAGCTATAAGGCATTCACGTCTTGTGGTGCTAAGGAGTATGATGGAAAGGGTGGCGCGGTATCACTTACCCAGTGGATTGAAAAGATGGAAAATGTGATTCAGATGAGTGGTTGTTTACCCAATCAAAGGGTCATGTATGTAACTGGTTCACTGGTAGGAAAGCCTTTAACTTGGTGGAATACTCAAATCCAAGCGAGAGGGAGAGTTACTGCAAATGCTAAGGCTTGGGACGACTTCAAGGCTCTTATGACTACGGAGTTTTGTCCAAGCAATGAGATGGAGAAGCTGGAAAATGAGTTTTGGGGACATGCTATGGTTGGAGCGGCTCCTACAAAATACACGGATCGCTTCCATGAATTGGCAAAGTTGGTTCCTCATTTGGTTACCCCTGAAGCAAACAAAATCAAGAGGTACGTTGCTGGATTACCTCCTCAGATCAGAGGAATCATCAAGGCTACTCAGCCTACTACGATACAACAAGCAATATTGACAGCAGGAATTCTGACTATAGAGGCTGTATCAAGTGGGACTTTGGGAAAATCGGGGGATAAGATAAAGGAACCGGAAGATGTGAAATCACCTGACAACGATTGGAAAAGTGATAAGAAGGCAAAGGATGGCAGAAATTTTGCCATAAGGACACCCCAAAATTTTGGAAATCCAAACAGCAATACTAACAACAACACACCTTGCAAGACCTGCTCTAGGCTCCATGCGAGAGGCACCCCTTGTGCCGTGTGTTTTAATTGTTAGAAGCCGGGGCACTTTGCTAAAGATTGTAGGGTGCCTAACTGGAATGTGTCGCCACTTTAATCCGTGAGGGTGAATATAACAGGGGGAAATTGCTTTGAGTGTGGACAACCCGGGCATTTCAAGAGGGAGTGTCCTAGATTGGTTGGAGCAACCAATCAGGGCAGAGGGCAGCTAGCTTTGGAAGGAAATCGAGGAAACCAAGGCGGTGGCAATCGGAACAATGCTAACTGCAACAATGGAAACACTGGGAATCGGAACTGGAACAGGAACGAAGGAAATCAGAATAAGGGAAATCGGAATGGAGGCAGGGTTTACCTTGCAAATGCGGTAGAAGCGGTTCAGGACCCGAATGTAGTAACGGGTACGTTTCCTGTTAACAATCACTTCGCTACTATTCTTTTTGACTTTGGGGCAGATTTTAGTTTTGTGTCTTCTCAATTCGTGCCTTTGTTAAATATGAACCCTAGTGTAGCGAAACCGGGGTATGTGATTAAGATAGCTAGTGGTAAGCAAGAAGAGGTAGATGAGATATTTTTAAACTGCAAATTAGAGTTGGGAGTATTTAAGTTCACCATAGATTTAATCCCTCTAGGACATGGGTTTTTCGATGTGATTATTGGTATGGATTGGTTATCGAAGCATAAGACTGAGCTAATGTGTCATGAAAAGATTGTTAAGATCCCCATAGGTGATAATAAGGTATTATATGTGTATGGAGAAAGAAGGGAGAAGATGACCAGATCCCTTATGAATGCCAAGGATGATGAGCCTCAAATCAATAAGATTCGAGTAGTAAGAGAATTCATCGATGTATTCCCGGATGATTTGATGGGATTACCACCGATGAGACAGGTGGAGTTTAAGATTGACTTAATACCCGGGGCAAACCCCGTGGCTAGGTTGCCATATCGTTTAGCACCCTCCGAAATGCAGGAATTAGCTGAGCCAACTTAAGGAGCTGCATGATAAGGGCTTTAGTCGGCCTAGCTCTTCACCATGGGGAACACCGGTGTTGTTCGTTAAGAAGAAGGATGGATCATTCCGGATGTGTATCGATTATCGGGAGCTGAACAAGCTGACCATTAAGAAGCGTTATCCTCTCCCAAGGATTGATGATTTATTTGATCAGCTGTAAGGAGCAAGATACTTCTCAAATGTTGACCTTAGGTCCGGTTATCACCAACTAAGGGTCTGTGAGGAGGACATACAAAAGACTGCGTTCCGAACAAGGTATGGACACTTTGATTTCACCGTTATGCTATTTGGGTTGACAAACGCGCCAACAGTGTTCATGGATCTAATGAACCGAGTGTGCAAGCCAAATTTGGATAAGTTTGTCATAGTCTTCATGACATACTTATCTACTCTAAGACGGAGGAGGAACACAACAAGCATTTAAGGTCGGTGTTGGAACTGCTCCGGAAGGAGAAACTTTATGGGAAGTTCTTTAAGTGTGAATTTTGGCTGCAAGAACTACAATTTTTAGGGCATGTAATCGACAATGATTGCATACATGTAGACCCAAAGAAGATTGAAGCCGTGAAGGATTGGAAGGCACCTACTACACCGTCAGAAATAAGGTCATTCTTAGGTTTGGCAGGATATTACAGAAGATTTATAGAGAATTTCTCTAGAATATCAAAGCCTTTGACATTGTTGACCCAAAAGAATTAGAAGTATGAATGGGGCGAAGAGCAAGAGCGGGCGTTTCAGACACTAAAGGATAGGTTGTGTAATGCACCGATCTTGTCCTTACCAGAAGGGGTGGAAGATTTTGTGGTTTATTGTGATGCGTCCAATCAGGGGTTAGGATGTGTTCTTATGCAGCGAGATAAAGTCATAGCTTATGCATCACGGCAATTGAAAAACCATGAGAAGAATTACACCACACACGACTTGGAACTAGGGGCTGTAGTCTTTGCTCTCAAGATATGGAGACATTACTTGTGTGGGACGAAAAGTGTGATCTATACGGATCATAAAAGCTTGTAACACATCTTTGATCAGAAAGATTTGAACATGAGGCAGAGACGATGGTTGGAGTTATTTAGTGATTATGATTGTGAGATCAAGTATCACCCTGGAAAGGCCAACGTGGTGGCGGATGCTCTAAGTAGGAAGGAGAGGCTACAACCTAAAAGAGTAAGGGCAATGAGCATAACTATTCAGACAACTCTTAAAGATAGAATTCGAGCAGCACAAGTAGAGGCCATTAAGGAGGATAGGATGGTTGAAGAAAATCTACATACTATGGATCAGTACATGGAAGAAAGAGGAGATAGTTGCAAGTATTACTTGGATAGAATCTTGGTTCCGTTGTTTGGCGATACAAGGAATTTTATATTGGATGAAGCTCATACGTCAAGGTATTCAATACACCCAGGAGCTGATAAGATGTATCGGGACATGAGGGATATGTATTGGTGGCCAGGAATGAAGAAAGATGTAGCATTATACGTTAGTGAGTGTTTGACTTGCGCCAAGGTGAAGGCTGAACATCAAAGACAATCAGGATTACTACAACAACCAGAGGTTCCTAAGTGGAAGTGGGAGAATATTACCATGGACTTCATTACAAAACTGTCAAGGTCTAACAATGGTAATGACATGATTTGGGTAATAGTGGACAGACTGACTAAGTCTGCACATTTTGTGGCAATGAGGGAGGATGATAAGATGGAAAAGTTTGCCAAGAAATACTTGGAACATGTGGTGGCAAAACATGGAGTGTCGGTGTCGATCATAACGGATAGGGATAACAGGTTTACGTCTAGGTTTTGGGGACTATTGCAGAAAGCCTTGGGTACAAGGCTGGATATGAGTATAGCTTATCATCCGCAGACGGATGGTCAGAGTGATAGGACTATACAAACACTAGAGGATATGTTGAGGGCGTGTGTGATAGGCTTTGGAGGAAGTTGGGAGAATCACTTGGCATTGGCAGAATTTTCGTACAATTATAGTTACCATGCTAGTATAGAGTGTGCACCGTTTGAAGCACTTTATGGTAGGAAGTGTAGATCACCGTTGCTATGGGCTGAAGTGGGAAGTAGTCAACTAATTGGATCGGAGATGGTACAGGAGACTACGGATGCGATAACTTTGCTTAAGGAAAAATTAAAGACGGCTAGGGATCGACAGAAGAGCTATGCGGACAAGAGGCGTAAGCCGTTGGAATTTGAGGTTGGGGACAAAGTTATGCTAAAGGTTTCACCATGGAAAGGGGTGATGCGGTTTGGGAAGAAAGGGAAGTTAGCGCCTAGGTTTTTGGGTCCATTTGAAATCCTTGAAAGGATTGGGCTAGTGGCGTATAGGTTGAGGTTACCGGAAGAGTTGAGTAGTGTACATGATGTGTTTCATGTATCAAACTTGAGGAAATGTTTAGCAAGAAATGACTTGCAAGTATCGGTGGACAATATTAGTATAGATGCGAGTCTTCGTTTTATTGAGGAGCCGGTAAAAATTATGGACCGTGAAGTTAAAACATTGAAAAGAAGTAAGATACCATTAGTTAAGGTTAGGTGGAATTCAAAATGTGGACCGGAGTTCACGTGGGAACGGGAAGTGTTTATGAGGAATAAGTATCCTCAGCTGTTTGATAATGATGATCCTAAGGAGTAAATCTCGGGACGAGATTTCTATTAGGAGGGAGTGATGTGACAACCGTGGTTTTGAGGTTCGTCACTTGGTCCTATTTTTAGGATAATTTATGTGTGACTATATGATTAGTGTGTTTACATGTTTATTTTGCGTGAACGAGGTTGGTGTGGATATCGTATATGGGTATAAAGTACTCATAAGTAAATCTAGGAAAGGTTGTTTCATATTCATGAGCTCACAATTAGTGACTATGAAATGAAATGGTGTTATTTTGGTGTTTACGTATACGTATAAGTATTATAGTAAATTGTAATTTTTTTTTTAGGATTTGGGGTTTAGCATTTAGAGGTCTCGGGTAAGGTGTTTAGTCATGTGAGTACTTTTCGGGATGGTTTTAAGTCATTTAGGACTTAGTTATAAAGTTTATTTCAAAATTTAAGATTTTTTTTAAAAACTGTATATTTTACGTCTTTTACGGTAAACGCGTAAGTTTGACTAGTTTTACGATTTTGAAGTTTTGGAGGTTTTAGGAGCTGAAATAAATTAAGGTAAATTAAGGTATTATTAATAACATAATAATAAGTAACAAAAAAATAAAATAATAATAAAAATATATATATATGGGTCGGTTAGGGCCGAATAAAAAGAAAAAAAAGAAAAAAAAAAGGAAGGTGGGTTGTATTGGGCTAGGATTCTTGGAGAAAAACTATATAAGGACTTTTATTATATCATAACTCTCATAAATCCCTGGAGAATTATTAGAGTCGACGGTCACATTAAAAAAATAGGTCTTCTTCATAAATTTGGGGGTTTTCATAAATCAAAGGTAAATTTTTATAACCCTTTTTAATTGAAGTGTTTTTAATTCTTTCTCAATCATCCAATGATGGATTTAGGTTAGGATTTGAATTAAAATATGTATATATATATATGATATTATAATGGTTAGATTAATTAGAGATAATTATTATACATGGTGATGGTAATTAATTAAGCTAATTATGTTAAATTCGTTTTTAAAAACTGGGCAGAATTTTTGGTCCATTGTTTTGATCATATATGGAGTTCTAGGAACTTTCATGGTTCGATCCAAGTATCCCTGAATATCTAATTGAGTTGGATTTCGAATGCAAGAAAATAGAACTAAATTAGAGGTCGGGAGGTGGGTCAAAAACAGGTTACAACAGTCGGAGGTCAAAACAGCTTTGAAATTTGTCGGGTTTAGTTTAATGTTTTAGGGTGATTGGGGTACTTAGGAGTACACTTGAGCCCTCTAATGGGCATGGGAGTTGGTTTTTATAGTAAATAATAGACCAGGGGTGGGGCTAAGAAAATAGGTTAGGTTAAGACCCCCTAATCATAACAAACTTTTTGTATGTTCAAAATCAATAAAATCCGGATAGACAAAAGTATATATATATATATATATATATATATATATATATATATATATATATATATATATATATATATATATATAACATTAGCTTTAAGGTTGGGTCAAAAGAGTGGAGTTATCTAACATATGTAAGGGCATAGGGTTTCCTTTACAGAGATCATGGGTATGGTTAGGTGGGCGTTTGTCTTATAGTTTGGAGACCTAAAAACCGGGACTGTTTTGTGTAAAATGTTAACGAGACGGGTTATGAAGTAAACTAAGTTAAGGGCTTTATAGAGGGGTGTAATGAGCTGATTAGAGCATATAAATGAGGTATATATATGGGATAATGTTAGATGTCCATCATAGGTTGATAAGCCATTTTAGTGTTTGGTTCATGTTTTGATTGTGTGCTTTTGTTTGTTAGGTTTTTGCTAGTTCACGGATTTTTGGAGAAGCTCAATCAGGAGAGTTTCATAGTCCCATGTCTACTAATGATTTTGACTTCCAGATGGGATGGAAAAGACACTGTCTTGTTTTTATAAATTATGTTGTGAATGTTTTATGTTTGGTGATGGACTTGTGCATACTTATGTGATTAACTGCTAGTTGATTCATGATTATTTTATGTTTTGACTTGGTACCAAGGGGATGATGACAAGGCGGGGCCTTGGGATTGGTTCATAGGTGTATGGGCGCCTATGGGACCATGGTGTTTGGTAAGGCTGGTAGCCTTGGATTTGGTTTGGTTTGTTAAATCTTAAATATTAGTTGTTACTGCATGTTTGTATCACATTGTCCATATGTTCTTAAATTTGGTTATTATTCACAGCTTATGGTTTGATTTTGGCGTTGGAGTCTAAACCTATGACTCTCACCAACATTATGTTGACGTGTTTTAGTGTCTCTTTCAGGTGAGAATGTGGTTAAGCTTGAGAATAGAAGTGGCTAGCTTTGGAGGCATTAGGATTGCATTTAGAAGGAGATCCCCGTTCCTTCTTAGTTTATTTCTATGTGTTTTGAATAAGTGATACTTTGTGGACACCTTTATGATGTTTTGTTTGTGGTAATTGTTTGTCTTGGGTAAGAGGTAGGACTGTTACCTACTTGCCCAGACTCCTACATTTTGTGGAGATATTGTCATGACATTTGTGTCACCATTTTATGACATTTCCATTTCATTTAGTTATCTCTATAGACACGCCATGTGTGATGATATACATACGTCGCGCCCCATATTCCGCCATGTTGGGGTGTGACAACTAGACAAAGAGATCATGGTACGTGGACATCACGGTTACTTGGCTAATCTTAGAGTGGAACCCGAGTTACTCTCTAAGATCAAGGAAGCTTAGAAGGATGATGGTGAAATATGGGCGATAATTCAGAATTTGGAGAAGCAGACCGAATTTCGAGTAGATGCAGATGGTATCTTATGGCAGGGCACGAGACTTTGTGTTCCTGAATGACCAAGAACTCCAGGAAGCATTGTTAGCTGAGGCTCATAGCTCCCTATTCTCTATCCATCCTGGTTCGACCAAGATGTACCATGACATCAAGTAGTACTTTTGGTGGAGTGGGATGAAACAGGATGTTGCTACTTACTTCTCCAAATGTCATACCTGCCAGCAGGTTAAGATCGAGCATCAGCGGTCTGGCGGTCTTCTTCAACCGTTAGATATTATAGAGTGGAAGTGGGACAAAATCACCATGGATTTTGTTACTGGTCTTCCGTCGACAAAGAAGAAGCACGATGCAATTTGGGTTATCGGTGATCGACTTACCAAATCAGCTCATTTCTTACTGATCTGCAAGGAAGATTTGGTCAGTAAACTCGCCGATACATAGAGAAGGGAGATCATGAGGCTTCACGGTGCTCCATCCAGCATCGTCTCAGACAGAGATCCTCGGTTCCCTTCGTGATTTTGGCAAAGTCTGCAGAAAGCTTGGTGTACAAAAACTTAAGCTTAGCACAACTTTTCATCCTCAAACAGACGGGCAGTCGGAGCGAACGATTCAGACATTAAAGACATGTTGAGGTCATGTGCGTTGGAATGGATGGATGATTGGGACGATTATATCTGTTTGGTGGAGTTTGCATAAAACAACAGTTGGCACGCAAGTATCAAGTGTGCTCCTTTCGAGATGTTGTATGGCAGAAAGTGTCGCGCCCCAAGCTGCTGGGATCAGGTTGGTGAGCGAACACTTGAAGGACCAGAAATGATAGAGCTGACTAATGAGAAGGTCGCAGTAGCTAAGCAGAAACTGCAAGAAGCACGGTCATGTAAGAAGAGTTACGCAGACAAGCATCGTAGGGACTTACATTTTAACGTAGGAGATCACGTTTTCCTTAAGGTTTCGCCGACACAAGGTGTTAGACGTTTTGGAATCAAAGGGAAGCTCAGTCCTTGATTTATCGGACCGTTTGATGTCATTGAACGAGTCGGTGAAGTATCTTACCGTTTAGCGTTACCTCCGCAGCTTTCCCATGTTCACAATGTGTTTCATGTGTCCTTACTCAGAGGGTACAAGTATCATCCCCTTCACATGGTTCAGTATCCACTGGAACAGATTCGTGAAGATCTCACTTTCATAGAAGAACCCGAACGAGTTCTGACAGACAAGAACGAGTGATGAGAAGGAAGACGATTCCATTCGTCAAAATCCTTTGGAGGGATCATACCGAGCGGGAAGCCACTTGGGAAACAGAGGAGTCTACCCGGGCTTCTTACCCTCATTTCATATTTTGAACTCGGGTATGTTCTTCTTTTCCAGTTTACTTTATCTATAATTCGGGGACGAATTATTCTTTTTAGGGGGGGAGAGTTGTAAAACCCGCATGCTTTTACCATGAATAGTACCCTTATGATCGTACGTACATAATTAGAACTTTCCTTTTATAGCATGTGTACATTTCATGAACAAGAATTACAAGTATTATGTATGTGTTATAACACGATAAGTATTTATTACGTATTAAGACATGATAACTATTTCAATAATAATTATAATCACGAACATACGAACATGAAATCATGAACGTAAATAATCACGAGCTTAGTATTACGTATGTATGTATATTTATTAAGATCATGAATAAATATAATAAGACACGAACAATAACTATTTTAATCACGTAAAACACGAACACGAGAACAAGTATAATATTAGACATGAGAAAATGTATGGGTTACCCCATGTGGGCCCATATACCCGCGGCTAGACACAAAGACAAGGGTCAAGCCCATTGATTTTTACTAAACAAGAAAAAAGGAAAAACTATTTTCATAATTACAAGAATTAGAAAACAAGAAAAAACCTAAAAATCTTTTCTCTCCTTCTTGTCTCCTTTGGCCGTCGGGTATAACACACACCAAGGGTGTGTTTGGTTGATTTTTGGTGATTGATTTATTGCAAGGGTGTTAGTGTGTTCGTTCTCCTTTGATTCACATAATCGGTAAACCCTAAAACCCCTTTCTTTTTATTGTTTTGATTAATTGATCACATTAAATCATGAGTTATTTAATAACAAGTTAATAATCATGTAATTAAACATGGGGGGTAAAATAAATCATGGTTAAGGGGTGTTTGTTTTGGCCGACGCAAGAAACCGAGCCCCAAGGGGGTCTCGGCTTGTTTTGTTTCGCACCAACCGAGACCTCAAGTTCTCGGTGTGGTGTCTTGTGTCTCGGCAGCATGAGAAAAGGGAACCCCGACCTCGGTCGGGGTATGTTTTGGCTCGGGTGTGTCTCGGCTAGAACAATAACTACCACCGGCTTATCCCGGTGGCTAAATAAGGGAAGCAGGGGGAACCCCTAGCCACGGCAGCAAGGGGAACCACCGGCTAGCCGGTGGGAACTTTTGCTAGCCGGCGGCTAGTCTTGACCAAGGGTGCATTTGTGACCGGTTCACGGGATTCATAAATACGGTTCACGACATGATAGAGTAAAACACGGGTTCGGTTCTTGGGTTGTTTTTACAAGGTTAATTATTTTTACAAGTTCATTTTTAAAAGAATTAAATTAAATTAATTAAAACATGTACATGATTAATTTAATTTATACATGACTTAGGTTATTAATATTAGTATTAATACATGAATTTATACCTAAGTAATTATCATTCTAATTAGACTATATAATTAATTAAATATTAAAATCATGACTTATAATTAATTAATTTACATGACTTAGGTTATATTAGTAATAGATAATAATACATGTTTTAACCTAAGTATTTTACCTTTATTTAATTAAATTGATAGGAGTGAAAACACCCATCCTTTTACCTCTTAAATATAATAATAACCAAGCCAAAACGTGTATTTTATGTCGTAAATGTCGGAATTATGTGTGGTTTGTGTTTTTGTTGTGATTTAGGACCAAAACATGAAAAGGGAAGAAAACATGGGCTTTCACGGGCTTTTATCAAAGAAAAAGACAAAAGACGAAGTCGAAAGATCAAGAGTGCAAAAAGAACGGAAGTCCAAGGCCTATACTGAAGATTTATCGAAGAAAAGTCTAAAGACAGAAGTTTAATAAAAGCCGAAGAACTCAAGTCTAAATTATTGAAGAAATTACAAGACAAGTTCAAATAATCCCGAGATAAAGTCTAAAAAGTTGAAGAATTTACAAGACGAAAAGACGAGAAAGAAAGAAAGAAGGAAGCAACACATGCTTAACCTCCCTAATAACTATAAATACCCTCCTAATGACACATTAGGAGGTGTTGACTATCGTGACAAAATTGTTCATTTTAATTACTTGCACTTTCTTAATGTTCTTTACATAATTGCACCTTTAATTTCTTGTCTTGCACCTTAAATTTGTAAGCTTTTAATTCTTGCTTTTACTTTTATTGTTGAATCTTAATTTTAATCAAGTTCTTAATTAATCTCTCATTCTATCTTTCTTGTTTTGATTTAATCTTTGTGCTTATTATCTTATTGTCATGCTTATTTGATTAATTGTCATGTTTTTTATGTTTATGATTGTGTTAGCTTATTGATTTTATAGCTTATTATGTTTTTCTTAAATTTAATTAAGTGCTTATTAGTTATTTTTATAAAAATTTGATTTTAAATATTTTAAATATTTAGTGCTTTTAAAAGTTTTCAAATTTTGGTTTAATAGCTTTTTCTTAAAATTAAATTGGTTAAGTTTTTAGATAAATGCTTATTAGTTTTAGCTTAATTTTAGTTTTGCTTATTTGCTAAACTTGTGCTTATCCGGGTTATTTCATAACCCTAACATTCTGTATAAGCTCCAAGACTGGATTCGAATAGCAGTGCCTTCATCATTTATTCCGGATATAGACCTGGAGGGGAATTCCGGATAAGCAGTCTTTGCAAATTCCGGATAAAGCTTCAAAGTCACACATTCCGGATAAGGGATATTAGGTATTACGGATAAGGAACTCAACAAATTCCGGATAAGAGAAAGAAGATCCAATTTAGGGTAAGTATCCGGAATTTATTCCAGATTGTGACGTCTTGTGGGAATTCCGGATAAGGTTTCGGTTTGGTATTCCGGATAAGCTGTTGTAAGGATTCCGGATAATCTGTTGGGAAGTTATTCCGGATAAGGACTCGGAAAACATTCTGGATAGTGTTCAGATCTTCAGATTCCGGATAAGGAGTATAACTCCATTTTCCGGATAAGCAATCAGGACTCGGATTCCGGATAACCCTTAGAAGGAGATTCCGGATAAAGGGAGTGTGTTTATTCCGGATAAGCTTTGGAATTCTTGGATTCCGGATAGTGTAAGGATTCAGATTGCGGATAAGGGTGACAGCCTTATTCCGGATAAGCAGCTTGTTGGGTTTTCCGAATAGTGACAATATTTTGGATTCCGACTCAGGTTTTGTTTATCCTCTGTTTACTTTTCAAGAATTTATTTTTCCCGCCATTTTTCTTTAAGTGTTATTTTAATTGTTTTGCTTTATTTTAAATTTCAAGCTTGTATTTTTATTACATTATCAAATTTACTTTTCGTCAAGTTTTAATTTTTGTCTTTTAATTAATTACCTTTTAAAGTTTTAATTTTTGCACCAATTACTTTTTAATTAGTTTTAGATTAAATTACCGTCATTTACTTTAAAGTTTTGCAATTTACTTTACTACAACGACCAATATATTCTTTTCACCAAAAGACGACTGAGTCGCACTGTTAACTATTATCAATTCGAAAAGACTGGAACAACGATATTTTTAACTGACTAAAAATTAGCTATTAAATGGCGCCGCTACCGGCTCTTTTCGTAAAGATTAACGGTTTTCTGTGAGAGACGCGTTGAATTTTGGGATCCGTTCACTCGTGAACGTTATTTTTTTTGCTCAAAAATTTTCAAAAAAATCCATAAAAATTAAAAAATATCAAAAATCCAAAAAGATTTTTATTTTTATTTTTACAGGTACATATATATTCTTTATTTCTTTGGTATCTTTTTCTTTTGCTTTTACAGGTGTATGCGTACTAGATCTTCAACTTATTCTGAGCCCGAGACTCGTGAAGATTTAGATATGGATGGTGTAAACAACAACAATAACCCACCGCACCTCAACAATAATAATAACAACAATGTTCCCCCACCCGATCTTCGAACAAGGGAGGAGCTTTGTCAACCAACCATGAATGGACGAGGAGGACCGATTGCTCTGATGCAAATCACGACTCCAGAGTTTTCGTTGAAGCATCAGATGATCCAACAAGTCCAAAACACTTGTCCATTTCGCGGATTGCCGGATGATGATGCCAACAAACACCTAGACAAGTTCATTACCGTTACTTGATATGTGTGTAAACACACATCTTTTCTACCACTTAATTACGATAATAACCGGACCAAAACGTGTACTTTATGTCTTTTATGTCAGAATTATGTGTGGTTTGTGTTTTTGTTGTGATCTAGGACGAAAAGGTGAAAAGTGGAGAAAACACGGGAATTCACGGGCATTTACGGACTTTTATTGAAGAAAAAGATGAAAGACAGAGTCAAGAAGTCAAGAGTGCAAAAAGAACGGAAGTCGAAGACCAATTCTGAAGATTTATCGAAGAAAAAGTCAAAAGACGGAAGTTTACTTAAAGTCGAGGAACTCAAGTCTTATTTATCGAAGAATTTAAAAGACGAGTCCAAAGAAATCCCAAGCCCAAAAGTCATCAAATTCCAAGATTAACAAAAAGATTAAGAAGGAAGGACTTAAGGGCGCAATTAAGAAGAAAGGAAGGAGGGGAGGAAGCTTCCTCTAACCATCCCCCTAATCACCTATAAATACTTCCCTTTTTCATTCATTTGTTCTTATTGACTAATCGTGACAATTAGTTCTTCCACCTTTACTTTTATGCACATTTAATTACTTGCACCTTTATTTACTTGCACCTTTAATTACATGTCTTGCACCTTTAATACCTTTAATTTCAAGTAAGTGTTTCTTTTAATTCTTGCACCTTTACTTTACCTTGTTGATCTCATTCTACCTTTCTTTAATCTTTGCTTTATATGCTTTTTGTCTTGTTTATTTGTTTAAAGATTACATTTTTATGCTTTTGATTGTTTTAAATCATTGATTTTCATAGCTTATTTTGTTTATTTTCAAGTTTATATAGTTTTTATAAAAGTTATTTTTATATAAAAGTTTGTTTTTCGTAAAGCTTATTCATTTCGTGTTTTAAAAGTCTTTAAATTTCTGTTTATTAGCTTTTCTTTAATCGGTTTGCTTTAGGAATTTCGTCTTGTGCTTATTAGGATAGTAGCTTATTTACTTAGCTTATTTTCCATTCTTTCCTTCGTATTCCGATTGGTGAAATCGGAAAGGGGTTTTACATTCCGACCATAGCACTTTGGCTTGGTCGGAAAAGGGTTTTAATATTCCTAACTGTTTTACGATTGGTGGATAAGTTGGTATTCCGATCAGAGCAAGGTAAGTGGGTATTCCAATCTGGTCTAGTGACAGATATTCCGATTGGTACTTCACTCCTCATTCCGATCGAGGTGCGTGTTTGGACATTCCGATCAGGTAAGGTGACATATTCCGATCAGTGGGTTCCGATCAGCATTCCGACCAAGTCTATCCCATATTCCGATCAGAGGTTAGTTTATATTTCGATCAAGGTTTGTCTGGATATTCCGATCTGGGGTAAGTGACATATTCCGTTTGGTTTTCCGATCAATATTCCGATTTGGGTGTAAGCTAACATTCCGATCAAGGTAAGATCGGAATATATTCCGATTAGAGTTATTTTTCTTGTTTTGTCTTGTTTAATTTTTACGTTATCATTTTAATACTTGTCTAATTTTAATTTTCGTCACGCTTTTATTTTAAGTCATTTAATTTAATTTACTTTTCAAAGTTTTTAAATATCGCACCTTTCGTTTAATTAGACTTAGATTTATTTTCACGCATTTTATTTTAACGCCATTTACATTTTCGTCTTTGCACATTTAAATTTAAAATCAACCAAAAATATTTGTTTTACCAAATTCAACTGAGTCGTAGTTTAAGCCGGGAATCAATTCGTTAAGATATCGAGACTTGAACTTTAACTTTTATACGGGTGTCAAAAGCCCAATATTAAATGGCGCCGCTGCCGGCTCTTTTCGTAAAGATTAACGGTTTTATGTGAGAGACGCGTTGCTTTTTGGGATCCGTTCACTTGTGAGCGTTATTTTTCTTGCATAAAATATTCAAAAAACCCATAAAAATTAAAAATTGATAAAAATACATCAAAATTAAATATTTCAAAAATCCAAAAAGATTTTATCTGTATCGTGTATATATATTGTCTTTGTGTTTGGTTTTGTTTTCTTTTGCATTTTCAGGTGTATGCGTACTAGATCTTCTAATTATCAAGAGCCCGAGACTCAAAAAGATTTAGCTATGTCAGGTGTAAACAACAATAATCCACCGCACCTTAATAATAACAACAATGTTCTTCCACAGCCCGATCCTCGGACCATGGAGGAACTTTGTCAACCTATAATGTTTGGACGAGGAGGACCGATTGCGCCGATGCAAATCAACTCTCCTGAGTTTTCGTTGAAGCACCACATGATTCAGCAAGTGCAGACTAACCCATTCCGTGGATTGCCTGATGATGATGCCAACAAACACCTCGACAAGTTCATTACAATCACCCAAAGCATGAAGTTGGCTGGTGCCACAATGGATCAACTTCGCCTACAACTCTTCCCACATACTTTATTACATCATGCCGAGAAATGGTTTGATCGTCTCCCGAAGAATTCTATTCACACTTGGGATGACATGACTCAACGCTTTTTGTCACGCTACTTTCCACCATCCATGGTCACGAGCCTTCGCAATCAAATCAGCGGTTTCATGCAAGATCCTGATGAATCTCTTTTTGATGCTTGGGAGAGATATAATGTCTTGATCGATAGATGTCCAAACCACAACATGCTACCCGTCACCTTAATAGATACTTTCTACAATGGTTTGACTTTTCGTGATCGTGATACGATTAATGCAGCCGCCGGTGGCACATTTATGAAAAGGAGACCCGAGGAGTGTAGAGAGTTAATTGAGAACATGACTACTCACCACAAAAACTGGGATTCCTCTGCTTCTTCAAGGAACAATCCGTGAGTCAATGTTTCTTCCACTTCAGTAAACCCTGATATGACCGAACTCACCCGTGTGCTGACTGAAATGAGCAGAAGTATGCAACTCTTGGCTTCAAACCAACAACAACAACAAGTTAAAGCTGTTTCTACTCCTTGTGAAACATGCGGCGGTCCACACCCATACACCGATTGTCCTTCGACACAAGGAAATCCGGAAAATGTGTATGCAGCTTATGGTAATTATTCACCGGAAAATTACCAAGCTCGACCTCAAGGGGATAGAAATTTGTTGAGTTACCGGTCCAACAACTACCTTTCACCCGGTTTTTCTCCTCAAAACCAAAACCCCGCCAACAACTACAATAGAAGCAACCAAATCCCACCAAGAGCTTCTAATCCTTATCACCCACCCGCCCAACAAACCCCACCCGTTAACCACGATGTTGAAGCCATCATGAGAACCCAAGGTGAGCAAATCAAGAATCTGCAGAGCCAAATTATCAATATTAAAGGAGATATTACCAAGCAAGGAAATGCGATAAGATCCGAGCTTCGAGATAATATTCAATCCTCCTTCAGCAATCAAACCAATGATTTGAAAAATATGCTTGTTAGTTTCTTGCCCGCCGCTCAACCTTCTTCTTCGAGTTCTCTACCTTCAAACACCGTCACTAATCCGCGAGCCAATGTGAGTGCTATTACTACTCGTAGTGGAGTCACCATCGTAGGACCACCAATCCCACCACCATCATCTACACCTCCTCCACCACCATTTATCCCTACTCCTCCTACACCTAGTATTAGTGACCCATTACCGTCTCCGCCTCGACGTGACGATGTTCCCACGAATGACCCTTCAACATCTCAACCTTTACCTACACCTGCACCTTCACCACCCAAACCCAATATCCCTTATCCCTCTCGTTTAGGCAAGACCAAAATGCTAACCAAGGAGGACTTCGAAGTGACACGCTATGTGAAGATGATTTCTCAAATGAACTTCAACATTAGCTTTCTTGAAGCACTTGTCCACATGCCCAAATTTGTTAAAGCATTTAAGGAATTGCTTAACAAGAAGGAGAAGCTGATTGAACTCGCCAACACACGATTAAATGAAAACTGCTCTGCAGTTATTCTTAAAGAACTTCCGAAAAAGCTTGGAGATCCCGGTCGTTTCGTGTTGCCTTGAGTGTTTAACAAAACTGAAGAATTTACTGCCCTTGCTGATCTCGGGGCCAGTATTAATTTGATGCCTTTGAGTGTTTGGAAAACACTATTATTACCCGACCTCACTCCAACAAAGATGACTCTTGAACTTGCAAATCGCACTCTCGCTTACCCCGTTGGTATATCTGAAGACGTGTTCATCAAAGTTGGCACATTTACTTTCCCGGTCGATTTCGTCGTTGTTGATTATGAAATGGACCCTCGTATTCCTTTAATACTTGGTCGGCCATTCTTGAGAACCGGACGAGCTTTAGTGGATGTGGCCGAAGGTGAGTTAATCTTAAGAGTCGGGGATGATGCACAAGTTTTTAAAATGGGGAAGCTTACAAGTACAACCTTTGGAGGCCGAGAATCAGTGAATATGATTAATGTGCATGATGACTTCGTTGTCTACAACAATCCTCTATTCGACTCTTGCATCGATAATCCACTTTTTCATGATGATGTGGATGATTCTCTCCCTACCTTGGAACCTTCTCCCATTTATGATTCTCCACCGGTCTTTGATGCTTATGATGATGATTCTAGCTCAGACTCAGATGATTATGATGACCTTACTTCTGAGTATCCCGATCTGCCCACGAATGATGATTTCGATGAGGCTGATACTCTCTCGAGCGATTCTTCACGTGATGAAGATCCTCCGCCATCACTCGATCCTACTTTGGACGATTACTCATTTGAGGAAGATTTCTCTACGTTTCTCAACACTTACTTCCCTCATGAGAGTGATGCTCCTCCTTATGACTTTGAAGATTATCGTCTTGATCCTACTTTGGATTTGAAGCACATTCTTTCAAAGGAGAATAAACCGGTCGACACCAATACCCGCAACACATATGATTTAACACCTCTTTGTCCCCCTTCTGAGGACGAGGTTGTGCTTCTTCGCGGATCTTCTTCCCATTCTGCTGAGCCTGGGTGCTATTTTCCCTTAAAGGTAAAGGTGTTGGACCCCGATATTGATATTCTACAGCCATCTCAGTATCCACCTGATAAAATAAAAGGAAAAATCTTTGGAACTTATGGAAATCTGCTTGCCCCACTTCAACATTGCTTCCACCATGCTCCATCGCTGCTTAAGGGAACCTTGCCTACTCTTCTTTGGCTTGCCTTGTTCGCCTTAAGCTTGTGCTTATTGATGGACAAAAACTATGTCTTTGATCCTGGAGGATATGTTTCATGCTTCTTCCGTTGATGATCAAGGTCGAGTCAGGCTAACGACTCGGTTAACAAAAATCAAGCGCTTCTTGGGAGGCAACCCATGCATCTATCTTTTCGCTTTCTTTATCATAAGTGTAAGGGGAGACCCGTTGGTGTTTGCCCTCCCCTCTCTTCTACTAATCAGGGATTTGAGCCTCAATGATCCACTCTTGAAGATTCTTGACGACCCGTGATTCCGTGTTCACTTCTTCCCGGTTCTATCCTAAACTCTTTTCGATTCACTATTTTATATTTTCTCAATATTAAAATAGGAATCTCTTTAGTTGTCTCTTCCTTAGCGAGATTTAAACAAAGTGCACAATGTCCTAAGTGTAGGGGAGTTTACTCCCACATGCTTAAACATTTAGGACAATGTTTATGTTAAGTGTAGGGGGGACTTCTATCGAAGTTAAGTGGTCTTTTCCTTGTATTTGTCCTCATTTTAACCGGAAAATCAATTTTTCGACATTTTTCAAAATTTTTGATCTATTTTGGCCTATTAGTTTTGCCCTTTGTATAGTTATTTTTCTTTCTTTGCTAGAATAAATCTTAATAAAGTGGTTTTAATTTTCAAACGTTGTGAATCATTAGACTCAGCCCGAGTTTACTTATCTAAGTTACTCTAGCTAGTATCCTTAACGTGTTTAAGTCAAGTTTTGCTAGGCTTTTATATAGGGAGCTATAAAACGCGAAAGTCTTAACTCTCACGGGTTAAGGACAAGAACTTTTCGCAAGTTCCTATAATTGATCCTAGAGAGTCGTTTATCAAGGGAACTTTAAAACGCGATTTCTAAACTTGAAAAAGTCTAAGAATTTGCAAGATCCTATAGGCGACTCGAAAACCCAAAACTTTGATTTAATAGGCTAAGCATCCACGAGTCTCATTCCTTGAGATTTTAAACTGTGGAGAACGAGAGATGATAGAGCCAATTATAAGTCCGGTATTCTTTCGTGAATTTATGTGAGTTAGTTATGAGCCTATTCTCCCATCGCTAGCTAAATAATTTATCTGCTAATAAATAAGGTTGTACGATTTGAAAAGTTACTTAGCTTCTAGCCCAAGATCGTTTAAAAGTTGCTCGGTATGGATTAGAGTTCATAGCCAATGCATAACTTATTGAAGCGGGATGCGAAGATTGGCGAGTCCAAAAAGGCCCTAACAAGGCATGAGGGCTATATTTTGATGCTAAAGATCCAAAGTGATGTGAAGAATCATTTATCGAAAATCAATATGAAGGATCGAGACACACGACGAAAAGCAAAAACTCCCCAAAAGTCATGGAGAAGTGTATCCGAAAAGACCCTAACAAGGTATGAGGATAAATAGATCCAAGTCATAAAAGGAGGCGGATCGTTGTATATCAAAGTCCAAAATAAAGATTGGAGAAAAATGAAGAAGTCGTGGTCCAAGTATGAATCTCTCAAAACTTCAAGTGAAGAAATTCCTATATGAAGAGAAGACCATTATTTCATGAACGTCTCTCAAGGTTTGAAGTATGAAGTCGCTGCCAAATATGGGTCCGAGAAAGGTCTCAAATCGCGAAGCGAGTTATGCCAAGATATGAACTTTATGAGGTCCCGAGAAGCAGTTTTAAAAGATTTTGTCCTTTAGCTAACTATTGATTAAATCGTTCACTTTATTTTCGGCCTAATAAACTATCGAAATAAGTAAAAAATGCATCCTCGTGATCATTCAAGACGAAAATAAAATATAAGAGATACACCTAGGAATAAGGGAGTCTAAGTGAGTAATTGGCCCACATGAGTTCGTGTTAGTTTACTAACTTATAATAACAATGATCTCGTTTTTAAGCTTGGTTTGGAGAAAGTGAAAACTTGAGGATGATGATTATTCATGACATTTCCAAAACTCAAGGTATGCTTTTTGATTTCTTTACTTTTAATGTTTATAGTTTTCTATCTCTTTAATAAAGGCCACCGTGTATTGATTATGATGAAAAATTTAAACGTGCTTTGTAACTAATGCATTACATGAGGACATTGCAATGGTCAAGTGTAGGGGATTTGATATGTGTGTAAACACACATCTTTTCTACCACTTAATTACAATAATAACAGGACCAAAACGTGTACTTTATGTCTTTTATGTCGGAATTATGCGTGGTTTGTGTTTTTGTTGTGATCTAGGACGAAAAGGTGAAAAGTGGAGAAAACACGGGAATTCACGGGCATTTACGGACTTTTATTGAAGAAAAAGATGAAAGACGGAGTCAAGAAGTCAAGAGTGCAAAAAGAACGGAAGTCCAAGACCAATTCTGAAGATTTATCGAAGAAAAAGTCAAAAGACGGAAGTTTACTTAAAGCCGAGGAACTCAAGTCTTATTTATCGAAGAATTTAAAAGACGAGTCCAAAGAAATCCCAAGCCCAAAAGTCATCAAATTCCAAGATTAACAAAAAGATTAAGAAGGAAGGACTTAAGGGCGCAATTAAGAAGAAAGGAAGGAGGGGAGGAAGCTTCCTCTAACCATCCCCCTAATCACCTATAAATACTTCCCATTTTCATTCATTTGTTCTTGTTGACTAATCGTGACAATTAGTTCTTCCACCTTTACTTTTATGCACATTTAATTACTTGCACCTTTATTTACTTGCACCTTTAATTACATGTCTTGCACCTTTAATACCTTTAATTTCAAGTAAGTGTTTCTTTTAATTCTTGCACCTTTACTTTACCTTGTTGATCTCATTCTACCTTTCTTTAATCTTTGCTTTATATGCTTTTTGTCTTGTTTATTTGTTTAAAGATTACATTTTTATGCTTTTGATTGTTTTAAATCATTGATTTTCATAGCTTATTTTGTTTATTTTCAAGTTTATATAGTTTTTATAAAAGTTATTTTTATATAAAAGTTTGTTTTTCGTAAAGCTTATTCATTTCGTGTTTTAAAAGTCTTTAAATTTATGTTTATTAGCTTTTCTATAATCGGTTTGCTTTAGGAATTTCGTCTTGTGCTTATTAGGATAGTAGCTTATTTACTTAGCTTATTTTCCATTCTTTCCTTCGTATTCCGATTGGTGAAATCGGAAAGGGGTTTTACATTCCGACCATAGCACTTTGGCTTGGTCGGAAAAGGGTTTTAATATTCCTAACTGTTTTCCGATTGGTGGATAAGTTGGTATTCCGATCAGAGCAAGGTAAGTGGGTATTCCGATCTGGTCTAGTGACAGATATTCCGATTGGTACTTCACTCCTCATTCCGATCGAGGTGCGTGTTTGGACATTCCGATCAAGTAAGGTGACATATTCCGATCAGTGGGTTCCGATCAGCATTCCGACCAAGTCTATCCCATATTCCGATCAGAGGTTAGTTTATATTCCGACCAAGGTTTGTCTGGATATTCCGATCTGGGGTAAGTGACATATTCCGATTGGTTTTCCGATCAATATTCCGATTTGGGTGTAAGCTAACATTCCAATCAAGGTAAGATCGAAATATATTCCGGTTAGAGTTATTTTTCTTGTTTTGTCTTGTTTAATTTTTACGTTATCATTTTAATACTTTTCTAATTTTAATTTCCGTCACGCTTTTATTTTAAGTCATTTAATTTAATTTACTTTTCAAAGTTTTTAAATATCGCACCTTTCGTTTAATTAGACTTAGATTTATTTTCACGCACTTTTATTTTAACGCCATTTACATTTTCGTCTTTGCACATTTAAATTTAAAATCAACCAAAAATATTTGTTTTACCAAATTCAATTGAGTCGTACTTTAAGCCGGGAATCAATTCGTTAAGATATCGAGACTTGAACTTTAATTTTTATACGGGTGTCAAAAGCCCAATATTATTACTGAAAGCATGAAGTTGCCTGGGGTTACTATGGATTTTCTTCGCCTTCACCTTGTTCCACACACCCTATCCCACCATGCCGAAAAATGGTTTGGTCGTCTTCCGAAGAATTCAATTCATACTTGGGATGAGATGACTCAACTCTTTTTGTCGCGCTACTTTCCACCATCCATGGTCACGAGCCTTCGGAATCAAATTAGTGGATTTACACAAGAACCTGATTAATCACTTTTTGATGCTTGGGAACGATATAATGTTTTGATCGATCGATGTCCAAACCACAACATGCTCCTCGTCACCTTAATTGATACTTTCTACAGCGGTTTAACTTTTCGTCATCGTGATACGATTAATGCAGCCGCCGGTGACACATTTATGAAAAGAAGACCCGAGGAGTGTAGAGAGCTTATAGAGAACATGACTACTCATCACAAAAAATGGGATTCATCCGCATCTTTAAGGAATAACCCGAGAGTCAATGTTTCTTCTACTTCTTCAAACCCTGATATCACCGAATTGACCCGCGCAATGGTCGAAATGAGCAAAAACATGCAACTTTTGGCTACAAATCAACAACAACAAGTTAAAACTGTAGCACTTTCTTGTGAGACTTGCGGCAGTCCTCACTGATACACTGATTGTCCTTCTACTCATGACAATCCGGAAAACGTGTATGCGGCTTATGGTAACTATTCAACGGAAAATTACCAAGCCCGACCTCAAGGTGATCGTAACTTGCTAAGTTACCGTTCTAACAACTTTCTTTCACCCGGTTTTTCTCCTCAAAACCACAACCCCAACAACTTTAATAGAAGAAACCCAAACCCACCTCGAGCTTTTAATCATTATCACCCACCCGCTCAACAAGCACCACCCATTAATCAGGATGTTGAAGCTTTAATGAGGACCCAAGGAGAGCAAATTAAGAATCTGTAAAGCCAAATTATCAACTTGAAAGGGGATATCACTAAGCAAGGGAATGATATTAGATCCGAGCTTTGACATGATATACAAACCTCTTTTAGAACTCAAACAAATGATTTGAAGAATATGCTGGCTAGTTTCTTACCAACTACTCAACCCTCTACTTCGGGCTCTCTTCCTTCAACTACTGTCACCAACCCAAGAGTGAATGTGAGTGCTATTACTACACGCAGTGGAGCTACGTTAGTAGGACCATCTACCCCTCCCCCAGTTACTCCATCTACACCTCCTCCACCACCATTTATCCCTCCTACTCCCACGCCTAGTATTAGTTCTCCATTACCGTCTCCACCTATGCACGAAGTACCCAAGAAGAACCCTTCACCAACCCCACCTTCCACCATTAAACCTTCAACATCTCAACCTTTACCTGCTACACCTTCCACCTATAAACCCAATATTCCTTATCCTTCTCTCTTAGACAAGGCCAAATTGCAAACCAAGGATGACATTCAAGTGTCAAACTATTTGAAGAAGATTTCTGGGTTGACCATCACCTTTAGCCTTGTTGAATCTCTTGCACAAATGCCTAAATTTGTTAAGATGTTTAAGGAAATGCTTAATAAGAAGGAGAAGATGGCCGAGTTTGTTAATACTCGATTGAATGAAAACTGTTCTACAGTCCTTCTTAAGAACTTCCGGAAAAACTTGGAGATCCCGGTCGTTTTGTGCTACCATGTACTTTTAACCAAACCGAAGAATTTACTGCCTTAGCCGATCTAGGGGCAAGTATAAATATGATGCCTTTAAGTGTTTGGAAAAAGTTATCATTACCCGATCTTACTCCAACAAAGATGACTCTTGAGCTAGCAAATCGCACTCTCGTTTACCCCGTTGGTATTGCCGAAGATGTGTTTATTAAAGTTGGACCTTCACTTTTCCGGTCGACTTTGTTGTTGTTGATTATGAAATGGACCCTCGTATTCCGTTAATACTTGGTCGGCCATTCTTGAGAACCGGAAAACCTCTAGTTGATATTGCAGAAGGTGAGCTCATTTTAAGAGTAGGGAATGAAGCACAAGTATTTAAATTGGGGAAGATCACAACCAAACCCAATGGAAGAGAGTCAGCGAATATGATAATCCTCTATTCGATTCGATTCTTGCTATGATAATCCACTCTTCCAAGATGATGTGGATGATTCTCTATTTAATTTAGATCCTCCACCAATTCATGAGTATCCACCGATGTATGATGACTACGATGATGATTCGAGTTCTGATATGGATGATTATAATGATTTTACTTCTGAGTATCCAGACATGCCCACTTATGATTATTTTGATGAATCTGATACTCTCTCGAGTGATTCTTCTCATGATGACCTTACTCCTACTTTTGATGAAGATCCTCCACCAACCATGCTTGATCCTACTTTGGACGACTACTCATTTGAGGAAGACTTTGCTACTTTTCTCAACACTTACTTCCCAATTTAGAGTGATGCTCCTCCTTTGGACTTTGATGATTATGGTCTTTATCCTTCTTTGGAAGTGAAGAAACCCGCTTCAGAAGAGAAGAAGCCGGCTGATACCGATATCCGCAGCACTTATGTCTTGACACCTCTCTATCCACCTTCTGAGGATGAGATTGTGCGATTTATGAGCGGATCCTATTCGAGGTCCACTGAGCCTGAGTGTTATTTTCCCCTATAGGAAAAGGTGTTCTATCCCGGTATTGCAATTTTTAAGACATCTCAGTATCCATCTGATGAAATAAAAGGAAAGATTTTTGGAACTTATGGAGATATGCTTGCACCTCATCCCACTCTCTACCACCGTGCTCAATCTCTGCTTAAGGGAACCTTGCCTACTCTTCTTTGGCTTGCCTTGTTCGCCCTAAGCTTGTGCTATTTGATGGATGAAAACCATGTATTGGATCCCGTTGGATGTTCTTTAAGCTTCTTCCTATGCTAATCAAAGTCGAGTCAGGCTCACGACTTGTTGAACAAAAACAAGCGCTTCTCGGGAGGCAACCCGCAGTATCTATCCTTTTTATTCTGTTTTTATAATAAGTGTAGGGGGAGACCCTAGTATGTGTTTGGAGTTTTCTTTCTTATCATGTGTGCAGGGATTCGAGCTTTCAAAGATCCATTCTTGATGACTTTTGACGATCCGTGATTCCGTGTTCCCGTCTTCCCGGTTCTATCCTACACTCTTTTGATTCTCTATTTTATATTCTTAAATAATAAAATAGGAATTACTTTAGTTGTCTCTTCCTTAGCAAGATTTAAACAACGTGCACAATGTCCTAAGTATAGGGGAGTTTACTCCCACATGCTTAAACATTGAGGACAATGTTTATATTTAGTGTAGGGGGGACTCCTATCGAACTTAAGTGGCCTTTTCCTTGTATTTGTCCTCATTTTAACCGGAAAATTGATTTTTCGACATTTTTCAAAACTTTTGATCTATTTTGGCCTTGTAGTTTTTCCTTTGTTATAGTTATTTTATTTCTTTGCTAGAATAAATTTTTAATAAAGTGGTTTTAATTTTTAAACGTTGTGAATCTTTTGACTCAAGCCGAGTTTACTTATCCAAGTTTACTCTAGCTAGTATCCTTAACGTGTTTAAGTCAAGTTTTGCTAGGCTTTTATATAGGTAACTTTAAAACGTGAAAGTCTTAACTCTTACGGGTGAAGAACAAGAACTTTTCGCAAGTTCCTATAATTGATCCTAGAAAGTCGTTTATCAAGGGAACTTTAAAGTGCGATTTCTAAACTTGAAAAAGTCTAAGAATTTGCAAGATCCTATAGATGACTTGAAAACCCAAAACTTTGATTTAATTGGCTAAGCATCCACGAATCTCATTCCTTGAGATTTTAAATTGTGGAGAACGATAGATGATAGAGTCAATTATAAGTTTGGTATTCTTTCATGAAATTATGTGAGTTAATTATGAGCTTTTTCTCCCATCGCTTGTTAATAAATTTATTTGCAATAAGTAAGGTTGTACGATTTGAAAAGTTACTTAGCTTCTAGCGCAAGATCGTTTAAAAGTTTCTCGGTATTAATTAGAGTTCATATCTAAGGCATAACTTATTGAAGCGGGATGCGAAGATTGGCGAGTCCGAAAAGGCCCTAACAAGGCATGAGGGCTATATTTTGTTGCTAAAGATCCCAAGTGATGTGAAGAATCATTTATCAAAAATCAATATGAAGGATCGAGACACACGACGAAAAGCAAATACTCTCGTAAAGATCATGGAGAAGTCTATCCAAAAAG
This sequence comes from Glebionis coronaria, assembly GCA_025667525.1. Lineage (NCBI taxonomy): Eukaryota > Viridiplantae > Streptophyta > Magnoliopsida > Asterales > Asteraceae > Glebionis > Glebionis coronaria. The sequence continues at coordinate 119,515,709 of CM046882.1, read as the reverse complement.
GCCCTAACAAGGTATGAGGATAAATAGATCCAAGTCCTAAAAGGAGGAGGATCGTTGTATATCAAAATCCCAAATAAAGATTGGAGAAAAATGAGGAAGTCGTGGTCCAAATATGAAGAATCTCTCAAAAAGTTCAAGTGAAGAAATTCCTATTATGAAGAGAAGACCATTATTTCATGAACGTCTCTCAAGATTTGAAGTATGAAGTCGCTGCCAAATATTGGTCCAAGAAAGGTCTCAAATCGTGAAGCGAGTTATGCCAAGATATGAACTTTAAGAGGTCCCGAGAAGCAGTTTTAAAAGATTTTGTCCTTTAGCTAACTATTGATTAAATCGTCCTACTTTATTTTCAGCCTAAATAACTATCGAAATAAGTCAACAATGCATCTTCGTGATCACTCAAGACAACAATAAAATATAAGAAATACACCTAGGAATAAGGGAGTCTAAGTAAATAATTGGCCCACATGAGTTTGTGAGAGTTTGCTAACTTATAATAACAATGATTCCGTTTTTAAGCTTGGTATGGGGAACGTGAAACTTGAGGGTGATAAACATTCATGACATTCCAAAACCCTAAGGTAAGTCTTTGATTTTTTACTTGTTTTCTTCCTTTAAATATTTTGTCTCTTTAATAAAGGCCAGAATGGATTGATTGTGATGGAAAATGTAAATCTTTCTTTGTAATTAATACATTGCACGAGGACATTGCAATGGTCAAGTGTAGGAGATTTGATAGGTGTGAAAACACCCATCCTTTTACCGCTTAACTATAATAATAACCAAGCCAAAACGTGTATTTTATGTCGTAAATGTCGGAATTATGCGTGGTTTGTGTTTCTGTTGTGATTTAGGACCAAAATATGAAAAGGGAAGAAAACATGGGCTTTCACGGGCTTTTATTGAATAAAAAGACAAAAGAGGAAGTCGAAAGATCAAGAGTGCAAAAAGAACGGGCTTTCACGGGCTTTTATCTTTGTGCTTATTATCTTATTGTCATGCTTATTTTATTAATTGTCATGTTTTTATGTTTATGATTGTGTTAGCTTATTGATTTTATAGTTATTGTGTTTTTCTTAAATTTAATTAAGTGCTTATTAGTTATTTTTATAAAAAGTTGATTTTAAATATTTTTATTATTTAGTGTTTTTAAAAGTATTCAAATTTTGGTTTAATAGCTTTTTCTTAAAGTTAAATTGGTTAAGTTTTTAGATAAATGCTTATTAGTTTTTAGCTTAATTTTAGTTTTTCTTATATGCTAAACTTGTGCTTATCTGGGTTATTTCATAACCCTAAAATTCCGTATTAGCTCTAGGACTGGATTCCGAATAGCAGTGCCTTCATCATTTATTCCGGATATAGACCTGGAGGGGAATTCCGGATAAGCAGTCTTTGCAAATTCCGGATAAAGCTTCAAAGTCACACATTCCGGATAATGGATATTAGGTATTGCGGATAAGGAAGTCAACAAATTCCGGATAAGAGAAAGAAGATCCAATTCCAGATAAGTATCCAGAATTTTTTCCGGATTGTGACGTCTTGTGGGAATTTCGGATAAGGTTTCGGTTTGGTATTCCGGATAAGCTGTTGTAAGGATTCCGGATAAGCTGTTGGGAAGTTATTCCGGATAAGGACCCGGAAAACATTCCGGATAGTGTTCAAATCTTCATATTCTAGATAAGGAGTATAACTCCATATTCCGGATAAGCAATCAAAACTCGGATTCTGGATAACGCTTAGATGGAGATTCCGGATAAGCTGCAAGTGGTGATTCCGGATAAAGGGAGTGTGTTTATTCCGGATAAGCTTTGGAATTCTTGGATTCCGGATTAGTGTAAGGATTCAGATTACGGATAAGGGTGACAACCTTATTCCGGATAAGCAGCTTGTTAGGTATTCCGAATAGTGACAGTATTTTGGATTCTGACTCAGGTTTTGTTTATCCTCTGTTTACTTTTTAGAAATTTACTTTTCCCGCCATTTTCTTTAAGTGTTATTTTAATTGTTTTGCTTTATTTTAAATTTCAAGTTTGCATTTTTATTACATTGTCAAATTTACTTTTCGTCAAGTTTTAATTTTTGTCATTTAATTAATTACCTTTTATAGTTTTAATTTTTTCACCAGTTACTTTTTAATTAGTTTTAGATTAAATTACCGTCATTTAGTTTAAAGTTTTGTAATTTACTTTACTACAACGACCAATATATTCTTTTCACCAAAAGACGACTGAGTCGCACTGTTAACTATTATCAATTCGGAAAGAATTGAACAACGATATTTTTAACTGACTAAAAATTAGCTATTATAAATCATGTTATATTTAATTAAATACTTTAACCTATAGTTTATTTAATTCACATGAAATAATTAATAAACTATACTATTTAATTACATGACTTAGTATATTAATCAGTAAACACTTAAGCTTATATAATTAGCTTAATAATCCAGCTTATATCTTATTATGGAAACTTTCTGTTTTTAGAAACTTATTTAATTAAGGCAGCTAATCAATTTATGGAAACTTTCTATTTTTAGAAACTTATCAATTTTAAGCAGTAAATCTATTTTTGGAAACTTTCTATTTTTGGAAACTTTCAATTTTTGTAAACTTTCTATTTTTGGAAACTTTCTATTTTAGGAAAACTGCTATTTTTAGAAAGTTACTTATTATTACACAACAAGTATAATAATACATGAAATACAAGAAATACTTAAGCAAAATAGACAGAATACATGATAAACACAGTATAAAGCCTTAGTTAGTGAAACATGACATGAACATATAAAACAAGCTAAGACATGATATAAAAGCAGTTACGTACTCAGTAATCAGATACTTATACACGTATGTATTTATGTAGCATTAGTGATACCGAAGTAGGACTCTCTTCCGCTTGTCTTCTTTGTTCACTGGACACAAGGTACGGATTCTCCGTCCTTTCAGTATGGACATTCTTCCTTATTAGGAGTTCCCCGTATGCAGCCAACTGTTTTCCCCAGTATATGTTTTATATGTTTTTGAATTGCTTATGTTTAATTAGAATACCTAAAGCCATATACATGCATGACCAGTTTCACATAGTTATGGAGGTACCATAACCATAGCACTGGAGGCACCAATGTTATGACTCCACCACGACGGAGTGATAGCTCGTGGCATCCCTTCAGCTTTTGGCCATATTATTATTATCAGGTAGGGCGTATGGGTGCATCTTAGTTTACATGTTTTCAGTAGATTATTCAGGTGAATGTGGTGTGTGCCTTGCATCCTTCACAAGGAGCAGATCCCTCCTACCTAAACAAGTATATTGAATTAGAGGCAGCCTCTCTAATTTGCATGACGAGGTCACCCCTCCAAGTATTCATGCACGTGGATAATTCATGACCTATATTGGCTAATGGTAAATATGTTAAACAGTTTTTACAAGATAAACATAAGGCTTTTCAAACTATAAAACCAGTGTTACTAAGATATAACCAGGTTATCCAGGACTTAGTCTTTTCCGCTGCTTCATGCTTATATGCTTATATTATTCATGCTTTACTTGTATATCCGTGCACTGAGCGTTATGCTCAGCCGTTTTCGTTTTCATGTTCCCAAAACGGTAGGTACTAAGGGACGCTCGTAGACTTTAAGCGTACGTGCATATGGATTGGAAGCTTTCTAGCCTTCTTTACTTTATGCATTTCTTTATACTTTGATACTCATTTCCATGGACATTGTTTAGTCCTTTCATTTTCAGTACTTATGTTTGTGTGTGATGAGTTCTACTTTTGGGGTACCGATGATTGATTCTGGTATTTCCTTTATGGTCATGTAATGTTTTATACATTTATCCTTGTATGCTTTGATGACACGCCATAATCACGCGTGATATTCCATTTATCAAAATGGGGGTGTTACAGAACACCTTTTCCTTTAAGGGAAAATAAGACTCAGGCTCAGTACAATTTGAAGAGGATCCGCTCATAAATCGCACAATCTCATCCGACGAAGGTGGATAGAGAGGTGTCAAAACATAAGTACTGCGGATAGTGGTGTCATCCGGTTTCTTCTCCTTGGAAACGGTTTTCTTAATATCCGAAGGAGGATAAAGACCAAAATCAAAGTCCAAAGGAGGAGAATCATTCTCATTGGGGAAGTATGTATTAAGGAAAGTGGCAAAATCTTCCTCAAATGAGTAATTATCCAAAGTATCAAGAGTGTTCAGTGGAGGATCTTCATCAAAAGTAGGAGCAAGGTCATTATGTGAAGAATCACTCGAGAGAGTATCAACATCATCAAAATCATCATAAGTTGGCATGTATTTATACTCTGAAACAAAATCATCATAATCATCCACATCGGAACTAGAATCATCATCATAATCATCATAGATCGGTGGAGAATCATAAATTGGTGGGGGATCCAAAATGGAGAGAGAATCATCAAAATCATCCACATCGTCTTGGAAAAGTGGATTATCATAGCAAGACTCGAAAAGAGGATTATCATATACAACAAAATCATCAAGCTTTATACTCTCCAAATTAGTAGTAAGCTCTTCTTGCAGCACATCAATCATTTTCACTGATTCTTTTCCATCTGATTTACTTGTAATCTTCCCCATCTTAAGAACTTGTGCATCATTCCCGACCCTTAAGATTAATTCACCTTCGGCAACATCGACTAAAGCTTTTCCGGTTCTCAAAAATGACCGTCCAAGTATTAACGGAATACGAGGGTCTATTTCATAATCAACAACAACAAAATAAACGGAAAAGTGAAGGTACCAACTTTAACAAAAACATCTTCGGCAATACCAACGGGGTATGCGAGAGTTCGATTTGCTAGCTCAAGAGTCATCTTTGTTGGTGTAAGGTCGGGTATTAATAGCTTTTTCCAAACACTTAAAGGCATCAAATTAATACTTGCCCCGAGATCGGATAAGGCAGTAAATTCTTCAACTTTATAAAAAATGCAAGGCAACACAAAACGACCGGGATCTCCACGTTTTTCCAGAAGTTCCTTAAGAAGGACTGCAGAACAGTTTTCATTTAAGCGTGTGTTGACAAACTCAGCCATCTTCTCCTTCTTATTAAGCAATTCCTTGAATGCTTTCATAAATTTTGGCATTTGGACAAGTGCTTCAACAAGGCTAATGTTGAAGTTCATTTGGGAGATCGTCTTCAAAAAGGAAGTAACTTGAGCATCCTCTTTAGTAAGCAATTTGCACTTGTCTAACCGAGAAGGATAAGGGATGTTGGGTTTAGGTGGTGTAGGTGTAGCAGGTAAAGGTTGAGATGTTGAAGGTTGAGAAGTAGAAGGTTCATAGGTGGTAGGTGGGGTTGGTGAAGGGTTGTTCTTAGGTACTTCTTTCGTGAGAGATGTAGACGGTAATGGAGAACTAGTACTAGGCGTGGAAGTAGGAGGGATAAATGGAGGTGGAGGAGGTATGGATGGTGTAACTTGGGGAGGGATAGAAGGTCCTACTAGAGTTGCTCCACTTCGTGTAGTAATAGCACTCACATTAGCTCTAGGGTTTGTTTCGGTTGTAGAAGGAAGAGCACCTTGGGGGCGAAGGGTTTGAAACATTTGAACGAATTTGCTATCTGTGGACTCTTGCATTTCCTTCATGGTTTTCTAATGATCGGTTAATTTTTTTAGAATCAAGTCGATGTGCGGATGAGGTATATTGAACCCTTGTTGTTGAAAACCTTGGTTTGGGTATTGGATATATGGTGGAAAACCTTGAGGATTAAAACCTTGGTTTTGAAATTCTTGGTTTTGCATTGGATAATTACCTTGGTTTCCATTGTAGCCCCTTACATTAGCATTTTGTTGAACATTTGCTCTTTGTGGCCCTTGGTTGTTATGGGTGGGTGGGTGTGGTCTTTGTTGAAAACCGGGTGGAGCCAAGTAATTTATCGAGTTGTAAGACAAGTGATTAACATCGACATTAGGCTTGAAATGAACTCTCTCGGTGTTGTTGTAAGCATACACTTCCCCGTGAGAGTGATCATAAGCTTTATCACAATTAGTATTAGAGTGTGGCCCACCACAAGTTTCACAAGTAATATTGAGAGTATGGGCATGTTAATTAGGAGGGTGATCTCTTAGAACAAGTTGCTTTACAGCTGAAGTAAGTTCCTTAAGATGATTGGTCAAGTCACTGTCACTGGCACTAGCCATAGTAGCCCTAACACTCTTGGTTTGGACTTTGGCCTTGTTTTCAATAATAGCCCAAGCCTCATTCATAGTCTTGACAAGAATATTACCCCCTGAGGCACTATTTAGTGAATCTTGGTCACTAAAAGTTAATCCATTATAAAAAGTATTAATTTGATGTACCTTTGTAAATCCGTCTTGTGGACACTTTCTTAAAATTTCCTTAAAACGATCCCAAGATTCACTAAATGTCTCACTGTACTTTTGTTCAAAGTTGATAATTTCATTCCCCAAAGCGGTAGTACGTGAGGATGGGAAAAAATAATTGATAAACTTAGTCTCAAGGTCCGTCCATGTGACAATACTCTGGGGTGGTTCCTTATCAAGCCAAGTCTGGGCTTGTCCCTCGAGGGAGAAAGGAAAGAGGAGCAAACAAATTGCCTCTTGTGAAACCCCATTGTATTTAACAGTATTGGATACGTGTACGAACCTTTTAATGTGATCGTGTGGATCATCATGAGTGCGACCTAAGAAAGGTGTTGCGGAAACCATTTGAATAAAACCGGACTTGAGCTCGAAGTTGTTGGCGTCAATAGCAGGCACCACAATCGCATCATCGTTTCCTTCGACATGTGATTGCAAGAGCTCGATCATTGGACGGGCTTCATTTTGTTGACAACGGGAGGCTCTACAACAGGAGGATCAATAATAGCGGCTTGAATGGACTTCCTTTTGCGTGACCGAGTAGGCATGCACCTACAAAAGAAAAGCAAAGAAATAGAAAAATATAAAGTTAACGTGAAAAGAAAATATTTTCGGTGCAAAACTTTGAAAAAGAATTGCTTTTTATGAGTTTTAAATGTTTTTGGATTTTTTAATTTTTATGGATATTTTGAAAATTTTTGAAAATTTGACAAGGAAAATAACGTTCAAAAGTGAACGGATCCCAAAATCCAACGCGTCTCTCACAATAAACCGTTAATCTTCACGAAAAGAGCCGACAGCGGCGCCATTTAATACAAGGTTTTGCAAAGTATAAAAAGTTATCGTGTCGTCTCGATTCGAATTGACAATGGTTTAATGTGTGACTCGGTTGTTCTTGGTGGAAAATAAAGAAATATGATTATCTATTTTAAACTAAAAGTAAAATAAAAATAGGTAAATGGAAATGTCGTTCAGTAAAGGGAAAGTAAAACAAAAATAAACTTGCAAATAATAAACTAAAAATTAAAGATAGAAAATTAAAGGATGAAAGCTTAAAACTTTAACTAAAATAAAACTGCAAATAAAATATAAAAGATAAATAAAACAAAGCTAGAAACGAACTTTTTTGGAAAAACATAAATTTTCGGAATAAAGACCTATTTTCGGAAAATGAACTAAATTCGGAGAAAGGGAAATCATCGGAATAACTATCTATTTCAGAATAACTACCATTTTTCGGAAATAACAAAATCTTCGGAATATAAGGAAATCTTCGGAAAAATGACTAATTCGGAATAAATGGATTCTTCGGATAAAACAACTATTTCGTAATAAGTACCTATTTTCGGAAAAAGTAAGATATTCGGATAAAAAAATTTATTTCGGGAAACTGGATAATTTCGGAAAAATAGAATATTTTCGGAAAAATGCTAACTTCTTCGGAATAAATAAAATTTCGGATAAATGAAATGAAAGGTGAGGGTTTTCGGAAAGACAGATCTTCGGAAAAAGGGGTGCTTTTTCGGAATTCTAAAACCCTTTTCCGAAGATTGTAAAGATCAGATAAACAGATAAACAGTATCAGACCGAAACTAAAAACAATGAAATAAGCTACAAATAAGCTAAAATCAAATAAGCAATCTACCAAAACTTAATCTAAAACACTTTTAGGAAAAACTAATTGAACCACAAATCAAAAACTTGAAAAACACTAATTAATCTAAAAATTAAAAATCAACTTTCTATAAAATAAACTAATTAAAACGCTTAATTAAAAATAAGCAAAATCAAACAATAAGCATCAAACCCAATAAGCTATAAAAATCAAACACATAAAAATCCATAAACATAGTCAATCAAACGCATCAATAAATCAATAAGCATCAATATTAAGCAACTACATGATCATCTAAATCAAAACAAGATTAAAAATAAAGAAAGGTAGAATGAGAATGATTAATTGAAAAGATTGATTAAGATTAAGATTAAGATTTAATACAAGATTAATGAAAACGCTTAAAACATGAAAGAAAAGCTAGAGAGAGAAACTATATTAAGCTACTCCTAAAACATGAAAGAAAATTAATGACTACTAATTATCTAATTGCTAACTACTACCTCCTAATGACATATTAGGAGGTATTTATAAGAGGAGTAAAATGTTGATGTTTTCTTCTTTCTTTCTTCTTGTCTCGACTTGATTTAAATTCTTTGTCTTTCTCGACGTTGTCTTGGGATTTGTCGATATAAATTGAACTCGTCTTATAATTTCTTCATTTATTAGACTTGGGTTCCTCGACTTCGTTAAACTTTCGTCTTTAGAATTTTTCTTCGATAAATATTCAGAATAGGCCTTGGATTTCCGTTCTTTTTGCACTCTTGATCTTTAACTTCGTCTTTTGTCGTTTTCTTCGATAAAAACCCGTGAAAGCCCGTGTTTTCTTCCGTTTTCATCTTTTGGTCCTAAAACATGATAAAAACACAAACCACGCATAATTTCGAATTTTACGACATTAAGTATATGTTTTGGCTTGGTTATTATTATAGTTAATTGGTAAAAGGATGGATGTTTTCACACCTGTCAATTAGTTTCCCCTGCTAGTTGGTCAGAGTTTCCCCTGCTAGAGTAAGTTCCCCCTGTTAAATAACAAAGACATGAGGATTGGTTCCCCTGCTGAAGTCAAAGACCCTACTGCTAGAGATAAACTTGGAAGAGATTATAACGCGTTTCAGTTACTACTCCGAGATACTTTCCAAGTTTGTTAGTAGTGATCTTGTACGTGAGTCCTTGTACTATAAAAGGACCCACTAGGTTATCATGCAAAGTGTGTCTTTCTCTGTTAGTTTTCATTTCATACTTTAAGGTTTTTGTAACCCTAATACCACTATTGGGTATTCGTATATCTATGATATATTAAAGTTTAACGTTTGCTTTAAACATTTGTTCTTGTGCTAAACACTACATTCCGCATCTTGTTTAGTTACTTTGTATTGCAAAGTTTCTCTAGTGTTAGAATGAATCTATTCTCTCTATCACAACCCTTAAACAAGCTAAGGTTTAAGATCTGAGTTTGGGATCAACAAAGTTGTGACGGTTGATACCATCATTCGAGGTTGTACCTTAAACCTTTCCAATCACCCGCTTAATATTGATCTAATTCCGGTAAGTCTTGGTAGCTTCGATGTCATTATTTGCATGGATTGGCTAGCAAAATATCGTGCAGTTATCATATGTGATGAAAAACTGGTTCATAGACCTTGGGAAATAAAACCTTGATTATTCGAGGGGATGGTACCCAGACATAATCAACAATAGGCTTAGCGTCATCTCCCGCACCAAAGTCCAGAATGTTGGAAATTCACTTTATGTGACGACATTTAAGAATTCCCATTAGTTATCATAGTCACTCACGCAACGACTAGACTAGGAAACTATGTATAGTGTAGGCGCGTGAGTGACTATATATACAAGGTTCCAAGGAGGGGTTGTTGTTTGTGTTTTTCATTATTCATTTTATAAACTTTTCTCTTTCTTTACACACACAGCCTCTCTATCTCCTTCCATGGCTACCACCACCATATACCACCCAACTAGACCATGGGATCCATAAATGGCAAACCCGCAATTGGCATCAGAGCTGACGGTTCAATCCTTGGATCGTACGATTTTTATTGTTTGATTTTGGTGGTCTAAAATCTTGTGTCTTGAATTTGTTAACTTTTTTGTTACGACCGTCCTAATTTTTTGTCTCAGCTAGTCCTAGTCTTCTTATCAGTCCATGGTTTTGTTTCTCTGTTTCATAACTTGTCTCTATATGTCCATGGTTTCAAAAATTTTAGATCTGGTTTGGGTCTTAAACATATTTATCTGGGTTTCTTTGTTTTTCTAAAATGAAGATAAATCTCAAATCTGCAAACCAGATCTAAAACTACCAGTTCGACAAAAGTCGGAAACATTGTACTTCTGGATAAGATCTTCCGGATTTCGAAATCATGGATTTCTAAAAATTGCGGAATCATTGATTTCCGTCTTTGTGAAATCATTGATTTCAGATTACGAAATCTTTTAGATTTCAAGATTACGAAATTATTTGCATCTATTGTTAGTTGAGGAATCATGTCCATCTAATAATTGCCGCGGAATCTTGGAAACAACGTGGTTGCGGAATGATGTAACAAGTTAGTTGCGGAATCATGTCGCAAAATTATTGCGGAATGATTCATTCATATGGACTTTTTTTAATGTTTTACCAAGACTAATTTTCAACTCCAGCCAACATTTTAAATCATACCGAGATCGCAAAGCCCTATTAACCATCAACTGTTAACCAAAATCATTTAAAATCCGAATCAACACCGACTCTATGTAACTAACCCCAACGACACCTAATTCCATCTACAACTTCATCATCAAGACACGAATGCAAATAAAAGTACCTTAATCTCAGATTCTTTAATTTTCGTGTTCATTCATTAGATTTCAAAAATCCAATCACACGCAAGATTAAATATCATCACAGATCTCTATTTCAAGGAGATAACCTTTTTTAATTTTCGATATTAAAGCAAGATTATGAGCAAGATTGTTCTCATATCTCCTTGATTCGAATGATAAAAAAAATGAACAAATGCAAAAATCGAAAATCAATTAAATTAACCTACCTGAGACCCCCATGTTGGAGACCTTGCTGCCTATTCGTCCTTGTCGTATTCACACAAGTATATATCATTACAGGGTCATGGTTATTTTATTTTGGGATCAGAAATAAGAGATGAGGTGAGAGACTGGGATTATTAGATGGAGCGGCTTGTTTAAGAAACGAGTGAGAGGGGATTAGATTTGTAAAAGTTTGGTGGCTAGGAGAAAGAGTAAGATGTGGCTGTTAGATGAGATTAGGGTTAGGAGCGACTCATATTAGGGGTATCTTATATATATCCTTAATTTTAGGGTTAACTAATCTTGGGCTGGAAATTGCTGTGACAAATATTTGGATCGAGCTTAACATGTGCTGCGTTGGAGCTTTTATTAACTAAATCTTGGACCGGTACTTAATAATTGATATGGGCCTCATTTGGATTTCATATGAGTTCATAAAATTCATACAGTACCCTAATAATTTATCAGTCTTCTTATGACATATTTAGAATTGATTTTGTGAACGTGTGACAAAAATTTCTATTTTGTCCAAGTTTGTCTCATCAAATATTCTAAGGGGATCCGAGTATGAGCATAAATTCGGACGTAGATAAATAATTACAAGTTTGCGTTGATGGTATTAGTATTTTAATATTTTTTACCATACGAGTACCGAGTTTTCAGACGAGACAAAGTGACGTGACAAAGTGACGAGACAAGGTGACGAGATTTTATTTTGACGAGACCGAGAAAAATGGCTAGAGTTGAAATTAATTTTAGTGGCCACGGATTTGATCGGGTATTATTATTTGAAACTTAAGACGGATTTTTCGAAGGCGTGCTCTTATTTTATCTTTGAAAGATAACTTGCTCGTGCTTAATCTTTAGGATGAAGACTTAATTATCTTGTTTTCGGGTTCGGGGTGGTTGGTTGATGACTTGGATAACTATCACTTAAAGGAGCTACATTGTTGTACTCAGTGTCACACTCATTGTCGATGTGGATAATTTTAAGAGATGTTGTTCTTATATACTTCTTCAGTAATGTATTGAGTACTTAGAAATTTATCCACAATGATATTTCTAAACCGTTCCTCATTCAACAATAGTGCAAGCATCAGTCACAAGGTCGAGGAATTTTTATTCAGTTTCACGTTTGTCATATCTGGTTCATTCCATCAGTGGACACTTCAAATTTCCTACAAGGGGGTTGGTAAAGACAGCCATGGAGAGTTTATGAGTAGAGAATTTCGATCAGCAGGTGATTCTCACAAAATATATAATTTAGCTTATTTATTATTCTCACGAGATTTCAGGTACATGTGCGTTGAATTTATTACTGGTTTCGAGTTTCGAAACCATCAAGGGGGAAGAAGAAGACATATTAAACGCACAACGAGTACGCGTGATGAACTTCATACCTTCTTTTAATTTGAAGACATTCCGGGAAGACATTTTCATAACCGCAGAGAAAACTAGTGTTTAACTTGTGGCGTTATCAATCTCTAAACGGTACACTATTGTTTGATGTTTAATTGTTTTGAGGTTGCAATTATTCATCATCATTATCCTATATGGAGAGATATGCACTTCCGGGACTTAATTGACTCTGGTGCATCTCCGGAAGAAGATATGTGCATTTCCGAGACTTAATTGACTTTGGTGTTACGATTTCAACTTCATGAATGGGATAAAGTGTCTACTTCGGTATTTTAGCTTTATACATGGGATTGGTTTACTTTCATCAACTTCGTGGGGAAAGAAATGTATTGATTCTTTCTAGTATGCATAACTTGAACTATCAGGGGAAGAAAAATTCAGAAGAATTATTCAAGCGTGAGAAGAGACGTTGTTGATCTACTTGGTGTGCCCCAAACTTCCAATCGCTCATAGCAACATTATCATTTCATATGATGGATTTTTTTGTTAAATTTTGATGTGCTCTTAGTCATTCTAAGATTTATTCAAAGCTTTGGAACTGCTTATGAGGATTGTATGTTTAGGGGGAAGCTATTAAAAGCTTCTACATCAAGATTATGTGGCATGAATTAGGGGGAAGTTAATTCAGAAGCTTCTCCTTAACCAGAAGTATATGGATTACTTAGCTCGTGTCGTTACAGTATTTCTACTACAAGTAACTATGAAGATGAGTCACTCTGAACTGAAGACTTGAAGTCAAAGGCCTCAAAAGACTTCATCAGCATTGGACGCTTCATGGAAGCTTTTCTTCTTAATCATTATATACTTGTTAGGAAAAATATTGTAAGGAATTCTACACGTCGTCCCATGGGGGAAGATTGTTGGAAATTCACATTATGTGACGACATTTAAGAATTCCCATTAGTTATAATAGTCACTCACGCAACGACTAAACTAGGAAACTATGTATAGTGTAGGCGCGTGAGTGAATATATATACCCCTCCAAGGCTTACAAGGAGGGGTTGTTGTTTGCGTTTTTCATTATTCATTTTATAAACTTTTCTCTTTCTTTACACACACAACCTCTCTATCTCCTTCCATGGCTACCACCACCATATACCACCCAACTAGACCACCGGATCCATAAATGGCAAACCCACACAGAAATATTTGGTAAAATACATGTCCAACTCACAACGGGTGTATTTTGTAGGGTTGTGTTCGACATCTCTCGTAAAGAGATGTTGGATGCCCCATGCTTTTGGATAAACCTTTTTCCCTCTTCAGGTCCAATTAGTTCGACAATACCATCATCCGCCAAACCCTGGAAGGAATGACTTCCTTTCCTTAGAAGTTAAAATTTGCGCAAATTTTGAACCATTAATAGTGGATGCACGGCCCTTTGCAGCATCCCGCAAGATGCGCACTTCTTTATTCTTGGTATCTTCTTTTATTTCCACCATTTGAGGTACTTCTTTTTTGTGCCTCTTTCGCCCAGCCCCGCTGCGAATGAAGTAGATTCTTTGCAACTTCCTACCTAATCACCATCAACAATAATCTTAACCATTCTGCTGGGTAGAAGTTTTAGTGCTATCAACTAATGTTTGGATCCCACAGGCTTGAAGTATATCAGCAAGTCTTTCGCGTATAATTGTTGACACAGGAGGGGTACTAGTCAGTTTTTTTATATTTTTTTTACTTTCAACCCCACAATTTTCACCATTAGGTGTGGAGATATAACATATCTTTCACCAGTGAAAAGGATGCAGGAGTAGTACATCCCCAGCTTTCCCATCATATAAAGCATGCTGGCGTATCCTTCTTATACCAGAAACCAATTACAGTAGATTTTCCTTCCTAACCAAAGCCACAACACCATTAGTCCTCTCCCAGCTCTTGTAAGGATGTAACCGCAACCCCATTGAAAAAGCCCCCGTAAGCTCATCCGTAATGACAGCAACATCTAAATATTGCTCAATCGGATGTATAGTGCGACCAGGATAAAGATCTATTTGCATTACCTTCTGTCTATCCGTAATGACATCAGCATCCAAATGCTACTCAGTCGGATGTATAATACGACCCGGATAAAGATCTCTTTGCATTCCCTTTTGTCTATCCGTAATGACAGTAGCATCCAAATACTGCTCAATCGTATGTATAGTGCGGCCTGATAAAGACTATTTTTATTGCCTTTTGCCCATCCGTACTGATAGCAGCATCCAAATACTGCTCAATCGGATGTATAGTGCGACCTGGATAAAGATCTCTTTGAATTGCTTAATGTCCATCCGTAATGACAGCAACATCCAAATATTGCTCAATCGGATGTATAGTGCGACCCGAATAAAGATCTATTTGCATTACCTTCTGTCCATCCGTAATGACAACAACATCCAAATACTGCTCAATCGGATGTATAGTGCGACCCGGATAAAGATCTCTTTTCATTACCTTCTATCCATCCGTAATGATAGCATCATCCAAATACTGCTCAATTGGATGTATAGTGCGACCCAGATAAAGATCTCTTTGCATTGCCTTCTGTCCATCCGTAATGATAGCAGCATCCAAATACTGCTCCATCGGATGTATAGTGCGACCCAGATAAAGATCTCTTTGCATTGCCTTCTGTCCATCCGTAATGATAGCAGCATCCAAATACTACTCAATCGGATGTATAGTGCGACCCGGATAAAGATTGCTTTGCATTGCTTTCTGTCCATCCATAGTGATAGCAACATCCAAATACTGCTCAATCGGGTGTATAGAGCGTTCCGGATAAAGATCTATTTACATTGTTGTCACCATTCGTTTCTGAGCATGTCCAAGACGAACCTTTAGATCTATGACATCTTTTTTCTTAAAAGATAACAACGTTTTTAGTAGCTTTGAGGACAAAGCTAAAATAACGGTGTGGTGTTGTAAAATCCATGATTTTACCATGATAAAATGTAATAAAGTTTTACTCAATGATCCTAGAACATTCACTCAAGTGTTATATTCCTATAAAATGTGTGAACAGGTCCATTTTGTACTTATACTTTTGCATTTCATCTTTGTTGTGAATAGTTACATAACCTAAAACATGTACTTAAATATAGAAGAACAAGTAATAAAATGCATAACCTTTATATGTACACATAACACTTAACCAATTGAAGAACAATGTTAAACAATGCATATGTAGCCGTGTATGTATGTATGTATACCATATGCATGCTTACACATTCCTTGAACTAGCCCAAGATCACATATCCTTTGTGTTATACCCATAACACAAGCCCAAGCCCAAGCCCGCTCCCCTTTGGTTAGCCTTACACGGCAACCACAAGGTGGAAGGGGAAGGGATGCCTTGATTGTGACAAAGCCAACACTTGGCATAGAAACTCTTACCAAGGCAAATCATGCCATTTTCCTTGCCTCTCTCTCTTCTTTAAGCCGAAACACACACACCAACATTCTCATTCCCACATGCAAATCAAATCTCACTTTTTCTCATCCATTTCTCTCTCAAATCATACAACATAAGCCATAAACATCCAAGAAAACACATTAAATCCACAAGATCCTTGTCTTTATATTTACTACTAATCATTTGGTAGTATCTTTACCATTTTGATTACCATATCAACCCACATAAGCCCTAGCCGAATCTACATAGGTCACGGCTTGGATTATTGTTAGGGTTTCATCTTCATCAAGATTAGTTCACTAATCTCCCTTTTTCCTTAGATCTTCCTTGGTAACAATAACAAGAAGTTATTACTCATTATACTTTCTTCTTTTTACTTGCATGCATAATCATCCACCTAATAAACACATGAAATGAACTTGTTAAAAATCAAGATTTGATAAAACCATGACCTTATAGGTCACGACATATTTTTGGAATACCATGGAACATGCTTAAAAACTTTTGATAAGAAATCTATGAATAATTATCTATTTTTAAACTTGATAAAAATCATATAAATCCTTCTATGGATTTATTATTAGTTGTGGGCTATGAATCCTATTTATGGGATATTGGTTTAACTTACAAACCTAAGACATATGGATAATCTTTTGTACAAAACATGAAAACCATGACCTTAAAGGTCACGGCTTAATTATATGTACATCAATGATTTATATAACATGTTTTAAATAATGGAATATGTGTTTACCTATACATAATGAACTACTAAAAATCACCAAAACATCTTGGCTATAAAAATATAGTCGTGGGCTATAAACATCCTTGGATGGATTTCAAATGAACATGCATGTTTATGTTAGACCTAGATCTTGTGTTAAGACCTTAACATAACTTAATAATCATGTAAAAGTATAGACCTCATAATAAGAACTCATGGGAAATATGTATAGCCATAGATTACATAAGTTCATATTGAACTTGTGTTAAATTTGTAAACATGCAATAAGTATAAACATTAAATTAATGGGACTTTATAAATGATTATAAACTAGCAAAAATCTCATCTTGGAAATACCAAAATTTAATTTATAGCCGTGGGCTATATATGTATGTATATGGATTTATGATTGACTTTCTAGGTTTGTACATAGTTTAAATCTCATATTAGGACTCTTGTAATTACATGCAACCATATAACAAGTTTTGACTTGTCTTAATAAGCTATAGATTAATATACCCGTAAGTCATAAGCTCATATTAGGGCTTGTAACTTACATGCAACCTTGGAACAAATCTAGATCTCATTTGATACATCAAATAAAGCAAACCATGGGTTTTACCCCTTTTGATTAGGGTTCATAACTTAACTTTTATAAACTAATCATAAGCTTATGAGAAAACCTAGATTATTACCTACATAAATGATAAAGAAATATTAATGGACTAACCAAGCCCATGCAACATTAGCCCAAAACCTAAATGGGCCCTATAAGCCCAATATCTTGTAGCCATATACTATCAATGGCCCATTAAGCCCATTTAACTAATCTTAGTATATTAGTGGACTTAAAAATATGTTTAAGCCCAATTAATGTTTTAAAAGCCCATTTAACTAATGTTATTATATTAGTGGACTTAAAATGTGTTTAGGCCCACTAGATAGCCTATTAGTTCTTTTGGTCCATTTAATGAGCCTATTTAATATTTTAAATATTTAAATGAAGTTTTTATAAAAAAAATATAACTTATAAAAACTTTTGGACTAAAAATGAGAATTTATGAAACTTATGGACTAATAACGTGACACTCAAAACTTATTTTAATAAACTATTAAACACAAGGACTAAAATTGTAAATAACCAAAAGTCTAGGGCTTAATAAATGTCATCCGTGACATATTAAATCCTAAGGACCATTTTTGTAAGTTTCCTAAAGTTATTTGACATTTTATAAACCTAAGGACCATTTTTGTAATAAGCCAAAACTTATAGAAGCCCTAGGGACGTTTTTTGCCATTTAATGAAAGATATAAAACCTAATTATAAGTAGAGGGACTAATTCTGCCATAACTCGAAAGTATAACAAGCCCTAGGTACTAAAAATGTAAAATCCGAAAGTTTTACTTTACTTAAAATATGGAGGGACTAGTTTTGCAATATTCCGAAACTTAAACAAGCCCTAAACCCTAATTCTATTTTAATTTAGTAAAACTTAAATAAATCCTAAACCATAAGGACTTAAATTGTAAATTCTTAAACATGTAACTTATAAATTATTTTATAAATGTTGGAAAATTTTTGGGAACTTTAAAGTTAAATAAAATATTTATATTTTACTTTACAAAATAAAATATTTATATTTTAATTTATAAAATTTGTATAAACTATATGTATATGTGTAAATTAAATACATGTACTTATATACTTTTATGAAATGAATTTATATAAATGTTAAATAAATTGAATGCAAGTATGTATACAAAAATTATACGTAAAACATTTTATTTTACTTAAACAAGAAACTTAATTAAAAGTTCAAATGAATATTATTAATACTTGTACTACAGTCATTTAAATAAACACTATAGCATTAATAAAATGATTAAAAGTTGTATAAGCATACACATACGTTTTCTTGTAATATTTATTAAGATTGTACTATTTAATTAGGCAGTAGACTGTGGCGTGAGCATTACTTGGATATCTTTATTATACAGCTATTACAAACTCCAAGGTGAGTTTACAGCCCCATACAAATTATTTATAAACTTTTCCTATACGGGGGAGAAAACATGCAACTTATTTTATTGGACATAAATTGTATTGTATAAACTTTGATTACGATTGCCTGTTGTAAAAAACTGTTAAATTATTGTAATTGCCCGAATGTTATAAATAGATCTATTTAGGACTGACGATCCCCATCTATGTGAGTAGCGCTCACTGTGCTTCGGGCGGGACAACAGATGTATACCATGTTGGAACTGGGTTTGGCGCCTTTTTGTAAGGCCCCGGGTTCTCATCTGTTGAGAACTATGGAGAGTTAAGCTTCAGTTTTGAGCAATAGGGAATGTAATTACCTTTTTAGTATTGATGCTATGTGCGTTACTACTATCATGATCATTTAATATCCAAACTTATTTTATTAAACCTGTAAATTCACCAACTTTATGTTGACCCTCTAAGCATGTTTTTCTCAGGAAAATGAAGCTAATATGTGGTGTGTGCATGGACTCAAGCATCATAGTAGTATGCATTGTAGGACTCATCAGGGGTTTATACTGGGGAAAAATGAACAATTTACTTTTGTCATGTTTAAACAATTTTTATTAATTTGTGCACCGTTCATGTAATATATATGATGTATAATCTTTTATCATGTGCTCTATGTGCTATTTGCTATCGATCCACCCTTGTGACATTCCAAACTTTATTTCCGTTGCAATTGACCCAACCCGGGGTGTCACATATAGCTATTTCTATAAGCCAGAAATGCCTGATTATTAGATTGTGTGTACAACAATTCTATTAAATGATCATAATTGATTTTTCTCTTGTGTTCAAATGATGATTTGATAAACCTACATACTCGCTCAACCGTTGTGTTGATGATTTTAAGCATGTATATCAGGTGATTGAAGTTGATTGATGGCGGAGCTTGCTGGAGAAGGATTGCGGGTTGCTTTTGTCGTGATTGGGTCTAAAACTGATTTCTTTCCCTTTTGTCATAAATTTATAATTTATGGTCATGTTTTGGTAAATATGTTTGTTGATTGGTTGAGATCTTTGGGGGACCTAAATGTTACTCTGATATTTCTAAAATTGTTTTACTTGGGATCAAAGGTTTTAGACAATGGTTAAATTATATCCTCTTATATTTCAAATGTATCATTTTGAGATTGTTCAAAGTGTCTTGTGTAACGATGTTTGTGTTTAGCACCCAAATGTGTATGTCCGCTGCGCAATGTAATTTGGGGGTGTTAAAGATTGGTAACCAGAGCTTTCAGTTATAACGAATTTGGTCGATTTTGAAAAATGTCCTAAACTATAACTTTGGTGTCAAAAATATTTTACAAAAGCACGCAACTTCTCCGCAAGGCTCCGGTAAGATTATTTATTTTGTATTGTTTTATAGATAGATGTATCCCTTAAAACTGAAATTATTTTTAGAGTATTTATTAAGTAAATACTATGATGATGTATTGATGTTGTTGAAAGTACGTTGAGTACTTGTTATCGTAATTTTCTTTATGTAATGCATATGTATATACTTTTAAATATGATCTTATATACTGTCGAGGGTCTAGGATAGTAGACCATATGTTGAACAATTTAACAACTGATTTCTTGCGACTTGTATCGGGTATGAGGAAGTCTGATTAGTTGATATATGATAGATATATGGTTCACACTGGTGTGATTAGAAGGTTGATGTGAAAGAAAAGTTATTTTAAAGGTTGTATTTGGTATGAGGAGATTTGAGTTTGTTAGGACTTGGAAGATGGATGAGATTGCTAGTCTTAGGTCGATTGTGATGAATTTGTGTGCTTGAATTGAAAGGTTTAAAGAGAAGTAGGTAAGGTTTGAAAGGATGAGTGAGTGGGAGTCTCATGTGGGATCAAATTTGAGTCAAGCTTGGAAGTTTAGGAATGTTGAAAGTCGTACTGAGACTTGTTTTGTGATTAAACTGCCGTGTAGGAGCGTGTATTTGAACTTTGGGAATGAATTGTCATCATGTTAGGGATTCGACTTTGAAGTTCAAAAAGGGAAATCGACGAGTGTGATGAAGCTGACAACAATGATAAGGAGGATAAGGAAATGGTGTCTAAGGAACTAACTGAGTGATGGATTTCTTTGTATTTTATTTTCTTTCTGTGATCGAACTTATTTAAAACTTGTGTCGTAGCATTGTGATGGAACTTATTATCTTTTAAGTTTGTTCGGTAAATGATTGTAGTGACATAAATTGCCACTGTCTTGTTGTATCCTCAACGCAATATGAATTACCCTCATGATCTATGATGTGCCTTTATTAACTCTTTTGAGTTTTGGTTGATGAACCATTGTAGTTATGTTGTTCGTGCATGTAGTATCCATGAGATGTCCTGATAAAGAAATCCTTATTTTATCACGATGTGTATACTTATCATGTTTCTTTCTTATGTGATGATAGAAAAAGGAGTAGGGGAATCATATTTCTATCATTAGTGGATCACCACGTGACTAAGTTTCTTAAAATATGTCGGCAAAGCTAACAACTGCTACTGTGAACACTATGATTGAGCGAGCTATTGCTAGAGCACATGAAGCTGATCGTGCTGCAAGGAATCAAGATGCTGGAGTTAGTTATGCTGGAGATAATGGTGCTAAAGTTGATGCTACTGAGAATATTGACGATGATGCTGAGAATAATGATGATGATGCCAAGAATAATGATGATGCTGATGAGAATAATGATGATATTGCTGATCCAAATGGTAGTGTTGCTGCTATTCTTCAAGATTAAGAGAATGTACTTTGTTAGTTTTTAGAAGTGTGGTTCTACACAGTTTTGTGGTATTAGTGGTGCATTAGAATTGCATAGGTGGATTGATAAGAAAGAGAGTACTTTTGAGATTATTGGGTGTTCAGAAACTAATAAGGTGAAATTTGTTGCTGCTACATTTCAGGATGGTACACTAAAATGGTGGAATAACCAAGTGACTACTTTAGGATTGGTTGTGGCTAATGGTAGGATATGGACCGTTACTAAAGGACTATTAACTGTTAAGTTTTGTCCCAAGAAGGAATTAGGACAGTTGGAATTCGAATTGAGACACTTAGTGTTAAGAAACGATGATATTACTACTTATACTGGGAAATTTTCTGAGCTGTGATTGTTATGTCCTGATACTTTTGTGAATGACCGTAAGGCAATGAAGCAATACATTAAAGGATTGTCTAGTAACATCAAGGGTGAGACTATTTCTTCAAAACCTAAATCTTTCGATGAAGCTGTTCGGATGGCGCATGATTTAATGGACGCGAAAGCGCAAGATAGGAAAGATTGCATTGTTGAAAACAATAAGAGAATGTAGGAATCTACTCAGTCCAACCAGAATCAAGGTCATAATTATGGGGATTACCGTAATAACGATAACCAAATACTGAACCGAAATCAACATTTAAACTATGGAAGGAATGAGGAAATTCGTGTTGCCACTGTGTCTGGAAGTAACAAGATAAATCTCAAGTGTGTTTGCTGTACTCTATACCATGTAGGTAATTTTCCATATTTGCAACTAGAGTTAGGACAATCTGGTCATAAAGCTGCTAAGTGTAGGACAAGAGGATTAGTCACTGGAATTAGTACCCCTGAAGTTGTGATATGTTTTCGTTGTGGTGAGAAAGGAAACAGACAAAGGAATTGTCCAAGGAAAGGAAATTGACAAGATAGGAATGCTGCCGCTCCAGTTTACGTTTGAATGATGCTTACAAACCTTAAGGTCTGAACATTATAAATGGTATATTCTTATTTGATGTTCTTTATGTTAGTATATTGTTTGATTTCAGATCAGGTAGAAACTATAGAAATGTAAAGATTCAGTTGTTTTATCAATGGAACATTAGTAAGAATGACAATTAACTATGATGTAGAGTTAACCGATGGAAAGGTTGCTAGTATTAGTTCTATACTAAGAGTGTGTTCCTTGAATCTAAGAAAGTAGGTGTTTAGTATCGACTTGATGCTCAAAGATTTGGGATCTTTGGATGTAGATTATTGGTATGAATTGGTTAGTTGTGCATAGTGCTGATGCTTGAGATTGAACCAATCTTCACCATAAATTGATAGTTTTTGGTTTAGATTTTGTTGAGAAGTTGAGTGTTGACTGTGAAAGGTGATGAGTGAACTTTCTGTTTGAGAAGTATCTTGTTTGGAGATGAGGAAGTATGTGGAAGAGGGATAGATGTATTCTTAGCTCAGGTAATTATTGATAGGGTAGTTGAGGAGTAGTTGGGACATGTGTTAATGATTCGAGAGTATTCTAAAATTTTCTGGAAGTATTTTCGAGTTGTTGCCATCTTGTGAAGAGGAATTCGTTTCGATTGAGTGTTGTAAGCGATAGGTGTAGTGTTTCTGTGTTTCATTGAGTATTATTTGTACGCCTTATCATTTGGCACCATCAGAGTAGAAGGGGTTATCCGATCATTTGCGAGAATAGATGAATAAAGGATGTATTATATTAAGTTTCTTTACAGTGATGATCGTCTGTGTTGTTTTTCAAGAAGGATGGATCATTTCTGTAACACCCCATTTTGGAAATGGAAATATCACAGTAATTATGGCGTGTCATCAAAGCATACAAGGTAAAATGTCTAAACATTACTTGACCATAAAAGGAAAATACCGGAATCAAACATCGGTAGTCCAAAAGTAAAGCTCATCACACACAAACATAGTATAATAAAGAAAAGGACTAAACAATGTCCAAAGCATAAGTATCAATAGAAAGGAAATGCATAATGTAAAGAAGGCTAGACAACTTCCAGTCCATATGCACGTACTCTTAGTGTCTACGAGCGTCCCTGAGTATCTGCCGTTTTGGGAACATAGAAAAGGAAAACGGCTGAGCGATACGCTCAGTGCACGGATATACAATAAAGCATGAATAGGATAAGCATATAACATAATAGCAGCGGAAGAAACTAAGTCCCGAGTAACCTGGTTAAGTCTTAATAAAAATGGTTTTATAGTTTGAAAGTCATATGTTTATCTTATAAAAACTGTTTGTCATGTTTTACCATTAGCCAATATAGGTCATGAAAATCCACCGTGCATGAATAATTGGAGGGGTGACCTCATCATGCAAATTAGAGGGGCTGCCTCTAATTTAATATACTGGTTTATGAGTAGGAGGGATCAGCTCCTTGTGAAGGATGCAAGGCACACACCACATTCACCATGTAATCCTGAATAAAAACATGTAACTAGGATGCACCCATACGCCCCACATGATAAATATAAATAAATGGCCTAAAGTTGAAGGGACGCCATGAGCAATCACTCCGCCGTGGTGAAGTCATAACATGAGTGCCTCTAATGTTATGGTTATGGTACCTCCATAACTAGGTGAAACTGGTCATGCATGTATATGGCTATAGGTAATCTCAATTAAACATAAGCAATCAAACTCATAACTTATACTACGGGAAAACAGTTGGCTGCATACGGGGAATCCTAATAAGGAAAGAATGTCCATACTGAAAGGACGGGAATCCGTACCTTATGTCTAGTGAACGAGAAAGACGAACTACGAGAATCCTACTTCCGAATCACTAGTGCTACATAAATACGTACATGAATAAGTATCTGCTTACTAAATACATAGCTGGTTTTATGTCATGTCTTAGCTTATTTTATGTGTTCTTACTATGTTTTACTGTTTAAAGCCTTAAACTGTATTAAATCTTATATTCTGTTTATTCTGATTAAGTATTTCTGGTATTTCATGTGTTATTATACTTACTGTGTAATAATAAGTAACTTCCCAAAAATAGCAGGTTTCCTAAAATAGAAAGTTTCCAAAAATAGAAAGTTCAAAAAATAGAAAGTTTCCAAAAATAGAATGTTTCTAAAAATAGAAAGTTTCCAAAAATAGAAAGTTTCCAAAAATAGAAAGTTTAAAAAATAGAAAGTTTCCAAAAATAGAAAGTTTCCAAAAATAGATTTACTGCTTAAAATAGATAAGTTTCTAAAAATAGAAAGTTTCCATAAATAGATTTGAGGCCTTAATTAAATAAGTTTCCATAAATAGATTAGCTGCCTTAAATAAATAAGTTTCTAAAAATAGCTGGTTCCCATAAATAGATTAGCTGCCTTATTTAATTAAGTTTCTAATAATAGAAGGTTTCCATAATTAGAATAAGCTGGTTAAATAAGCTAAGTATATAAGCCTAAGTGTTTTTCATGATTATTTTCTAAGTCTTATGATATATTGTATAGTTTAATAATTATTTCATGTAATTTAATTAAACTATAGGTTATAATATTTAATTAAAGTATAACATGTTTTTAATTAAATAAGTTAAATACTTAGGTTAAAATATGTATTATTATATATTAATAATATAACCTAAGTCATGTTAATTAATTAATTATATCCATGGTTTTACAATAATTAATTAATTATAAGTCTTAATATATTAATACTTAGGTTAAAATAATTTCATGATCATTAATAATTAAATAACCTAAGTCATGTTATTAAATTAATTTCATCATTTATTAATTTAATTTTTAACATAAGTTCATAAACATAAAAAAAAACTAACATACACCATGAACCGGATCTAGGCTTAAAAACATGAACCAGACATGAATCGACACCGTACCTCGGACCAACCCGGGGTACCCCTTGCTGCCGTGGGACCCACACGCACCAACCAAGACCATATGGTCTTGGAGGTGGTCGGCTTGGCAAGCCGAGACCCCATTTGTAGAGTTTTTACCCCTTTAGGAAAAGGAAGGCAAAAGTGGCAAGTATTAAGTGTCGGTTTAGGAAAACCGAGCACTAATGACCAAATAAGTCCAAGTTCGTTCTCGAGGAGGCAAGTGCGTTGTGTTAAGAGTTGTTTTTGAATTGTGATTATATGATTGAGAAAGAAAGAAAGAAATGAGATTAGAAGAGAAAGACGGTTACGAAGACGGATTAAACTAAGACGAAAAAGGCGATCACGTAAAACTGTAAATAGTGCAAAAATTAAAATTTTAACCTAAAAATTCCTAAAAATTACTAAAAATCCATAATATTTTAAGAGTTTACAAAAAATCCAAACTTGCTAAAACCTTTTAATTAATTAGATAATGACTTTTTAATGCTAAATAAAGCCCTAAAAATCACAATTAATTATTAAAAAGCCCTAAACAAAATTTTAAAGTTTGTAAACCTCAAAAATAACCTAATTAAGCTAAAAAGTATTTTTTAAAATTTTAAGACAAAATAAAACTATTTTTAAACACTTAAAAACTATTAAAATCAATTAAAACTTAAATTAATTCTAGAAAATAATTGAAAAGCCCTAAAAATATTTGGAAAGTTACAAAACTCCTAAATAAGTGTCTTTAATCTAGGAAAAATGTAAAAACTTAAAAAATCAAACTTTTAATTTTTGATAATAAAATAATATTAAAATATTCAAAAAAATTCAAAGTTTATAAAAAAATTCTAAAAAATTACCAAAAATCTTAAATAATGTAACTAAGACAGAAATGTAATTAAAAGTTTCTAAAACCTATGTAATAATTTTATATTAATTTTAAAGTTGGTTAAAAACCCTAAAATCCTATAAAATCAAAAATAAGACTTTTTGAAAACTTTAAGTGATGTAAACCTCAAGTTATTTAAATAAAACCTAAAAACATTTTTTATAAAATTTAAAAACTATTTATACTATTTTTAATCTAATTAATTAAAACAGGTAAAGAAAAATTAATAAAAAATAAATAAAGAAAGAGAAAAATCAAATTTTTGGCCAGAAAAGTCTTAAACTAAGTAACAATCCTAAGAAAAATGAAATGAAGCAAAAAAAGCTTTTCCAATAAGCTTTTATAAGCTTATTAAGCTACGACTTAATTTAACTTAAGACAAATTAAGAGGCAATAAATGAATAAAGGGTGGGAAGGATGACAGAGAAAAGCACTTGGATCACTGGTTAACACGTATAGTCCTCCAACGAGAGGTCCCGTGTTCGAGTCCAGGCCAAGGAGCTTTTTGGAAGAAAATTTTTTTTTTTACTTTTAAAACTCAATCCAGTAACTCTTTTAAACTCAAAAACACTAAAACTAGTCCAAATCAAACCAATTTAAGCCTTACAAAATGAAAAACGTGCCCAGTTTATCTTTGTTGAACACAAATGAAAAGATGATATCTTCACTTGTGCAGATAAGGACAAGAGGACTTGTCTTATGAGTTCTGAGGTGTTTTTGTTGGACAAAAGGGCACCCCTATACTCAGTTGAGTATAGGGAGTCAAGCAAATGCAAGAAAAACACAAGGGTTTCACAAAATTAAGCACAATTGCACCAAAGATGTTTCTGATTAAGGCCTAAGGTCTGAGAGTGTTTGCTGGTTTACTTGGCACACAAGTGGAATTCAAAGGCTCAAAACTTGCACAATAATCAATCAAACAACATATAACCAATGCACAATCCTTAAATGACCTAAAATCTAGCAATTTACCAGATTTGAAGCACAAATTCCAACAAAAACAGTCACTCAGGACACTTAACTGATTTTAACCATATTTCCAACTTTTATAGCATGCAACTTTGCTCAAAATCCTACCAAACTGAAAGACAAGTAACAATAACACCTATTAACAACCTATTGAGAGTATCTAAACAGGTTTTAAACTAGACTTATAACATCTACCCTAGATTAGACACTAATCCAAACACCCCTTTATAAACTAAAAAATGAGTTTTTCAAACAAAATTCAAACAAGATCAAGCCAAATCAATTCAAACTAATCCTAACATGCATAATAAGCCTAATCCAGCATAATCAAACCATTTAACTAACATTTAAGCAACTTGCACAAAAAATCATACCCAATCACAAATAACTGAAACTATGAAAACTCAGCCAAGGAAAAAGAAAATTACCTTGTGGGACCCACATCCAGGTCCCATAGTGACTGCCAAGTCACCTCCCACAAGCTGGTGGCTTGTGCTGAACCTTGGACAACAAGAAAAATCTCAACAAACTTTCCTGCTAAGATCAAATGAAACAAGCACAATATACCAATATTTCTGATTTTCAAACCTTTCAAACCTTTTCAAAAACCTTTCCAACTAATTTTCCTTTCAAAAACACTTAAAGAAATCACTTATCAACTGAAAAACAATCTTTGGAAACAAGATTTCACCAAAAATCAAATTTTCAGAAACTTGCAAACAAAACTAAATTTTTGAAAACTCAAAAATTAAACAAACAATAAATAATCAAACAACAGTAATTAAGAGTGGAGCCTGAATATTTTTCGTCAACAGTATTAAACTAAGTTTCATTCATAAACAAAGCGGGTATTACAAGTTGTGACCAAGGAAAAAAATGAGGAACAAAGGGGCATGCACAACTCGCATCCATAGGCCAAGATAGAACTATCTAGATACTCTGAATAAAATAATACAAGCTAAAACCCTAATGGTTTAAAAAACCAAAAATGCCCTTGAATTTGACTGAAAATTGGGTCAAGATGGATACATGTGAAGTTGCCAGCTGTTGTTTGTGATCCTGGACGTTAAAATGAGCTTGGGGACCAAGGACTTCCATCCAACCACACATCTTGTCTGGTATTGGGTTTGGGGGAAAGTGACGGGTGCAGGGGACCCTTGGGGATGTCACATGGGTTGGTTGGGGTCATGGGTTTTGTGTGGGATGGGATGACAAAAATGCTAATTAGTGATTTGGAAAAATAGGGTGAAAAACCCTTTGTTTTAATTAAAGTTCATCCTGGGAATTTTTAGGGTTTAAGGGTGTTTAAGGGAGGGTAAATCTGATTTGGGGATTAATGTTTTTAAATTTTGTGTTTGCCACCAAAACTTTAACCAGATTAAGTTAAATAATAAAAGGAGTGTGTGGATTCGTGACATGGAAGGAGGGGAGTGTCTGATTGGTGGGTTGTTTAAGGTTGGTGACGTGGAGGATTAAGAGTGGTGGGTTTAACTTAGGTTGTCTGGGCAGAAAAGGCCCCCAAAGGTTTTTGTTTCCTTCACTTTGTAATAAACAGCCCTTAACTTCTTTTCCTTTATAAACAACTTTGGATAGTTGGCAATTTTGGCACAAAATGTTTTATAACTTGTATCAAGGACTTGAAACGTAATTTCTTCAATCTTCAAGGACCGAACTTGTACATTCTTGATAATTCAAGGTTTTGACTTGTTTGTTGACTTCTTGGAGGACCAATATTGATAATTTAGTTTTGTTGAGGGACTAAATTTGCCAATTCTTCAAAGTTAAGGGTCCTTTTTGTAATTTTGACAAACTTTAGGGACCAAACTTGTAATTATAAAGATACAAGGGTATAAAGTGACAATTCTTCCATATTTGAGGACCCTTCTTCATAATTCTTCAATTCTTCAAGGGTTTTCTTGGAAAATTCTTCATTAGGGCTTGGTTCATCGTGCGACTTTGTTTCCCGTGTTCGTTTTTGACTGATTCTTGTGATCTTTTGTCATTTTCTCAATATCCGTACCTAAAATACACAAGCAACAAACACAAGCATATATTTGGGTATTTTGATGATGATTAATGCATTTTAAGACCAATTTGGACGATGAGACTATGTATAAAAGCAGTCTCATCACTCCCCCATACTAAACCATTACCGTGCCCTCACGCAATGCTAGAATAAAGTATCGTAGCATCTCCAAAATTCATTTTTATTCATTTATTTTAAAGATAAACTAGCTACACTACTACTATTGCTACTACTTGCGTTTTAGACATAATGTATGATTTTCATCGCAAAATGGGACGTTTAGGTTCATAGAATAAGAACACGTGAATGCTTCGTTAGAAATAATTTCATCGTCCTCGATTTTCACCCTAATTCCATGCCAAGCGTGCAACGAGATCATTGTCATTATAAGTTAGTAATGCTAACACTACTCATATGCCCTAATCACGTACTTATCCTCCCATTATTCCTAAGTTGTATCTCTTATATTTTATTTTGTCTTGAATGTTTCACGAGGATACATTGTTTGACTTATGCGATAATAGAGATTTAGGTCTAAAAATAGAGTCCTAACGGTGTAACTAAGACCATCAAATCAATAACCCCTCCTAATAGACAACGATGTCAAAAAATTAAGTTGACAAGAAGAATCGATAAACACGGTTTTATAACGGTTTTGAACATGAGACTTATTACCAAGACTTTTATACGCCCCCTAACGGAAGGGCCTTATTATCTTTGGTTTACCTCCATCTTTTATTCAACTTCGCCATGAAGCTTTTATTATGACTTCGGTCTTGCCTTGCCTTTTATTATCCGCCTCATCGGTGGTTTTATTAGCCAAAGACGTATATCCTCACGCAAAGGCGAATTTTGGATCTTTAAAGCTTCGAAGATTAAGGCTTGATTCACTTTCAATTTTGCATAGATTTTTCGGCCTTGTGAGCTTCAAAATTTTGCTTAATTTAGGTGAGCACTTGAAATCTTATTATTAGGTGAAGCTTTTGATTATTCGGGTGCCAATACTTCAAAACCGTGACGCTGGCGATACCTTAATGTCTTCCCAATTTAATTACACGGAAGCTACTAGAAAAGATGTAACACCCCCAAATTTATACAACTCAATACAGCGGAAGACTAGTTGGTGTTACGGGATAGCACATTACTCACATCATAGACAACGCATAAAAATTGCGTCGTTTAATAATAAATCATTTCCATTCATAAATATCAAAGTTACATCGGTCCCAAGTCATTATATTTCATACAAAGTTTTACAAAGTATTTGAATGGAAAATATTGTTTAAGTGCGGGCCATGAATTCTTATCGTCTTCCCGAGAATTACCTTCAAGTACCTGAGACAAAACATGTTAAAAGAAAAGGTCAGCGATAACGCCGAGTGAATTCATAGAGTTTAATAAATTCCATCAATATAACTTTGGTATAAAATTAGTACCAAAAATCAATTCGTACAAATCATTGTAATAGGCCGTAAAATAGCCAAAATCATTTTATACAAATCTTTGTAATAGGCCATAAAATAGCCAAAGTCATTTTATATAAATCCTTATCGAAAATCATAATATAGGCATTTGCCTTAAAAATTATTACGAGCCAATGTCGTAAAAACATCATACAATACGTCTTATGACGTTGTATGAAACCAAAAACCGTTATATGAATATGGTTATGAAAACCAAAACACAAACATAATATCAATAGTATGACCCCGTATTGCTAGTCAGGCAATACATCGTAATTCGGAGCATCTAGTAGTATTTCGTTAGTTTGGATTATTATAAGCCGCATGACATTGTTACCTTACTAAACCAACAACGGGTAGCTAACCCGATACCAATTTTGCCCATCTAAAGTAGCGTGTCGTCACAAAGGTCACGCTATGGAAATCTTCTCATATATAAATTCGCTTACCAATCAATGTGGCACGACGGGGATCAACCGTCAAGGCGCGAACTGGGGTGATCGTCCCCAAATAGTACTATTAAATGCATAAGCGTCTACCAACTCCCGGTAGTTCACAATTCATTCTAATGGGACTTTGAGTGACATAACCTAACTTTATTAATCCATTTTATTTCATCTATCGGGTCCATTAATCATTTATCGGGTCATACAATCGGGTCATTCAATCATTCGGGTCCAAAATCAATAAACAAACAATCGGGACAAATGGTGTCCTATTTTATAAAAACTAACATGTTATCTCCCTCGCGGGTTTATAAAACATTTATAAAAACATTTAAAAGAGTGCGAGGCTTTGAACTCACGTTGATGTGGGAAGGCGGGTTATCGGCAATTCGGACGTACGGTACGTGCTTCAATCACGGAAACTTAGACAAATAATACTCATCTTAGACTCATGTCCAATGACTTTATAAAAATAACAATTATGTATACATATGATGATTATATATATATGATGATCAAGTGGGTTTACATATTCTCGTTTACTCATTTTAGTGTTATATGTCGATAACTTTTATACTAGTTTACTAGTTTTACCCATTTACGTGTTTTAAGTCCAATAAACTTATTATAAGTTCCTTAACTTGTTTTAATCATTGTTATACTTATTTTATCAGTATGTATACTTTCCATGTTGGTCCCAAATGGGTTAAGTCCAATAAGTTCTTTTTACAAGTTTTTATCTTATTTAGTCCAATTATTAGTCCAATATGCTTAATTAGCTCGTAAATGTCCGTATTTCTTATAGTTCGGGTTTTATCGGTTTTTACTTGTTATACATGTCTATATATCAGTATATAAGTTTTATAAAGTTTTCATTAGACGGGTCCAACCATCTAAGTTTTATTTAACAAAAACGTTAATTTTACGGCAATAGCCGAAAAAGTCGTAAAAATCATGTTTATAGTTTTATATCTTATAAAACATAACAAGTTACCATTTTTATAAAATGTACACTTATTTAACCCTTTACATACTTAGATAAATAAAATCCATAAGTTAGTGGGTTCTCTTTTATATTTTATACTATTAAATTTTGAGTGCTTATATAATAGTATTATACATTATTTTCCAAAATCTGATTTTTATCTTCACTTTCACCAAAACTGCCATATCTTGAGTTCTATATGGAGATAGAAGCTCAAATTTTTATCACATAAGCTACATGATATGTGCTACATTTAACTCTTCTATAGCTACTGTTGAATCATCTTCAAAATAATTTCTAAAAATCGTCCAAAAAAGTAACCTCAGATTTATACCCTAAACTTGTTTTGATCATATCTCACTCATTATTTTGATTCCATTGCATGGCCAACTCTCACATGTGTACAAGACTCATAGCTTACTGTAAATCCATTCTAATTCATCATTTCATCAGTCCATGACCTGTTTCTTTACTGTTTTATACAGCCATATAAATTAAGCATGATTTTAACCTTGTTTCTTATAGTTTTTCACCTTTTAATTCATATTTATCAACAACAAATCCCCACATAACATTTTTATCATCATATAATCATCATATACATATACAATAGGAAATAAAAATACATGTTTACATAATCAAAATAACAAGAAGATGAGGAGGACAATCTTTATACCACCATGATGATGTAGGTTGTGATCAAAACATGGATTTTGATGGAGAAACTTGTGCATAGCCAAGACCATCTTCAAGACCACCATGCTCCATGAACTCCTTGTGGAAAATCAGCCCCAAGACACCATGAATACTCCTCCTTGGATGTTATAAGCACCACCAATCAATAGGGTTTCAAGAGAGCTTCAACATATGTATGTACAACATGGAATCTCATGGTTAAATCAAGATCAAATGGTGGTGGTGGTAGTAAAAGTGGACGGCACTTTAGGGAGAGTGAGAGAGAAATGTGTAGTTGTTTGCATGTTGTAAATGATGGTATGTGAAGGTTTGATGGTTTTAGCTTGTGGAAAGCTTAACTAGTAAGCTTAGTAGACAAGTGTGGTGTAGTTGCATAAGAACTTGACACCTCATGTGTTGAGGCAAAAGTTGGCCGCCCCATGTGTGCTAGTGGGGTGGGACAATGTATTTTGTCCCATCTCACTAGTTTACGGGTATTCCTTGATTCTAGTTTTCTCGATTTGCGTGCCCTCGGGTCGTTTTACGAAAAACGTTTTTATAAATTATGAATCAACGACACAAAACGAATCCAATAAAAATTGTCTCATCAAAAACGGAGTTCGAAAACGTAAATACGTAATCCTAAGGTTTCCGGTTTAGTCGTAAAGGACGTTAAAATAAAATCGTAAGTCCTAATCTCTTCTCGTAAATTTGTGAGTTTATGAACCAACACAAATTTAAAACTCCATAATAATATTCTCGGATAAATTTATTTTCTGAAATGTCGGACTGTCACCAAGGACGGTGTATGTAAACGTAAGCACGTAACGTTGAATCCTCCGGTTTAGACGTAGTCAATGCTACTCCAAGACGTAAATCCAAATTTCTTCCCAAAAATAAGTGAGTTCATATTGTTTCATTAAAATAATATTTTCAAATAATATTTGAGAATAAAATATCAACCATAAATTGACGGATTGTCACAACATTTACCCCTAAACAGGATCTTTGTCCTCAAAGATCATCTTACCTTACTACTCGCTTCTTATAGAGTTAAAGCCATGTGGGTATCTCCTCCACATTCGGTCTTTTCTCACAAGTGCAATTCATTACAATACGCGAGTTCTATCAAACATAACTACGGGAATAAGATCAAGCTAAATGTTGACTTACTTTCTCTATCCATGATGTTCATGGGTTTCTGATGAATGCAAATTTTCGCCGATCTAAGCTCTACTAAGAATAATCAGATTTTCACTTGATAGATATTCCATCAAGTTCGATTTACGAAACATAATTCACGCAGTTCTTGAAGTCCTAGGGTAGATCCAGCTTATATGCCTTTCAATCCCAACCTTTACATCATCTCAATGGTCCCATACAACGGGGACTTGTATCCCATGATTTGTCAGATCATGAATTCATTTTTCCAAGTTTAAAATTTTTGGCATAACTTTGCTACCCATTTGGCACTTCAAGATCTACATTTCATATTCACATAACCTCTTGCCCACTACCGACAGTCAATAATCAAATCTTAATTTCACCAATCATTTCAGGTCTCGCGGGTCGGGTATTTTGTAAGGTTAGGTTCGCCATCATAGGAAACCTTAAACCTAAAAGACATGTCCAACTCACTATGGGTGTATGTCGGATGTCTCCATCTCAACTCTTGCTTATAGATGCTCTAAGATTTAGATCCTAACAAGATTAGATCTCGATCCTAATACGATAGTTATCAATGATAATCTCTTCAAAGGAAAACGATTATACGGTTCATTACCAAAGGTCAATCATTCAAACACAAAACAGCACTTATATTACCTTGTATCGTTGCTTTACCTCGTCCCTTCGATTTGGGGTGGTACATAGTACTCTCATCAAGGTTCGTTCTCAATGATTTCTGAGCAAATCTCTAGAAATTCGATGCGAAGCGAGGATCTTGATATAGATGATCGATACAGGCATGCTATGTTTACATAACTCTTTTGCATTTATCATTAACGAGAATGATATTAGCAAATTTGGTCAGTCTGTCGACGATGACCCAAATCGAATCAAATTCAGATGATGACCTTTGCAATAGCTAGACGTTTACTAATGTATGAGGCGATGTCTGCCTTCATAATTGCCATCAGTACAACTTCTTCAGACAAAGATACTTTTAGTCATAAATGACATAAATAGAATACTTATACTTACAAATTCCAACATAACTATATCTCACAATCTCCATATTTAGGCAACCACAAGTGGCCTTTAAAACATTTAACGCTATCGGCTTCTCAATTTTAATGGTTCACATTATCCGCGAACCCCTTTTTATTATTTATATTATCCTTCTTACAAACATCGTTTACTTTTATATTGCTCGGCAGTTTATTTTGCACCCTCATTATTAAGAAACATGTCCTAACTGGTTCTTTATCTTTTCTACATAATGCATCGGTATCTATATTCACTTCTCATGATGATATAATTATCATAACTGTATTTATTCAAAATTCTTTCTTCATATCTTTTATGTTTCAGTTTCGTCTCAACTATCATTTTTATCAGTTTTTCTCAATCCGGCGTCTAAAGCATCGATAATTATTATATGTAAATTAACAAAAATTATTTAATTTTTAAGAAACGTAAACGTTAAAAGTTTAAATTTCTTAGTTCGACCAATTATATAAAATGTTCAAAATAAATTTGGATTTAATTAACAAGATTTTTGTTGATTTATCGAAAATATTTAATGAGATTCGTAAATGTTCGAAAAACCTTTGTTTATACTTTGGTCAAAGTTTTCTTAGTTTGAAAAGCAAAATGTGTCGTTTCGAAATTTCAAGTCATGATTTAAATGATTTCCTCAATCCTTCTTAAGTTGTCTAGAAGTATACACAAACATTTACCCCTAAACAGAAGTTTAGTTAAATGGTTTGTGTATAAGGGAACAATCCCTTAAAATCCTTTGTTAAAACATTTGTCAAAATATATTTGCACTTTCTTTTTAGTATAACTCAAAGTCTTAAAAGGGCTCTTAGTTTTTAAAGAGTCAATATATTCCATTATCTTATTAATAACATGGTCAAATCATGTAAAAGATTTAGTCTTTAATCTCATGTTAATTATTCAAGGTACATGTTTTTATTGTTCGGTCATTTCAGAGCAATCTATAATTAATTGTTAACTTCATTCTTATTCTTATAAACAAACAAATAAATGGTCCTTAATGATCACGAGCATGAATTTATCAAATTACAGCCTACACACGTGATTCACCAAATTATGAATGCTACATGTGCATTGATCAATCCAAACGACATCACATGAAACTCATAATGTTCATTACAAGTACCGGATGTAGTGATTGGAATACATAATCTTCTTCGCGGACGCGAAGTTGATAATAACCATAACGTGGATCAAATCTTTAAAACATACGCTAAAACCTTGTAATTGATCGAACAAATCTTCCATTTCAAATTATGGATATCGTTTTCGATTGTCAATTTACTCAGTTCACAGTAATCTATTAATATAAGGAATGATAACACCATAGCTCTTCATGATGACAGGCTTGGTATAATAAAATCATTCTCCGACAACTCTCTCAGTTGTACGGTAATTCCTTTAATTTAAATGGTGTTGATGTACAATGCACAAGCCATAGGTGCAGCACCGGGAATATAGTCAATACCAATTTTAACTTGCCTTAATGATAAAAGTCTAGGTAATTTACCAACAAATATCTCCTAAAGTTTCAGATAACGGAAACATCTTTTAATACATTCATTTTAAGTTCCTTCTAGATTATACTATCTATGATTAATTCACAACCGTTCACGGTATAATTTCAAGTCTAAATGCAGGAGAAAATCATCCATCAAGAATTATTTAGATCACCTTTGATAATCAACATCTTATCATTTAGGGGAATTCTATTCGAGTTCCCATCAATTAGGACAATGTCGTCATGTCATAATCAATCAATCCATTCTACGGGCACTATCAACTTTCCAGTTGCGTTGCCGTCGATAAGATGTGAACTTCTCAAAAGACCAATAATAACTCACAATCCTTCACAAATTCAAGGATATTAGGAGACATAACTAACCTTAAAAGAGTAAGTTCAACGCATGATTTACGCGATAGAATTTCAAATCAGATACAGACGAAAACATTAAACGAATATGAATATATCCCATGTTTTCATAATTTGAGTACGCATTCGAAAGCTCCTCGGATCGTTACCCAGGTCATTCAAATGAAATCAAATCAAGAGAAATGATAAGAACGTCGATACATCCAGTCGGGTATCAACACTCGGTAATCATATACTTTTCCTAAGAATCTCACTACGGGAGAATTGGACAAGAAAGAATTGTCAATTGTCAAATAAGACAATTTCCACAGATGAGTAAATTCGACTCAGAAGAATAGGTGTTACAGGCACATATGTAGGTGTCCCTAACATTATGTCCTTATTTTTCACTTCTTGCAGATCTCATAAAACTTTAATCTTTCACAATCTTCAAAGAAAATGTAGTGTTTATTCATCAGTTTTATGGTGACTACTAATCAGCCTTGCATGGTCCATTCCAAATTGTATGTAGGCGCGCAACTATATACAATTTCAAGATTAATGATGCAATACTTAGTTCGTCAAAATTTTGTCATCATGTTTATAATAAAAACATTTTCATGCTTAATTCTTAAATAAGAATCAAAAATATATTTACAAAGATTTTCTTTGTTATGAAAACAATTAAGTTTCTAAAGCGTTTCATAAACAACTTCATTTCGATAACAATCACTTATAAATATCACTTTGAATAATCCTTATTGTGATGAAAATTTAATTTTTCTCAAGGAATACTGTTTCTTCTTTATAAAAACAATGAATGATCTGCAAAAGAGTGATGAAGAGTCGTTCACCAAGAACTAACTACGATATGATAGGAAATGAGCTTAGCCAAATAATCATGAGGTTCATGACCTCGATGGCACTCAACAAGAATAATCCATAACGTAACTCAATTCGATATGAGTACTTGTTCAACGGTTGCATCACTAATGCAAACATTAGGATGAAGCAATAAGAGATAGATAACATCGATACATGTAGAATTTAGCAGTCAAAGGTAGTCTTTTCATAAATCACAAACAAGTCAAATTCTACCGTAACACATTACGTGTCACTATGTCATACAATTCTCAGAACTCATCCTACCAACTGATGTCTCAGTTAAGTTAGGGATTTTTTTAAAAGATACCACAATGAATACTAATCTACAAGAGTCATTAGGTGTTCCACATGTCCCCGAAGATCCATCGGTCTCAATTCAGAAGAAGATTTCTTCAATTTATTTCTTGGACACTGGGCATCCTCATTAGTGGACAATGGCTTAGGAACAACCCTTAACACAACTAACAATCATTTGAAACCTCATAATTCAATCAAAGAACTTAACGACTTTCTCTTAACAATTTCATATTCCATACAGGTTAAATTTTTACTTTATTCAAGTTTTAACCAATTTACACTCAATTCAATATCCTATCTCATTATCCAATAATTCAGCCTTATTCTTCGGCCTTGTAAAGGCAATAAAAGCTCAATATGATCAATACTTAATTTCCAATCCTATAGCTCTTTCAACAACAATTATCAAATGAGTCACTAGTATGAAATGACTTGATCATTCAACTAGACTTCTCGGAAAGGTACTAGTGGCATGAGGCTTTTGGGTATAGGCTCCAATTACAGCCTCAAGTGCAACATTCACCCTTTCGATTTCAATTTAAGAATTGGATGACATCGAATCAGATGACATCTTTCTAGGTGGTAACGTTTTGACAAACTCCACTCTATAAGAAAAGATCGTCATGACATCGATATCAGATTTATTCTCGCCAATCCTTTTTCAATATCGCAATCAACTAATATCTACATTTCTACGAATATCAACCATTTGTTGGGATGATAAATATCCACAACTTGGTTTAAATCTAGGATAGCTAGAATTCCTACGAGAATAGCTTCGATTAATTTACTAGGGGATTTAGGGTTTCTTGTGACAATCGACGTCGTATAAAAATCAAAATAATCATCAAACAATCATGTAATAAAATTACATCATATATATATAATCCAAGTTATATATATATTAAAATAACACTTCTCAGTCTTGGCCTTGTCGGTAACTCGGGAATTCTTCGGCACCGTTATAGTCAAAAGATTTTTAGATATTTTTAGAAAAATATTTATAGTTAAAAGATTTTGAAAAGTTTTATTCAAAACCTTCATTTTAAAAATCTTTTGTTCTCTATAACGAGAGCTCTGGTACCAAACTATAACACCCCCAAATTTATACAACTCAATACAGCGGAAGACTAGTTGGTGTTACGGGATAGCACATTACTCACATCATAGACAACGCATAAAAATCGCGTCGTTTAATAATAAATCATTTCCATTCATAAATATCAAAGTTACATCGGTCCCAAGTCATTATATTTCATACAAAGTTTCACAAAGTATTTGAAAGGAAAATATTGTTTAAGTGCGGGCCATGAATTCTTGTCGTCTTCCCGAAAATTACCTTCAAGTACCTGAGACAAAACATGTTAAAAGAAAAGGTCAGCGATAACGCCGAGTGAATTCATAGAGTTTAATAATTTCCATCAATATAACTTTGGTATAAAATTAGTACCAAAAATCAATTCGTACAAATCATTGTAATAGGCCGTAAAATAGCCAAAATCATTTTATACAAATCTTTGTAATAGGCCATAAAATAGCAAAAGTCATTTTATATAAATCCTTATCGAAAATCATAATATAGGCATTTGCCTTAAAAATTATTATACGAGCCAATGTCGTAAAAACATCATACAATACGTCTTATGACGTTGTATGAAACCAAAAACCGTTATATGAATATGGTTATGAAAACCAAAACACAAACATAATATCAATAGTATGACCCCGTATTGCTAGTCAGGCAATACATCGTAATTCGGAGCATCTAGTAGTATTTCGTTAGTTTGGATTATTCTAAGCCGCATGACATTGTTACCTTACTAAACCAACAACGGGTAGCTAACCCGATACCAATTTTGCCCATCTAAAGTAGCGTGTCGTCACAAAGGTCACGCTATGGAAATCTTCTCATACATAAATTCGCTTACCAATCAATGTGGCACGACGGGGATCAACCGTCAAGGCGCGAACTGGGGTGATCGTCCCCAAATAGTACTATTAAATGCATAAGCGTCTACCAACTCCCGGTAGTTCACAATTCATGCTAATGGGAATTTGAGTGACATAACCTAACTTTAATAATCCATTTTATTTCATCTATCGGGTCCATTAATCATTTATCGGGTCATACAATCGGGTCATTCAATCATTCGGATCCAAAATCAATAAACAAACAATCGGGACAAATGGTGTCCTATTTTATAAAAACTAACATGTTATCTCCCTCGCGGGTTTATAAAACATTTATAAAAACATTTAAAAGAGTGCGAGGCTATGAACTCACGTTGATGTGGGAAGGCGGGTTATCGGCAATTCGGACGTACGGTACGTGCTTCAATCACGGAAACCTAGACAAATAATACTCGTCTTAGACTCATGTCCAATGACTTTATAAAAATAACAATTATGTATACATATGATGATTATATATATATGATGATCAAGTGGGTTTACATATTCTCGTTTACTCATTTTAGTGTTATATGTCGATAACTTTTATACTAGTTTACTAGTTTTACCCATTTACGTGTTTTAAGTCCAATAAAATTATTATAAGTTCCTTAACTTGTTTTAATCCTTGTTATACTTATTTTATCAGTATATATACTTTCCATGTTGGGCCCAAATGGGTTAAGTCCAATAAGTTCTTTTTACAAGTTTTTATCTTATTTAGTCCAATTATTAGTCCAATATGCTTAATTAGCTCGTAAATGTCCGTATTTCTTATAGTTCGGGTTCTATCGGTTTTTAATTGTTATACATGTCTATATATCAGTATATAAGTTTTATAAAGTTTTCATTAGACGGGTCCAACCATCTAAGTTTTATTTAACAAAAACGTTAATTTTACGGCAATAGCCGAAAAAGTCGTAAAAATCATGTTTATAGTTTTATATCTTATAAAACATAACAAGTTACCATTTTTATAAAATGTACACTTATTTAACCCTTTACATACTTATATAAATAAAATCCATAAGTTAGTGGGTTTTCTTTTATATTTTATACTATTAAATTTTGAGTGCTTATATAATAATATTATACATTATTTTCCAAAATCTGATTTTTATCTTAACTTTCACCAAAACTGCCGTATCTTGAGTTCTATATGGAGATAGAAGCTCAAATATTTATCACATAAACTAAATGATATGTGCTACATTTAACTATTTTATATCTACTGTTGAATCATCTTCAAAATATTTTCTAAAAATCGTCCAAAACAGTAACCTCAAATTTATACCCTAAACTTGTTTTGATCATATCTCACTCATTATTTTGATTCCATTGCATGGCCAATTCTCACATGTGTACAAGACTCATAGCTTACTGTAAATCCATTCTACTTCATCATTTCATCTGTCCATGACCTGTGTCTTTACTGTTTTATACAGCCATATAAATTAAGCATGATTTTAACCTTGTTTCTTATAGTTTTTCACCTTTTTAATCATATTTATCAACAACAAATCCTCACATAACATTTTTATAATCATATAATCATCATATACATATACAATAGGAAATAAAAATACATGTTTACATAATCAAAATAACAAGAAGATGAGGAGGACAATCTTTATACCACCATGATGATGTAGGTTGTGATCAAAACATGGATTTTGATGGAGAAACTTGTGCATAGCCAAGACCATCTTCAAGACCACCATGCTCCATGAACTCCTTGTGGAAAATCAGCCCCAAGACACCATGAATACTCCTCCTTGGATGTTATAAGCACCACCAATCAATAGGGTTTCAAGAGAGCTTCAACATATTTATGTA
Source organism: Glebionis coronaria (assembly GCA_025667525.1). NCBI lineage: Eukaryota > Viridiplantae > Streptophyta > Magnoliopsida > Asterales > Asteraceae > Glebionis > Glebionis coronaria. The sequence continues at coordinate 119,474,027 of CM046882.1, read as the reverse complement.
CAACATGGAATCTCATGGTTAAATCAAGATCAAATGGTGGTGGTGGTAGTAAAATTGGACGGCACTTTAGGGAGAGTGAGAGAGAAATGTGTAGTTGTTTGCATGTTGTAAATGATGGTATGTGAAGGTTTGATGGTTTTAACTTGTGGAAAGCTTAACTAGTAAGCTTAGTAGACAAGTGTGGTGTAGTTGCATAAGAACTTGACACCTCATGTGTTGAGGCAAAAGTTGGCCGCCCCATGTGTGCTAGTGGGGTGGGACAATGTATTTTGTCCCATCTCACTAGTTTACGGGTATTCCTCGATTCTAGTTTTCTCGATTTGCGTGCCCTCGGGTCGTTTTACGAAAAACGTTTTTATAAATTATGAATCAACGGCACAAAACGAATCCAATAAAAATTGTCTCATCAAAAACGGAGTTCGAAAACGTAAATACGTAATCCTAAGGTTTCCGGTTTAGTCGTAAAGGACGTTAAAATAAAATCGTAAGTCCTAATCTCTTCTCGTAAATTTGTGAGTTTATGAACCAACACAAATTTAAAACTCCATAATAATATTCTCGGATAAATTTATTTTCTGAAATGTCGGACTGTCACCAAGGACGGTGTATGTAAACGTAAGCACGTAACGTTGAATCCTCCGGTTTAGACGTAGTCAATGCAACTCCAAGCCGTAAATCAAAATTTCTTCCCAAAAAATAAGTGAGTTCATATTGTGTCATTAAAATAATATTTTCAAATAATATTTGAGAATAAAATATCAACCATAAATTGACGGATTGTTACAAAAGACTAGAAACCCAACAATCCTAACTAAACCGCTAAGTCAATATTTATTAAGCAAAAAATATTTACATGCGAAGGGAGAATAAGCAAACAACGAGAACACATGAGTTTTTGAAAGAATACGAGTACTCTACGTTTAGCATAGTAACTTATAATTAACTCTATCATTTCTCGTCCTCATTTAAGAGACTTAGCCTAATGTGTAGTTAAGGAATCAAAGCTAAGTGCTCAACACGCACGGTCGAGTCAGAAATTACTCTTATTCTCGCCATCGGAAAACCTACATTCGTGTCTTCAAACACTTATAAAACATGAGAAAAAAATAAAATTTGGCCATTTTTAGCCTTATTTTGCAACAAAACGATAAACAAAAAGATAAACTTTGGAAAGCGTGAAGGTTTGGCAAGACAAGTATCTATTCACCCCCCCCCCATACTAAAGTTAAACATTGTCCTCAATGTTTCGAGTCTAGGGGTGCAAACACCCCCATACTAGAGACGTAGTCGAATGCCTAATCTAGCATGGAAAGGGTGTAACCAAGAATTAATAGCCGTTTATGAAGTGTGCTAAAAACCTAAGGTTAGAACATAAAAAGGATATATCATGGATATTGAGAAAGTCTTCAAAGCAAACGATCGAGTGCTCCCATAAAACAAACAAGAGAGGCTCCAATCGTGAAGATCATGATCATCTAAAGTTCACAATTCACAAACAACCACGGAACAAGGGTTGGAAGGGCACAAATCCCCACACGTAAGCTACATTAGAAAGCGATAATATGTACATAGGATAAGCATGGGACTCCCCCACGAGGCACCTCGTTTTTGATTACCGAGTCATGAGCTCGACTCGATCCCCTCAATACGAATTATCATTGGGGAAAGTGATTTGGTCGAGGTAGTTCAAGGATGGAACTTCCCCGCCAAAGTAGTGCTTCAACCTATGTCCATTCACCTTGAAGTTAGGACCATCATCTTGAGCTAGCTCGATGGTCCCATACAGAAACACTTGAGTTACGGTGAATGGACCGGACCAACGGGATTTCAACTTACCGGAAAAGATTTTTAATCTTGAATTAAAAAGCAAAACTTGATCCCCAATGTTAAAAACCCGGTTTTTAATTTTAGAATCATGCAACTTTTTAGTTTTCTCTTTATAAATCAATGAATTTTCATAAGCAATGTCTCTCAATTCATTTAATTCATTCAATTGCATTTTCTGGTGTTTTCCCGCGGTCTCCATATCATCATTACAATGCTTTAGGGACCAATAAGCCTTGTGTTCTAACTCGATAGGCAAATGACAATTCTTTCCATACACAAGCTTATAGGGAGTGCACCCAATGGGCGTCTTATGAGCGGTCCTAAAGGCCCATAAAGCATCGTCCAACTTATCTGACCAAGTTTGTCGGTTTTCCCCAACGGATCCCTCCAAAATCCTCTTCAACGCTCGGTTTGAAACCTCGACTTTCCCACTCGTTTGTGGGTGATAAGCCGTAGAAAGCCGATGTGTAACCCCATATTTTCTTAGGACCCTTTCAAATTGGTCGTTACAAAAATGGGTTCCACGATCGCTTATGATAGCACGAGGGGTTCCAAACAGAGAAAACAAGCTTTTGAAGAACTTAACTACCACACGAGCATCATTGGTGGGCAAGGCTTTGGCCTCCACCCACTTAGATAGGTAGTCAACCGCAACAAGGATGTACTTATTAGCACGAGATGATGGGAACGGCCCCATAAAGTCTATACCCCAAACGTCAAAGATCTCACACACTTGGATGACATTTCATCTTTTTGTGAGGCTTTTCCTTGTCGTTGGCATGCATCACATGACTTCCCAAGATCTTGTGCATCTCAGTAAATAGTAGGCCAAAAGAAGCCGGCATCAAACACCTTTTTAGCCGTGAGATTAGCACCGTGGTGACCACCCGTGGGTCCCTCATGACAATCTCTAAGGATGTTAGAAGCTTCGGTGCCAAATACACAACGTCGGATGATTTGATCCGCACAAGTTCGAAACAAGTAAGGGTCGTTCCAAAAGTATAACTTGACGTCACGAAAGAATTTTCGTTTTTTTTTGAGTCGTCATACCCTTAATGATGAAGTTACCCGCATGGTAATTTGCAAAATCCGCAAACCATGGGATGGAAGAATCAAGCTTAGAATTCACTACACCAAGTGTCTCGAGCGGAAATGTTTTGGTGATTTCCTTGGGCTCGTAAACACTTTGGTGAGGATCTTCCAAACGAGAAATATGGTCGGCCGCTAGATTCTCGGCTCCTTTTTTGTCAATAATGGTGTGATCAAATTCTTGAAGGAGGAGAATCCAACGAAGTAATCTAGGCTTAGCATCTTGCTTTGCCATGAGATACTTGATAGCCGAATGGTCCGTATACACTATGCATTTAGCTAAGACGAGGTAAGGTCGGAACTTCTCAAATGCATACACCACGGCAAGGAACTCCTTTTCCGTTGTAGTGTATTTTAGTTGAGCCTCGGTCATCGTCTTGCTAGCATAGTGAATAGGCAAGAAGTGCTTATCATGACGTTGCCCCAAAACGGCCCCAATAGCGTAATTACTAGCATCACACATGAGCTCAAAGGGGAGGTTCCAATTGGGAGCAACAAGAATGGGAGCTTCGGTAAGTTTCCTCTTAAGGATTTCAAAGGCTCGTACACAATCTTCGTCAAAGACAAAACGTGCCTCTTTTTCAAGAAGATGTGTAATGGGTCGAGAAATCTTCGAAAAATCCTTGATAAATCGACGATAAAAGCCCGCGTGGCCTAGGAAACTCCTAACTCCCTTAACGGTTTTGGGATGAGGTAATTTGGCGATGACGTCTACCTTAGCTTGATCTACCTCAATCCCCGCTTTCGAGACCTTGTGCCCTAAGACGATTCCACTTCTAACCATAAAATGACACTTTTCCCAATTGAGCACAAGTTTGGTTTCCTCACAACGTTTCAACATTCTCTCTAGGTTCGACAAACACGAAGTGAACGAATTACCAAACACGGAAAAGTCATCCATGAAGACTTCCATCGTCTTCTCGATCATATCATGAAAATAGCCATCATGCACCTTTGAAAGGTTCCCGGTGCATTACAAAGTCCGAATGGCATTCTACGATAGGCAAACGTTCCATATGGACACGTAAACATAGTTTTTTCTTGATCACGAGGATCGATGGGAATTTGGAAGTAACCGGAAAAACCATCTAAAAAGCAATAGAAATCGTTTCCCGCAAGACGCTCCAACATTTGGTCCATGAAGGGCAAGGGAAAATGGTCTTTTCGAGTGGCTTCATTCAACTTTCGATAGTCAATGCACACTCTCCATCCGGTCACGAGTCTAGTGGGAATCAACTCGTTGGCATCGTTTGGCACAACGGACATCCCTCCCTTTTTAGGGACACAATGAATAGGACTCACCCAAGGGCTATCGGAAATAGGGTAAATCATTCCCGCGTCAAGGAGTTTAAGGACCTCCTTTTTGATGACGTCGTGAATTTTGGGGTTCACCCTCCTTTGACTTTGGATTGTGGGCTTGAAATCCTCCTCCATTAAGATTTTGTGGGTACAAAATTTGGGATCGATTCCCTTAATTTCGGATAACTTCCACGCAATCGCCCCTTTGTGATCCTTTAGAACATCGACAAGTGCGGTTTTTTCATCATTCGAAAGTTCCTTCGCAATAATAACCGGCAACTTGTCGTCCTCCTCCAAATAGACATATTCGAGGTGAGGAGGTAAATCTTTCAACTCGAGGATAGGTGGTTCCTCAAGTGAAGATTTGGGCTCGATACTCATAACCTCCTCGGGTGGAGGAAATGGGGAATCGTTAAGAAAATCCTTGATAATCGAGAAGTCCTCATCGTTGTCGAGGTCTTCGTCACAAGTACGTGGAACATTGCATTCTTCCAACGTAAAACCACCACCTTCGAAAGGAGTGAAGGGTAGTATCGAATTATCAAGAATTGGATCTAACATAGTGGGATTGCCACTAGTTTCTTCATCACCAAACCCTAAAACTTCTTGTGAAAATTCCTCGCAAACCACGTCGATCATATCAACGAGGTTTATGGTAGCAACGGAATAAACATGAGAAAGTTGAGAATTTTGAGTTGCGTTTATAACAAGTTCCTCGTCGTTGAAACGTAAGGTAATCTTTCTAGCATGCACATCAATTAAAGCCATAGACGTATCTAAAAATGAATGACCTAAAATAAGAGGAACTTGAGGATCCGTGGGGATATCAACGACGATAAAGTCTACGGGATAGTAGAACTTCCCCACTGATGAGACTGCTTTTATACATGGTCTCATCGTCCAAAACGGGCTTAAAAATGCATAAAATATCATCAAATATACCAAATATATGCTCGTGTTTGTTACTTGTGTATTTTTAGGTACGGATATTGAGGAAATGGCAAAAGATCACAAGAATCATTCAAAAACGAACACGGGAAACGAAGCCGCACAATGAACCGGGCCCAAGTTTGGAATTTTGCAAAAAGACCCTTGAAGAATTGAAGATTGGCAAAAATGGTCCCTCATCTTTGAAGAACTTGTCAAAATTGACACTCCAAATGTCAATTGTACAAGAGAGGTCCCTAGAGTTTGAAGATATGTCAAAAGTGGCCCTTGGAAATTGATCAAAATTGCTAAAGTTAGTCAAAATGACAAAAGGACTAACTATGCAATTACCATTGGACTGAAAGTGAAACTAGATTGGACTAATTTTGCAAATGAAGGTGACGGCTGTTAATGACTTGGATGGGTAATGAAAATGTCACCAAACAGCCCATTTAACCCTCTGGCCCAACAACCCTCCCACACGTTTATTACCCTCATTATTTTAATTAACCCAGGGTCAACCAAAGTCAAATCCCATTTCCCACCTTAACATTTTTTTTAAATGTGTTTTTACCCAATTTGGATTAAACAGCCATCCTAATCCCCCTAGAACCCTAATCCCCTCCAGACTCAATCACATTCAACTCAAAGGGGTTTAAGCAAATTTGATGCAGATCCCTAATTCACCTCAACCTTAACCTAAACCCACTCAAATATTCCCTCCCAACACACCCATGTGTTGGGTAGGACCCTACCCTGCTACATCATTTTCACACCAAAACCAAGACCCGACCAGTTTAACGTTTGGGATGATTCTCCTTGGTCCCCAAGGCATTTTGGACGTCTATGATCACATTTTCAAGCTGACATCCACAAAGCATGACATGGCAAAAGATTTGACCAATTTCAAATCCGTCAAGACCAAAGGGCTTTTTAGGCATTTCCATAGATTAGGGTTTAAGGTTTTCTGTTTTCTAGAATAGTCTTATTAGCACTATAAAAGGAGAATGAGGCATGTTCATTCCCTTTGTTCCAGATTTTCTTTCTCAAAATTTATGTAACCCGTTTTTTTTAATGCAAAGTTTGGTGTTTGTTTTTACAAGTGTAATTCCTTTTGATTATTAAAAGAGTTGGTACTAAGTGAGAAGAGAAAGTCTGAGTTCCATATTATTGTGAAACATTTGTGTGTTTGATATTTCAGTTTTCAAAGGTTTTGAAAAGATTTTATAATTTCAGAAATCAAAGGTTGTTATGAAGTGAAAGTGGAATAACACTCTATGATTTGAGATTTGTAAGTTGTTATTTTTAAAACGTGTCAGTTGGTCTCAAGGTTTGTGGAAAAGTTTCAAAAGGAAAGTTAAAAATCAGGTTTGAATTGTGCTTGTTTTTCTTTTCTTTCTTAGCAGGTTGTTTGGGCTTGATTGATTCAAGGTTCTGCTCAAACCCGAGTTTGAGGGAGGTGGCAAAACAGCCACTAAGGGTCCTGGAAGTAGGACCCTTGAGGTAGTTCCCAATTTTCAATTTTCATTTTTTTGAAATATTATGTGATTTGTGTGAAAGTGTGAAAAGTTGTTGTATTGCATGCTAAATGGTTTGATTCGTGTTGAATTGGTATGACATGCATGTTTTGAGCTGTTTGAATCAGTTTTAATTAGGATTTGAGTCCATCTGCTTTGAAAATTTTTCATATTCTGCCTTTAAGAGGGTGTTTGGATCAGTGTTTAAAGGGATATTTGCGTTGAATTTTTGGTATAAATCTTGGTTAGTATCACCTACTATAGTATCTTTAGGTTGTTTGAGAGTTCTACTTTAAGTTTGGTTGAGATTTAAAGGCATTTGCATGTGATAAAAATTGAAAACATGGTATAAAACCAGAAACTGCCTTTTGATGCTTATTCTTGGTGAATTTGTGCTTTAAATCTGAAAGCTTGTTAGATTATAGGCTGTGATAGGGTTGTGAATTGTTCATAGGTGGATTGTTACACTTGTATGCAAAATCTTGGACTTCGAAACCCATTTTTGTGCACACAAATTGGTAAAAATACCCACCAGACCCATAAAAGTCATCACCAACTTGAAATTGCCCTTGTGTGCATTTTTTGTGAATTTTTGTGCTAAGTGTTTGTGTTTTCTGTGTTTATTTGACTCCCTAAACTCCAATTGAGTGTAGGGGTGCCTTTGTCTATCAACAAACACCACCAGCAAGCACAAAGCAAGCCCTCTTGCCTAATCAATTCACAAGTGAAGATATCCACTTCACTTGTGTTCTTGAAAAATAGAAACTAAACCCGTTTTTGTCCATTCTAGTTTAATCTTTGATAATTTTGGAATTGTGTTTGTGATTTGGTGCTTAAAAGGTTGCTGGATTTGGTTTTTAAAAAGTAAAAAAAAAATAAAAAAATTGCAAAACCTCACCTTGCCTGGGCTCGAACACGCGACCTCTCTTATGGAGGAGTAACGTGTTAACCAGTGATCTAGATGGGTTTTTATGTTATGGACTCATTTCATTAATTACTTAAGCAGTTTTGGTTTTGGGCTTATTTAAATAAGCCGTAGCTTATTTGGCCAGTTTAAGCTTATTGGCTTAGTTTTTTTGTGATAGCTTAATTTTCCTAGGACTTTATTAAGTTTTCAGACTTTTCTGTTCAAAAATATTATTTTTCCCTTTATTAATTTATTTATTAGGAATATTTTGAGTTTAATTTTTAGAAAGTAATTTAAAAATAGTAAAAAACAATTTAAAAATCCAGAAAAATAGTTTTTAGGTTTTAATTTATATATTTGAGGTTTACATATCAAAAAGTTTTCAAAAAGTTTTATTTTTAATTTTATTTGATTTTAGGTTTTTTTAACAATTTTAAAAATTAATATAAAATTAATAAAAAGGTTTTAGGAACTTTAACTTGCATTTTTGTCTTAGTTAGAATATTTAGGATTTTTGATAATTTTTTAGAATTTATTTATAAACTTTTAATTTTTTAGATTATTTTAATATTATTTTATTAGAAAAAATTCAAAGTTTGTTTTTTCTACTTTTTTCATTTTTCCTAGGTTATAGACATTAAATTAGGAACTTTGTAACTTTCCAAATATTTTTTAGGCTTTTCATTTAATTTTTAGAATTAATTTAAGATTTAATAGATTTTAATAGTTTTTAGGAGTTTAAAAATAGTTTAATTTGGTTTTAAAATTTTTAAAAATAGTTTTTAGCTTAATTAGGTCATTTTTGAGGTTTACAAACTATAAAATCTTGTTTGGGGCTTTTTAATAATTATAAGTGATTTTTAGGGCTTGAATTAGCATTAAAAAGTCATTATTTAATTAATTAAAAGGTTTTAGCAAGTTTTGATTTTTTGTAAACTCTTAGAATTTTATTGAGGATTTTTAGTAATTTTTAGGGATTTTTAGGTTAAAATTTTAATTTTTGTGTTTTTTACGTTCTACGTCTTAACTTTCTAGTAGTGTTTTTTTCGTTAATTTGTATTTTACGTCTTCGTCATTTTCTCTTCTCTTTTCTTCTTAATAAAATCATCAATCAAATCAATTCATTACACAACAAACGTGCCTCCTCGAGAGAACGATCCCCATTTTGGGTCATAACTTGTGGTTTTCCTAAATCACTCGTTAACGCTTACCACTACTTTGTTGCCTTTTTTTCCTAAAAGGGTATACAAAAATCCTACAATCATTTTTGGCGCCGCTGCCGGGGAGGCGTGTTGTGTTTTGATTGAACATTGTTGTTTTTTTTATATTAGCCATAAATAGTAATTGTATTAGTAGCACTCTACTAATACGTATTATCGTTTTTCGGTTTTTGTGTGAATATTATTAATATATTGTATACGTAGAACAATAAAATCACAAGTACTCCAAATACGTGAGCAATCACAACCTTGATTCGGGATTTCATCACTCGATCATTGTATTCGAATCTCAAACCAAAGAAAAAGGCAAAAATAGATAAATACTTTCGTGAAGCTTAATCTTGATAATACAAACTATAAGGTGGGTATAAGGCGGTTGTATTTCACGACCTAAAGGAAAAAGGCTCTTAAGTGCTTCGCGCCACCTCGTTTCCTCCGCTTGCTTGTGAGTATTTGATTTTGAGAGTGAATCGAGGGTTTTGCCGCCCAAAAGTATTATTACATATCATATATATTTTCTTGGTTTCCATTGATTAAACCCTCTTGAACGATTTGGTGTTCCACCATCGTTCTAAAGTCATCGAAGGCGTTCACTCCACGTGATCGTTTTCATTCCTTGAGGCTTCGTTAATCAAGAGATTTGATTAAGGAGGAGATTTGTGGACTCATTGTCTACTTAATACATTTCACCAAATTTCCAAAAAAGTTAATACAATCAAAAAACCCACAAAAAAATTGAAAAATACAAAATACCAAAAAGAATCTTCTTTGCTCGTCTCCACGTTGTACGCGACGTTTATGCTCACTCGTAATCAAGCAAAACGTGCACGTAAACGAAAGAACAAAACTTCCACTCCAACTCATTCTAGTGAGGATTCTCCTATTGATGAACCCATTGTACGAGAAGCACCAACCATGGCGAATCGAACTATGATGGAGTTACTTCAAGCACCCACCGAGGGTTATGGAGAAGCTATTGTGATTCCCGCAATCCTTGCGGAGAATTTTGAGGTGAACACGGGTTTGTTGTCGATGATCCAAAACAACAAATTCCGTGGTGATGAGAAGGACAATCCCCACAACCATATCCGCCAATTCAATCGTCTTACCGCCACGTGCAAATTTAAGGATGTCTCGAATGACTCGATTAAGATGATGCTTTTTCCGTATTCCTTAGCGGGGCCCGCTAAAATTTGGTTAGAGAAAGAGCCACCCAATTCTATATTGACGTGGAAGGATCTCGTTTCAAAATTTGTGAACCAATTTTTTCCGCCCTCTAAGACTATGCATTTGAAAAATGAGATTTCTAAATTTTCACAAGAATCAAATGAAAGTTTTTCTACGGCTTGGAATAGGTTTAAAGAAATATTACATGAAGGTCCTCATCACGGTTTTTCCGACTTGCACCAAATCGACACGTTTTACAATGGACTTAATGATCATGAAAGAGATTATTTAAATTCCGCCGCGGGTGGTAATTTTTTGTGTAAAACGGTTGAAGAAGCTTTGGTCATAATTGAGAATAGGTCTAAGGTTTATAGCCCTCGTCACACACCGAGTGTTGCCAAAATGGGCTCGTCATCGTCTCAAAGTATCAATGCATTACATGATGAAGCTAATGAGGAAAATCGATTTTTCGATAGGTTTTCGACTCTCATGTCCCATTGGAAAGCTCAAGAAGCTTCAAATTCCGCTTCGGTCAAAGCGGTTTCTAAGAGTTGTTTGTCGTGTGGTGGAGCTCATGATCTTTCCGAGTGCATTACCGCGGATGGTAACACTTCGAATGCTTTTGTAGCCACGGGAACTTATAACCAAATCGGTCAAGGTTCCCGCCAAAATCAAGCTCCACCAAATCAAAATGCTAATAATTATCGCAACAACAACCAAGGTGGAAATTACCAAGGAAATCAAAGGAATTATAACAAGGGTAATTACCAAAGTGGTAATGGGCAAATTTCAAACCAAAACCAAAACCGTGATTTTCAAAACAATGCCCAAGGTTTTCAAAACGATCACACCAAAAATCTTCAAGGAGAATTTTTGAATTATGCTAAGGCTAATGATGCTAAGTTTGACAATATGCAACGTGAGATGGTTAGCTTAAGGTCCGAGTTAAAAAACGAGCTAAAAAACGAACTTGCTAATGAACTTAAAACTCATGCTAATAAAATGGAAGGAAATGTCACACGTCTCCAATAAAATCAACAAAAAATGGAGCAAGGTCAACATGAGATTAAGCAAGAGTTATTAAAAGCGGATGCTAGGCAATCTAAGTTTGAAGACCGTATGGCTAAAATGTTTGAAGCTATCATGTGTAAGCCCTCTTCTTCGGGTGGTCTTCCTAGTGATACCATCGTGAACCCGAAAGGAGAATTGAAGGTTATTACTACTCGTAGTGGTAAAACTTTCAAAGAACCCATTTCTCGTCCAGGTACTTCTATGGAGAAGGAAAAAGAGAAAGAACCCGAGGTTGTGGTTGAAAAGGAGCAAATTCCAAGCCCACGAAGTACCGCTCAAACCACACCTACGGTTGAACCAATACCTATCATGGAACCCGAGATTCCAAGGCCGATGCCTATGCCTACTATGCCCCTACCCACACCACCTTTACCCTACCCTTCAAGACGAGACAAGGAAAAGGCACAAGAACGAAATAATTATAAATTTGAACTCTTTATGAAAATGTTTCGTGACTTGCATTTTAATATAAGTTTTGCCGACGCCTTAGTCATGATGCCTCGATTTTCCACAAACTTCAAAAGTATGTTGAATAACAAAGAAAAATTGCAAAAATCGTCTAATTGTTCATCGGTTTTTCTAAGCCGCATACCTCAAAAAGTCGGTGATCCTGGAAATTTTTTAATCCCATGTGCTATCCAAGACATGGAAGAATGCTACGCCTTGGCCGATCTTGGTGCTAGTATTAATTTGATGCCTCTTGAGATTTTTAAATCGCTCAATCTTCCTAATCTCACTCCTTCAAGAATGTCAATCGAGATGGCTGATCATTCTACGATTCTAGCTTGTGGAGTTGCCGAGGGCGTCTTTGTGAAAGTTGGAAAGTTCTACTATCCTGTAGACTTTATTGTTGTTGACATTCCTATCGATCCTAAAGTTCCGTTAATTTTAGGTCGATCTTTTTTGGATACCTCGAGAGCACTTATCGATGTGCATACAAGAAAAATCACTCTTCGTTTCAATGAGGAAGAACTCGTCATTAATGCAACCCAAAACTCCACTCTTTCTCATGTGTATTCTATCACATCTTTGTACAATGTCAATCCTATAAAAAGCATTTGCAAAAAGATTTCCAATAGAGTTTTAGGAGTTGTTGAGAAAAATGAAGTTCCATCCCCTCCGCCGATGGAGGTTAAGAGTGTTAAGCCTACGTTTCCAATCTCGAGTGATTCTTCGGATGATGAATACGTTGATCCCAATGGGGAGGTTTTCTTTGTTGACAAAAGATTTGAAAACTTACCACCACCCAAACCAAAAACATTTCAAAATGTGAGAATTTTTAGTGTGACTAACATTGTTTTAGATACACCAAATATTTTTGACATAATCAAATCGGGTTTTCACAAGGAGAGTGTAAAAGATGCAAAAGGAAAAGATTTTGAATTGGATTTAAAAGATTTTTCTACAATTCTAACTCCGTCATCACCGCGTGTATTGAGTACTACAAGCTCGTCTTCTCCTTTTGACGATGCTTTGTGTGGACTTAGTGTGGGGGAAGCCCCTTATGTTCCCTCCCCTTTCTCCACCGAGGACGAGATATTTGATCCTGGAATTGTTTATATAGGGAAATCTCGGTCTTCCACCGATGCAATAAACGGAAAATCTTTTCATTTGATTTGTGCGAGTCTACCTCGAGTAGCTCAATGTTTTGACTTACCCATTGTCCCACCCTTCTATTTCTTCTCTCCTATTTTCTTCTACCCCATTGGGGTTTGTGTTGGAGTGGCGTTGTTTCGTCTTTCATCCGAAAACGAGGACGCTATCTTTGACCCCGGTATACGTTTATCGGGTTTTTAAAGTACTCCACGTACTTTTGGGCCTTGTTTATCATGTAAGCCCCACCAAAAATTGACCACACCATGATTATCCCTAAATGATCACATTTATGGGGATTCGAGTCGAGCTTTTGACTCGGTTATCAAAAACAAGGTGCCTCGTGGGGGAGACCCATGCTTATCCATGTACATATTATTGCTTTCTAATTAGTTTAATGTGAGGGGATTTGTGCCCTTCCAACCTTTGTTCCGTGGTTGTTTGTGAATTGTGGTTTTTAGATCATGATCTTCACGATTGGAGCCTCTCGTGTTTCGTTTTATGGGAGCACTCGATCGTTTGCTTTGGAGACCTTTCCCAATATCCATATGATATATCCTTTTATGTTCTAACCTTAGGTTTTTAGCACACTTCATAAACGGCTATTACTTATGGGTTACACCCTTTCCATGCTAGATTAGGCATTCGACTACGTCTCTAGTATGGGGGTGTTTGCACCCCTAGACTCGAAACATTGAGGACAATGTTTAACTTTAGTATGGGGGGTGAATAGATACTTGCCTTGCCAAACCTTCACGCTTTCCAAAGTTTATCTTTTTGTTATCGTTTTTGTTGCAAAATAAGGCTAAAAATGGCCAAATTTTAAAATTTTTTCTCATGTTTTATAAGTGTTTGAAGACACGAATGTAGGTTTTCCGATGGCGAGAATAAGAGTAATTTTTGACTCGACCGTGCGTGTTGAGCACTTAGCTTTTATTCCTTAACTACACATTAGGCTAAGTCTCTTAAATGAGGACGAGAAGTGATAGAGTTAATTATAAGTTACTATGCTAAACGTAGAGTACTCGTATTCTTTCAAAAACTCATGTGTTCTCGTTGTTTGCTTATTCTCACTTCGCTTGTAAATATTTTTTGCTTAATAAATATTGACTTAGAGGTTTAGTTAGGATTGTTGGGTTTCTAGTATTTTCTAGTAGCTTCCGTGTAATTAAATTGGGAAGACATTAAGGTATCGCCAGCGTCACGGTTTTGAAGTATTGGCACCCCGATAATCGAAAGCTTCACCCAATAATAAGATTTCAAGTGCTCACCTAAATCTAGCAAACAATTTGAAGCCCCAAGGCCTAAAATCTATGCAAAATTGAAAGTGAATCAAGCCTTAATCTTCGAAGCTTTAAAGATCCAAAATTCGCTTTAGCGTGAGGATATACGTCTTTGGCTAATAAAACTACCGATGAGGCGGATAATAAAAGGCAAGGCAAGACCGAAGTCATAATAAAAGCTTCATGGCGAAGTTGAATAAAAGATGGAGGTAAACCAAAGATAATAAGGCCCTTCCATTAGGGGGCGTATAAAAGTCTTGGTAATAAGTCTCATGTTCAAAACCGTTATAAAACCGTGTTTATCGATCCTTCTTGTTGACTTGATTTTTTGACGTCGTTGTCTATTAGGATGGTTTATTAATTTAATGATTTTGGTTACACCGTTAAAACTCTATTTATAGACCTAAATCTCTATTATCGCATAAGTCAAATAATGTATCCTCGTGAAACATTCAAGACAAAATAAAATATAAGAGATACAACTTAGGAATAATGGGAGAATAAGTACGTGATTAGGGCATATGAGTAGTGTTAGCATTACTAACTTATAATGACAATGATCTCGTTACACGCTTGGCATGGAATTGAAGTGAAAATCGAGGACGACGAAATTATTTCTAACGAAGCATTCACGTGTTCTTATTCTATGAACCTAAACGTCCCATTTTGCGATGAGAATCATACATTATGTCTAAAACGCAAGTAGTAGTAGTGTAGCTAGTTTTTCATTTCAATAAAGTGAATAAAATTAAATTTTGGAGATGCTTCGATACTTTATTCTAGCATTGCGTGAGGGCACGGCAATGGTTTAGTATGGGGGAGTGATGAGACTGCTTTTATACATGGTCTCATCGTCCAAAACGGGCTTAAAATGCATAAAATATCATCAAATATACCAAATATATGCTCGTGTTTGTTACTTGTGTATTTTTAGGTACATATATTGAGGAAATGGAAAAAGATCACAAGAATCATTCAAAAACGAACATGGGAAACGAAGCCACACAATGAACCGGGCCCAAGTTTGGAATTTTGCAAAAAGACCCTTGAAGAATTGAAGATTGGCAAAAATGGTCCCTCATCTTTGAAGAACTTGTCAAAATTGACCCTCCAAATGTCAATTGTACAAGAGAGGTCCCTAGAGTTTGAAGATATGTCAAAAGTGGCCCTTGGAAATTGATCAAAATTGCTAAAGTTAGTCAAAATGACAAAAGGACTAACTATGCAATTACCATTGGATTGAAAGTGAAACTGGATTGGACTAATTTTGCAAATGAAGGTGACGGCTGTTAATGAATTGGATGGGTAATGAAAATGTCACCAAACAGCCCATTTAACCCTTTGGCCCAACAACCCTCCCACACGTTTATTACCCACATTATTTTAATTAACCCAGAGTCAACCAAAGTCAAATCCCATTTCCCACCTTAACATTTTTTTTAAATGTGTTTTTACCCAATTTGGATTAAACAGCCATCCTAATCCCCCTAGAACCCTAATCCCCTCCAGACTCAATCACATTCAACTCAAAGGGGTTTAAGCTAATTTGATGCAGATCCCTAATTCACCTCAACCTTAACCTAAACCCACTCAAATATTCCCTCCCAACACACCCATGTGTTGGGTAGGACCCTACCCTGCTACATCATTTTCACACCAAAACCAAGACCCGACCAGTTTAACGTTTGGGATGATTCTCCTTGGTCCCCAAGGCATTTTGGACGTCTATGATCACATTTTCAAGCTGGCATCCACAAAGCATCACATGGCAAAAGATTTGACCAATTTCAAATCCGTCAAGACCAAAGGGCTTTTTAGGCATTTCCATAGATTAGGGTTTAAGGTTTTCTGTTTTCTAGAATAGTCTTATTAGCACTATAAAAGGAGAATGAGGCATGTTCATTCCCTTTGTTCCAGATTTTCTTTCTCAAAATTTATGTAACCCGTTTTTTTTAATGCAAAGTTTGGTGTTTGTTTTTACAAGTGTAATTCCTTTTGATTATTAAAAGAGTTGGTACTAAGTGAGAAGATAAAGTCTGAGTTCCATATTATTGTGAAACATTTGTGTGTTTGATATTTCAGTTTTCAAACGTTTTGAAAAGATTTTATAATTTCAGAAATCAAAGGTTGTTATGAAGTGAAAGTGGAATAACACTCTATGATTTGAGATTTGTAAGTTGTTATTTTTAAAACGTGTCAGTTTGTCTCAAGGTTTGTGGAAAAGTTTCAAAAGGAAAGTTAAAAATCAGGTTTGAATTGTGCTTGTTTTTCTTTTCTTTCTTAGCAGGTTGTTTGGGCTTGATTGATTCAAGGTTCTGCTCAAACCCGAGTTTGAGGGAGGTGGCAAAACAGCCACTAAGGGTCTTGGAAGTAGGACCCTTGAGGTAGTTCCCAATTTTCAATTTTCATTTTTTTGAAATATTATGTGATTTGTGTGAAAGTGTGAAAAGTTGTTGTATTGCATGCTAAATGGTTTGATTTGTGTTGAATTGGTATGACATGCATGTTTTGAGCTGTTTGAATCAGTTTAATTAGGATTTGAGTCCATCTGCTTTGAAAAATTTTCATATTCTGCCTTTAAGAGGGTGTTTGGATCAGTGTTTAAAGGGATATTTGCGTTGAATTTTTGGTATAAATCTTGGTTAGTATCACCTACTATAGTATCTTTAGGTTGTTTGAGAGTTCTACTTTAAGTTTGGTTGAGATTTAAAGGCATTTGCATGTGATAAAAATTGAAAACATGGTATAAAACCAGAAACTGCCTTTTGATGCTTATTCTTGGTGAATTTGTGCTTTAAATCTGAAAGGTTGTTAGATTATAGGCTGTGATAGGGTTGTGAATATGTTCATAGGTGGATTGTTACACTTGTATGCAAAATCTTGGACTTGGAAACCCATTTTTGTGCACAAAATTGGTAAAAATACCCACCAGACCCATAAAAGTCATCAGCAACTTGAAATTGCCCTTGTGTGCATTTTTGTGAATTTTTGTGCTAAGTGTTTGTGTTTTCTGTGTTTATTTTACTCCCTACACTCCAATTGAGTGTAGGGGTGCCTTTGTCTATCAACAAACACCACCAGCAAGCACAAAGCAAGCCCTCTTGCTTAATCAATTCATAAGTGAAGATATCCACTTCACTTGTGTTCTTGAAAAATAGAAACTAAACCCGTTTTTGTCCATTCTAGTTTAATCTTTGATAATTTTGGAATTGTGTTTGTGATTTGGTGCTTAAAAGGTTGCTGGATTTGGTTTTTAAAAAGTAAAAAAAAAAAAAAAAAAATTGCAAAACCTCACCTTGCCTGGGCTCGAACACGCGACCTCTCTTATGGAGGAGTAACGTGTTAACCAGTGATCTAGATGGGTTTTTATGTTATGGACTCATTTCATTAATTACTTAAGCAGTTTTGGTTTTGGGCTTATTTAAATAAGCCGTAGCTTATTTGGCCAGTTTAAGCTTATTGGCTTAGTTTTTTTGTGATAGCTTAATTTTCCTAGGACTTTATTAAGTTTTCAGACTTTTCTGTTCAAAAATATTATTTTTCCCTTTATTAATTTATTTATTAGGAATATTTTTTGTTTAATTTTTAGAAAGTAATTTAAAAATAGTAAAAAACAATTTAAAAATCCAGAAAAATAGTTTTAAGGTTTTAATTTATATATTTGAGGTTTACATATCAAAAAGTTTTCAAAAAGTTTTATTTTTAATTTTATTTGATTTTAGGGTTTTTTAACAACTTTAAAAATTAATATAAAATTAATAATAAGGTTTTAGGAACTTTAACTTGCATTTTTGTCTTAGTTAGAATATTTAGGATTTTTGATAATTTTTTAGAATTTATTTATAAACTTTTAATTTTTTAGATTATTTTAATATTATTTTATTAGAAAAAATTCAAAGTTTGTTTTTTCTACTTTTTTCATTTTTCCTAGGTTAAGACATTAAATTAGGAACTTTGTAACTTTCCAAATATTTTTTAGGCTTTTCATTTAATTTTTAGAATTAATTTAAGATTTAATAGATTTTAATAGTTTTTAGGAGTTTAAAAATAGTTTAATTTGGTTTTAAAATTTTTAAAAATAGTTTTTAGCTTAATTAGGTCATTTTTGAGGTTTACAAACTATAAAATCTTGTTTGGGGCTTTTTAATAATTATAAGTGATTTTTAGGGCTTTAATTAGCATTAAAAAGTCATTATTTAATTAATTAAAAGGTTTTAGCAAGTTTTGATTTTTTGTAAACTCTTAGAGTTTTATTGAGGATTTTTAGTAATTTTTAGGGATTTTTAGGTTAAAATTTTAATTTTTGTGTTTTTTACGTTCTACGTCTTAACTTTCTAGTAGTGTTTTTTTCGTTAATTTGTATTTTACGTCTTCGTCATTTTCTCTTCTCTTTTCTTCTTAATAAAATCATCAATCAAATCAATTCATTACACAACACACGTGCCTCCTCGAGAGAACGATCCCCATTTTGGGTCATAACTTGTGGTTTTCCTAAATCGCTCGTTAACGCTTACCACTACTTTGTTGCCTCTTTTTCCTAAAAGGGTATACAAAAATCCTACAATCACCCACTTTCACAAAAACGTCTTCCGCTAAACCACATGCACGAATCGTGGAATGGTCGGCCATCTCGATAGACATTAGTGAAGGAGTAAGATTAGGAAGATTGAGCGACTTGAAGATTGCAAGTGGCATCAAATTAATGCTAGCACCAAGATCGGCCAAGGCATAGCATTCTTCCATATCTTGAATTGCACAAGGGATCAAAAATTTACCGGGATCACCGACTTTTTGAGGTATGCGACTAAGATAAACCGACGAACAACTAGACAATTGATGCAATTTCTCCTTGTTGTTCAACATACTCTTAAAGTTAGCGGCAAATCGAGGCATCATGACCAAAGCATCGACGAAACTCACTTTAAGGTTCAACTCACGAAACATTTTCATAAAAAGCTCAAATTGGTAGTTATCACGCTCTTGTCGTTTCTCCTTCCTAAGTCTCGATGGGTAAGGTAAGGGTGGTGTGGGTTGGGGCATAGGCATAGCCTTTGGAATCTCGGGTTCCAATGTTGGTAAAGGGTCGACCGTAGGTGTGGCATGAGCGGTACTTTGTGGGCTTGAAATATGCTCCTTTTCGACCACCACCTCGGGTTCTTCCTCAATTTCCTCCACCGTTGGAGTAATTGGTTGAGGAGTCGGTTCTTTAAGTGCCTTACCACTTCGTGTGGTAATCACTTTCATCTCTCCCTTCGGGTTTGAAACGGTGTTACTAGGCAAACTTCCCGAAGTAGAGGCTTTGTTCCCCATGACGGCTTCTAAAATGGCATTAAGCTTAGCATCTTGACTATTAAACTTAACATCTTGACTAGCGGCTCTTTGGTCAATTCTTTGTTCAAGCCTAGCATGACTTTGTTCAATTTTATTGTTTTGACCTCTAATTTGATTAGCAAAATAATTTTTCAACTCATTTCTCATGTTAAGATTTTCCTTCACAAAATTAGCTAACTCCTTGGTGTTTTTAGCCGTGTCCCTAGCTTGACTAGCCAATTGCTCTTGAATGTTTTCCAAAATCTTATCATTTGCCGTAGCGTAATTCAAAAAGTCCATTGGAAGTTCTTTAGTGTAAACATTTTGAAGACCTTGAATCGTGTTTTGAAAATTACGGTTTTGGTTTTGATTTTGCAATTGGCTACTACTTCCTTGATTCCCATAATTGTTATTACCCTTGTAATTGTTCCTTTATTTTGTTTTGATAACCAACTTGATTGTTTCGATAATTGTTAGCATTTTGATTTGGTGGAAAACCCGGTGGAGTCAATTGATTAGTGCGGGGAACTTGACCGTTTTGGTTATACGTTCCCGCGGCCGCGAAGGCACTCGAAGTGTTACCACCGTTGGTAATGCACTCGGAGTAATCGTGAGCTCCACCACAATACATACAAGAAACCTCAACCGCTTTAGCCGTAGCGGGAGTGGGTTGTTCACCAACTTTAAACTCAATTAACAATCCTTTAAGTTTATCAAAAATCTTGTTCTCCAAATTAGCCTCGATTTGGCAAGCATCAACGGTGTGTGACAATGAAGGCGAAGGCGAAGACGAAGTCTTACGAACACTCGACGTGCTACGAGGACTATAGACCTTAGACCTATTCTCAATGATTAACAATGCTTCCTCGACCGTTTTACACAAAAAATTACCACCCGCGGCGGCATTAAGATAATCACGCTCATGATCGTTCAAGCCATTGTAAAACGTGTCAATTTGATGCAAGTCGGAAAAACCATGATGAGGACATTCGTGCAACATTTCCTTAAACCTATTCCAAGCCGTTGAAAAACTCTCATTATACTCTTGTGAAAACTTTGAAATCTCGTTTTTCAAATGCGTAGTCTTAGAGGGCGGAAAAAATTGGTTCACGAATTTTGAAACGAGATCCTTCCACGTCAATATAGAATTGGGTGGCTCTTTCTCTAACCAAATTTTTGCGGGCCCCGCTAAAGAATACGTAAAAAGCATCATCTTCATCGAGTCGTTAGAGACGTCCTTAAATTTGCAAGTGGCGGTGAGACAATTAAATTGGCGAATGTGGTTATGAGGGTTGTCCTTTTCGTCACCTCGAAACTTGTTGTTTTGAATCATGGATAACAAACCCGTCTTAACCTCAAAATTCTCCGCAAGGATAGCGGGAATCACAATCGCTTCTCCATAACCCTCGGTGGGTGCTTGAAGCAACTCCATCATAGTTCGATTAGCCATGGGTGCTTCTTTCACTACAATGGGTTCGTCAATAGGAGACTCCTCACTAGAAGGAGTGGTTGATTTGTTTCTTCGTTTACGAGCACGTCTTGCTTTGGAGCGAGTTTGCATAAACGTCACGTACAACGAGAGGGTGAGCAAAGAAGATTCTTTTTGGCGTTTTTACTTTTTCAATTTTTTGTGGTTTTTGATTGTTTTTACTTTTTTTGGATTTTGTGGAATGTATTAAGTAGACAAAAATCTACAAATCTCCTCCTTAATCAAATCTCTCGATTAAAGAAGCCTCAAGGAATGAAAACGATCACGTGAAGTGAACGCCTTCGATGACTTTAGAACGATGGTGGAACACCAAATCGTTCAAGAGGGTTTAATCAGTAGAAACCAAGAAAATATATATGATACTTAAGTAATACTTTGGGCGGCAAAACCCTCGATTAGCTTTCAATCTTAAAATACGCACAAGCAATCGGAGGAAACGAGGCGGCGCGAAGCACTTAAGAGCCTTTTTCCTTTAGGTCGTGAAATACAACCGCCTTATACCCACATTATAGTTTGTATTTTTCAAAATCGAGCTTCACGAAAGTATTTATCTATTTTTGCCTTTTTCTTTGGTTTGAGATTCGAATACAATGATTGGGTAATGACCTCCCAAGTCAAGGTTGTGATTTCTCACGTATTTGGAGTACTTGTAAATTTATTGTTCTACGTATACAATATAATAATAGTATTCACAAAAAACGAAAAACCGATAATACGTATTAGTAGAGTGCTACTAATACAAATACTAATTATGGCTATATAAAAACAGCAATTGTTCAAATCAAAACACAACACGCCTCCCCGGCAGCGGCGCCAAAATGATTGTAGAGTTTTTACCCCTTTAGGAAAAGGAAGGCAAAAGTGGCAAGTATTAAGTGTCGGTTTAGGAAAACCGACCACTAATGACCAAATAAGTCCAAGTTCGTTCTCGAGGAGGAAAGTGCGTTGTGTTAAGAGATGTTTTTGATTTGTGATTATATGATTGAGAAAGAAAGAAAGAAATGAGATTAGAAGAGAAAGACGGTTACGAAGACGGATTAAACTAAGACGAAAAAGGCGATCACGTAAAACTATAAATAGTGCAAAAATTAAAATTTTAACCTAAAAATTCCTAAAAATTACTAAAAATCTACAATAATATTTTAAGAGTTTACAAAAAATCCAAACTTGCTAAAACCTTTTAATTATTTAGATAATGACTTTTTAATGCTAAATAAAGCCCTAAAAATCACAATTAATTATTAAAAAGCCCTAAACAAGATTTTAAAGTTTATAAACCTCAAAAATAACGTAATTAAGCTAAAAAGTATTTTTTAAAATTTTAAGACCAAATAAAACTATTTTTAAACACTTAAAAACTATTAAAATCAATTAAAACTTAAATTAATTCTAGAAAATAATTGAAAAGCCCTAAAAATATTTGGAAAGTTACAAAACTCCTAATTAAGTGTCTTTAATCTAGGAAAAATGTAAAAACTTAAAAAATCAAACTTTTAATTTTTGATAATAAAATAATATTAAAATATTCAAAAAAGTTCAAAGTTTATAAAAAATTCTAAAAAATTACCAAAAATCTTAAATAATGTAACTAAGACAGAAATGTAATTAAAAGTTTCTAAAACCTATTTAATAATTTTATATTAAATTTTAAAGTTGGTTAAAAACCCTAAAATCCTATAAAATCAAAAATAATACTTTTTGAAAACGTTAAGTGATGTAAACCTCAAGTTATTTAAATAAAACCTAAAAACATTTTTTATAAAATTTAAAAACTATTTATAATATTTTTAATCTAATTAATTAAAAACGGGTAAAGAAAAATTAATAAAAAATAAATAAAGAAAGAGAAAAATAAAATTTTTGGCCAGAAAAGTCTTAAACTAAGTAACAATCCTAAGAAAAATGAAATCAAGCAAAAAAAGCTTTTCCAATAAGCTTTTATAAGCTTATTAAGCTACGGCTTAATTTAACTTAAGACAAATTAAGAGGCAATAAATGAATAAAGGGTGGGAAGGATGACAGAGAAAAGCACTTGGATCACTCGTTAACACGTATAGTCCTCCAACGAGAGGTCCCGTGTTCGAGTCCAAGGCAAAGAGCTTTTTGGAAAAACTTTTTTTTTTTTACTTTTAAAACTCAATCCAGTAACTCTTTTAAACTCAAAAACACTAACACTAGTCCAAATCAAACCAATTTACGCCTTACAAAATGAAAAACGTGCCCATTTTATCTTTGTTGAACACAAATGAAAAGATGATATCTTCACTTGTGCAAATAAGGACAAGAGGACTTGTCTTATGAGTTCTGAGGTGTTTTTGATGGACAAAAGGTCACCCCTATACTCAGTTGAGTATAGGGAGTCAAGCAAATGCAAGAAAAACACAAGGGTTTCACAAAATCAAGCACAATTGCACCAAAGATGTTTCTGATTAAGGCCTAAGGTCTGAGAGTGTTTGCTGGTTTACTTGGCACACAAGTGGAATTCAAAGGCTCAAAAATTGCACAATAATCAATCAAACAACATATAACCAATGCACAATCCTTAAATGACCTAAAATCTAGCAACTTACCAGATTTGAAGCACAAATTCCAACAAAAACAGTCACTCAGGACACTTAACTGATTTTAACCATTTTTCCAACTTTTATAGCATGCAACTTTGCTCAAAATCCTACCAAACTGAAAGACAAGTAACAATAACACCTATTAACAACCTATTGAGAGTATCTAAACAAGATTTAAACTAGACTTATAACATCTACCTTAGATTAGACACTAATCCAAACACCCCTTTATAAACTAAAAAATGAGTT
This sequence comes from Glebionis coronaria, assembly GCA_025667525.1. NCBI lineage: Eukaryota > Viridiplantae > Streptophyta > Magnoliopsida > Asterales > Asteraceae > Glebionis > Glebionis coronaria. The sequence continues at coordinate 119,450,515 of CM046882.1, read as the reverse complement.
TTTCAAACAAAATTCAAACAAGATCAAGCCAAATCAATTCAAACTAATCCTAACATGCATAATAAGCCTAATCAAGCATAATCAAACCATTTAACTAACATTTAAGCAACTTGCACAAAAAATCATACCCAATCACAAATAACTGAAACTATGAAAACTCAACCAAGGAAAAAGAAAATTACCTTATGGGACCCACATCCAGGTCCCACAGTGACTACCAAGTCACCTCCCACAAGCTGGTGGCTTGTGCTGAACCTTGGACAACAAGAAAAAGCTCAACAAACTTTCCTGCTAAGATCAAATGAAACAAGCACAATATACCAATATTTCTGATTTTCAAACCTTTCAAACCTTTTAAAAAACCTTTCCAACTAATTTTCCTTTCAAAAACACTTAAAGAAATCACTTATCAACTAAAAAACAATCTTTGGAAACAATATTTCACCAAAAATCAAATTTTCAGAAACTTGCAAACAAAACTGAATTTTTGAAAACTCAAAAATTAAACAAACAATAAATAATCAAACAGCAGTAATTAAGAGTGGGGCCTGAATCTTTTTCGTCAACAGTACTAAACCAAGTTTCATTCATAAACAAAACGGGTATTACAAGTTGTGACCAAGGAAAAAAATCAGGAACAAAGGGGCATGCACAACTCGCATCCTCCTTATATAGGCCAAGATAGAACTATCTAGATACTCTGAATAAAATAATACAAGCTAAAACCCTAATGGTTTAAAAATCCAAAAATTCCCTTGAGTTTGACTGAAAATTGGGTCAAGATGGATACATGTGAAGTTGCCAGCTGTTGTTTGTGATCCTGGACGTTAAAATGAGCTTGGGGACTAAGGACTTCCATCCAACCACACATCTTGTCTGGTATTGGGTTTGGGGGAAAGTGACGGGTGCAGGGGACCCTTGGGGATGTCACATGGGTTGGTTGGGGTCATGGGTTTTGTGTGGGATGGGATGACAAAAATGCTAATTAGTGATCTGGAAAAATAGGGTGAAAAACCCTTTGTTTTAATTAAAGTTCATCCTGGGAATTTTTAGGGTTTAAGGGTGTTTAAGGGAGGGTTAAATCTGACTTGGGGATTAATGTTTTTAAATTTTGTGTTTGCCACCAAAACTTTAACCAGATTAAGTTAAATAATAAAAGGAGTGGGTGGATTCGTGACATGGAAGGAGGGGAGTGTCTGATTGGTGGGTTGTTTAAGGTTGGTGACGTGGAGGATTAAGAGTGGTGGGTTTAACTTAGGTTGTCTGGGCAGAAAAGGCCCCCAAAGGTTTTTGTTTCCTTCACTTTGTAATAAACAGCCCTCAACTTCTTTTCCTTTATAAACAACTTTGGATAGTTGGCAATTTTGGCACAAAATGTTTTATAACTTGTATCAAGGACTTGAAATGTAATTTCTTCAATCTTCAAGGACTGAACTTGTACATTCTTGATAATTCTAGGTTTTGACTTGTTTGTTGACTTATTGAGGACCAATATTGACAATTATTTTTGTTGAGGGACTAAATTTGCCAATTCTTCAAAGTTAAGGGTCCTTTTTGTAATTTTGACAAACTTTAGGGACCAAACTTGTAATTATGAAGATACAAGGGTATAAAGTTTCAATTCTTCCATATTTGAGGACCCTTCTTTATAATTCTTCAATTCTTCAAGGGTTTTCTTGGAAAATTCTTCATTAGGGCTTCGTTCATCGTGCGGCTTTGTTTCCCGTGTTCGTTTTTGACTGATTCTTGTGATCTTTTGTCATTTTCTCAATATCCGTACCTAAAATACACAAGCAACATACACAAGCATATATTTGGGTATTTTGATGATATTTAATGCATTTTAAGCCCAATTTGGACGATGAGACTATGTATAAAAGCAGCCTCATCACTGCATAACATACACCTCTTCAACAATTGTGCCATACAGAAAAGCACTCTTCACATGCATTTGATAGACAGTTAAGCCCATGCAGGAAGCATAGGCTAAAAATATTCTTATAGCCTCAATCCTTGCAACTGGTGCAAAGACCTCCTTATAGTCTATCGCCTCCTCTTGTGTATATCCCTGAGCCACTAAACGTGCCTTTTTTGACCACAATGCCTCTTTCATCTTTCTTGTTTCTTAGAACCCATCTTGTCCCAATAGGTCTGACATATCTGGGACAATCAACCAGCTCCCAAACATCCTGAATAGAAAATTGGTGAAGCTCATCCTGCATTGCTTCCACCCAACTTGGTTCTTTGAGATCATCAAAAATCTTCTTGGGTTCCTGATGTGACAGAAAACAGGCAAACAAACATGCTTGAACAAGAGGGGTATCAACCTTCTTGTGTATATTGGCAATAAATCCACCAAGACTCTGATGAGATCTTCTAGTCTGAACAGGAGACATGACATCTCCAATAATTTGAGAAGTGGGGTGATTCTTCATATTGGAAGTAAGAACTCCTCCCTCAAAATGTCTGTTGTCTTCAATCTCATCCTCCAAGTTGCCAATATTTTATTCAGACTCTCTTGCATCAATATTTGTATGAACCTCTTCATTCATGCTTGAAGGTTCACCTTGTTCAAAATTTGAAGAGAAAATATGCTCAAAAGAGTTGTCAAAGCCTGAACCAAGGTTGTCAGCGTTTGGGTTATCAACGCCTGAAATGGTGTTGTCAACGTTTGAGCCATCAACGCCTGAATTTGTCCTGTCAGCGCCAGAGTTTCCTTTGCCAGCGCCCGAAGGACCATGCATGTTGTTAATTGGTGATACTTGGGGACCATCATTATCCTTTCCAGCAGCAGCAGCAGAAAAAGCATCTGTCCATATGGGAATTATGACATACTCTTGTATGGGAGATGACTTGTCTGCTTATTATCCATCCTCTTCATTAACCTGTGTACCTAAAACATCAACAACTGGTTCTTCCACAACATTTGAAGTTACATTCACAATGTCTGGATTAGTAACAGGCATATAATTCAAAGTCCTAGATAGAGGTTCCAAGTCAAACAACCAATTTGGACCACTTTCAGGATCACTAGGTTTACTCTCTAAAAACCTAACATGTACTTTCTCAAATATACGTTTTTCCTTCTTAAGGTAAACCCTATATCCCTTGCTCTGCACTGAATAACCCATGAAGTAGCCCTCATCATCTTCAGCACTAAATTTACCTAGGGCATCACTAGTATCTAAGACAACTACATGACAACCAAAAGGTTTAAGAAAACCAATATTAGGTTTCCTTCCCCAAAGTAACTCATAAGGTGTTTTGTTCTGTATCTTGTTGACCAATGCTCTATTCTGAACATAACAAGCTGTATTCACAGCCTCAGCCCAAAAAGCTATGGGAATGTGAGCATCAGCCAACATAGTCCTGGCTGCTTCAATTAGGGTTCTATTCATTCTCTCAGCAACCCCATTTTGTTATGGGGTTCTGGCAACACTAAACTGCCTAGTAATCCCTTTCTTGGCACAAAAATCATCCAACAGTTTATTTCTAAACTCACCACCATTATCACTTCTAAGGATTTTAACTTCATTACCAGTTTTCTTCTCAATTAAAGTATCAGTAGTGTCACTTTTCATAGATAAAAAGAAAGTCCAAGTAAACCTAGACAAGTCATCTGTGATGACAAAGCAGTATGATTTACCATTCAACTCTCTATATTAGTTGGGCCAAACAGGTCCATATGCAGCAAGTAAAGTGGTTTAGAACTAGAGTGCACCTGTTTAGACTTAAATGAGACCTTGTGCTGTTCGCCTTTAAGGCATGCAACACAAGAGCGGTCATTGTGGAAAGCCTTTTCAGGCAAACCATCAACCATGCCAAGTCTCACAAGTCTGTTTATATTTTTAAAGTTTATGTGCCCTAGTCTCTTGTGCCATAGATTACTCTCATCAACTGAAGCTTTAGCATAAAAACATGACATATTATTATTCATCCTAATACCATTAAGATTCACATTATAAATGTCTTTATGCCTAGGTGTTTTATAGTCAATAAATTTCTCATCTGGAATTTTAAAATCCTTGCTCAACACCAAGCATTCAGTATCAGTAAAAAGAACCTTATTTTTGTTATCACAAACTTGTGATACACTAAAAAGATTGTAATCAAGTTCTTTTACCAGAAACACGTTTTCAAAACGCAAGTTCTTGGTGAGAAGAGTTCCTTTGCCTGTGATAGTTCTATATCCACCTCCAAAGTAAACTTTATCACCATCCTTAATGGGAGTGAAGTTAGTCAGATAATCTTCCTTCCCAGTCATGTGCCTAGAGCATCCACTATCCCAATATCCATAATAATTTACCTGTTTTTGAATGCCCTGCACATAAAGAAAACAAATTAGTTTTCTTTGGGAACCCAAGCCTGAACAGACTTGGATTCATCTGGCTGTTCAACAAGAACAGACTTAGTTCTCATAACAACCCCTTGTTCATCCCTTTTTGGATGAAACACCCAGTTAACCCCAATTGGTTTTGTAATGACCTTTGAAATATAATTAAATCTGTTGCAGGTCATAGAAATCCCATTAGAATTAGGGTTTTGATCTTGCTTAGGTCTCCATGTCAAGCTAGAAGAAGTTTTAGACCCCTTACCATGTGGTTGCAAATATTTAGGTCTGGTAACGTTTCTGTCAGCGTTGGATTTGGTCTTGTCAACGCTGAAATTACCCTTGTCCGCGTTGAACCTAGGGTTTTCTACAGAAACCCATTGCCTATTAGACCAAGTATTGGTCTTCTAAAATGGTCTTTGTCCATAAGTGTTAGACCCTTTAGTGAAAAATGGGGCTGGTCTAACAACTTGTGGACTTTGCTCCACAAAAGTTTTGGGTCTGATAGTGTTTGACCTTTTAACAGCGTTGACCTTGGAAGCGTTGACACAGTTATATGCTAAATGTGATAAGCTACCACAAGTGTAACAAGCTTTTCTAGACAAAACTCTAGGTCTAGAAGAGAAGCCTGTTCCATTATCACTAACTTGGCTTTTAGGTGACCTAGTATTCCTATACATTTCTGCATACTTAATGCTAGGTTTTCTAACAGTGTTTGAGCCAAGGTCAACACTCTTGCCAGTGATTGGGTTTGTTACTTTAATAGGGGTTGACTCATTTGGACTATCACAAAGCATGCCACCCTTGACAAATAAGGTAGGGTTAGCTTTCTTCCATTCATTCAAGTCAGTCAACTTTTGCCTATACTCTTCAACTGGGGTAAGGACTCTTAGTGGAGGAATAAATTCCTCTTCTTGAAGTTCTGGTAAACCAGTCCAAGATAAGTCCTTTCTTTGGACACCATAGAAGTCCCCAGCTGGTGGTGGAACAACAGTATAGTCTTTCATCCCAATCCCAGTCATGTCCTTAGGATCCCACTGTTTATTAACACATTCTCCTAGGGTTTGTGAGGCCTTATCAAATCTATGAATTTTAAGGTCAACATTATCCTTATTCTTGATAGCCTCATCTAACTTAGCCTGTAATTCAGCATTGACCCTTTCCATGATGTTTCTAACATCATTACTAGCATTTAAATCATGTTTTAAGATATTTATTTTATCTTTGAGGTCAAGCTCCATTTTCTTATATTCCTCAACTGTCTTTTCAGTTTGAGTGAGAGCAATTTGATAGTTAGACAACTTGCATCTCTCAGTACTCACATAACTTAACAATCTTAAAACCTCTTTGTTAAGTTTTTCAGTATTTAAACGACAACCCTTACTAAAAAAGCATCATCGTATACCTCATTATCTGATGAAGAGGAGGATTGTGCCATGAGAGCATATTGAACATGCTTGCTAATTGGATTCACTATGAACACACGTTTATGATCCGGAGGTCGGGGAGGATTGAACAAGTGTTTAGCCATTGTTAGTAAGAGAAACAAGATTAACTAGAAAGGTGTGTGTTTATTCTAGTGAGAGAAAGAAAAGAAAGAAATGATAATCCTCACCCCTCCATGGAAGTATGGTGGGGTTTATATAGCACGGGACTTGGACTTTACATATGACAATATTAGTCCCTACAAGTCCCGGCTATGAAACTAATGAATTCTGTTAGTCGCACACATTTTAAGGCTAACAATGCTCTTCTTCTTCTATCTCAGCAACCAAAGATTTATCCTCTTCCCCATCCTTAGCCAAATAGCTCCAGTCCCATCCAATACCATCAGTTTCTTGCGCTACTACCATGGCCTTAGGATCCTGAGCCTTAACAATTTGGCTTGAGGGTTTTCCAGCATCAGATCTTCTTGGAGATCTACATTCCCTCATAAAGTGCCCCATACGATGACAATTGTAGCACTCAACCTTGGATTTATCAAATCCAGCAGTGTCCTTTGCATTAAAGGTCATCTTCTTCTTAAACCTTCTATTCCATCTGTTTGCTCTTATATTTGCAAGAGCCATGTTCCACTTATCCATCTCCTCCAAGTGCTCATCACTTATTTTCTCAAGGTCCTCATATGTAATCACTGAGCCATTGGGAAATGAAGCAATGTATGCACGCACAGTATCCAGATCCAAACCAGCAGGCTTAACTCTTGGTGAGTCATTTTTGTATGTGTCAGCGTCTGAATGTGAGGCGTTGACAGGATATGATCCAGCGTTGACACATGTTGATACAGTAACTAGGTGCATGTATGAGTCCTTCTGATCAAATTGACCTTCACTATATGAGAAGTAGGTCATGTTACTATTGGTAGACTTACTTCCATGCTCCAAAAGAGTTCCATTCTCCAACAGCCTCATTTTGTTGTAGACATCATCAAAAGTAGAACTTTTGTGAGTGTTATTGGCAATTATAGATCTTGCCTCAATGTTCCACGCATCACCAAGGCTTTTAAGAAAAGTGGCAATAATGTCAATATCACCAACTTGTGTCCCCATGAAGGACAGCTTGCTTGTAATGTCAAGCAGTCTGCTTCTCACACTGCTAAGCTTCTCATTAGGTTGAGCCTTAAAAACAGCATACTCATGCAAGAGTTGCTTCTTATTCTCTTCCTTAGTATCAACATTACCACCATATGCAACTTCAAGGGCTGCCCAAAGGTCTTTTGCAGACTCATAACCTCTGTATTTGTGCTGATTTTCTTGTCCCAAGGAGAGTTTCAGAATGTTTAGGGTTTTCATATCAACCCTTTTCTTTGCTATGTCTTCAGCAGACACAGCTCTACCATCATCAGGTTTTTCTTTCTTATCTTCTTCTGAACATCCTTGAACAGCTGATCTTGTAGCAATGGCATTAGCAATCTTTTGAGCTTTATTGAATGTGTTTCCATATTCAATAATCTCCCAGAGAGTGTAGTCATAGATCCCCAGATATTGCTCAAAGTTGAACTTCCACAACTCAAAATTGTTTGCATCAAGCATGGGAATCTTGATGTTGTGGTTTGAGGAGGAGGAGGTTACTTCTGGATTGGACATGATGTTTTTAAGGTTTTGTGAAAATTAGGGTTTTTGGTGATTTTAGGGTTCTTGTGTTCTTTAAGATCAAAAGTTTCTCAACAAGCTCTTATACCACTTGTTGATCCCAAACTTAGATCGATTAAGCTTGTGTATACGAGATTAGATCAAGTTATACACGTACAGATACTTTTTTATGTATAAAGTAATCTAATTGTTACGCGGAATTAACACTTAAACAAGAACACACAAAGATGTAAAACAAACTTTTACTTGATTGATAATAACAAACTTGCTTACAATGGAAGTGTTTAACGTATGAAAACTTATTATGAAACATAACCTAAAGGACTTCTTTTATAGACATAAGAAGCCTTGTACAAGAGTCTACGTATCAACTATTAGAAAATACAATGTTGAACTTATCTTTACTAGAAACAAACTAGAAACATAATACGCGTAGACCATATCTTCCTATCAGTGCTTGTCTTTAACCTATCAACGCTTGACTTCTTCTTGTAAACGCTTGATCTGTCAGCGTTTGTTTTCTTCTTATCAACGCTTGTTTTCCTCTTGTCAGCGCTCAAGTGGACTGGCTACATTTTATTCCCAACAGTTTGCTCACTTGTGTTGAAGATCCAATCATAGAAGGTCTAGTTTCAGCAGTTGAACCTTCAACAGACCTTCATTCTTGTCCAAGTACCCTAGGTGTGTTCTAGCTGTTGAATCACACTCTAGGGAGCATTGCTGACCTTCCCTAGGAAGTAAAGTGAAGGAGGTTCACTCTCTCTCACTTTTCTCTCTTTAGAAATTTGGTTAAAAATATGCTAGTTTTGATTGCCATATGATTTTATGCTTAAGTGTTTTTGTCTTGTGGTTTTTGGCTTACTTCTGTTTAGTGTCACCTAGTTGAGCTAATTAGGTTGTAAAATCAATAGGTTGTGTGCAAAAATACAAAGTTTCTTTGAAAAGTGGTAAAACAAGGCTGTTTGGGATTTTTGGGATCAAAAGGCCTTGTGGCCTTGTGCCCTTGGTTCCTAGGGTTGGTTTTCACTCATCAAGTGTTTCTAAGTACTTTTGGATATCTGGTTAGGTTTTGCCAAGTTTGGAAAAGATTAGAACAAGTTTTCATAAAATATGAAATTTCAATTTTGAAATTGGTCAAACACATCAGAGGGCTGCAAATCGTTATTTGTTGCAATTAGAAGCTAAAATTTGGTTTATGAAGTGCTTTTGTGGTGTGCTATTCATGCAATATCTGATTGATAAGTTTGGGAGATTATTAGATAAGCTAGGGCTTATCAAAGGTGGTTGTAGTGGTCAACTGCATCAGCAATTTGACCACTCTTGTTTTGCTTTGCATTTGAAATTCTAGTGCTTGTCCTGCTATATTGTTTCTTGTTATCTATCATTTGGCTGCTTGTGAACTTGTTTTGATCATTGGTTTCCTTATTTGAAAGCTTATAGGCTAACTGGCTTATTGAGCTTAACTTGCCAAAAACATAAGTTAAGTAGAACAAATGGTTTGCTTGGCTCATTGGTTTTGACCTCAAGACCTCATCCAAAAAGTCTCAAAAGAAGCTTATAACTACTCATATATCAAGTTCTGAAACTTTGGTAGCTTTTGGTTCGCGTTGAATTTTGTTGACCAAGCACAAAAGTGCTTATTGGATTAAACTGGCTTATTGGTACATGCAACAACTTTGTTTTTGTAATAGGTTCATTTTTCTCAACTTAATATAAATTCTAGAAGGTTTCAGCTTATCTTGTTACGGTTTTGCTAGAAAACCAACTTATTTGGCCTTTTTAGCCAACTTATTGGCTTCTAAAGCTTATTTCACTGGTTTTTTTGTGATTTTTCTTTTTGATTATTCTTAGTTAAGATATTTGTGAGCTTTTTCAAAAAGAATCATCTTTTGAAACATCCTAAATCTCTAACCCGACTGTCGTTTAGTGAATTTTTACTTTACTTATTCCTGGCTTATTTCTTGGTCTTTTTCAGAATCTCTTTTTTCAAATAAGTTTAAATCTCATAAGAATTTTATGTGTTTAAGCAGAGCTTATGGCATCAGCTTATTGCTTTAATCTGCTTATAATTGAATTTTGAGTTGGGCTGTGCTTTTCTAGAGCTTTTTGTGAACTTTTGATTTTTGGGCTGAAAAGCCCAATAACTTTGGACAATTTTTAGTTTAGTCCATTTGGGCCCAATAGGGGTAATTTGGTAATTTCACTTTCAATGTTTGATTATTTAGGTTAAAATACACTAGTTTGCAAGTTTTTAGATTTTTTATAAATGTTAGATTTTTAATATTATTTTAATATTTTATTTTAATTTTTAATTATTTTTAATTGATTTTAATAGGTTTAAAAATTTGGAAAGATACTTTATTAAGATATTTTTGAGGTATACAAGTAGAAAAATCTTTGTTTGGGCTTTTTGTTAATTTATTTGCTTTTTAGGGCTATAATTAGCATTTAAAAATTAAATATTAATTAATTAAAAAAGTTTCAAAAAGTTTTGATCATTTTTTAACCATAGTTTTATTTTTAGGAACTTTTGGAAATTTTTTTGGATTTTTTAGACTAAAATTTTATTTTGTCACTTTTTACGATTTTACGTGTTTACGTCTTAGCTTAATTTTATCGTATCCGTCATTTTATTTTCTTCCCTTTTTCTTTCTAATCAATATTAATCCAAAATATACAAGTTTTTCACACACAATCAACCTCCTTGGGAAACGAACTTACTTTGGGTCATTAGTGTTTGGTTTTTATAAATCATCACTTAATACTTACCGCTTAATACGTTTTTTTTCCTAAAGCACGTTTTTTACCACAATCATTTTGGCGCCACTACCGGGAAGGCGTGTGTGTTTTAATTTGAACAATTTTGTTTTTGATATTATCCATAAATAGTATTTGTATGATTAGCACTCTAATCATACGTGTTAATGCAAAGCAATGCCTAAAAACATTGTTAGTATTAATTAATCTTTCTTAGTTTTGATCACGACAAATTACAAAGACATTTATTGTCAAAGACAATCATAAAACGAATTATCTAACAAACACTATCATCAAGATAATAATCATTACACTAACATATCTTAATCATGCTTAGTGATCATAAAAGTGATTAGCCTTAAAACTCACTTTTGTCAAATGTAACAAAAGATTTTTAATAAACTTTATTTTTAAGAAAATGTTTTATTAAAATGAAAATGTAAATTTGAATATGGCATATTCCAAATGCCATAAGAATATCATTTGAAGGTTTAAACAGCCTCAGATATTTCAAATTCACTAAAAGACAAAAGGGAGCGGACTCTACGTCGGCGGTTCCTTAGCGCCTAGGGCGGCTCCTTATTGATAAGGAACCGTGGGATCCAATAAGGAACCATAGGCAGATATAGCCGTTAGATGTTTGTCTTATAAATAGTGGATCAAATCTGCATTCTCATTAACCCTTTTTGGACATCTCGTTCAGTCTTCTTTCTCCTATCTAATCCTAGTCATTTATAAATGTTCACTTAATGTGTTAAGTATGTTTACTCATGATTATCCTCTTGATCTCCTTCTTTACCTTGTCCAAAGAGAAGATCACTCACACACTTGTGATGTTATTAAAGATGTAGCATTGATGAAGATTGCCTTCTCCTAAAGATCTAGTCATGTTCATCATTTGTCTATTTGTGTCTTGTGTAGATCCAATGTATTTGTGAATACTTGGACTAGTTATGTTCATCCAAGCTATATGTGAATACTTGGATTAGAGTTGTGTAAATCCATTGCACATGTGTGTGCTTGGGTTTGTCTTGTGTAGATCCAAGATACATGTGTGTACTTGGATATGTTTAGTTGAGTTGTAGTTAGTTGTGTTAGTTCTCACTAAACTATAAAGTGATGTGGTTGTGTCTTGTGAGCTCTCACTAAAATATAAAGTGATATGTAGTTATGTTGTGTGAAGAGTCGTGAAGATTGGTTCTAGCTTTGGATTAGAACTCGACATCTAGCCTTGTGTTGGAAAATGGTGAAGTAGGCAACGTTGTGAAGATTGGTTCTAGCTTGGGATTAGAACTTGACATCTAGCCTTCTATCGTAAAATGGTGAAGTGGGCGACGTTGTGTAGATTGGTCCTAGCTAAGATTAGGTCTCGACATTTAGCTTAGTGTCTGAAAATAATGTAACCAACGTTTTAAGGATTTCTCCGCCAAGAAGGGAGCTTGTGGATATAGTGGAAATCTTGAGTAAGGTGTACTAGAGGAGTAGAGTAGGAACGAGGATAGAGCATCGTTGCCGAACCACTATAAATCTTGGTGTCTTCCTACTAGGTTGTTTCTTTCCTTAATCATTACTTACATTCATTATCATTATACTTACTACACATTGTTAATGCATTAGAATTGAACCTAATCATTATGGAACTAGCTTTCAAGTAAAAGATAGTTTTGTGCACTCACCTAATTGAAAGAAATTTTAATTAGGAGATAAACCGATGAGAAACTATTCAACCCCGCCCCCCCCCCCCCCTTCTAGTTTCTACAACTGGTATCAGAACGATGATGACACAAGATCTTTGAAGTATATTGTACTTTAAAACTTGGATCGATCCATTGTCTCCTGAAATTAGAAGGTTAAGTTGTACTAAATTTTTTCTTCGGTCAAAACTATTTTTTGTTGAAAATAAGCCATTCAAATTTTTAATATTGCATATTACTTAAATTAGTAGTATTAATGCATTTTAGATTTACTCTTGAAATGTATCTACTAGTTTGCATCTTGTTATGTGTAGGTACTCATGAAGATAAATCATTCTATTGATTGTGGATTCAGTTACTTACACTTGTAGAAGACTCATTTTCTTTGATTTCCAACATCATTGAATGATGATATCAAGATGGGTAGGAGTGATACTAGTCTTTAAAGACTTAGTAGTCTCTAATAGTCATGGTTGGGCTTTGCATTGGTTCCTTGAATGCTCAGAATGTAATTTGTGGCTTAGGTACGCTTTCGTTCTTTCACACTCCCTATTGATCATTTTTTTGATCATTAATTGACTATATGCTTGTTCTTGGCATCCTTGCCTTGACTTTTATTTTTGGTTAGTGATTCTTTCCTTTTTCCCTCTCAAACCTTCATTGCTTGGATACTTGACTCACTATGGAGATGTAGGGTGAGTTAGTAGAAGCTTAAAGTATCAAGCATGATTTCCATGGTTTGCACCCTTACGGTTAGTAGGCCCTATATCATGTTTAACTTGTGCAATTAAGATCATCTCTAGGATTATTAGTGAATCCCTTGAGATACCGAACTACTTCATTAAGTTGTAGGTGGATTTTACACATTTGGAATTGAAATATTCCAAGGATATTGTTATTGTTAATTCTAGCAATAATTATCCGATCATATGGGAGAGAAAGTGAATCTATACTTTTCTCATGTTTTCAAATAGAATAAGAATACTCTTGAAAATGATTTTATTATATGCATCAAAATTGCTTCGCCGAAAAGGCACATCTTAAACCACTATATATGACACAAGCTCTTCTCCTCCTCTAGTTGAAGAATGTCATTTGCCTCTTGAGCAATGTTATTGGTCTTGATTCACTTCCCTTGACTCCTCTCCCTTTGCTTCTTTACTATGAGTAGTCGTTTCTTCGTTTCGGTCTTTTCCTATCTCGATTCAACTCGTAATCCTTCAACAAGGCATTATTACCTAGTGTTGTGGTGGTCCAATGATATCCTAACAGCTTTAAGATATATTTTTAAGTATTTTAAATATTCTGGTTTTCAAAAATTCATTGTTTTTCCTTGATAAAAACCTGCCTCTGTAGGCGGTTCTTTATCTCTGGCGGTTCAATAGCACGGTTCCTTATCGATAAGGAACCGCGGGCAGAAACTTTTTCAGAGCGGCGGTTTTTATAAAATACCCTTTTTCAAACAAAACCTTATCTCTCCTTCACACACACAGCCGATGGTTTTTTGTTTTTCCACCATTGTTGAAGCTTCAAAAACCTTCAATCACTCAAATTAATTGATTCAAGTTCGTAGGTTTCACTCATCCATCATCCAAGATCAATTAATTATAAGTTGTTTCTTTCAATTTCATCTAATTTGTTATAGGGTTCATACATTCATAATTGGGGCTTTATAAAATTGACATTGAATTAGAACCTTACTAGGAATAAGAGTTGACATAGTATTGTTACTATGATTCCTTAGGTTCATATTCATTGAGATTTCACTAAAACCCATTTGTAGAAAAATTCCGAATTTTGACTAAATAGTTTGGTTGATTGATGGAATTGAGATGAACCCATGAAAAAGTTGGTAATGGCATTGTTAAATGCTTACCTAAAAACCTTGTTTTGAAAAACCAATGTTCTAGTTCATTATGGATTTTACGTAATTCGTATGTTTTGATCAATGATGAAATGGGTACATTGTGAACATGAGAATGACAAGGATTAATCCTTTGTTTGTCAAGCTATTGATAAAACACATTCTCATGTTTTGAAATTTTGATTTTTTTTATACGAGTGATTGGAGAAATATTTTTGTCTATTGTATTTAGGTACAAATCATGCCTTCAAGATACCAAAGAGATCATCAAAACACTAGACGATATATGCCAAACCTTTCTCAAATTTTTGCATCTACCCAACTCTAAAACTCCTATCTATCTCTTTCAAAATGTTGTTTCCATGAGGGTAGAACTATCGATGAAGAAATTATGGGTTATGACTATATCAAATCTATGTTTGAGCCTACGGGGTTTGATTGTTTGCTTTACATAGATGAAGAGATATATCCCGTATTTCGTTTGGAGTTCTTTAGCACCTATTCTATCTTTGAGTTCAATGGTAGAATATTCGTTAGATTCTTGTTGAATGATCAAGTCATTCAATACTCTCTCGAAACCTTTGGTCAAATTCTTTGTGTGCCATTTGAAGGTATTTGCCGTTTCATAGAAAAATGGAGACTTGATGCTCTCGATGAATCCAACGGTAAACCTTCGAATGACCACAGTGAAATTGATCTTGATTTTATCCTTGTAATCATTTCCAAAGAGAGTGATGGAAACGTTGTGAGATGCCTTCATTCTAATAAACGACTTGTAAATCTTTATGAGGTTCTCTCAAGCGACCTTAAGGATTATATGGTTAGTTGGGCCGAGATCCTTAGGAAGAATGTATTTTGTCTTGGTGGGAACCGGGATCACATTCCGGCGTGTATGGTGCATATGCTATTTTGCATCTTTACCGAAACCAAGTACAACTTGGCATACTATATCGCTCAACGAATTAATTACGCTATCTCTAAGCCTACCACAAATCTTCCTTATTCTATGCTTCTTACTCGCCTCTTTAAGAGGGTTGTTCATGATGTTCCCTTCCTTGAATTCTCTCGCTTTCAACCGGTTCAACGGGTGATGTTACCTATTCAAGAGGTATATGAAAGAAAGCCTAGAAGTGATAAAGGTTCGAGAAAACATGATCAACAAGAGTCCGATGATGAGGACACCTACATGCCAACAAGTGATGGTGATGACATACGTACTAGTGCTCATGTCGGCTCTTCAAGTAACTCCCGTCAATCCATAAACTCATTCGTGGATGGACTTGAAGACTTAGCTCCTCCTCCTCCTCACCATTCCACTAGTGAAGTACCAGAAGACCTCAACATGAAGTGTCTCTACCGTGAAAATCTAAGGACTCGAGGTGAGTTATTTGATCATCGAGTGGAGCCAATAAAGGGATTCAAATACTTGGGGAATTTAATCAAGGTATTTGGCAAAAAGAGAAGATAAAGACTTTGATTTAATTCAAGGAGAACATGTTGTTAAACATGTTATGTGTTGAACATTTGTTTTCTTTTCTTCTATGTGTGTAATAACTAATACTACTTGTTTGGATTACTAACTATTGTAATCCTTAATTAACTATGTAGTCGATCTTTTGATTTACATAGCTTTGTGCTCATTATGTGATTGTTAGCTTCCTAGATTTTGATTTATAGTTAACTTTGGCTTGCTATTTACTTGTGTGAAATCTGGGCTGACCAAAGTTTGAGGAAGTGTTACTTTTGAACAACACTGAACGCGGTTCCATATCGAACCCGCGATTCCTTAGCGATAATGAACCGCAAACCTACATAAGGAACCGCCTGTCCCTGTTTTGACAGAATCTTTGCTTTACACTATTTTCCTTAATTTGTGTAAAACTTTTATAAAATCTTTTTGTGAAACCTGCACTTTCCGAAACTAGGGTACCTAATTTCATTATTCACCTAAAATGATTTTAACCCATTACTAGTTTTGGATCATTCCCTTCTCTTCTTAAACCCTCTCTTGTTGATTGTGTTCTTCATCCCTTAAACTCTTCTCTAAACCTTAACAAAACCATGGTGTCCACTAGAACATCCATTTCCTCCAAAACTTCCTCCTCCAAAAGAAGCCTCAAAATTAAAATTAAGATACCTAACATTGGTTCTTCATCTTTTCACACTCCCAAAAACGAGATCTCTCCCATTCTCATTTGATCTTCACCTTCACCACCCCTTGCTCCTTGCAAGAAAAAATCAACCCATGGTACTAACCATTCACATGGTTCTACCTCCTCTTCATTCCAATCAAGAATGAATGATCTTTCTTCACCTTTCACCCCTAGTCCTCCTTTGGATGGGATTTCTCAACCACAACCTCTACAAAGTATCCCCTTTGTACTTGAGCCTTTGGTTACCTCTCCTTTCACTCCACCAAATTCTCCCATCTCACCCTTGGACACTATGCCTCCACCACCTCCGCCACCCTCTAACACTAATGCTCCTATTTTGGGCATTCCTATTCCCCACTCATGGGTGATCCTTACTTCTTTGGGTTCATGGAAGCTCATGGTCAAAATTGCCCATGTTGTCTCTATAATAACTACATCATTCAAAACCTAAGGTTGGAGATGATTGGTATTCATAGAAGATTGCATGATTTCTTGCTTGCCTTGTTCTCCATGCCTCCTCCTAGGAGATGAATGATGATTTTCAAAATAACATGCTTTTTAAAGAAGGTCAAGCCAAAGAGATCTATGAATTCAAGACGTAGTTTTTAGCTATCTTTGTAGTAGTTAATTGTCTTTTTATTTCTTGTATTTCCTTTCCTTTCCCTCATGATTTTCTCATGTGGATGATTTATGGATTTAGTTTTATGTGTTTCTATCTATGTGATCACATTAATTAACTTTAATTTATTTAAAATTGAACCTAAATCTATTACAACCTCTAAAAACTTGACTTACCCAATTTGGCTAAACATTTCCTAAAACCTTTCTTTTCTTCATCCCACATAATGCCTAATTATTCCTTTCCTAACCTTGACATTTCTTTGTCACAAACTTCTCAACCTAAAGCTTCTTCTTCTAAACTTTCAAAGAAACCGAAAATATCGGTTAAACCCATTTAGATCAAAAAGAAAAAGAATCCTCATGATTCTTCTTCTCCAAAATCCTCCAAGAATTCCTCTTTCTCTTTGATTCAATATTGGAATGAGACTTACTCTATAAATCCAATTACTGGAGAAAAAGAAATTCTTCCACCACCACCAAAACCTTTCAACTCTCCTCAACTCAATGACCTATCTTCTTTACCTAACCTCACTAGGCATTGTGAAAACATCTCTTATCCATTATCTCCTTCTCCACCAACCTCTAATTTTGATGGACCTCCCCCATCTAACGACTTTGTTTTGCATGATGGTTCCTCGTGTGCTTGTTGTCGTTTTAAACAATTTGAACTTGCTCATATCTATGACAAGCTAAATTTCCTTAAATTCCTCCTCACTCGACCTCCCCTCAAAGTTTTCGTTCCCGTGAACAAAACATCGAATGATGCTTCGTCGTCTTTCTTTTCCAACTAAGGCACATTTGTACTTTATTTTTTTGAGTCAATAAAACTTATGCAATCTTGGAAGATTATCACTATTAGAGTAGTTTATGCTTTGTGGTATATTTTCCATATTTTTTGCTTTAAATATTCATATTGTGTGTATGAATATTTCTCTTGTATGTTATTTCATATTTATGTAATATGAATGTTATGTGTGTTATCTTTCCCTATAATTCTGTTTCACAGATTGGTTAAAGAGTTGATCATGGTTAAAACTTAAAATTAATTATGGGTGATTCCATAAATTCTAAATTTTAACACATTGACATTTTAAATCACCTTTGATTGGTTTGGATGTTTATTTTCTTCCTTTATTTCACCAGTTGAACTATGATGTTGTCAATACACACTCTTTGGACATACTTAGTGTTAGATATTGTAAATCTTGCTTATGTTTTAGAGAGAGAAAGATATAGAAAGATAGATGATTTTACACTTCTAGAGAGAGAAAGTAATGGAACTATGTTTATTAGAAATGAAAACCACACCCTCTCTATCAAAGGAGAGGCCTTTTATACCAAGTCCACAAAGTGGGCTTGGTTTACATATTGGGCCGCCGACCCATACATCACATGGGCTCGTTTTGGGCTTTGTTTAATAAGTAAAAATAAACTAAACTACGAGCTTCTATTATATCTATTGTTGGAGTGACCGAACCTTTCTAATACGTAAAACGTATTTCCAACAATCTCCCCCTAAGGGAGGTCACTCCAAACAAGGGTGTTACCCGAGTTATAATAATAAAATAAACCTAGCATACTATGCTTGTCTTGAGCTCGCAGTCTTCGTCTTTCTTTTCTTTTTCTTTTCTGGTGAATAGGTTGATGTGATATTTGATATCAATCTTGAACATGGATCTTTTGCCTTTGATCTTGTGCATCACTTGTGATCTTTGCCTCTTCGTGACTTCATTTCCCACATACTTATACCTTTGTAATTCTTGAAAGCGTCAGAGTTTGATACAGCGGAAGACTTAACTTTTAGACTTTCTTGAATTTGTTGTAATAGAAAATATAAGCATGTGGGGACGACTTCTTCTCGGTCACCGCAACGCCGCCGTCTTCAAATGCCGCAACATAAGTAGACACGAATGAAATGGCTTTGAACATTTCATTCTATTTCGGTAGCATTTTACCTTCGGTCCGCGAAGACCGTTGGACGATATAAAATATCGTACTTGTGGCATGTAGATTTAACTAAAAATCTCCTTGACAAGATTTCGCGGGTAAACCCATTCTCTTTACTCGACCGTCCAAAGCTGACTGCGAACGTAAAGAGTGAATCATTTGGATAAAGTTATCCGCATGATTGAAGTCTTCAATTCAGATTCCTGGAACAAGTGAAATTCAATTGAGAATCGCACCATCGTTGCTTTCCAGTTGTCACGAGCTTGATTCATTCAAAATCTTGCAAGTTACCTACCAAGTGTTGTTTGATGTTAACACTAGAAGGATTTCCACTCATCACTGTGAACACTTAAGAGTGTTACTCTGAGGGTTCTGCCAAGATCACTGAGATATTGCGTAGAGGCCTGGAACGTGTTTAAATTCAATTAAGAATAAAACAGTTGTTTCTTTCCAGTTATCACAAGTTTGATTCATAAAGAATCGCACAAGTCACCTACCATGAGCTTTTTGATATTCGCTCAAGAAGGATTTCCATCTTTATTGTAAATACTTTCGTATTACTCGGATGTTCAGGCATGATCATGCAGAGTTTACGTAGGACTCTTAATATCTTTCTTACTTTTCACAGTGTGTGAAGAAGCAAGGAAATATGGAAGTGTGTCCTAATGAGATATTTGACGATCTCAAATGGCTCTAGACTCGATCGTGCATTTTGGATTTTAGTGATCGGAGGCTGGAGAGGAGTGCCACCTATTCAATATCAATATATTTGGAGTGAATAAATCGATAGATAATGCGTTGTCTCCATGTGAATAAAACAAATACCTTTTAAGAGATATTTAATTTAGTTGGAAAGGGTTGTGCAATGCATCACTGGGTCCATGATGTCTATCTTCAATATCGAGCATCATTAAAATGATCTCAATAGCTTATGTGTTGACCCGGTTTCTGCCTAAGGTTGTAAGGAGGGCTTCTTTCTTTACACCCTTTATCTTTACAATTCTTTTTCATTCTTCAACCCCTTCAATGCTTACCAATACGTTATAACTAGCACCTTGTTGTGATTGTTCCAGTGCTAACTTATGTACTTGGTCGACATTCAGCTACATTCACAATCTTTCTCCATCTTTCCTAAGGACTACTATTTCTAACTATGGAATGTCCTTGGGAACATTCCTCTGGTTTTGGAAGAATCATTTGACTTAACTTATCCTACCATCCTTATGTCATCACAATCATCATCGTCGTGAAATAAATGAGTTTAGGGTAAGTATGTGTCACCATGAAATCCATTTTGGTATAGCAAATCCATTTTACTCCCCCTTAACATATGCCACGATATTAGAAAACATTTCGCATATGTCGGGATGAGCCATCACGTTAAGTTAAACCATTTGTGATAATTTCCCATATTAAATCACATTTTCTCCCCCATATTAAAAATATTAACCCAATCGATGTTTTTTAATATCAATTGATTTAATGAAGTTTTAAGAAAGGTTTTAGGAAGAAAAATGCAAGTCCATTTAATCTTCATGAGACCAATTTGTGAGAAATTATACCGATTTATAACATGATCACATATTCACAAAATTAGAATAAATTGACAAGGTTGGACCTGATTGATGAGAACATCATATGATAAGATCAAAAAGTTCTTGTCGGCAAATGTTGGTCGCCTCGTCACGTCTGAAGTCATTTCTTGACACCACATGTACGATTGGTATTTTTGTCTTGACACCGGTTTGTGAACTTGGCACTTTCAGCATCGAAGATTCTGAATGCTTGACAATTGCTCCCCCTCAATTGTTGACCCGTGTTCTATCGAAAGAGTTGTAGTCGCCATTTGAGTAGTCGCATCGTCGAGTATGTAGATACCAATTGTAGATTGTTATGGTTGTAGAGATGATAGCTTCATAAAAACAAGACTTCTCTTGTTTTAACAAATAAATGCACTGAATCGTACATAGATTTGAGTTAGACCAAGTTATATAGTAAACTTGATCCCTTACAAGGTTTTTAAAGTAGACCTTGCCCGATAAAATTAATTCCCGTTGAGAGTCAAAGCTTTCATAAGAAATACTTGACTTTAATATGAAAAGCGGGTTGTAGTCTGAAATAACTACAAGCCATATAGGTATGTTCTATGAAATATTTACACTTTTGTACGAACTCTATTTATGGCGTCGTGCCAATATTAATCAACATTTCTAAGGCCGTAAATATTATCGTCCAAAAGAATGCCTTTGAAAAATAAAGTAAAAATATTTTTGGATTTTTATGAATTTTTCAATTTTTATGGTTTTTATATGGTTTTAAATTTTTTTATTTTGCTTTTGTGGATAAAAATATAAAGAATATATACAGATGATCACCAAGGATACGGAGAATAGTTTACCACCACTATTCTTTCGCTTCATCTGCCAATTCCTTTAGAGTATCAGGCGAGAAGGTTCTCATTCCTAGCTGGTCGGCCAAAAATTCAATTCGAGCGCGATCTAAAGCCTTCATGAAAATATCCGCCAATTGATACTCAGATCGGACAAAGTAAAGCTCGATCACTCCATTTTCCACTTATTCCTTGATAAAGTGGTAGCGAATGTCAATATACTTCGATCGGGAGAATTGAACATTTTTGCAGCATAAGGCAATTGCACTCTTGTTGTCGCAGTACATCGGAATTTTGTTGAAACCTAGATCATAGTCGGTTAATTGCCATCTCATCCAAAGAATTTGAGCACAGCAATCGGACATAGCTATGTATTCTGCTTCCGTACTTGAAATTGCAGCGCTTTTTTGTCTTTTCGATGCCCAACTGATTAGTCGATCTCCTAGTAGTTGCAAAGTTCCACTTGTGCTACGCCTAGTATCTTGGCAACCCGCGTAATCCGCATCTGTATATGCCATGAGTGCAACCGAATAGTCTTTCGAGTACCAAAGTCCCCGATTAATGGTTCCTTTAAGATATCGAAAGATCCATTTAACCGTAGCTAAGTGTAACTCAGTAGGCCGAGTTTAATACCGAGCACACATACATATAACAAACTGAAGATCAAGTCGACTAGCTGTGCTATACAGAAGGGTACCAATCATTCCACGATAAAGTGTCGGATCAACGACAATTCCATGTGGATCTGCATCTAGCTTAGTTCGTTCCACAATTGGAGTAGCCACTGGGTCGCAAGATTCCATCTTATATTTCTTAATAGATTCAAGGGCATGCTTGGATTGATTGATAAAGATGCCTCTTGGACTCTGAGATATCTGAAGTCCTAAGAAGCTTGCCCATCATTGACATCTTAAACTTGGAAGACATGAGAGTCCCAAACTCATCGGATAAAATTTGGGTCGAGGCAGCAAGTATAATATCATCAACATATATTTATACCATAATCATATCTTTACCTCGTTTCTGAATGAACAGCGTGGGATCCACCTTGCCTTTAGTGAAGCCTTGTGTAATGAGGAATTGTGACAATAGATCATACCATGCGCGTGGAGCTTGCTTTAACCCATAGAGAGCCTTCTTAAGCTTGTACACGTGGTTAGGATATTTAGAATTCACAAAACCATACGGCTGTTGAACATAGACCTCTTGAAATTGTGATTTTGCTAGTTAAAAAGTTCGTTTTTCGTGGTGTCTAATCGAATTGATCTCCGGTTAAAAGTGTGACTCAGTCGTTTTTAGTTAACAAAAAGAAGGTTTTGGTTATCTATTTCTATTTGAAAGGTAAATGCGAAAAGTAATAAAAATAAGCCAAAAAAATAGCTAATAATAAAGGAGCGAAACAAATAATAAAACGAAATTTAAAACAAAACAATTAATAAAAATAAAACTAAAAGAAGAAATTAACTTTCAACTTGAAAATAAAGTTTACTTAATGAAAAAAGGAGAAAATAAAACTAAGAGGGTACTTTAAAACTAAACGAGGTAAAAGCTAAAGCGGGCACTAAATAAAAGATAAAACTTAAACATTAGGAAAAAATACTAATACTAAAAATTGATGAAAAATTCAACTAAAAATACATGACTTTCAGAATTAAAATCGGAACAACTTTCAGATAAAATTAAATGATTACGGAACAATATTAATAAATAAGTAAGCAGGCAAGCACACACCTCAAGCAGGCAAGCACACTGCTCAAAATGGAGGGAAAACTAGGAAGCTAGTTCGCAGGCATGTAGGTCAATTCTTCGGAATCTTAACATTCTTCGGAATGTTGTTGTATTTTCGGAATGTTTGCTTTAAAACGAAATCTTCGGAATACAAGCACATCTGTATCTTCGGAATCTTTTTTTCCGGAATAATGAAGATTTTCAGAAAAAAGTAAATCTTCGGAAAAACACTAATAATTTCGAAATAATGACTAAATTCAAAGAAAAGCTACTTTTTCGGATAAATGGGATAAATTCAGAGAAATACTAATCTTCGAAATATTGAAACTAATTCAGAGAAAGGGAGAATTTTCGGATAAATTAAATTGCAAAGGAAAGTTCGGACAACACAATTCTTCGGAAAAAATGTGTTACTTCGGAATCCCAAAACCCTTTTCTGAAGAAATTAACAACAGAGAACAGTTAACAGAAATACCTAAAAACTAGGAAAATAAGCTACGACATAAGCTAAAACAAAATAAGCAAATAACTAAAACTTAATCTAAACAAACTTATAGAAAAACTAATCAAACCACAAATCAAAAACTTGAAAAACACTAATAAATCTAAGAATTAAAAATCAACTTTTTATAAAATAAACTAATAAAAACACTTAATTAAAAATAAGCAAAATCAAATAATAAGCATCAAACACAATAAGCTATCAAAATCAAACACAAAAAAACCCATAAACATAATCAACCAAACGCATCAATAAATCAATAAGCATCAAGATTAAGCAACTACATAATCATCTAAATCAACACAAGATTAATAATAAAGCAAGGAAGAATGAGAATGATTAATTGAAAAGCTTGATTAAGATTAAGATTAAGATCTAATACAAGATTAATGAAAAAGATTAAAACATGAAATAAAAGCTAGAGAGATAAAGTATTTTAATGCTACTCCTAAAACATGAAAGAGAAATTAATGCCTAAAAATTAACTACACTAACTACTACCTCCTAATGACATATTAGGAGGTATTTATAGGAGGAGTAAATGTTTATGCTCTCTTCTTTCTTTCTTCTCGTTTCGACTCGATTTAAATTCTTTGTCTTTCTCGACGTTGTCTTGGGGATTTGTCGATATAGATTGATCTCGTCTTATCATTTTCTTCATTTATAAGACTTGAATTCCTCGACTTCATTAAACTTCCGTCTTCAGACTTTTCCTTCGATAAATCTTCAGAATAGGCCTTGGACTTCCGTTCTTTTGGCACTCTTGATCTTTTGACTTTGTCTTTTCTCGTTTTCATCGATAAAAGCCTGTGAAAGCCCGTGTTTTCTTCCTTTTTCATCTTTTGGTCCTAAAACACAATAAAAACACAAACCACACATAATTCCGACATTTACGACATAAAATACACGTTTTGGCTTGGTTATTATTATAATTAAGTGGTAAAAGGATAGGTATTTTCACACCTATCAAATCCCCTACACTTGACCATTGCAATGTCCTCATGCAATGCATTAATTACAAAGCAAGTTTTACATTTTCCATCATAATTAACCTACCTTGGCCTTTATTAAACATAAGACATTAAGATAGAAAATTATAAAATATTGAAAGGAAGAAAACAAGTAAAGAGATAAAAGACTTACATTAGGGTTTTGGAAATGTCGTGAATGTTTATCATCCTCAAGTTTCACGTTCCCCATACCAAGCTTAAAAACGAGATCATTGTTATTATAAGTTAGCAAACTATCACAAACTCATGTGGGCAAATTATTTACTTAGACTCCCTTATTCCTAGGTGTATCTCTTATATTTTATTGTTGTCTTGAATGATCACGAAGATGAATTGTTGACTTATTTCGATAGTTATTTAGGCTTAAAATAAAGTAGGACGATTTAATCAATAGTTAGCTAAAGGACAAAATCTTTTAAAACTGCTTCTCGGGACCTCATAAAGTTCATATCTTGGCATAACTCGCTTCACGATTTGAGACCTTTCTCGGATCGATATTTTGCATTAACTTCATACTTCAAATCTTGAGAGACATTCATGAAATAATGGTCTTCTCTTCATACTAGGAATTTCTTCACTTGAACTTTTTGAGAGATTCTTCATATTTGGACCACGACTTCTTCATTTTCTCCAATCTTTATTTGGGATTTTGATATACAACGATCTGCCTCCTTTTATGACTTGGATCTATTTATCCTCATACCTTGTTAAGGCCTTTTTGGATAGACTTCTCCATGATCTTTAGGGGAGTATTTGTTTTTCGTCGTGTGTCTCGATCCTTCATATTGATTTTTGATAAATGATTCTTCACATCACTTGGGATCTTTAGCAACAAAATGTAGCCCTCATGTCTTGTTAGGACCTTTTCGGACTCGCCCATCTTCGCATCCCACTTCAATAAGTTATGCCTTGGCTATAAACTCTAATTAATACCAAGCAACTTTTAAACGATCTTGGGCTAGAAGCTAAGTAACTTTTCAAATCGTACAACCTTATTTATTGCAATTAAATTTATTAGCAAGCGATGGGAGAAAAAGCTCATAATTAACTCACATAATTTATGAAAGAATACCAAACTTATAATTGACTCTATCATCTCTCGTTCTCCACAATTTAAAATCTCAAGGAATGAGACTCGTGGATGCTTAGCCTATTAAATCAAAGTTTTGGGATTTCAAGTCATCTATAGGATCTTGCAAATTCTTAGACTTTTTCAAGTTTAGAATTCGCATTTTAAAGTTCCCTTGATAAAAGACTTTCTAGGATCAATTATAGGAACTTGCGAAAAGTTCTTGTTCTTAACCCGTAAGAGTTAAGACTTTCGCGTTTTAAAGTTCCCTATATAAAAGATTAGCAAAACTTGACTTAAACACGTTAAGGATACTTGCTAGAGTAAACTTGGATAAGTAAACTCGGGTTGAGTCAAAAGATTCACAACGTTTGAAAATTAAAACCACTTTATTGAAATTTATCCTAGCAAAGAAAGAAAATAACTATAGAAAGGTAAAACTACTAGGCCAAAATAGATCAATATTTTTGAAAAATGTCGAAAAATCAATTTTCCGGTTAAAATGAGGACAAATACAAGGAAAAACCCACTTAACTTCGATAGAAGTCCTCCCTACACTTAATATAAACATTGTCCTCAATGTTTAAGCATGTGGGAGTAAACTCCCCTATACTTAGGACATTGTGCATGTTTTTTTAAATCTTGCTAAGGAAGAGACAACTAAAGTGTTTCTATTTCAATCATAAATGATAAAATAATGAATCAAAAGAGTTTAGGATAGAACCGGGAAGACGGGAACACGGAATCACGGTCGTCAAAAGTCATCAAGAATGGGTATTTGAAAGCTCGAATCCTTGCACATGATAAGAAAGAAAACAACAAGCACATACTAGGGTCTCCCCCTACACTTATTAAAAAGACGGATAAAAAGGATAGATACTGCGGGTTGTCTCCCGAGAAGCTCTTGTTTTTTGTTAACCGAGTCTTGATCCTGACTCGACCTTGATTATCATGGAAAGAAGCTTGAAGAACATCCACCGGGGTCAAATACATGGTTTTTATCCATCAAGTAGCACAAGCTTAAGGCGAACAAGGCAAGCCAAAGAAGAGTAGGCAAGGTTCCCTTAAGCAAAGGTTGAGCACGGTGGTAGATAGTAGGATGAAGTGCAAGCATATCTCCACAAGTTCCAAAAATCTTTCCTTTTATTTCATCAGATGGATACTGAGATGGCTTTAAAATTGCAATACCGGGTGTTGATCCCAAACTTAGATCGATTTAGCTCTATGTATACGAGATTAGATCAAGTAATACACTTAGAGAAACCTTTGTATATGTATATGACAATCTAAGTGTTATGCGGAATTAACACTTAAACAAGAACACACAAGATATAAACAAACTTTCACTTTGATTAATGATATCAAACTTGCTTACAATCAAAGTAGTTTACGTATGAAAAACTTATATGAACAATAACCTAAAGGTCTTCTTTTATAGACATAAGAAGCCTTGTACAATAATCTACGTATCAACTATTCTAGGTAAAGATAAATATAGAAAATACATTGTTGTTCCTATCTTTACTAGAAGTAATCTAGAATACAATAAACGCATAGAGTATATCCTTCCATCAGTGCTTGTCTTCAATGCATCAATGCTTGACATTGTCTTTTCAATGCTTGATCTGTCAGCGTTTGTTTTACTCCTTGAAACGCTTGTTTTACTCTTGTCAGCGCTCAAGTAGACTAGCTATAATTTATTCCCAACAATCCTCCCCTAAACTTGATATCTAATCTAGTGATCAAGTTTCTGAATAAACATTAAGAACTAGGAGGAATCTTACAAACCTTCTCATATTGGTAATAAATAAATCTGATCAAGTCTTTTGCCACGTCACTTGAATAATCAATTTCCAGCTGTGTGTTCTTCATCTTCTCCAAGACTTCCTTGGACATGAAATACTGACCATCTACAAGTAGATACTCAGCAAACTTTGTAGAACTCAAATAATAAACACCAACAGCTGAATACAACCTCCATTGAAGACCACTGAGATCATCTTCAAGATCCTTCCAAATAGCAGGATCTTCATCAATTGGTCCACACATTCTCTTGAATGTTGACCACAGTTTTATTCCATTGACTGAAGTTGGTGCTTCAGTCACATACTTGGCTTCTAATAACCTCTATAGATCTACCAAGTCTTCTCTGTCAAAACTTGCAAACAAAGATATAAGGGTGGTAAAAGTGTGAACCTCTTTTCCGTACCTGCCAATCTTCCAAAACCCACATTCATCTTCTTCATAGCTTATAATAGGGTTTATGGAATCAAGTGGTAACACTTGTACTATATCTGAAGCTTCTAATGGTGAGAGCTTGAGGCTCTTTCTTATGACAGCTTCACTTGGATATAATGGATCCATATCTTTGGGAAACTCAAGAGAGACTCCCTTTTTCACTGGTCTGGGAACAAACATTGCCTTCTTAAGCTCCATTTCCTCTGCAAGTTCTTCTTTTCTTTCATCAGAAAGAAGTCTTAGAGTGTTTGCTTCCTGCACTCTAACCCAAATGGGATAAGCTCTACATTCCAACTCTTCAAATGTCAACCCAGTCAATTTCTTATAAGTCCACCCTGTTCTATGACATCTGAGCAGCATGAAGTACAACTCCTTTCTATCCCTTTTCAAATTTGAGAGAACATTGCTTGCTTTGTGTTTCAGAATGACCTTGCAATCCTTTTGTACTCTGAGAAGAATCTCCAAACCCCATATCTGATGTGAAATGGTCAAGTGTGGATTCTCCATACACCTATCTTCCCAAGCATGGTACATCTGAACCACCTCCGGCATATCAAAATCAACCTGCAATTTCAACTCATTCAATTTCTCCTTGGCCAGCTCATCACCATACTCAAGTCTTTCTGGTTGTTCTATGATCATAACACTTGAGTCTGAACTTGCTTCATCACTTCCTTCTTTCTCTTCTAAAGTGACAACAAAAGGTGATTCTCCCACCTCCTTTCTTTCTTGTTCCACAATTTGTGCAGCCAACTTTCTATCAAATTCAATTTGTGCTGCATTCTTTGGAACAACTTCTTCTACCATAATACCCTTACCCTTATCTAATGGATCAACTGTTGGTAAGGTAGATGGTAATACCTGTAAAGAAACCTCTTTGATGATGGATGATGACTAGAATACATCAACCTCATTTGCAGGTCTGTCAACGCCCAATTTTGCCTTGTCAGCGCCCAAGATACTCATGTCAGCGTTCAAATTCTGCTTGTCAACGCTCAAATTTCCTGTCTCAGCGCCTTTTGCAATTTCCTCCAACATGGCTGTAAATGATAAATTTAAGTTTGTAGGAGAGACTAGTGACGTATCAAAACCTGTCTGTTTCTTCAAACTTGTTAGGGCCTCAACAACATCCAAAGATTGACCATCATGAGAGCCCTTATCACTCACATTTATTTGTGCATCCTCCCCTTTGGAAGATTCCTCCATCCCTCTCCTTGTACTAGCAGTCTCCAAGATAACAATCCTCTCCCTCAATTGCTTGAGTTCAAGGCCTTGTGTGCTGACAACTTGTACCAAGTCTGCATTTTGCTTTTGCAAGCTCATGCAGACAACCGTCAATTCCATTAGGGTCATTGGTTCCAATCTGCCTTCTTCTAAAATGGGTATTTGACCTCCCAAGTTAGATTCATTGGGCATGGATGAGGTCTTAATTATGGTAGGACTGTCTTGGCCAGCTTCTAAGCCAGAACCAATAGTTCCAGCCTCATCCATAGCACCAACCACACTTGTGGTGGTGGTTCTCTCTGCTACATTGCTAGGACCACTAAAGGAGAACACTCTAGTAGTCCTTTGGCGCTTTTGAAACCTATATTGTGTTGGGGGAGAAGAAGATGTGGATTGGGTGGATGTGGGTTGGTTAAGGGGTGTTTGGGTCTGTGAAGGATGTGTGTCAACGTTTGAAATAGGCACATCAACGCCAACATTTAACGTGTCAGCGTCGAAGGGTTCTTGGTCAATTTGCATATGTTGTGGTGAAGGTAATGGTTCAGGGATTGGGTCAATTTGGGGTTGAGGGTCTGGTTGAGGTTGTGCTGCTTCAATGACAGCAATCATAGCAGGGGTGAGTGGTAGGTCACGATGTGGAGGTGAGTTCATCTTCATAAAAATTGCTTTCTTTTGCACAGGGATCTCATAAAAATCATCATCATCCCTTGTGTAGTAACCTTGGATATCAAAAACCATTTGTAAAAATCTGGCAGAAGCTAAAGTCATTTTGTTCCCTTTATTTTTACACATGCCCTCAAACATCATTTTGGAATAATTAAACCTTTGCCCAGTAGCAATGTACACAATAGCACTTGTAATAGATCTATTGATCTCATTGTGTGCAGTACACTTGGGACTCAACCATTGCAAGAGGATATGTATTAGGTACATCCAGGCTGGGGGAAACTTCTGTTTATGATATTTATTTAAAGTTCCTTGAGCAAGAAAAGGATAACCCAAATCCCTTAGTCCTTGGTCTATTTCACTAATGGGGAGGGTGGTTATACCATCAGCATCATCAAGATGCAAAGCTTGGCGTACCAAAGCTTCAGTAACCACCCATGTGCGCCCATGAACAATAGAAGATAATGTAGTCACTCTATTAACTGTTGAGGAACTTACATTGTTCCAAAACTGTTTAATATGTGTGACAGGAATGAGTGGGGCATGAGAAAGAGCATACCTAAAAGGAGATGCGTTCAAATACGCCACCATTTGTGTGTATTGGGGAAACAGAGTATCATCAGCTTCAAGATACGCGATCATGTTGTGTTGACTTCTGAATCCTAGTTCCAAATCACTTGGTTTGAATTTTGGTGCCATTGTTAAAAGCTGTTTGAATGATTGATAAAGATGAAGTTGATGAGAGAAAATTGTGTTAGACTAGAATAATAGGTACCCTGTTTAATAATAGGAGCCAAATATATAGGAGAAGAAAATGCATGTGATTGGCCCAAAAATAGGCAAGTATTTTCAAAATGCAATCATGAAAATATTTAAAAAAAATAAGTTTATCTCATGCATTAAATGAAAGTTATCAGCTCCCAAAATTACGGCCTAAAAATATGTCAAAAAGTAACAACTGGGTAGGTCCCATTAAGTGTCAACGATCAAAAATAACCCATCAACGCCCAACGGCTATATTCTTGTCAACGTTTGCCAAAGTCATGTCAGCGTCTAAATTGGTCACAACAACGCTTGGAAAAATACTTGTCAGCATCCAAAAATAAAAATGTTTAAAAATGAAAAATGACCTTAACAAAGTAATTTATCTTAAAGAAGATAACCAAAAAGTTGATAATTATTATAGGGCGGCAAGCACTGTCCAGTTGTGCACACTTGCTTATGCAAGATAGACATAACAGTCCTCTAGTGTCCCTTGCTAACCAAAACTCTTGAACAACTAAGTTACCTTATAAAATCCCTTGTTACTCCCAGGTAAAACCCATGACAAAATCATTCCCAAGTCTCCCAACAGACCACAACCAATTCAAGGCCAAAAATGTCTTGGCAGCATGCATAGTATATCAACTTTGCATGCTACAGTGCCTCATGATTTAGTAAAACTAACTCATACTCACCTGTGGACATAATCTAGAATTGTGATAAGAGTATCATATGGATACCCAAACATCCTAAAGGTTCCTAAAACCTCCCCTTAAACTATGATACATATGTTGCTGAAAATATGCATGAACATAAAAAATTTATGTCAAGATAGGAATTAAAAATTCCAACCATCATCCATAAATAAAAACATGTCCAAATGCTTCTCCAATGATCCATAAGCAACTTTGTATCCAATGGTATACTGCTAACACCACCTGCACATTTAGATTGAAAACCACAAAACTAACATTGTTGCTGACAACGCCCCGATAATACATGACAGCGTTGAGGGAAGCTTTGTCAGCGTTAGACAAATATATTGCTGACAACGTCACAAAATCACTTATCAGTGTTCAAGCAACCTTTGTCAGTGTTAGAAAAAGATAGTGGAAAATCTAAATCCTTAAAAAGACCAATAACAATGCATTATCCTGTACATTCTTTTACAAAAAGACTCCAAAACACATATTATATGAGATTGATCATTCCAATACTTGTTACCAAGTATTGAAACCTCCCAGCATCAAAAGGTTTAGTTAGTAAATCTGACAAATTCTCTTCTGTGTCAACTGATTGTGGTAAATTACACCTCTTGTTTAGGAAAACAAAAGAGGGTAAATGAGCGGTAAGTATCGAGTGATGATATAGGAAAATCAAGCACTAATGACCCTTATGAAGTGAAAGTTCGTTTCCCAAGGAGGTATATGTGTGTGAAAAACTTGTTAAATGTTTGTGATTATGATTGGTTTAGAAGGGGATGAGAAAAGAAGATGACGAAGACGTGAAAATAATTACTACGACGACAAAACGTAAAACCGTAAAATCTACAAAAATAAAAATTAATTCTAAAAATTACCAAAAATTCACCAAAAATCAAAATAAATAAACTAAGAGTTTACCAATGATCAAAACTTTTTCAAACCTTTTAAATAATTAAATATTCAATTTTTAAATGCTAATTAAAGCCCTAAAAATCAAATAAATTTTCAAAAAGCCCAAATAAAGATTTTTCAATTGGTAAACCTCTAAAATGACCTAAAAAGATTAAAAAATTATTTTTAGAAATTTTTAAACTAACAAAAACTATTTAAAATGATTTAAAAACTATTAAAACTTAAAATAATTATAAAAATTAATCTAAAAGTGATAAAATTATTCTAAAAGTTGCTAAATTCCTATTTTAATGTATTAAAGCTAAGAAAAATGTAAAAAGTTGGAAAATGTGAAATTTGAAAAATAATAATAAAATAATATTAAAATAATATTAAAAATCCAAAAATTATAAAAAATTCTAAAAACTTGCAAACTAGTTTATTTTAAGGTAAATAATCAGAAAATCAAAGTGAAATGACCAGAATACCCCTATTGGGCCCTCAAATGGGCCAA
This sequence comes from Glebionis coronaria, assembly GCA_025667525.1. NCBI lineage: Eukaryota > Viridiplantae > Streptophyta > Magnoliopsida > Asterales > Asteraceae > Glebionis > Glebionis coronaria. Next base: position 119,418,360 of record CM046882.1, on the reverse strand, counting down.
AACCAAAAATAGTCAACCCTTAATGGGCTTTTTGGCCCAAAAAGTCAAACTTGGCCCAAGTAACTTGGAAAAGCCCTATCTGACTCAAAATTTAATTCTAAGCACAAAACTCTAAAGGCCCAAAAGCTGAATGTGAGCTTATCACAGCTTAATAAGCAAACAGCTTATTCTTATTGGGCTTTTCAGCCCATTAAGCAATAAGCTAATGCCATAAGCTCTAATTTGACACACAACCTTCTTTTGGGATGCTTATGAGATCTGTAAAAAGAAATTTTGAAAAAGCACACTCAATAAGCCAAAAATAAGGAAAGTATTATTTCACTAAAAGACAAAATAGTCATTTTGAGAAATAAGGCACCTCAGGACTTGATTCAACTTGCAAAAGATCACAAATGGACTCAATAAGCCAAAACAATCAACAAAATTCCAATAAGCAAAACCAATAAGCCAGAATAAGCCAATAAGCACTTATGAAAAAGTCAATTAAGATGGTTTTCTAGTCAAACCCTAAAGTCAACCCACCAAATGCTCCAGTATGAACAAATGGGTCAAATAATGAGCACCTATTACAAAATCCAAGTTGTTGCTGGTTAAAATAAGCTATTATAGCTTATTGATAAGCTAAACCCAATTTTACACTAGCAGGGGAAAGGAGTTCCCACTGCTTTGACTATTTGACTGAGCTTTTTAGAGAGTTCTAGTTGGATTCAATTGGAAACAAAGGCACCCTTATGATCAGTGAACCACAAGGAGTCAATAGCAACAAGAAAATCACAATTTGGTTCACACAATAAGCCACAAATGATCAAACAGTCACCAGATACCACACAGACATGAAAATAAGCAGTTATGCACTTAATGAGCAGATTTAGCAAGAATAAGCCAACCAAACTTAACAGGATGCATACACAAGCTATATTAACTATGAATAAGCACAAATCAACTTATAGCAAACACTGAATCAAAGTAAACAACAAGATCAAAGCACAAAATGTTACTGATGAACAAAGTGCATATGTAGAAACAAGTTTGTTGATCTATTTGACACTAGATCCAATTTCAAGCAGTCAAATCTCCTTCCCTGGTGTAATTAACTAAGATTTAGCACTTGTTAGCCCTAACCTAATCTTAGATCTGGGTTTCCTCAAAATCCTAGCCAATTTTACCAAGTATCCAAGATTTTATACCCTATTTTGTGAATCTATGTGTTTCAAACCTTCAAACCTGCAAACAGATACCAATACTTGCAAACACCAAACCACAACTTAGCAAACCACAAATCCAAATCATGCAGTTGATCCAAACACCCCTTAATCAACTACTTAACAAAGAAACTTGTGATTTCTACTAATAACCTACTGATTTTAATGATCAAAAACACTTACTAGATAGCAACTAACAGAATCAAACTCAAAAATCACCAACACAAACACAAGAACACAAAATCGAAGCACCAAATCCAAAACAGGCAGTAACATGAAATTTTTTAGAGGAATCTTAACAAGAGATTATACCTGCCCTCCACAACATCCTAGGAGGGCCAACTATGCTCCTTGGACCTTGTTCAACAACTAGAACAAGACCAAGGTACTTCAAAGAAGATGATCAAAGCCTGCTGATGTTCAAAGTAGAACAAGGCTTTGATTATGATATGTCTTCAACACAAGCAGTAAACAAACTCAACCAAGGGCTTAGAACTCTTCCCATGCTTGGTGTCAACAAGCTTGAAGGAGCTCAAGGCTTATGGCTAAGGGTTAGTACACAAATATAAGCCATTATCAGAAACTAGGATTTCAAGGTTTTTGAACCTTGAAAACCTTATGAACCAAGACGTGCCTTAACCACAAGATTAAGGAAGGTCTTAACAATCAAATGGAACTCAGATTTAGGCAATTCTAACACCAACTTTTAATCAAATCAAAAATAAAATTCAAAATTTTCAGAAATTCAAATTTTATTAAACTTAAAAAGGAATTACAAAGATTGATAGCCTAAAACTGGAACAAAGGGACTCTCACATGTTGAGGTCTCCTTTTATAGGCAAATGCCTGGCTAAACACTATTCACAAACCGTAGAAACTGAAATTCCTATTCTATCCTTGCAGAACCTTCTAGGTGTGTTGCCAGCTGTTTTGGTTGAATCTTGGACGTTTGTTGAGTGCTTAGGGACTAAGTAATGATTTGCAGCCATTGATTTTGCAAAGTCATGATCAAATGCCAGGTGTCGTATTGTGAGTGGGGATGGGGGTATCATTCTGGTAGTGGGATTTAAGGTTTTTGGTGTGGGATGTGATTGAGGTGATGTGAATCACACGTGGGTATAACCAATTTTGATTTCCCCTTTGTTTTCCTCCTTTTTCATCCTGGGTAAAAGCTGTGTTCTTGATGGTAAAATCCAAACAGTAATTGTTTCCCGCATGTTTCGGAATTCAAACTTTGGGATTTGGCATTTTTGTTCCTTGTTTTTGGGAAAAGTTGTATAGCAAGTTTATTTTGTAAATAAAAGATGTTTCCTTTGTTTTTAACTTTCACAACTTGGCAGTTTTGGCACAAACTTTTGGAAAAAGGTTTACAAGGGTTGTTTTTGGTATTTTTAGATATTTCAAGGGCTGATCTTGGATATTCTTGATCTTCAAAGGTCTTCAATGAGTCTTTGGCTTCATGAGGGACCATAATTGGCAATTTGGAATTGTTGAGGGACTAATCTTGCCATTTTTTCAAAGTAGAAGGACCTTTTGTGTAATTTTGACAAACTTAAGGGACCAAACTTGTAATTATCAATATACAAGGGTTTTAAGTGTCATTTCTTCATTCATTGAGGATCAAACTTGCACATCTTTAAGTCTTCAAGGATAAATGTTGAATATTCCATGATCTAGGGCCCGGTTCTTTGTATGGCTTCGTTTCTCGTGTCCGTTTTTCCTTGTTTCTTGTGATCTTTTGTCTTTTTCACGATATCCATACCTAAAATACACAATTAAACAAACACAAGCATATATATGGTATTTTATGACATTTTTATGTATTTAAAGCCCGAAAAGAACGATGAGATCATGTATAAATGCCATCTCATCACTCCCCCATACTAAGTCATTGTCGTGCCCTCACGCAATGCTAGAATAAGGTATATAAGCATCACCAAAGTTCAATTTTATTAACCTTTATTGAAGAGTAAAAGACTTGCAATATACTACGAAGATGTGTAAAGACATAATGTATGATTTTCATCACGAAAGTGACTTTTAGGGTCAAAGAATAGAAACAAGTAAATGTCCCTTAGAGTAAACTTCGTCATCCTTGATTGTCATACATTCCATGCTAAGTGTAAAAACGAGATCATTGTTGGTACAAGTCACAATGCTAACACTACTCATACGTCCAAATTGTGTAATACTTTTTCTCCACGTAATCCTAGTTATTATAAAAGGAAATGGGTTACTAGCATTTTTTATCTATTTGTAATGGATCACAAGTGATTCATATTGACTTATTTGAGTAGTTATTAGTCCGAAAGCAAAGTAGCACGATTTGATCGATAGTTAGCCGAAGGACAAAATCTTTTAAAACGGCTTCTCGTGTATCTCCTTAAGTTCATATCTTGGCATAACGCGTTTCACGATTTGAGACCTTTCTCGGACCGATATTTGGCATGTACTTCATACTTCAAATCTTGGGAAGACGTTCTTGAAATTATGGTCTTATCTTCATATATTTGGAATTTCTTCACTTGACGTTTTTGAGAGATTCTTCATATTTGGACCACGACTTCATCATTTTTCTTCAATCTCTACTTTGGATTTTGATATACAACGATCCGCCTCCTTTTCGGACTTGGATATATTTATCCTCATACCTTGTTAGGGTCTTTTTGGATAGACTTTCTCCATGATCCTTAGGGGAGTAATTGCTTTTCGTCGTGTGTCTCGATCCTTCATATTGATTTAGGAATAATGATACTTCACATCATCTTGGATCTTTAGCAAAAAATAGGGCTCCTCATGCCTTGTTAGGGCCTTTTTGGATGATCGCCAATCTTCGCGTCCCGCTTCAATAAGTTATGCCTTGGCTATGAACTCTATTCAACCCCGAGCAACTTTTAAACGATCTTGCGCTAGAGGCTAAGTAACCTTTCAAATCGTACGACCTTACTTATTGCAAATATGATTTATTCCTAATGCATTGATCTTATCGAAAGAAAAAGCCACAATTAAAAACATATGAGTTTTTGAAAGAACATTTTCATGTTCTACGTTTAGCATGATCACTTGTCTAACTCTATCATCTCTCGTTCTTCACTATATAAAGACCTCTAATTAAAGAGACTCGTGAATACTTAGCCATGCAAGTCAAAATTAAGATAAATTTGGATTAGCTTTCATTAAGACTATATCAAATCAAATTTTTGGGTTTTCAAGCCACCTATAGGATCTTGCATTTTCTTAGACTTTTTCAAGTTTAGAGAATGCGTTTTAAAGTTCCCTTGATAAGTGACTTTCTAGGATCAATTATAGGAACTTGTGAAAAGTTCTTGTTCTTAACCCGAATGAGCTAAGACTTTCGCGTTTTAAAGCTCCCTATATAAAAGTCTAGCAAAACTTGAATTGAGCGGGTTAAGGAATGTAAATGGCTCCAAATGCCCATCAAGTCAAAAATTATCTCTTATTCTACCCATCAGAAAATATACATTCGTGTCTTAAAAACACTTATGAAAACTAAGAAAAATTTTAAAATTTGGCCATTTTTACCCTTATTAGCAAACCAAACATAAAATTGAAAGTTTGGAAAGCGTGATGGCGTAGCAAAGCAATATTCACCCCCATACTAAAAGCAAACATTGTCCTCAATGTTTCGAGTCTAAAGGTGGAGCACCCCCATACTAGAGACGAAGAATCGAATGCTTAGGATCTAGCATGGAAAGGGTGATCAAAAATATATCTAAAGCCGTTTATTAAGTATGCTAAAAGATAATTGTTAGAACAATAAAGGATATGTCATGGATTCGTGAAAAACTTCTTCAAGCAAACAATGGAGGCTCACGTAAAAGAACACGAGAGTCTTCAATCGTAGATGATGATGATGATCTAGATAACACAGCCACAAACAACCACGAGACAACGAGTTGAAAGGGTACAAGTCCCCTTATTAGTGAATAGTAAGCATAAAGGATAAGCATGGGATCTCCCCACGAGGCACCTCGTTTTTGATTACCGAGTCATGAGCTCCACTCGATCCCCTCAATGCTAATTATCATTGGGGAAGGTGACTTGGTCGAGGGCAACCATTGAAGGAATTTCCCCACCAGAGTAGTGCTTAAGCCTATGTCCATTCACCTTGAAATTAGGACCATCATCTTGAGCTAGCTCGATGGTCCTATACGGAAACACTTGTGTAATGGTGAACGGACCCGACCAACGAGATTTCAATTTTCCGGAAAATATCTTAAGTCGAGAGTTAAAAAGCAACACTTGATCACCAACGTTAAAAACCCGGTTTTTAATCTTTGAATCATGAAACTTTTTAGTCTTTTCTTTAAAAATTAATGAATTTCCATAAGCATTATCTCTTAATTCATCCAATTCATTCAATTGTATTTTCCGGTGATCTCCCGCGGTCTTCAAGTCAAAGTTTGCATGCTTAAGGGCCCAATATGCCTTGTGCTCCAACTCAATGGGCAAATGACAATTCTTCCCATAGACTAACTTATAAGGAGTGCAACCGATAGGTGTCTTATAAGCGGTCCTAAATGCCCATAAAGCGTCATCGAGTTTGTCGGACCATGAAGCACGGTTTTCACCAATTTACCTCTCTAAAATCCTCTTCAAAGCTCGGTTCGAAACCTCGACTTGCCCACTCGTTTGCGGGTGATAAGCCGTAGAAAGACGATGAGTAACTCCATATTTCTTTAGAACCTTTTCGAATTGGTCATTACAAAAATGGGTTCCACGATCGCTTATAATAGCACGAGGGGTTCCGAACCGAGAGAATAGTTGCTTCAAAAACTTCACTACCACACGAGCATCATTAGTAGGCAAAGCCTTAGCTTCCACCCACTTAGAAAGGTAGTCCACCGCGACGAGTATATATTTGTTGCCATGAGACAATGGGAACGACCCCATAAAGTCTATTCCCCATATGTCGAAAATCTCACAGACTAGAATTATGTTTTGCGCCATTTCATCACGTTGATACGATTTTCCTTGACATTGGCACGAATCACACGACTTCACAAGTGTGTGTGCATCACGATAGATAGAAGGCCAAAAGAAGCCGGCATCGAACACTTTCTTAGCCGTGAGATTAGCACCGTAGTGACCTCCCGTGGGTCCCTCGTGACAAGCTCTAAGGATATTAGAAGCTTCGGCACCAAACACACAACGTCGAATGAGTTGATCCGCACAAACCCGAAAGAGATAAGGGTCGTCCCAAAAATAGAACTTGGCGTCACGAAAGAATTTTCGTTTTGGTTGTGTCGTCATACCCTTGATTATGAAATTGCCCGCATGGTAATTTGCAATGTCGGCAAACCATGGGGTGGTGTCTTTAGAATTCACTACACCGAGAGTCTCAAGAGGAAATGTTTCGGTGATTTCCTTGTTCTCGAAAACATCTTTGTGAGGATCTTCTAGACGAGAGAGATGATCGGCCACTAGATTCTCGGCTCCTTTTTTGTCAAGCACGGTGACATCAAATTCTTGGAGGAGGAGCATCCAACGAAGCAATCTCGGCTTAGCATCTTGCTTAGCTAAGAGATACTTGATAGCCGAATGGTCGGTATACACGATGCTTTTAGTCAAGACGAGATAAGGTCGGAATTTCTCAAAAGCATAGACCACGACAAGGAATTCCTTTTCCGTTGTGGTGTACTTTAATTGAGCCTCGGTCATCGTCTTACTAGCATAGTGGATAGGACAGAAATGCTTGTCATAACGTTGCCCTAAGACGGCCCCTATAGCATAATCACTTGCATCGCACATGATTTCAAAGGGTAATTCCCAATTAGGAGAAACAAGAATGGGAGCTTCGGTAAGTTTCCTTTTGAGAGTTTTGAAAGCTCTAACACAATCCTCATTGAAGTTAAAAGGAGCATCCTTCTCGAGAAGGTGTGTCATAGGTCGAGAGATTTTCGAAAAGTCCTTGATGAAACGACGATAAAAGCCCGCGTGGCCTAGGAAACTCCTAACTCCCTTAACGGTTTTGGGATAAGGTAACTTGGCGATGACGTCTACCTTGGCTTTATCGACCTCAATCCCCGCTTTGGACAACTTATGTCCTAAGACGATTCCTTGTTTACACATAAAATGACATTTTTCCCAATTAAGCACAAGATTGGTTTCTTCACAACGTTTTAACATTTTCTCGAGATTAGATAAACACGACGTGAACGAATTTCCAAATACCGAGAAGTCATCCATAAACACTTCCATCGACTTCTCGATCATATCGTGAAAAATCGCCATCATACACCGTTGAAACGTACCCGGTGCATTACAAAGTCCGAAAGGCATCCTACGATAAGCGAACGTTCCATAAGGACACGTAAAAGTAGTCTTCTCTTGATCACGAGGGTCGATAGGGATTTGAATGTAACCGGAAAAACCATCTAAAAAGCAATAGAATTCATTTCCCGCGAGTCGCTCCAACATTTGATCCATGAAGGGCAAAGGAAAGTGGTCTTTACGAGTGGCGTCATTTAACTTTCGGTAGTCAATACACACCCTCCAACCGGTCACAACACGAGTGGGAATTAACTCATTGTTTTCATTAGGCACAACGGTCATTCCTCCCTTTTTAGGGACACAATGGATTGGGCTCACCCATGGGCTATCGGATATAGGATAAATCATTCCCGCGTCAAGGAGTTTAAGGACCTCCTTTTTAATGACATCGTGAATTTTGGGATTCACCCTTCTTTGACTTTGAATTGAGGGTTTGTAGTCCTCCTCCATTAAAATCTTGTGAGTACAAAATTTTGGGTCAATACCCTTAATGTCGGATATTTTCCATGCAATTGCCCCTTTATGAGCCTTAAGAACTTTCAAGACCTCGGTTTTTTCATCATTAGCAAGACCTTTTGCAATAATAACCGGCAACTTGTCATCACCTTCCAAGAATGCGTATTCAAGGTGAGAAGGAAGATCTTTCAATTCAAGGATAGGTGGTTCCTCGATTGAAGATTTTGGTTCAACACTCATAACTTCCATCGGCGGAAGAAATGGTGGAATAGAAGTATCATCACTAATCAACACCTCATCTTCATTGTCGATTTCATTTGAAGTGAGATCGCCTCCTTAGAATGGAGTGAGATTTGGTGTAGAATTAGCAAGAATCGGATCCAAAATAGTGGGATTGCCACTTGACGAGCTATCGGAAAAACATAACACTTCTTGTGAAAACTCATCGCAAACCACATCAACGATGTCAATGTGATTGATGGTAGCGATTGCATAAACATGAGAATGTTTCGAGTTTTGAGTAGCGTTTATAACAAGTTCCTCTTCTTTGAATCTCAAAGTGATAGTTCTTGCATGAACATCGATAAGCGATCTCGAAGTGTCTAAAAATGAACGACCTAAAATTAGAGGAACTTGAGGATCCGCGGGGATGTCAACTACTATAAAGTCAACGGGATAGTAGAACTTCCCCACTTTCACGAAAAAATCTTCGGCTACTCCACATGCTAAAATTGTAGAATGATCGGTCATCTCGATAGACATGTTCGAAGGAATAAGAGCCCGAAGCGAAAGCGATTTCCAAATGGAAAATGGCATCAAAATAATGCTCGCACCAAGATCGGCCAAGGCGAGGCATTCTTTCATATCTTGTATGTCACAAGGAATGAGAAACTTTCCGGGGTCACCAACTTTTTCCGGTATGTGGTTAAGATAAACCGAAGAACAATTAGCAAGCTTTGAAAGCTTTTCCTTATCGCTCATCATACTTTTAAAAGTGGAAGCGCAACGAGGCATATATAACAACGCGTCGGCTAAACTCACATCAAAATGCACTTGTTGAAACTTTTTTATAAAAAGCTCGATTTGTTGTTTGTTACGTTCTTGCAATTTCTCTTTGTTTCGTGTCGAAGGGTAGGGTAAAGGTGGTGTGGATTGGTCATTAGGCAATGGCCTTGGAAACTCGGGTTCCACAATTGGTATTGGTTCAACCATAGGTGTGGTATGAGCGGTACTTCGTGGGATTGTAATGTGCTCCTTTTCGACCACCACCTCGGGTTCTTTCTCGATTTCCTTCTCCGTAGAAGTACTTGGACGAGAGATTGGTTCCTTGAAAGTTTTACCACTTCGTGTAGTAATAACCTTAATTTCTCCCTTCGGGTTTGCAATGGTATCACTAGGAAGACCACCCGAGGAAGAGGGTTTACACATGATTGCTTCAAACATCTTAGCCATTCGGTCCTCAAATTTTGATTGCCTAGCATCCGCTTTTAATAACTCTTGCTTAATCTCATGTTGTCCTAGTTCCATCTTTTGTTGATTTTGTTGAAGACGTTGGACATTTACTTCCATTTTATTTGCATGAGTTTTAAGTTCATTATCAAGTTCATTTTTAAGCTCGTTTTTCAACTCGGATCTTAAGTTAATCATCTCACGTTGCATGTTATCAAATTTAGCATCATTTGCTTTAGCATAATCCAAAAATTCTCCTTGAAGATTTTTAGTGTGAGCATTTTGAAAACCTTGTGTAGTGTTTTGAAAATCACGGTTTTTGTTTTGATTAGTGACTTGTCCATTCCCATTTTGATAATTCCCCTTGTTGTAGTTACGTGAATTGCCTTGGTAATTACCACCTTGGTTGTTGTTTCGATAGTTATTAACATTTTGATTTGGTGGAGCTTGATTTGGGCGGGAACCTTGACCATTTTGGTTGTAAGTTCCCGTTGCTACATAAGCCCTCGAAGTGTTACCATCCGCGGTAATGTACTCGGAAAAATCATGAGCTCCACCACAAGACAAACAACTCTTAGCAACCGCTTTAACCGAAGCGGAATTTGAAGCTTCTTGAGCTTTCCAATGGGACATAAGATTAGCAAATCTATCAAAAAACCGATTTTCCTCATTAGCTACATCATGTAAGGCATTAATGCTACGAGACGATGACGACGAAGACGAACCCAAATTGGCAACACTCGGTGTGTTACGAGGGCTATAAACCTTAGATCTATTCTCGATGATTTGTAAAGCCTCATTTCTCGTCTTGCACAAAAAATTACCACCCGCGGCGGCATTCAAATAATCTCGTTCATGATCATTAAGCCCATTATAAAAAGTATCAACTTGATGTAATTCCGTAAAATCATGGTGTGGACATTCATGTAACATTTCTTTAAAGCGTTCCCAAGCCATTGAAAAACTTTCATTATTTCTTTGCACAAATCGTGAAATCTCATTTTTCAAATGTGTTGTTTTAGATGGTGGAAAAAACTTGTTCACAAACTTAGAAACGAGATCACCCCATGTCAAAATCGAATTTGGAGGTTCTTTCTCAAGCCAAATTTTTGCGGGTCCATCTAACGAGTATGGAAACAACATCATCTTAATGGCGTCATGTGGAACATCCTTAAACTTGCTAATAGCGGTGAGACGATTAAAATTCCTAATGTGATAGTGTGGGTTGTCTTTCTCATGACCTCCAAACTTATTTGCTTGCAACATCGACATTAAACCCGTCTTAATCTGGAAATTCTCCGCAAGGATGGCGGGAATCACAATAGCCTCTCCAAAACCCTCGGTGGGTGCTTGTAGCAACTCCATCATAGTACGATTAGCCATGACGACTTCTTGTTCTACAATAGGTTCAACAATTGGAGGTTGTTCAACAATCAACGTCTCTTGATTGGCTTGCTTTTGAAGTCGTCTACGAGCTCGTTTTGCTTGATTACGAGTGATCATAAACTTCACGAAGAATGGGAGGTGAGCAAAGAAGATTCTTTTTGGGTGTTTTGTGAATTTTCAATTTTTTGTGTTTTTGATTGTTTTTTTATTTTTTATGTTTTTGGATTTTGGTGTATCTTCGTAGACAACAATCTACAAAATCTCTCCTCGAATCAAACTCTTGATTAAAGAAGCCTCAAAGGAATGAAAACGATCACGTGGAGTGAACGCCTTCGAATGACTTTAGAACTTTGGTGAAAACCAAATTGTTCAAGAGGTTTTAATCAAAAAGAAAACCAAGCAAATATATTATACGTAATAATACTTTGGGCGGGAAAACCATCGATTTGCCTTCAATTTCAAAATACTCACAAGCAAGCGGGGAAACGAGGCGGCGCGAAGCACTTAAGAGCCTTTTTCTTTAGGGTATATTTTATAATACCCGCCTTATACCCACCTTATAGTTTGTATTTTTCAAAATCGAGCTTCACGAAAGTATTTATCTATTTTTGCCTTTTTCTTTTTGTTTGAGATTCGAATACAATAATTAGGAGATCAAATCCCAATTAAGGTTGTGTTTTCACACTTTTGGAGATATTGTTTATTTTTTGTGATACTTAATACAATATAGTAATAATATTTTCACAAGAAAACCGATAATACGTATTAGTAGATTTCGACTAATACAAATACTATGTTGGGTTAATATTAAAAACAACAATGCAAATTAATCACGACACACCTCCCCGGCAGCGGCGCCAAAATGATTGTGGTAAATTACACCTCTTGTTTAGGAAAACAAAAGAGGGTAAATGAGCGGTAAGTATCGAGTGATGATTTAGGAAAATCAAGCACTAATGACCCTTATGAAGTGAAAGTTCGTTTCCCAAGGAGGTATATGTGTGTGAAAAACTTGTTAAATGTTTGTGATTAATGATTCGTTTAGAAGGGGATGAGAAAAGAAGATGACGAAGACGTGAAAATAATTACTACGACGACAAAACATAAAACCGTAAAATCTACAAAAATAAAAATTAATTCTAAAAATTACCAAAAATCAAAATAAATAAACTAAGAGTTTACCAATGATCAAAACTTTTTCAAACCTTTTAAATAATTAAATATTCAATTTTTAAATGCTAATTAAAGCCCTAAAAATCAAATAAATTATCAAAAAGCCCAAATAAAGATTTTTCAATTGGTAAACCTCTAAAATGACCTAAAAAGATTAAAAACTATTTTTAGAAATTTTTAAACTAACAAAAACTATTTAAATGATTTAAAACTATTAAAACTTAAAATAATTATAAAAATTAATCTAAAAGTGATAAAATTATTCTAAAGGTTGCTAAATTCCTATTTTAATGTATTAAAGCTAAGAAAAATGTAAAAAGTTGGAAAATGTGAAATTTTAAAAATAATAATAAAATAATATTAAAATAATATTAAAAATCCAAAAATTATATAAAATTCTAAAAACTTGCAAACTAGTTTAGTTTAACCTAAATAATCAGAAAATCAAAGTGAAATGACCAGAATACCCCTATTGGGCCCTCAAATGGGCCAAAACCAAAAACAGTCAACCCTTAATGGGCTTTTTGGCCCAAAAAGTCAAACTTGGCCCAATTAACTTGGAAAATCCCTATTTGACTCAAAATTTAATTCTAAGCACAAAACTCTAAAGGCCCAAAAGCTGAATGTGAGCTTTTCACAACTTAATAAGCAAACAGCTTATTCTTATTGGGCTTTTCAGCCCATTAAGCAATAAGCTAATGCCATAAGCTCTAATTTGACACACAACCTTCTTTTGGGATGCTTATGAGATCTGTAAAAAGAAATTTTGAAAAAGCACACTCAATAAGCCAGAAATAAGCAAAGTATTATTTCACTAAAAGACAAAATAGTCGTTTTTGAGAAATAAGGCACCTCATGACTTGATTCAACTTGCAAAAGATCACAAATGGACTCAATAAGCCAAAACAATCAACAAAATTCCAATAAGCAAAACCAATAAGCCAGAATAAGCCAATAAGCACTTATGAAAAAGTCAATTAAGATGGTTTTCTAGTCAAACCCTAAAGTTAACCTACCAAATGCTCCAGTATGAACAAATGGGTCAAATAATGAGCACCTATTACAAAATCCAAGTTGTTGCTGGTTAAAATAAGCTATTATAGCTTATTGATAAGCTGAACCCAATTTTACACTAGCAGTGGTAACTAGCAGGGGAAAGGAGTTCCCACTGCTTTGACTATTTGACTGAGCTTTTTAGAGAGTTCTTGTTGGGTTCAATTAGAAACAAAGGCACCCTTGTGATCAGTGAACCACAAGGAGTCAATAGCAACAAGAAAATCACAATTTGGTTCACACAATAAGCCATAAATGATCAAACAGTCACCAGATACCACACAGACATGAAAATAAGCAGTTATGCACTTAATGAGCAGATTTAGCAAGAATAAGCCAACCAAACTTAACAGGATGCATACACAAGCTATATTAACTATGAATAAGCACAAATCAACTTATAGCAAACACTAAATCAAAGTAAACAACAAGATCAAAGCACAAAAAGTTACTGATGAACAAAGTGCATATGCAGAAACAAGTTTGCTGATCTATTTGACACTAGTTCCAATTTCAAGCAGTCAAATCTCTTTCCCTGGTGTAATTAACTAAGGTTTAGCACTTGTTAGACCTAGCCTAATCTTAGATCTAGGTGTCCTCAAAATCCTAGCCAATTTTACCAAGTATCCAAGATTTTATACCCTATTTTGTGAATCTATGTCTTTCAAACCTTCAAACCTGCAAACAGATGAACAATAGCACCCAAATAACAGATACCAATACTTGCAAACACCAAACCACAACTTAGCAAACCACAAATCCAAATCATGCAGTTGATACAAACACCCCTTAATCAACTACTTAACAAAGAAACTTGTGATTTCTACTAATAACCTATTGATTTTAATGATCAAAAACACTTACTAGATAGCAACTAACAGAATCAAACTCAAAAATCACCAGCACAAACACAAGAACACAAAATCAAAGAACCAAATCCAAAACAGGCAGTAACATGAAATTTTTTAGAGGAATCTTAACAAGAGATTATACCTGCCCTCCACAACATCCTAGGAGGGCCAGCTATGCTCCTTGGACCTTGTTCAACAACTAGAACAAGACCAAGGTACTTCAAAGAAGATGATCAAAGCCTGTTGATGTTCAAAGTAGAACAAGGCTTTGATTATGATATGTCTTCAACACAAGCAGCAAACAAACTCAACCAAGGGCTTAGAACTCTTCCCAGGCTTGGTGTCAACAAGCTTGAAGGAGCTCAAGGCTTATGGCTAAGGGTTAGTACACAAATATAAGCCAAAATCAGAAACTAGGATTTCAAGGTTTTTGAACCTTGAAAACCTTATGAACCAAGACGTGCCTTAACCACAAGATTAAGGAAGGTCTTAACAATCAAATGGAACTCAGATTTAGGCTATTCTAACACCAACTTTTAACCAAATCAAAAAGAGAATTCAAAATTTTCAGAAATTCAAATTTTATTAAACTTAAAAAGGAATTACAAAGATTGATAGCCTAAAACTGGAACAAAGGGACTCTCACATGTTGAGGTCTCCTTTTATAGGCAAATGCCTGGCTAAACACTATTCACAAACCCTAGAAACTAAAATTCCTATTCTATCCTTGTAGAACCTTCTAGGTGTGTTGCCAGCTGTTTTGGTTGAATCCTAGATGTTTGTTGAGTGCTTAGGGACCAAGTAATGATTTGCAGCCATTGATTTTGCCAAGTCATGAACAAATGCCAGGTGTCGTATTGTGAGTGGGGATGGGGGTATCATTCTGGTAGTGGGATTTAAGGTTTTTGGTGTGGGATGTGATTGAGGTGATGTGAATCACACGTGGGTATAACCATTTTTTATTTCCCCTTTGTTTTCCTCCTTTTTCATCCTGGGTAAAAGCTGTGTTCTTGATGGTAAAATCCAAACAGTAATTGTTTCCCGCATGTTTAGGAATTCAAACTTTGGGATTTGGCAGTTTTGGTCCTTGTGTTTTGGGAAAAGTTGTATAGCAAGTTTATTTTGCAAATAAAACGTGTTTCCTTTGTTTTTAACATTCACAACTTGGCAGTTTTGTCACAAACTTTTGGAAAAAGGTTTACAAGGGTTGTTTTTGCCATTTTGAGATATTTCAAGGGCTGATCTTGGACATTCTTGATCTTCAAAGGTCTTCAATGTATCTTTTGCTTCATGAGGGACCATAATTGGCAATTTGGAATTGTTGAGGGACTAATCTTGCAATTTCTTCAAAGTAGAATGACCTTTTGTGTAATTTTGACAAACTTAAAGGACCAAACTTGTGATTATCAATATACAAGGGTTTTAAGTGTCATTTCTTCATTCATTGAGGATCAAACTTGCACATCTTTAAGTCTTCAAGGATAAATGTTGAATATCCCATGATCTAGGGCCCGGTTCTTTGTACGGCTTCGTTTCTCGTGTCCGTTTTTCCTTGTTTCTTGTGATCTTTTGTCTTTTTCACGATATACATACCTAAAATACACAAGTAAACAAACACAAGCATATATATGGTATTTTATGACATTTTTATGTATTTAAAGCCCGAAAAGAACGATGAGATCATGTATAAATGCCATCTCATCATCAACCCTATCTGGTTGTATTAAAACTTTTTCAAAACAATCTCTTATAAAATGGTGTCTAATTTCTATGTGTTTAGTTTTAGAATGATCTACAGGATTCTTAATAATGCATAAAGTGCTGTTATTGTCAACAAATATCTTGGTATGCATGAAATTATACCCATAGTCCAACAGCTGGTTCTGAATCCACAAAACTTGTCCACAACAAGCAGCTACAACCACATATTATGCTTCAGTTGTAGAATTAGCCACCACTGTTTGTTTCTTGCATTGCCAAGATATTAACCTGCTCCCAAGAAACTGACATCCACCACTTGTGGATTTCGTATCAAACTTATCACCTCCATAGTCACTGTCTGAATATGCAATCAGCTCCAATGGTGAATCCTTAGGATACCACAAGCCAAGACTAGGATAGCATCTTAGGTACCTAAAGATCCTCTTGACAGCATAAAGGTGACACTCTTTGGGAGTCACTTGATGGCGTGCACAAGCACACACAGCAAACATGATGTCAGGTTTAGAGGCTGTGAGATACATCAATGAACCAATCATTGATCTATAGTGCCTGACATCAACATCCTTTCCATCTCCAATCTTTCCCCAAGGGTGTTCTCTATCCATAGGAGTAGTAGCCCTCTTTTCATGTGGAGAAAAGCCAAACTTCTTCAAGATCTCTGCCACATATTTATCTTGGGAGATGAAGATACCATCTTCTTTCTGCTGAACTTGTAAACCAAGAAAGCAGTTCATCTCCCCCATAGCACTCATCTTGAATTTGTCTGTCATAAGCTTGGAGAAAGCCTCACTCATCTTTGGATCAGTAGACCCAAAAATGATGTCATCAACATAGACCTGAACAAGCAACACATCCTTACCTTTCTTCTTTGTAAACAGTGTCTGATCTATGGTGCCCCTTTTGAATCCATTGTCTACTAAGTAAGTAGACAAAGTACCATACCATGCTCTTGGGGCTTGATGAAGTCCATACATAGCCTTCTTGACTCTATACACCTTGCCTGGATTCTCTGGATCCTCAAAACTAGGAGGCTGCATCACATATACCTCCTCAACAATTGTTCCATAGAGGAAGGCACTCTTGAAATCCATTTGATAGACAGTGAAGCCCATGCAGGATGCATAGGCTAAAAAGATCCTGATAGCTTCATTCCTTACAACTGGTGCAAAGACCTCCTCATAGTCTATCCCCTCCTCTTGTGTATATCCATGAGCCACTAATCTTGCCTTGTTTTTTACCACAATACCTCTTTCATCTCTCTTGTTTCTAAGAACCCATCTTGTCCCTATAGGTCTGACATATCTGGGACAATCAACCAGCTCCCAAACATCCTGAATTGCAAATTGGTGAAGCTCATCCTGCATTGCTTCCACCCAACTTGGTTCTTTGAGAGCATCAAATATCTTCTTGGGTTCCTGTTGTGACATAAAACAGGCAAACAAACATGCTTGCACCAGAGGGGTATCAACCTTATTGTGTATATTGGCAATAAATCCACCAAGACCTTGATGAGATCTTCTAGTCTGAACAGGAGTCATAATATCACCAATGATCTGAGAAGTAGGGTGATTCTTCATAGTAGAAGTGAGAACTCCTCCTTCAAAAAGTCTGATGTCTTCAATCTCATTCTCCAAGTTGCCAATATCTTCTTCTTCAGACTCTCTTTCATCAACATGAGGATGAACCTCTTCATATAAATTGGAAGGTTCACCCTGTTCAAAAGTAGAAGAGAAAAGATGTGCAAAAGTGTCGTCAACGCCTGAACCTTGGTTGTCAGCGTGTGGGCTAACAACGCTTGAACTGTTGTTGTCAACGTCTGAGCCATCAACGTCTGAATTGGTCTTGTCAGCGCCTAAAGGACCATGCATGTTGTTATCTGGTGGTACTTGGGGACCACCATTATCTTTTCCAGCAGAAGCAAAAGCATCTGTCCATATGGGAATTGTGACATACTCTAGTATAGTAGATGACTTTTCTGCTTGTGATCCAACCTTTTCATGAACCTGTGTACCTAAAACATCAACAACTTGTTCTTCCACAACATTTGAAGTTACCTTCACAATGTCTGGATTAGTGACAGGCATATAATTTAAAGTCCTAGATAAAGGTTCCAAGTCAAACAACCAATTTGGACCACTTTCAGGATCACTAGGTTTACTCTCTAAAAACCTAACATGTACTCTTTCAAGTATACGTTTTTCCTTTTTAAGATAAACCCTATATCCCTTGCTCTGCACTGAATACCCCATGAAATAGCCTTCATCACCTTTTGCACTAAATTTACCTAAGGCATCACTAGTATCTAAAACTACTACATGACAACCAAAAGGTCTGAGAAAACCAATATTAGGTTTTCTTCCCCAAAGTAACTCATAAGGTGTTTTGTTCTGTATTTTGTTGACCAATGCTCTATTTTCAACATAGCAAGCTGTATTAACAGCCTCAGCCCAGAAAGCTATAGGGAAATGAGCATCAGCCAACATGGTTATGGCTGCTTCAATTAGGGTTCTATTCTTTCTTTCCGCAACCCCATTTTGCTGAGGGGTTCTGGCAACACTAAATTGCCTAGTAATTCCTTTCCTGGCACAAAAATCATCTAACACTTTATTCCTAAATTCACCACCATTATCACTCCTAAGCATTTTAACTTCATTACCCGTTTTCTTCTCAATCTGAATGATAAAATCAATTAAAGTGTCAGCTGTATCACTCTTCATAGCTAAAAAGAAAGTCCAAGTAAACCTAGAAAAGTCATCTGTGATAACAAAGCAGTATGATTTACCATTCAAACTCTCTATATTGGTTGGACCAAATAGGTCCATATGAAGCAAGTGAAGAGGTCTAGTACTAGAGTGCCTGTTTGGACTTGAATGAGACCTTGTGCTGCTTGCCTTTAAGGAATGCAACACAAGAGTGGTCATTGTGGAAAGCCTTTTCAGGCAAGCCATCAACCAAGCCAAGTCTCGCAAGCCTGTTTATATTCTTAAAATTTATGTGCCCTAGTCTCCTGTGCCATAAATTACTTTCATCTACTGAAGCTTTAGCATAAAAACATGACATATTGCTATTCAGTCTAATCCCATTGAGATTCACATTATATATGTCTTTATGTCTAGGTGTTCTATAGTCAATATATTTCTCATCAGGGATCTTATAATCCTTGCTTAACACCAAACATTCAGTATCAGTAAACAGAACTTTATTTTTGTTATCACAAACTTGTGATACACTAAAAGGATTGTAATCAAGTTCCTTTACCAAAAATACGTTCTCAAAACACAAGTTCTTGGTGAGAAGTGTTCCTTTGCCTGTGATAGTACCATATCCGCCTCCAAAGTAAACCTTATCACCATCCTTGATGGGAGTGAAGTTAGTTAAATAATCTTCCTTCCCTATCATGTGCCTTGAGCATCCACTGTCCCAATATCCATAATCGTTGACCTATTTTTGAATTCCCTGCACATAAAGGAAACAAGTTAGTTTTCTTTGGGAACCCAAGCCTTAGCAGACTTGGATTCATCTGGTTGTTCAACAAGAACAGACTTAGTTCTCATAACAACCCCTTGTTCATCCTTCTTTAGATGAAATACCCAGTTAACCCCAATAGGTTTTGTAATGACCTTTGAAATGTAATTAAATCTATTATAGGTCATTGAAATCCCATTATCATTAGGGTTTGATCTTTCTTTGGTCTCCATGTTAAGCTTGAAGAAGCTTTAGATCCCTTACCCTGTGGTTGCAAATATTTAGGTCTTGTCACGTTTCTGTCAGCGATGGAATTGGTCTTGTCAATGCTAAAATTACCCTTGTCAGCGTTGAACCTAGGGTTTGCTACAGAAACCCATTGCCTATTATACCAAGTATTTGTCTTTTGAAATGGTCTTTGTCCATGAGTGTTAGACCCTCTAGTGAAGAATGGGGCAGTTCTAACAACTTGTGGACTTTGCTGCACACAAGGTTTGGGTCTGACAACGTTTGACTTTCTAACAACGTTGACTTTGGAAGCGTTGACACACTTATATGCTAAATGTGAAAAGCTACCACAAGTGTAACAGGCTTTTCTAGACACAACCCTAGGTCTAAAAGAGAAAAAGCCTGTTCCATCATTGCTAACTTGGCTCTTAGGTGACCTAGTATTCCTATACATCTCTGCATACTTATTGCTAGGTTTTCTAACAGTGTTTGAGCCAAGGTTAACAGCCTTACCAGTGATTGGGTTTGTAACCTTAATGGGGGTTGACTCATTAGGACTTTCACATAACAAGCCACCCTTAACAAATAAGGTAGGGTTAGCTTTCTTCCATTCATTCAAGTCAGTCAACTTTTGTTGATACTCTTCAACTAGGGTAACGATTCTTGGTGGAGGAATGAATTCCTCCTCTTGGAGTTCTGGTAAACCAGTCCAAGATAGGTCCTTTTGTTGGAGACCATAGAAGTCACCAGCTGGTGGTGGAACCACAGAGTAGTCTTTCATCCCAATCCCAGTCATGTCCTTAGGATCCCTTTGTTTACTCACACATTCTCCTAGGGTTTGTGTGGCCTTATCAAATCTTTGAATTTTAAGGCCAACATTATCTTTATTCTTAATGGCCTCATCTAACTTAGCCTGTAGCTCACCATTAACCCTTTCCATAATGCTCCTAATATCATTACTAGCATTCAACTCATGTTTTAAGATATTTATTATATCTTTTAAATCAAATTCCATTTTCTTGTACTCAGAAACTGTCTTCTCAGTTTGAGTGAGAGCTAATTGATAGTTAGATAGTTTGCATCTCTCAGTACTCACATCATCTAATAGCCTTAACACCTCTTTATTAAGTTTCTCATTATTTAACCTACAACCCTTACTACAAAAGGCATCATCGTATACCTCATTATCAGATGAAGAGGAGGAGTGTGCCATGAAAGCATATTGAAAATGCTATTCTTCTTCTATCTCAGCAACCAAAGCTTTATCCTCTTCCACATCCTTAGCCAAGTAGCTCCAGTCCCATCCCATACCATCAATTCCTTGAACTGCAACCATGGCCTTAGGATCTTGAGTTTTAACAATCTGACTTGAAGGTTTGCCAGCATCAGATCTTCTAGGAGATCTGCATTCCCTAATGAAGTGCCCCATACAATGAAAATTGTAGCATATAACTTTGGATTTATCAAATCCAGCTGTGTCCTTTGCATTGAAGGTCATCTTCTTCTTAAACCTTCTATTCCACCTGTTTGCTCTTATACTAGCAAGAGCCATGTTCCACTTAATATCCATCTCTTCCAAGTGCTCATCACTTATCTGCTCAAGGTCCTCATATGTAATCACTGAACCATTGGGCAAAGAAGCAATATAAGCACATACAATATCCAGATCCAAACCAGCATGTTTAACTCTTGGTGAGTCACATTTGTATGTGTCAGCGTCTAAATAGGAGACGTTGACAAGACATGTTCCAGCGTTGACACATGATGATCCAGTACCTGGATGCATGTAAGAGTCCTTCTGATTAAATTGACCTTCACTATGAGAGAAGAAGGCCATATTACTGTTGGTAGACTTGCTTCCATGCTCCAAGAGAGTTTCATTCTGCAACAGCCTCAGTTTGTTGTAGATATCATCAAAAGTAGAACTTTTGTGAGTGTTGTTGGCAAGTATAGATCTTACCTCAATCTTCCACGCATCACCAAGACTTTTAAGAAAAGTGGCATTGATGTCAACATCACCAAGTTGTGTCCCCATGAAGGACAATTTACTTGTAATGTCAAGCAATCTGCTTCTCACACTGCTAAGCTTTTCATTAGGTTGAGCCTTGAAGACAGCATAATCATGCATGAGTTGCTTCTTCTTCTCTTCCTTAGTATCTTCATTGCCACCATATGCAACTTCAAGAGCTGCCCAAAGGTCTTTAGCAGATTCATAACCTTTGTATTTATGCTGGTTCTCCGGTCCCAAAGAGAGTTTCAGAATATTTAGGGTTTTCATATCAACCCTTTTCTTTGTAATGTATTCAGCAGCCACAACTCTACCATCCTCTGGCTTTTCTCTCTTATCTGCTTCTAAACATCCAGCAACAACTGCTCTTCCAGCAATAGCATCAGCAATCTTTTGGGCTTTATTGAATGTGTTTCCATATTCAATAATCTCCCAGAGTGTGTAGTCATAGATCCCCAGATATTGCTCAAAGTTGAATTTCCACAATTCAAAGTTGGCAGCATCAAGCATGGGAATCTTGATGTTTGGTAAAGGTGAGGAGGAGGTGCGTACTTCTGGATTTGATATGATGTTTTTAGGGTTTTTGTGAAAATTAGGGTTTTGGTTATTTTTAGGGTTCTTGTGTTCTTTTAAGATCAAAAGTTCCTCAACAAGCTCTGATACCACTTGTTGATCCCAAACTTAGATCGATTTAGCTTTATGTATACGAGATTAGATCAAGTAATACACTTAGAGAAACCTTTGTATATGTATATGACAATCTAAGTGTTATGCGGAATTAACACTTAAACAAGAACACACAAGATATAAACAAACTTTCACTTTGATTAATGATATCAAACATGCTTACAATGAAAGTAGTTTACGTATGAAAAACTTATATGAACAATAACCTAAAGGTCTTCTTTTATAGACATAAGAAGCCTTGTACAATAATCTACGTATTAACTATTCTAGGTAAAGATAAATATAGAAAATACATTGTTGTTCCTATCTTTACTAGAAGTAATCTAGAATACAATAAACGCATAGAGTATATCCTTCCATCAATGCTTGTCTTTAATGCATCAACGCTTGACTTTGTCTTGTCAACGCTTGATCTGTCAGCGTTTGTTTTACTCCTGTTAACGCTTGTTTTACTCTTGTCAGCGCTCAAGTAGGCTGGCTATAATTTATTCCCAACACCGGGATCGAACACCTTTTCCTTTAGTGGAAAATAACACTCAGGCTCAGTAGAATTTGAAGAAAATCCGCTCATAAATCGCACAATCTCATCCTCAGAAGGTGGATAGAGAGGTGTCAATACATAAGAACTACAAATGGTGGTGTCTTCCGGTTTCTTCTCCTTTGAAACGGGTTTCTTCATATCCAAAGGAGGATAAAGACCATAATCAAAGTCCAAAGGAGGAGAATCATTCTCATTGGGGAAGTATGTATTAAGGAAAGTGGAAAAATCTTCCTCAAATGAGTAATTATTTAAAGTATCAATAGTGTTCGGTGGAGGATCTTCATCAAAAGTAGGAGTAAGGTCATTATGAGAAGAATCACTCGAGAGAGTATCAACATAATCAAAATCATCATTTGTTGATATGTCTTTATACTCTGAAACAAAAGCAGCATAATCATCCCCATCGGAACTAGAATCTTCATCGTAATCATCATAGATCGATGGAGAATCATAAATTGGTGGGGGGTCCAATGTGGAGAGAGAATCATCCACATCGTCTTGGAAAAGTGGATTATCATAGGAAGACTCAAAAAGAGGATTGTCATATACAACAAAATCATCAAGCTTAAAACTTTCCAAAGTAGTAGTAAGCTCTTCTTGAAGCACATTAATCATTTTCGTGGATTCTTTTCCATTTGACTTACATGTAATCTTCCCTATCTTAAAAACTTGAGCATCATTCCCGACCATTAAGATTAATTCACCTTCGGCAACGTCGACTAAAGCCTTTCCGGTTCTCAAAAATGGCCGACCAAGTATTAACGGAATACGAGGGTCCATTTCATCATAATCAACCACAACAAAAACGACTCGAAAAGTAAAGGTACCAACTTTAATAAACACATCTTCAGCAATACCAACGGGGTAAGCGAGAGTACGATTTGCTAGCTCAAGAGTCATCTTTGTTGGTGTAAGGTCGGGTAATGATATCTTTTTCCAAACACTTAATGGCATCAAATTAATACTGGCCCCGAGATTGGAAAAGGCAGTAAATTCTTTAACTTTGTTAAAAATGCATGGCAACACAAAACAACCGGGATCTCCAAATTTTCTGGAAGTTCTTTAAGAATGACTGCAAAATAGTTTTCATTTAAGCGTGTGTTGACAAACTCAGCCATCTTTTCCTTCTTGCTAAGCAATTCCTTGACTTCTTTGACAAATTTCGGCATTAGGACAAGTGTTTCAACAAGGCTAATGTTGAAATTCATTTGGGAAATTGTCTTCAAAAAGGAAGTAACTTGAGAATCCTCCTTAGTAAGCAATTTGCACTTGTCTAACCGAGAAGGATAAGGGATGTTGGTTTTAGGTGGTATGGGTGTAGCAGGTAAAGGTTGAGATGTTGAAGGGTTAGAAGTACAAGGTTTAGAGGTGGTAGGTGGGGTTGGTGGAGGGTTTTGCTTGGGTACTCCGTCAGTAAGAGGTAGAGACGGTAATGGAGAACTAGTACTAGGCGTGGAAGTAGGAGGAATAAATGGAGGTGGAGGAGGTGTAGATGGAGTAATGGGAGGAGGGGTAGAAGGTCATACTAAAGTTTCTCCACTTCGAGTAGTAATAGCACTCACATTCGCTCTAGGGTTTGTTTCGGTGGTAGAAGGAAGAGCACCTTGAGGACGAAGGGTTGTAACATTTGAACGAATTTCCTATCCGTGGACTCTTGCAATTGTCTATTAGATTCTTGCATTGCTTGCATTATTTTCTCATGTTCATTCATTTTTTACAAAACCAAGTCCATTGGCGGATGAGGTAAATTGAACCCTTGTTGTTGAAAACCTTGGTTTGGGTATTGGTTATAAGGTGGAAAACCTTGAGGATTGAAACCTTGGTTTGGAAAGCCTTGATTTTGCATGCGATAGTTTCCCTGATTTGCATTTGAGCCCCTCACATTGGCATTTTGTTGAACATTTGCTCTAGGTGGCCCTTGATTGTTATGGGTGGGTGGGTGTGGTCTTTGTTGAAAGCCGGGTGGAGCCAAGTAATTCATCGAGTTGTAAGACAAGTGATTAACATCGACATTAGGCTTGAAATGAACTCTCTCGGTGTTCTTGTAAGTATACACTTCCCCGTGAGATTGATCATAAGCTTTATCACAATTAGCATAAGAGTGTGGCCCAACACAAGTTTCACAAGTTATATTAAGAGCATTGTTGGTTTTGGCATTGTTAGCGGCTTGTAAAGCAAGTGCTTCAACAACCGAAGTAAGCTTATCAATTCTCTTGTCGGTCTCACTAGTACTAGCACTAGCCACATTACCCCGAACACTCTTGGTTTACACTTTAGACTTATTTTCAATAATATACCACGCGGCATTAGAAGACTTAACCAAAATGTTACCCCTCGAGGCACTATTTAGTGACTCTTAGTCATTCATGCTTAAACCATTGTAAAAAGTATTAATTTGATGCACTTTTGTAAAACTATGTTGTGGTCACTTTCTTTAAAGTTCCTTAAAACGGTCCAAAGTTTCACTAAATGTCTCACCGTACTTTTGTTCAATGTTAATGATTTCATTCCGCAAAGCGGTAGTACGTGAGGGTGGGAAAAAATAGTTGATGAATTTGGTCTCTAAATCCGACCACGTAAGAATAATTTGTGGCGGTTCCTTTGCAAGCCAATGTCGGGCTTGTGCCTCTAAGGAGAAAGGAAAAAGTTGCAAGAGAATTACCTCTTGTGAAACCCCATTATACTTGACCGTATTAGTGAGTTGAAGGAACCTTTTGATATGGTCATGAGGATCATCAAGTGTACGCCCCAAGAATGGTTGAGCAGAGACCATTTGAATGAAGCCGGATTTGAGCTCAAAGTTGTTGGCTCCAATCTCGGGTATGACAATAGCATCGGTGTTGCCCTCTATGTGCGATTGCAAAAGCTTGATCATTGGTCGATTGTCCATGGCGAAAATAGGTTGAGTTTCGACTTCGGCTTGAGTTGCTTTTTTCTTACGAGCACGGGTACGCATACACACCTACAAAAGGAAAAGAAAGATAGACAAGAAATATTATTGGTTTTTTTGTGTTTTTCTATTTTTTTGGATTTTTGAAAATTTTATATTTTTTGGGATTTTTGAAATTTTTTGAAAATTAGACAAGAAAAATAACGTTCAAGAGTGAACGGATCCCAAATCCAACGCGTTAATCTTCACGAAAAGAGCCGGCAACGGCGCTATTTGAAATTGTGATTTTGCTAGTTAAAAAGTTCGTTTTTCTCGGTGTCTAATCGAATTGATCTCCGGTTAAAAGTGTGACTCATTCGTTTTTGGTTAACAAAAAGAAGGTTTTGGTTATCTATTTCTATTTGAAAGGTAAATGCGAAAAGTAATAAAAATAAGCCAAAAACAAATAACTAATAATAAAGGAGCGAAACAAATAATAAAACGAAATTTAAAACAAAAAAGTTAAAAAAAATAAAACTAAAAGAAGAAATTAACTTTTTACTTGAAAATAAAGTTTACTTAATGAAAAAGGAGAAAATAAAACTAAGAGGGTATTTTAAAACTAAACGAGGTAAACGCTAAAGCGGGCACTAAATAAAAGAAAAAACTTAAACTTTAGGAAAAAATACTAATACTAAAAATTGATGAAAAATTCAACTAAAAATACGTGACTTTGAAAATTAAAATCGGAACAACTTTCAGATAAAACTAAACGATTACGGAACAATATTAATAAATAAGTAAGCAGGCAAGCACACACCTCAAGCAGGCAAGCACACTGCTCAAAATGGCGGGAAAACTAGGAAGCTAGTTAGCAGGCATGTAGGTCAATTCTTCGGAATCTTAACATTCTTCGGAATGTTGTTGTATCTTCAGAATGTTTGCTTTAAAACGAAATCTTCGGAATACAAGCACATTTGTATCTTCGGAATCTTTTTTTTCGGAATAATGAAGATTTTCAAAAAAAAGAAAATCTTCGGAAAAACACTAATAATTTCGGAATAATGACTAAATTCAGAGAAAAGCTACTTTTTCGGATAAATGGGATAAATTCAGAGAAAGCTAATCTTCGGAATATTGAAACTAATTCAGAGAAAGGGAGAATTTTTGGATAAATTAAATTGCAAAGGAAAGTTCGGACAACACAATTCTTCGGAAAAAAGGTGTTAATTCGGAATCCCAAAACCCTTTTCCGAAGAAATTAACAACAAATAACAGTTAACAGAAATAACTAAAAACTAGGAAAATAAGCTACGATATAAGCTAAAACAAAATAAGCAAATAACTAAAACTTAATCTAAACAAACTTATAGAAAAACTAATCAAACCACAAATAAAAAACTTAAAAAACACTAATAAATCTAAGAATTAAAAATCAACTTTTTTATAAAATAAACTAATAAAAACACTTAATTAAAAATAAGCAAAATCAAATAATAAGCATCAAACACAATAAGCTATCAAAATCAAACACATAAAAACCCATAAACATAATCAACCAAACGCATCAATAAATCAATAAGCATCAAGATTAAGCAACTACATAATCATTTAAATCGACACAAGATTAATAATAAAGAAAGGAAGAATGACGATGATTAATTGAAAAGCTTGATTAAGATTAAGATTAAGATCTAATACAAGATTAAAACATGAAATAAAAGCCAGAGAGATAAATTATTTTAATGCTACTCCTAAAACATGAAAGAGAAATTAATGACTAAAAATTAACTACACTAACTACTACCTCCTAATGAAATTTAGGAGGTATTTATAGGAGGAGTAAATGTTTATGCTCTCTTCTTTCTTTCTTCTAGTCTCGACTCGAATTAAATTCTTTGTCTTTCTCGACGTCGTCTTGGGGATTTGTCGATATAGATTGATCTCGTCTTATAATTTTCTTCATTTATTAGACTTGAATTCCTTGAATTCATTAAACTTCCGTCTTTAGACTTTTTCTTCGATAAATCTTCAGAATAGGCCTTGGACTTCCGTTCTTTTTGCACTCTTGATCTTTTGACTTCGTCTTTTCTCATTTTCATCGATAAAAGCCCATGAAAGCCCGTGTTTTCTTCCTTTTTCATCTTTTGGTCCTAAAACACAATAAAAACATAAACCACGCATAATTCTAACATTTACGACATAAAATACACGTTTTGGCTTGGTTATTATTATAATTAAATGGTAAAAGGATGGGTGTTTTCACACCTATCACCTCTTCCTTGATTTCACCATTAAGAAATGCCGTCTTCACATCCATTTGATAGACTATCATATTCATGTGGCTGCATAAGCAAGTAAAAGTCTAATAGCTTCCAAACGGGCAACAGGTGCAAAGGATTCCATAAGTTTGATGCCTAATAATTGCTTGTATCCACGAGCTACTAGTCGAGCTTTGTTCTTCAATATTTCGCCTAACTCGTCGAGTTTCACCTTATAAACCCATTTCAAAGTGAGTAACTGCACTTTATCTGGGCCTGGGACAAGTTCCCATACATCAAGACGTATAAATTCATTAAGTTCTTCTTGCATAGCTTCTATCCAGCAAGATTGGGTAAAAGCTTCTGGCCATGTCTTAGGTTCAACTTCAGTGAGAAAAGCATCAAAATGACAAAACATTGCATTTTCTTGTAACTGTCTTCGTGTGGATACCGGGAGATTAGGGTCACCAATAATAGAATCTATAGGATGATCCTTTGTCCACTTGCTGTCATGTTCACGAATCCATGGATTGGAGTAGACTGTAGAAGGAGCTTCCTCTGAGGTGGACGACCCGGCTGGATTAGGGGAGGGAATTGGTACACCAAAGAATGGAAGTTCACGTATTTGAGCAAATTCTAAATCGTGATCATCATCATCCTCTTCATCATCAATATGCATGACATGGGTAGTTGTTACATGTGTTGGTTGAGAATTACTTGTTGAAGGTATATCTTTACCAATTGTATGTGCAGATGTGTCTGATTGTGCTTCGGTTGCTGGAGCGACAACTTCGGTTACCGGAGCTATTACTTCAGGTTCTGGAGCAACAATACTTGGAGGAGAAAATAATTCATCATAGAATGGTTGAAACAACGTATCCCATTCATTCCTAGTAGGTGGTGTAAATGATGATGAAGTGGGGTTGTTTGAGACAAGACCAGAGCTAATGTTGCTGGGTCCCATTTCATGAAGTGCGGGTTCAGAGCTGCTTTGCTCAGAAGCCATTGCTGTCAGCTCATCAAAATAAACATTCATAGTTTCGAGGATCTTGCAAGACTTACAATTGTAGATTCAGTATGCTTTCTTTGCGGGTGCATAACCAATGAAAATACCAATATCAGCCTACGGTTGAAGTTTTCCCAAATTGTCACCATCATTATTTGGATAGCAAAGAGAACCAAATACATGAAGATATGATAAATCTGGTACTTTACCATGTAGAAGCTCATACGGTGTTTTACCATGGAGTTTTCGAATTAGTGACCGGTTTTGAGTGTGAACTGCTGTAGATACCGCATTTGCCCATAAAAATAATGGATCCTTTGCGTAAATTAGCATCGTTCGAGCTGCTTCCATAAGTGTGCGATTTCACCTTTCAACGACACCGTTTTGTTGTGGAGTTAGAGCAACGGATGTTTCATAAGATATGCCAACGTCTTCATAAAACTTACGCAAGGTTTGATTCACAAATTCGGTTCCATTATCTGTACGAATGCGTCAGACAGTAGCGTTGAGACCTACCTGACTCATCTTAAGAAAATCGATGATGACTGTAGGTACCTCAGCTTTTGTTGCGAGAAATTTCACCCATGTAAACCGGGAGTAATCATCCACCATGACGAGGATGTACTTTTTGCCACCAAGACTTTCAACACGCATTGGCCCACAAAGATCCATATGCAACAAATAAAGTTTCTCTTGGTTGGTGTCTTCAGTCTTAGGTTTGTATGATTTCTTAGTGCTATTCCCCATTGTACACGCGGACCACAAATGGTCCTTGTGAAATGAAAGTTTAGGGAGACCACGAACAAGTTCGTTTTTCGCCAAATGACTAATAACGTCAAAGTTAAGATGAGATAACCGTCGATGCCATAACCATGACTTAGTCTTTGATGCTTTGGAGAAAAGACATACTGGAGAAGCGGCCATCATATCTTGTAGAGACAAAGTGTACAAATTATTCCCTCGAGTACCTTTCAATAAATGAACCCCTTCCAAATTACGAATGAAGCAGTTATGCTCACGAAAAGCGACTTCAAGATTTGAATCACAAAATTGTCCCACAGAAAATAAGTTGTGACCGAGTCCTTCCACATAATACACTCTTGAAATAATAACATTCCCAATATGATATTCACCGTAACCATTATCTTTGCAATATGATCATTTCCGAATCGAACCGTACCAAGAAACTTGCTGACGAAATTTCTGAGCTGAGAGCGATCTCCGGTCATATGCTTGGAGTAACCAGAGTCCAAATACCAGAGAACAATTTGTACCACCTGTTTTCATCAACAACAGTAGACAATGCATTGGAAACTATTGGTTCCTGAGTGTTAGCAGATACAGATACAGAATTATCAAAATTGCTAACATTTGAGTTATCCTTTGGTTTCTAGCATTTTCTAATGTGAGTTTTACCAATAACAGGTTTTATTGTTCCAATTTTCTGAGGTTTTGGATTATTATTGGGCACTATAGTGGGAGTAGACGTATTTAAAGGACACTTGGTTCCTACAGTAGTGTCGGTGTTCCTAGTTAAAGGAAACGCTTGTGTTTTGGTAGCCTTAGTACTCCTACTTAAAGGGCACGCTTTCTTCGCTGTAGTGGGAGTGATCCTAGTTAAAGGGCACGCATTTCCTACTATAGTGAAAGTTCTACCAGTGGGACGCCACATCCAGCCAACTTGGGTTAACACTTTCCCAGTCGGTTTCCATTCTAAACCATTTTTACAAGCATTCATCTCATTCACATGGTCAATGAGGCAAGAATCATGACGAATAGAAAACATACATTCATTACAATTCCAACATTTCAAATTAGAATTCACAATAGGCTTAGAACATTGCACAACCGCAGAGCCTTTAGGTTTAGCTACATGATTCTTTTTATTCAAAACAGAAATAACATTCCTAGGGTGGGCTTCTACTTTCTTCTTCATTTGACTACTAGATGAGGGCAAGATCCTATCATTCTTCATGTTTCTTGTAAGCTTAGATCTTTGAGCCTTAGTAGTGGTGTTTACTCCTGTGGAAGGCAACACGGGCATATTAGAAGCTGATTTTGATTTCTCCTTATCTTTAGTGACTAATGTTTGAGATGGTTTAGTCCTAGGGCCCTTGTTAAATGGTGTGACGGCGATGAGGTTCCTTTTTATCGCACTAGAGGACAATGCTGAGATGGTGGCTGCATTATCCACAACATTCTTACCTTTGAGGGTACGAAGTGTTTCCTTTAACTCAGCCAAAGCCAGATTTTTATCACAAATTTGTTCCCTCAAATCAGATATTTCCACCGACTTTCGATTCAATTTTTCAATCAAAGATTGATTCTGTGCAGTGGTATTAGTACATGCGGGCTTTACTGAATCAAAGAGTCGTGTATGTTTCTGTTTTAAGTTATCAACTTTGGACAAAATCTTAGAAACTCGATTTTCTAGATCAAGTTTAAAAATCTCAGCGACCTCAAGTACTTGCACACAGTTAAGCTCCTTAGTTTTCTCTATGTCTATAGGCAATAATTTAGCAACCTTGTCACTTGGCTGACTGTGGTGTTTTAATAGATTGATTTTCATATTCAAGCGAAATACAGTGTTGTTGAATCTCATCAAAACGTTTTGAAAGCGAAGTATAAGAATCTTGAAGCTTTAAAAATTCAGCGTCAGATTTGTGACAAGTACTATCTACCACATTATCCACAGATTCAACATTATGCACAATAGAATCATTATCAACACTATTATTCTCACAGACGGAAACAATATCAAACGACATCACTTGCTTCAGAAGCTGATCATTTTGGCGTGAAACACGTTCTATTTCAAGTAAACTGTTTTCATAAGCATCATCTATTTCATTGAAAACACGTCTAACTTCTTCTATTTCCAAAAGCAAATCTTGATCAATGTTACTAAGACAAGATTTAACATTCTTTACAAACGGAACAATTTCGTCTCGAAACGCAGTTCTAGTGTGCTCAAAATTCCATTCACCTTCCGTTATGGCCGAAGCCGTCGTACGTTCCAAAATAACCTTGTCAAAATCGGCAAAGTATTGGTGCACCGCATTTAAGTTAACGGATACCTTACTTACCGGTGGAATTAACTTAGTTAAATCCGTTTTGACAAGTGTAGGAGACGTACTAGGAAGGTTTTCTGTTGACAAACTTTGGGGCACAAAAGCTGATAATTGAGCTAATTACTTTTGTAAGCGAATGCGAGTCTTTTTAGAAAATTGATCTTTA
Organism: Glebionis coronaria; assembly: GCA_025667525.1. Taxonomy (NCBI): domain Eukaryota; kingdom Viridiplantae; phylum Streptophyta; class Magnoliopsida; order Asterales; family Asteraceae; genus Glebionis; species Glebionis coronaria. Next base: position 119,386,472 of record CM046882.1, on the reverse strand, counting down.
TTATACTTATCATAATCAATATTATGGAATTTTGAAAGCATTTTAGATTGAGTTTCTTCCGCATGTGACTGTGTCTCCTCAGTACTACGAACATAAGGTGCTTCTTTCGATTTGTCAATTAGGGTCGTATCATAAAGATAAGGAATATATTCACGAGCTTGTTTTGCATAACCGGGATTAGGTGGTAAATCTTGAAGACGCTTAAGTTCGAGTTCTTTAAACGATTTAGTTAAAAGATGAACCTTTTCTGTGGAAGCATATTATTTTAAAAGTTGTTGTTCTTTAAATTTAAGAAGTTTGGTATCATTAATTTCCGATTCAGACTTTTTAGACTCGAGAGTTTCGAAATCCATTTTAAGTTTCTGAAAAGCATTGACAACCGACTCTTTTTCTTTTAATTCATTGGAAAGATTAGCTTTTAATGATTCTATTTCTTTTATGTGTTCAATCTTCTCAAAACGAAATTGGTCAAATTCAGAATAAGTTATTTTGTCTGCTTGAGGGACCATTTCAAAAGTTTTGACCTTTTCTCTATGCAACGCAAGCTCAGCTGTTAGGGTGGTATTCGTATCTATGGATTGTCTGAGAGCCATATGCATTTGATTAATAATATGTTTAGGCACCATGACCAAATCATGTTGAGCATAGGACGCCATACCCGTCGTAGCATTTGGTTGAGGTTTACTCAAATGTGTAGGATTTGTTACCACATCAGTTGAGTTACTAGTTCCCAAATGCTATTTAAGGTTGTCATTTTCATGCTCAACTTGATGTGGGTTATCATTATTACCAAGATTGGTTGTAGTTGGTACCTCACTGACGACATCAGAACCGTAGTAAGAGAGATTAGCAATGAGAGCAGCTTGGGCTGTGTGAATGTCATCACAATCTGAATCATATGCATCAAGATCATCTGCTTGATATGCTGCATTAGAAGTAGAAATGACTGCAATGCCTTCATTGTCTGCTGCCCCTGGGTCTACAAGAAAGGCTAACTCCTCTGAATCTAAGATCTTTCCCTTATACTGAGCATCGACCAAATACATCTTCTCACGAAACCACGTTGCATCCCTTCTCCTTTTCGGCTGAGTGCATTTCCTAGCCATATGACCTTGTCCTCGACAATTGTAGCAAGTCACAACCTTTTGAGGACCAACAGTGCTTCCATTTCCACTAGCTTGAGAATTCACAAGTTGAGCGTTCATGATCCTTGTAGTGGGTCCATATGAATTTTGCCTTCCTTGAATGAATTGGACCGTCACTTGACCATCTTGAATAGTGGCTTGTTGGCGAGGATTTGTAGAAGTACGAAGCTGATTGTTTGTTGGTGGAAATCCTCTAGTTGCAACAAGTTTTGACAAGTAGGCAGTGAGGTGGTTTAGAACATCAGTTGGCGTATCATTTGGAGTAAAGACCGGTGCTTCAATTGGTGGAAGTTCATTGGAGTAGAAGGCTTGTGCTTGTGGTGCTTCAAGTGGAAAATATCCTTGCTGAGGAGTATAACCCATTGTAGAAGTGATAGCTTGTGATTGTCATGCCTGATGTGTTGGTTGCTGTAGATAAGGCTGTGGAAGAACACTTTATTGAAATGCTTGTTGTGGCATCATTAGTGGTTGATAAGATGGTTGATGTGGTTGTTGATAGGTGTGTTGTGGTTGTTGCTGCAAGTATGATGGTTGTTGATAAGTGTAAGCCATGTTTTGTTGGGGGGTCATTTGTTGAGAAGCATACATGGCAAGTGGATCACGAACTTGTGGTGTTGACAACCGAGCCTCGATCACCTGGCATTCGTGTTGTTGAAGAAAAGCTTGAAGTTGATCCACATTGGTGATATGCAAGTCGTTAGCCAATTTAAAATCCGTCACGTACTTACGCCATTCAGATGGAAGTGTGTTCAGATACTTGGTGTTTAATTGAAACGTATGAATTTCCATGCCATAAATATTGAGCTCATTCAACAATAGAGTAAATCTCAAATAGTAATCATTGAGAGTCTCCCCTGGGACTTAGGCAAACTTATCAAACTCACCATATAGCTTACACTCTCGTTCTTTTTTAGTTAACGAGGTGCCTTGCATTAGAACATGAATTCTATCCCATAACTCTTTGGCAACTTTATGTTTACTGACGAGTTTGTAGACATCTGGAGGAAGGGCTTGAAGAATGATGTTTGTAGCGTATTTATCACACTTGCCTTGAATCTTATCATCTTCAGTTAGTTCACCCGTTGTGCGAGGACGAGTAACTGCTCCTTCCGTCACACTACCATATACCAATGGTCCATTGAGTACCGATACCTAAATGAGATGTCCATTCTCTTTATTCAACATATAAAGTTCCATGCGGGAAGCCCATTCCTCGTACATAGTTTTCCCCAACATTGGTGGACGATTGTCCGTACCCGAGAGGATGGACTTATCCGTGAGAGATGTGTACTCCATTTTAATATCAAAAGATTTACAACTTTGGATCGAACAATGAGAGAAAGTAAATGTGTTTGATTTCGTGTGTTGAAGTCGAAATTTTTCTGGATGAAAAATGTAGGATTTTCGGAATAATTGCGAATTTCGGAATAAAGGAAATTTTTTCGGATAAAGTGCTATTCTTCGGATCACTTGATAGTCTTCGGAAAAAATTCTATTTTCGGATAAAGTGCCTTTTTCGGATAAAGTGACTTCTTCGGAAAAATGATATTTTTTGGAATACTTGAGTTTTCAGATAAATTGGGTTCTTCGGATAAATGGGTTTTTCGGATAAAGCAAGGTTTTTCGGAATAAAGGAGATATTCGGAAAAATGTACCTTTTTCGGAAAAATGACAAATCTTCGGATAAAGCAATTTTCGGAATAATCACCTACTTTTCGGATAAAAACCTCTTTTTCAGAATCAGTTTCTTTGGATAAACCCTTTTCTTCGGAATAAGCACACTTTCAGAATTCCACTTCTTCGGATAAACACCAAATCTTCGGAATAATCACCCTTTTTCAGAATAAACCTCCTTTTTCGTAATCAATCTTCTTCGGATAAACCCCTTTCTTCAGAATAAGACACTTTTTCGGAATTCCACTTCTTCGGATAAACACCAAATCTTCGGAAAACAGAAACCTTTTTTCGAAAATACTTTTTTCGGAATAAACCAACTTCTTCGGATAACCAAAACCCTTTTCCGAAATAATAGTACTTATCTCTTGTTTCTCGGATATCAAACCACGAACGAGTTTTGATGCTAAAAATCGATCCAAACACCCAAAAATTTTGTGTTTTTAACCAAAATAACAATACCAAATCTTTACCACAACTATGTAAATGATTTGTATCAAATAAAAAAACAAATTTTTTTTTGGATCAATTAATTTTTAATCAAAACAGACACAAAAATCAAGAACACAAACACATAAACAATACAATCATCCCATGGCTCTTGATACCATTTGTTACATAGTGTAATTCTTGCTTATGTTTTAGAGAGAGAAAGAGATAGAAAGATAGATGATTTTACACTCCTAGAGAGAGAAAGTAATGGAACTATGTTTATTAGAAATGAAAACCACACCCTCTCCATCAAAGGAGAGGGATTTTATACCAAGTCCATAAAGTGGGCTTGGTTTACATTTTGGGTCGCCGACCCATACATCACATGGGCTCAGTTTGGGCTTTGTTTAATAAGTATAAGTAAACTAAACTACGAGCTTCTATTATATCTATTGTTGAAGTGACCGAACCTTTCTAATACGTAAAACGTATTTCCAACACTTAGCAAATGCTTGCTTCTAATTTGAGATTTATTTTCCTTCTCCTCTCAAGTTAGTTAGTAAGTAGTGCACATACATACATTGTTGTTTCTTTTCATTCTTTTAACCTTTGTGTAGCATGTCACCTTAACCCATTTACTTGGTGCCCCAAGCAAGGGGGAGTAAGCACCAAGGGGGAGCTACTAGCAAAAGTCCATTTCTTTTCTTCTTCATAGACTTGTGCTAACCTTTTGCTTCGACAAAGGGGGAGAAATGATAGTGATAAACTCGTTAATAATTCAAATAAACTTGTATTTTACGTAAATGAGTTTATAGTTTTTCGTAATCAAAAGGGGGACATTGTTAATGCAAAGCAATGCCTAAAAACATTGTTAGTATTAATTAATCTTTCTTAGTTTTGATCATGAAAAATTACAAAGACATTTATTGTCAAACACAATCATAAAACGAATTATCTAACAAACACTATCATCAAGATAATAATCATTACACTAACATATGTTAATCATGCTTAGTGATCATAAAAGTGATTATCCTTAAAACTTACTTTAATGTAACAAAAGATTTTTAATAAACTTTATTTTTAAGAAAATGTTTTATTTAAATGAAAATGTAAATTCGAATATGGCATATTCCAAATGCCATAAGAATATCCTTTGAAGGTTTAAACAGCCTCATATATTTCAAATTCACTCAAAGACAAAAGGGAGCGGACTCTACGTCGGGGGTTCCTTATCGATAAGGAACCGCGGCTCTAATAAGGAACCGCGGGAAAATATAGCCGTTAGATGTTTGTCTTATAAATAGTGGATCAAATATGCATTCTCATTAACCCTTTTTGGACATCTTTTGCAGTCTTCTTTCTCCTATCTAATCCTAGTCATTTGTAAATGATCACTTAATGTGTTAAGTATGTTTACTCATGGTTATCCTCTTGATCTCCTTCTTTACCTTGTCCGAAGAGAAGACCACTCACACACTTGTGATGTGATTAAAGATGTAGCATTGATGAAGATCACCTTCTCCTAAAGATATAGTCATGTTCATCATTTGTCTATTTATGTCTTGTGTAGATCCAATGTATTTGTGAATACTTGGACTAGTTGTGTTCATCCAAGCTATATGTGAATACTTGGATTAGAGTTGTGTAAATCCATTGCACATGTGTGTGCTTGGATTTGTGTTGTGTAGATCCAAGCTACATGTGTGTACTTGGATATGTTTAGTTGAGTTGTAATTAGTTGTTAGTTCTCACTAAACTATAAAGTGATGTGGTTGTGTCTTGTGAGTTCTCACTAAACTAAAAAATGATATGTAGTTGTGTTGTGTGAAGTTCTCACTTAGCTTCAAAGTGAAGAGTCGTGAAGATTGGTTCTAGCTTAGGATTAGAATTCGACATCTAGCCTTGTGTCGAAAAATGGTGAAGTGGGCAACGTTGTGAAGATTGGTTCTAGCTTTGAATTAGAACTCGATATCTAGCCTTGTGTCGTAAAATGGTGAAGTGGGTGACATTGTGTAGATTGGTCCTAGCTAAGATTAGGTCTCGACATTTAGCTTAGTGTCAGAAAATAATGTAAGTGACGTTGTAAGGTTTTCTCCGCCAAGAAGGGAGCTTGTGGATATAGTGGAAATCTCGAGTAAGGTGTACTAGAGGAGTGGAGTAGGAATGAGGATAGAGCCTCGTTGCCGAACCACTATAAATCTTGGTGTTTTCCTACTAGGTTGTTTCTTTCCTTACTCATTACTTACATTCATTATCATTATACTTACTACACATTGTTAATGCATTAGAATTGAACCTAATCATTATGAAACTAGCTTTCAAGTAAAAGATAGTTTTGTGCACTCACCTAATTGAAATGAATTTTAATTAGGAGATAAACCGATGAGAAACTATTCAACCCCCCTTCTAGTTTCTACAATACGTATTATCGGTTTTCGTTTTCTTTGTGAATATTATTACTATATTGTATACGTATCATAATAAAATCACAATATCCCCAAAAGCGTGAAGACGCAACCTTAATTGGGATTTCATCACTCAATTATTTTATTCGAATCTAAAACCAAAAGAAAAAGGCAAAAATAGATAAATACTTTCTTTTAGCTCGATTTTCAAAAATACGAACTGTACGGTGAATAGATAGGTGACGTGCTATAAAAGGCCGTCAAAGGGAAGCTAGGTACTTAAGTGCTTCGCGCCACCTCATTCCCCCCGTTCCCTTGTGAGTATTTGATCTTGAAAGGCTAATCGAGGGTTTTGTCACCCAAAGTATTATCTACATATATATATATATATATATATATATATATATATATATATATATATTTTCTTGGTTTCAAAGATTAAAATCTCTTGAATGTTTTGGTGTTCCACCAACGTTCTAAAGTCATTGAAGGCGTTCACTCAACGTGATCGTTTTCATTCCTTGAGGCTCCTTTAATCAAGAAATTGGTTCGAGGAGAGATTTGTAGATTTGAGTCTACGTAATACATAAGAAAATCCCAAAAAAATTAAAAACAATCAAAAACACAAAAAAATTGAAAATTCACAAAAACCCCAAAAGAATCTTCTTTGCTCACCTCCACGTTCTACATTACGTTTATGCAAACTCGCTCTAAAGCAAAACGTGCTCGTAAACGTCATCAAAAGGAAGGAAACCAAGATCTTTCAATTGAAGAAGAAACTCCAATTGTCGAACCTGTTGTAGAACCAATAGTCACCATAGCTAATCGTACTATGATGGAGTTGCTTCAAGCACCCACTGAGGGTTTTGGAGAAGCTATTGTGATTCCCGCCATCCTTGCGGAGAATTTTGAGATCAAGACGCGTTTAATGTCGATGCTACAAGCTAACAAATTTCCCGGACATGAAAAGGATAACCCACATTATCACATACGGAATTTCAATCGTCTCACCGCCACAAGCAAGTTTAAGGATGTTCCACACGACTCCATTAAGATGATGTTGTTTCCATACTCTTTATATGGACCCACCAAAATTTGGATCGAGGAAGAACCACCAAATTTGATTTTGACGTGAAACGATCTCGTGTATAAATTTGTGAACCAATTTTTCCCACCATAAAAAGACGACGCATTTGAAAAATGAGATTTCAAGGTTTACGCAAAGTGTTAGCCTCAAAATATTGAGTCAAACGAGAATGTTCGGTCATAGATTTATATTGTAACATTTATTAGAACGTTGTAATAGTTAGTTAAAATAGTCTTGACATTACGGGCTTGATGGCTAGCTTAAAAGGCCTCTTTCAAGGTACTAAGCATTTATTCAAGCCCGGACCAATCAAACATATAACCCATTATGCCACATGTAGGCAAAGGCTATAAATACCCTTCCTATCATGTTAGGAAGGGTGTTGGTTGTTCATTTTCTCTAATCTAACATTCCATAAGTTTCACACACTTCTCTCTCTTTTCTCTCTCTCTACTTTCTCTCTCTAGAAATCATATATCTTTCTTCTTTATTTCAATTAATCAACCATGGTGAAGTGAATTAATATGGGAACAACAATTGGTATCAATCACCACGGGTAGATTTGTGATTGGTTGTTTGGTTTATTTTTGGTTCGGTTGATTTATCATCAAAATCATCTCGAATTAAATTTTTTAGTGTTTTCGGGCTCTAAATCTTGATATAAATAAATTACATAGATTTGGTAAGGATTTGGTTAAGTTTTTGTGGTTAAAATCGCAAGTTTTTTGGGTGTTTGGATTGTTTTTGGGGCTCGGTACGAAGAACAGTAAGTTTTGTCGGCCAAAAGATATCTTCGAAAAAGGGTTTTGTTATTCCGAAATAGTGATTTTCGGAAAAGGGTTTTAGATTCCGAAGGTTGGCATTATTCCGAAGATTTCATTACTTCGAAGGTGGATTCTGTAGTTTATCCGAAAAAACTGTTATGCGAATTCTATAGTTTATCCGAAAAACAACTTTTATCCGAATTCAGGCATTTATCCGAAAACAATTCACTTTATCGAAAAATAGTCTTCTTCCCGAAAAAAGGCCATTTATCCGAAGAAACTGCTTATTCCGAAAACATTATCCGAAGAATACCAATATTCCGAATACAGTGATTTATCCGAAAACATACTCTACTCCGAAAACAAGCATTATTCCGAAAAAAATCCATTTTTCCGAAAAGTGTTATTTATCCGCAAAATTTTGCTTTTTTCGAAAACCTCCAATTTTTCCGAAAAAGGAGTTTATTCCGAAAAAGTGTGACTTATCCGAAAGTTGAAGACTATTCCGAAGATTGAAGATTTATCCGAAAAGTGTCATTTTATCCGAAAATGGAATTTTTTTACAAAAAAAAATGAAATTTTTTAACAAACTTTCAATCGTGTGATTTTTCGCCTTCGAATTTTTGGTTACTTGTGAAGACACTTTTTTAAGGGATTTTAACATTTTTTCATCGACAACAACAATCACAACACATCTACTTAAGATCCGTTTTCACTTCAACAATTTCAAGTTTCTCGAAATGGATTATACTCAAGAGTATCGTGTGACAACAACAACATCATGGTGGCGGGTAACAAAGAGAGACTACCAATGCTTGGGACTGGTCGATATGCACAATGGCAATCACGATTTCTTCGATATCTTGATACTAAACCCAATGGTGATGTTCTTCGATGTTGCATCAAAGAAGGACCCTATACTCTTACTACAATAACCATTCCTGCAATTCCAACAACCGACTCGACGACCGGTTCCGATGAGCAAACAATTGAGGAAACATATGAGAACACTTCCAAAGAGAAACGTGCTTGGATTGATGTAGAGAAAGAAGCAATCTAATTGATTCTCAGTGGGATTGGGGATGATATTTACTCAACGATTGATGCGTGCTCTACTGCAAAAGAAATGTGGTTTGCCATTGAACGCTTGCAACAAAGAGAATCACTTAACAAGCAAGATGTCAAAACTAACTTTTTTTGGAACTTTGGAAAGTTTACTTCATTGGATGGGAAATCAATTGATTCATATTACTCAAGGTTCTACAAGATGATGAATGACATGACAAGAAACAATTTGCAAGTCTCCACCATGTAAGTCAATGTGAAATTTCTACAGCAACTTCAAACAGAGTGGACACGGTTTGTAACTTTGGTAAAACAACAGAGTAAGTTAGACGAGGTCAACTATCACACGCTCTTTGACATTTTGAAACAATTTCAGAATGAGGCGAATGAACTTCGAGCTGAAAGAATAGCAAAGACTGCTAATCCACTTGCTTTGGTGTCTACCACTTGTAACACCCCAAAATGTGATATGCGGAAGCAGTGAAGCTTGAGGGCTGTTACGTCATTGTATCATAATTCAAGGTACAAGAGAACGACTCTAAATGAGACGTTTTATAAAAATACCTCGTTAAATTTAATATAAGCATCAAAGTACAAAAGGTCTCAGTTTCAAAAGATAGCGTAGCGAAATATAAAAGTTTTAAACATCAACGAGATAATAGTTCAAAAGCATAAGTAGATAAATGTCCGAAGATAGCCAAGAAATGCTTGCAGACTCCAATAATTCATACAACAGATACAAATCATCATCAATTACCTGAGATAAATGCTAAATTGGGTCAACATAAAGTTGGTGAGAATATAGGTTTCAAGTAAAAATTCATAGTAATTCGATTCTAGATTTCATTTCATGTACACATGCAACTATAGGAGGTATAGTGCCAAGTGTAGGATAAATTAGGTGTTCACAATATTTATGATAGCTAAGATCGTGACATCTAAACTAATGATCCGGTACATACAATAGATTGTATATATATATTTTGCCCCAATAGAGTACCTAGCCAAGATAACTCCGTTCACACAAATGGTATACACTCGTCCGACGTCAGAATGCCCGAGTGGAGGTTGTCAACCCTCAATAGATCTATCCATATCATAAGAGCTTACTCCAGCAGAGTAATTAACGATTCACAATAGTGGGGACTACGGCTAAAGCAACTTAAGCTATCTCATAAACAGTGTTCACAAAACGTTCACAGAATTCTAGTTTTACTTGCGTCCAGAAGCAAGCATCGAAAGCATTTATCACATCCCAAAAAAGTAAACATATAAAACAATTTAATTGGGATCTATAGACTCACCTCAAGCAACGATTCAAACCGCACAAGTATGATCAAATAGTAGCGAGCAACTCTAGCAACAACCTAAATATAATACTATAGTTTAGGCGCTAGCAATTAAGTCATAATAATTCGTCACGTACGTTACTCATCAATCATATATATTATTTTGTAGTTAAATCATGACTTGTAAATATTATATCGTTATAAGCATTATAGTATATATACTTAGGCAAAAATATTTATTTTTGAATCGACGAAATTTCGACAGCCTTTCGGTGTAAATTTTTATTTTACCCAAATTTATCTTAAATTTTCCAACACGAGTTCAATAGAAAATTCGGCAGCCTTTCGGCGTCAATTTAAAATTTGCTATTTTTAGTAAGTACTCAAATCTCGACCTAATATCCCCAATTTCAACACTTTCTCAATCACAAATATTCAACAAATCATTTTCCCGCAATAATACCAATTTCCACTTTTAACGCTCAAACTTTTAACAATGAACCAAGTATTCACATTTCGCGCTTATACCTTTTCACAAAACGAGTCCAACATTTATATATAACATTTAGTACCCAATTCGATACTTAAAACAACTCGGTTTAACCCGAAAACGTCGTTTCGAACACTTTAAAAATCTAGACAGCAAGTTAATTATAGTCTTTTCACAAAGATTAAGTTTTCCGACAACGAAATTTAAACGACCATATCTTACTCATTTTAACTCCGTTTTTAGCTTATAATATATCGAAACGAATATAATAACTTATATTTTCATAATATCGTAGTAAATTAGTGTCAAAACAATTTTTACGACCCGTTATGCCTCATACAAAATTCGGACAGAATGTACATTTTTCGTAAAAATCCGGTTTCGACCATTTTCAAGCTTACCCACTAGTAGTAACACTACTAGTTCCCTTCAAATATTTATAAACACAACCAAAATAAAAGATTTATCTTCAAGTCCATAAATCTAAAAATATACATTTATATATTTTACAAGTCCTTCAATTTAAACATTTTCATGAATGGATTTAATAGATCCACTCATTATTTTTATAGATCTAAAGATTTATCATGACCAGAATAATTTTTATCTTTTACTTTCAAGAAAATAGTTGATGAGTAACATGCATGCATAGATCTACATAGATTATGCATGAAAAAGAAAGAATTGAAAAAGGTTTAAGAATTAAACTCAAGTAGCGTATGTATGAACTCACAATAACCCGATCTACTAACTAATCAACTAATAATCACCAAGAAAATAACTTCTTCAAAACTCTACCAAATCAACTTAATCAACCAAACTAAGAAAACTCATTCATCCTTTTCCTTGTATAAACCCTTGGATATATTTAAATGGTGCTAAATCTTTTTAAATTGGTGCTTCAAGAAATAAAAAATGGTGGAATATATGTGTGGTGTTTTTTTTGTGCCGTGTGTTATAGAACAAAAAGGGAGGAGTGTTTTTGTTTTTGTTGTATGAAAAGCGTGTATATAATTTGAGGTTAGGTCATATTAGCATGTATATAAGTGGTAATACAACAAGTTTGCATTCCATGTAAAATATCTCACATTTACATTGATGAAAACATGTGTTGTCGTGGGTTATGGGGAGGGGTCCCCTTTGGGGTAAATTTTCAAAAGTTAAATTGTGGTAAATTAGTTAAAAGGTTTAAGGTGAAAAGGTTAATTAGTTTTAGGTAAATTTTACTATATATACAATTAGGTTTAAAAATGCGTAAAACTTAGAAATTTGACGAAATAAATTAATTTCATGCTTTTTCGACAAAATGTGATATTTTATGATTCATAAAATGTTTTATGCATGCTAACGACGGTCAAACGTAAAAACGACGTAAAATACGAAAACGCGTTAAATAAATTAATTATTCACTGAAAATACAATTCATTAATATAAATAGGAAAAATACTAGATTACGTACACAGAAAAATACACAGGAATAATTAAACACTTAGAATACGTAACGAACGATCACGCAGTTAAAACTAAACAGTCAAGCAAATAATTCACAGATAACGAATAATCTCACGGATTATCATCAATTCATTGACCGTCTCAGCATTCTGGTCAGATTCACAGAAAATGTTTAAAACGATGACTGAGCACAGTGTCAAGTCATTACTTGTCATCAAACAGTTTTTCAGAAAACGCGGGATAACTTCCCGGTTTATACACAGTTCAAGCACATAGTTGACTAAATAAAAGTCAAAGGGTAAAATAGTCATTTTACAAGGTAGAAAAATTACCAGGTTTTATATCATCCCCTTGATAGAGAAGCTTTGTCCTCAAAGCTTAGGAGTGTCACGGGCTCTAGAGTTGTCAAAAAGTTGCGGATATTTCTTGCGAAATTGATCCTCACGCTCCCAAGTGAATTCAGGTCCATGTTTAGAATTCCACCTCACCTTGATGATCAGAATACGACTCTGCTTCAATCGTTTGACCTCACGGTCCATGATTTCAACAGGTTCTTCGACAAATTGCATCTTGTCGTCGATTCGGAGTTCCTCCAACGTTATAACGAGTGTCTCATCAGAAAGGCACTTCTTCAAGTTCGATACATGAAAAGTGCTGTGCACACGACTCAACGCTTGTGGTAGTTCGAGATGATAGGCTACGGTTCCAACCTTTGCCAGAATTTTGAAAGGTCCAATATAACGGGGGTTCAGCTTTCCTTGCTTGCCAAAACGTACCACACCTTTTCAAGGCGATACTTTTAGCATCACTTTGTCTCCAACTTGAAATTCGAGAGGCTTACGTCTAACGTTGGCGTATCTCTTTTGACGATCATGGGCTGCTTGAATTCGGCTCTTGATTTGAACAATCTTTTCAGTTGTTTCAAGGATGAGTTCAGGTCCAGTGATTTGACTATCCCCAACCTCACTCCAACACACAAGCGAGCGACATTTACGACCATACAACGCTTCAAACGATGCAGCCTTAATACTGGTATGATAACTGTTATTGTAAGAGAATTCCACTAGAGGAAAATGTCTGTCTCATTGCTTTCCAAAGTCAAGCACGCAAGCACACAACATGTCCTCCAGCGTTTGAATAATTCTCTCACTCTGTCCGTCAGTCTGCGGGTGATAAGCAGTACTCATGTCCAATTGCTTACCCAACGCTTTCTGAAGTGATTTCCAGAACTCTGATGTGAATCTACCGTCTCTATCGGAAATTATCGAGATCGGTATTCCATGTTTTGCGACTACTTCCTTCAAGTAAAGTCTCGTAAGCTTATCCAATGAATCATCTTCTTTCATAGCCAGAAAGTGTGCAGATTTTGTAAGTCGATCCACAATTACCCAAATTGTGTCATATCTGTTTGTCGTTTTAGGTAGCTTAGTTATGAAATCCATGGTTACGTTTTCCCACTTCCACATAGGAATTATAGGTTGAACCAACAATATAGATGGCTTTTGATGTTCCGTTTTCACTCTAGCACAAGTCAGACACTTCCCTACATAAGTAGCGATTTCAGCTTTCATATTTGGCCACCAATATAGGCTTTTCATATCCTCATACATTTTGTCAGATCCTGGGTGAATCGAATACTTAGATTTATGCGACTCGTGTATAATCACGTCCATTAGTCCTCCAAACCGTGGTAACCAACTTCTACCATTCAGACATAGCGTTCCATTAGTGCTAGTCTCCAATTTCTTAGTAACCATTCCTCCTAGTTTCTCAGCTTCAACATGTTCAGGCTTAAGGGCTTCAGTTTGTGCTTCATGAATTTGCACAGGTAAGTTCGGATTGATAATCATAGCTAACGATCTAACTCTACGTGTCATCAATTGTTCCTTTCTACTTAGCACATCCGCCACTACATTGGCCTTTCTAGGGTGGTAGCGAATTTCACAGTCATAATCGCTGAGCAACTCGATCCATCGACGTTGTCTCATGTTCAGTTCCTTCTGGTCAAGAATATGTTGCAAACTCTTGTGATCGGTATAGATGACACACCTGGTTCCATAAAAGTAGTATCTCCACAATTTCAAGGCAAATACCACCGCTCCTTGCTCCAAGTCGTGCGTAGTGTAGTTTTCTCGTGTGTTTTCAATTGTCGTGACGCGTAGGCGATAACTTTCTTCCTTTGCATCAACACAGCTCCCAATCCTTTTGTTGATGCATCACAGTAGACCAAAAAGTCTTTCGATCCTTCTGGTAACGATAGAATAGGCGCGCTACACAACATTTGTTTCAATTTCTGGAATGCTAATTCCTCTTTATCTCCCCAGTCGTATTTCACCTTCTTTTGAGTCAACTTTGTCAATGGTTTCGCGATTTTTGAGAATCCCTCGATGAACCTTCGGTAATATCCAGCGAGTCCTAAGAATTGGCGAATTTTAGTCGGTGTCGTAGGAGCAGTCCACTCCCTAATTGATTCAATCTTGGCGGGATCAACATGAATTCCTTTGTTATCAATAACATGACCTAGAAATTGTACTCTTGGCAACCAAAAATCACACTTCGAGAACTTAGCGTACAATTCCTCCTTCTTAAGAAATTCCAATATTATCTTAAGATGTTCCTCATGTTCTTTCTCATTCCTTGAGTAAATCAGTATGTCATCGATGAACACAATGACAAACTTGTCCAAATACGGTTTACACACCCGGTTCATGAGGTCCATAAACACAGCAGGTGCGTTTGTCAAACCGAATGGCATCACTTGGAACTCATAGTGTCCATACCTAGTCCTAAAAGCATTCTTTGCAACATCTTCCTCGGGACTCTCAATTGGTGATAACCAGACCTAAGGTCAATCTTCGAGTAAACGCTCGATCCTTACAACTGATCAAACAAATCATCGATCCTAGGTAACGGATAACGGTTCTTGATGGTAAGTTTGTTCAACTCACGATTGTCGATACACATCCAAAAACTTCCATCCTTCTTCTTTACAAATAAGACTGGACCTCCCCAAGGTGAAGAACTCGGTCTTATGAATCCTTTATTAGTCAACTCTTGTAGTTGCGTCGCTAGTTCTTGCATTTCCGATGGTGCTAAACGGTAAGGCGCTCGAGCAACAGGTGCAACTCCCGGTATTAAATCGATCTGGAATTCAACTTGTCTGGCCGGCGGTAATCCAGACAAATCTTCAGGAAAGACTCTCGGAAAATCCCGTACGATAGGTACATCTTCCAACCGTTGTTCTTTCGTCTGCTTTTCAGTAACACATGTTAAAAATACGTGGCAACCTTCTGGCAAAAACTTATAAGCCTTGATACGCGAGATAATGTTCAGTCGTGACTTCCCTCTTCCGTTACTTGTATTCCCTTGTACCTCCAAAACTTCATCGCCAAATGGTATGTGAATGATGTTCTCGTCACATACAATCGTAGCATGATATCTCGACAACCAATCCATTCTGATAATCACGTCAAAACTCCCTAACTCAACAGGCATAAGGTCTATTACGAAAGGATGACCTAGAAGATTTAAAGTGCATCCGCGAAGTATAGTGTCGGCATCTCTCAACTTTCCATTAGCTAACTCAATAGTGTACTTAGTGTCTAAGGGCGAAGGGGTCACATCAAGTAAGACACTAAAAATAGTCAACACAAAACTCCTATCGGCTCCAGTATCAAATAAAATAAAAGAATAACGACCATTGAGAAGGAACGTACCCGTAACGACGTCGGGGTTTTGTTGCGCTTCTCCTCCTCCTATCACATAGACCCTTCCACGAGCTTCCCCAGCCTTAGCAATCTTTCCTTGGTCCTTATTCTTTTTCTTTGGGCACTCATTGCTGTAGTGTCCCTTTTGCTGACATTCAAAACAAGTGACGTTGGCTTTCGGGTTGGGTGGTGACTTAAAGTCTCTAGCAATGTGTCCAGTTTTCTTGCAGTTGTGACATTGTACATTACATTGTCCATTATGGTGACGCTTGCATCGGTTGCACAAAGGTAACGTCCCATTGTATACTCCCTTTTCCCAAGTACCAGAAGTGTACGCCTTCACGGTTTCTTGCCTCTTATTCGGATAGTTCCCATGGTTGTTCCTTTGGTTATTTCCCCATTTTCTCTTGTTGTCCGCGGCATTTCCAACATTTGCTCGAACAACTTGATCCATCAGACTGTGAGCCATCCTTATAGCATCACTAACTTTTGTCGGTCTAGACGATGTCACATTCCCTTGAACTCTACCAGGTAAACCCCAAATGTAGCGCTCAACATTATTTTCTTCATCTGGAACCATTCCAGGACATAGCAGACACAACTCTTGGAACCTCCTAGTGTACGCACCAATGTCATTGTTCTTTACAGTCAAGTTCCACAGTTCAATTTCCATTTTCTGAATATCGTTACGAGGATAGTATGCCTTAGTCAACAACTTCTTAAGTTCCTCCCAACTCATTCCATACGCCTCCTCGGCTCCAACCGTCTGCACATGGGTGTTCCACCATGTCAACGCTCCAGCAGCTAAAGTACAAGTAGAATAAGTCACTCGGTTTTCAACAGTACATCCACTGACACGGAACACAGATTCCATCTTTTCAACCCAACGAGCTAATCCAACAGCTCCTTCAGTACCATTAAAATTTAAAGGTCACAACTCCTAAAGTCCTTGTATGTACACAGCTTAGGCGGTCGGTTGTCAACATCGTCTGGCGGTGCCTGGTGCACGTTATTGTTAGCTTGAATGTTTGCCAATGCAGCGGTTACTCGTTGTGTAATTAGTTCTTCCAATTGTTCTTCAGTCATTCCGTTACGTGTGTTCACCATTGTTTCTCTGCGTTAAGACAACAATGCAAATAAGGTTCAAGCACGAATATACACGTTATATATTTCTTATGCTAAAATAAAATGCATAATTTAACAATACAACAAACATAAAAGGATAGTCACTGGTCAAAGTCATAAAGTTAAATTCCTATTCATAATCAAAATATCAAGTACATAGTCATAAAATAAGAGTTTGGATTACATCTAGTCTACTCCAACTAACCGAGTACTACTCTAGTTTAGTGGATACAATGCCCAAAAGATAAAAGATGTCAATCTACTCTTGATATCAGCACAATAACGGTGAAACTCTAAGTGCGACGACGACGATCACACTCAGCACAACTCGGTGAGTCACCCCTCGGGCCTCCAACTGCAGCTCGATCTCCACTACGAACTGACTCTAACTCACGCCTCAAAACAGCAATATCCTTAAGCGCGGTCTCCAACAAGTCGCGTGTATCCCCATTATCCTCTAACAATCCAAAAAACGCATCCTCAAGTCGTCGGAAACGAACAACATCTGAATCGCTAGCAGATCCTATCATAACAACACATGACCTAGGTCTAGAGGGTTCTCCAACATGATGAGTAGGTGGTGTAGAAACAGTAGTAGCAGCTCGACTCCAATGAGTAGGCGATGTCTCTGGTGTAGCGTGTGAATCAGATATACGAATATTCTTCCGTGGGCATGAAGAATCAGAATCGGACAAGGCTCGAGATCTAACACCGGATGGTCCAGCTCCATCAGCAGGTGGTACAGTATCATCGGAATCAGTATAAACCTCCGCAGGTGTCGTACCCCATAAAGCTTCCCTATCCTCTCCAAACCGCTGACATGGAACAGTAGGCTTCTTTTGCAAGTTGGATGTCTTCCTAATCTCACTCCTCCTACTGGGCTCAACTCTCTCAGGTACAACAGTCAAAGCATCAACCCTACTATCATCATCAGCCTCAGAATCCTCGCTATCACTCCTAGCTACAACCATCCTAACGTTAGTATCACTCTCAACCTCATCATCCATATCCTCATCATCCTCACGATCTACCTCATATCCATCCATATCATCCTCATGACCTACCTCATATCCATCCCTACCCTCATTACCCTCGTGATCCACCTTAATACCATCCATATCATCCTCATGACCTACCTCATATCCATCCATACCCATATCACCCTCGTGATCTACCTCAATACCATCCATATCATCCTCATCATCCTCACTACCACTAACCCACTCGATCAAAGTACGATGCACAACAGGTGGCATCCCATCAACAACATTATAAGTATCAGACAACACATTGGGCTCACCCTCGTCATCCTCCTCCGGTTCCTCGTCAGGGTCATACTCCGCACCTTCCTCCTCAGGATCAACCTCCTCTGGGTCATTCTACGGCTCAACATGACCTCGTATCAACTCAATCTCGTCTTCCCACTCTTCGTCAGCAGAGTCGGACTGGTAAGTAATAGTGGATGACGACATAACCTACAACAACCATTCACGCGTTAGAGCAGTTGTAGGGTATGCATGAAATAATCATGTATAGAAATTAAAGCATGCAAATCAGTGAAATGCATATGTATATAATACGTATTACGTATTACATAATATATATCACATATTACTTATAGTGTTACCTTACGTAGTACACACATGTATACAGAGTAACAAGTAGCCGCATCGGTTATAGTCTAGGCCAAAGACGCAAACTTAGTTCTCTATAACCAAGGCTCTGATTACCAAATCCGTAACACCCCAAAATGTGATATGAGGAAGCGGTGAAGCTTGAGGGCTGTTACGTCATTGTATCATAGTTCAAGGTAACGACTCTAAATGAGACGTTTTATAAAAATACCTCGTTGAATTTAATAAAAGCATCAAAGTACAAAAGGTCTCAGTTTCAAAAGATAGCGTAGCGGAATATAAAAGTCTTAAACATCAACGAGATAACAGTTCAAAAGCATAAGTAGATAAATGTCCAAAGATAGCCAAGAAATGCATGCGGACTCTAAGTACTTCATACAACAGATACAAATCATCATCAATTACCTGAGATAAATGCTAAATTGGGTCAACATAAATCTGGTGAGAATATAGGTTTCAAGTAAAAATTCATAGTAATTCGATTTAGATTTCATTTCATGTACACATGCAACTATAGGAGGTATAGTGCCAAGTGTAGGATAAATTGGCTGTTCACAATATTTATGATAGCTAAGCTCGTGACATCGAAACTAATGATCCAGTACATACAATAGATTGTATAAATAAATTTTGCCCCAATAGAGTACCTAGCCAAGATAACTCCGTTCACACAATGGTATACACTCGTCCGGCGTCAGAATGCCCGAGTGGAGGTTGTCAACCCTCAATAGATCTATCCATATCATAAGAGCTTACTCCAGCAGAGTAATTAACGATTCATGATAGTGGGGACTACGGCTAAAGCAACTTAAGCTATCCCATAAACAGTGTTCACAAAACGTTCACAGAAATCTATTTTTACTTGCGTCCAGAAGCAAGCATCAAAAGCATTTATCACATCCCAAAACATTAAACATATAAAACAATTTAATTGGGATCTATAGACCCACCTCAAGCAACGATTCAAACCGCACAAGTATGATCAAATAGGAGCGAGCAACTCTAGCAACAACTTAAATATAATACTATAATTTAGGCGCTAGCAATTAAGTCATAATAATTCGTCACGTACGTTACTCATCAATCATATATATTATTTTGTAGTTAAATCATGACTTGTAAATATTATATCGTTATAAGCATTATAGTATATATACTTAGGCAACAATATTTATTTTTGACTCGACGAAATTTCGACAGCCTTTCGGCGTAATTTTTAATTTACCCAAATTTATCTTAATAAATTTTCCAACACGATTTCTATAGAAAATTCGGCAGCCTTTCGGCGTTATTTTAAATTTGCCATTTTTAGTAAGTACTCAAATCTCGACCTAATATCCCTAATTTCAACACTTTCTCAATCACAAATATTCAACAAGTCATTTACCCTCAATAATACCAATTTCCACTTTTAACGCTCAAACATTTAACAATGAACCAAGTATTCACATTTCGTGCTTATACCTTTTCACAAAACGAGTCCAACATTTATATATAGCATTTAGTACCCATTTCGACACTTAAAACAACTCGGTTTAACTCGAAAACGTCGTTTCGACCACTTTAAAAATCTAGACAGCAAGTTAATTATAGTCTTTTTCACAAAGATTAAGTTTTCCGACAACGAAATTTAAACGACCATATCTTACTCATTTTAACTCCGTTTTTAGCTTATAATATATCGAAACGAAGGTAATAACTTATATTTTCACGATATCGTAGTAAATTAGTGTCAAAACAATTTTTACGACTCGTTATGCCTCATACAAAATTCGGACAGAATGTACATTTTTCGTAAAAATCCGGTTTCAACCATTTTCAAGCTTACCCACTAGTAGTAACACTACCAGTTCCCTTCAAATATTCATAAACACAACCAAAATAAAAGATTTATCTTCAAGTTTATAAATCTAAAAATATACATTTATATATTTTACAAGTCCTTCAATTTAAACATTTTCATGCATGGACTTAATAGATCCACTCATTATTTTCATAGATCTAAAGATTTATCATGACCAAAATAATTTTTATCTTTTTACTTTCAAGAAAATAGTTGATGAGTGACATGCATACATAGATCTACATAGATTATGCATGAAAAAGAAAGAATTGAAAAAGGTTTAAGAATTAACCTCAAGTAGCGTATGTATGAACTCGCAATAACCCGATCTACTAACTAATCAACTAATAATCACCAAGAAAATAACTTCTTGAAAACTCTACCAAATCAACTTAATCAACCAAACTAAGAAAACCCATTCATCCTTTTACTTGTATAAACCATTGGATATATTTAATTGGTGCTAAATCTTTTTAAATTGGTGCTTCAAGAAATAAAAAATGGTGGAATATATGTGTGGTGTTTTCTTTTGTGCCGTGTGTTATAGAACAAAAAGGGAGGAGTGTTTTTGTTTTTGTTGTATGAAAAGTGTGTATATAATTTGAGGTTAGGTCATATTAGCGTGTATATAAGTGGTAATACAACAAGCTTGCTTTCAATGTAAAATATCTCACATTTACTTTGTTGAAAACATGTGTTGCCATGGGTTATGGGGAGGTCGTCCCCTTTGGTGTAAATTTTCAAAAGTTAACTTGTGGTAAATTAGTTAAAAGGTTTAAGGTAAAAAGGTTAATTAGTTTTAGGTAAATTTTAGTATATATACAATTAGGTTTAAAAATGCGTAAAACTTAGAAATTTGACGAAATAAATTAATTTCATGTTTTTTCGAAAAAAACTGATATTTTATGATTTATAAAATGTTTTATGCATGCTAACGATGGTCAAACGTAAAAACGACGTAAAATACAAAAACGCGTAAAATAAATTAATTATTCATAGAAAATACAATTCATTAATATAAATAGGAAAAATACTAAATTACGTACATAGAAAAATACACAGGAATAATTAAACACTCAGATTACGTAACGAACGATCACGCAGTTAAAACTAAACAGTCAAGCAAATAATTCACAGATAACGAATAATATCACGGATTATCATCAATTCATTGACCGTCTCAGCATTTTGGTCAGATTCATAGAAAATGTTTAAAACGATGACTGAGCACAGTGTCAAGTCATTACTTGTCATCAAACAGTTTTTTAGAAAACACGGGATAACTTCCTGGTTTATACACAGTTCAAGCACATAGTTGACTAAATAAAAGTCAAACGGTAAATAGTCATTTTATTAGGTAGAAAAATTACCAGGTGTTATACCACTCAACAAGTCAAAGATCATCGCTCTCGTACTACAAAGTCATACTCCACTACATCCTCCTCACCAAGATACTCCACTACATCCTCCTCACCAAGATAATCCACTACATCCTCCTCACCAAGATACTCCACTTCATCGAAGTATTCAGCTCCCACAAGATCACGAGACAAAGAACCAAGAGCACAATCACCGTCACTTGAGCCATCATCTGAAGAGGAAAGTGATGAAGAACTAGCTCAGAAGGATAGGGAGATGAAACAACAAATTGCTTTCATTATGAAGACCTACAAGAAAATCTTCAAACCCACCAACAACAATCTTCGAACATCATCTAATACAAGGAGCCAATATGTTGAGAGTCCTGATAGGTGTGTAAACACCCATCTTTTCTACCACTTAATTACAATAATAACCGGACCAAAACGTGTATTTTATGTCTTTTATGTCGGAATTATGCGTGGTTTGTGTTTTTGTTGTGATTTAGGACAAAAAGGTGAAAAGTGGAGAAAACACGGACATTCACGGGCATTTACGGACTTTTATTGAAGAAAAGGATGAAAGACGAAGTCAAGAAGTCAAGAGTGCAAAAAGAACGGAAGTCCACGACCAATTCTGAAGATTTATCGAAGAAAAAGTCAAAAGACGGAAGTTTATCAAAAGCCGAAGAATTCAAGTCTATTTTATTGAAGAATTTAAAGACGAGTTCGAAGAAATCCCGAAGCCAAAAGTCCTTTAAGTCCAAGTTTAAAGAAGATTAGAAGAAAAGGACTAAGTATGCAATTAAATGAAGATTAAAGAAGGAGGGACTTAATTACGCAATTAAGAGAAAAGGAAAGAGGGGAGGAAGCTTCCTTAATCCTCCCCTATAAATAGATTAGGATGTTTATCATTTCATTGTGGTTGGCTAAGTGTGACAATTAGTCTTCCACATTTAAATACCTTGTCATTTAATTTCTTGTCAATTTAATTACCTTGTCTTGCACTTTAAATTCATTTAATTTCAAGTAAGTTTTCATTTAATTATTGTCAATATTTACTTTATCTTGTCAAATCTCTTATCTACCTTTCTTAATCTTTGATTTATGTGTTCATGTTTATGTTCATGTTCATGCTTTTATTTTGATCCAAGTGGTTTTTGATTATTGTGGTAAAAGTTGTTTGATTTCGTGTTTTTAACTGTTGTTGATGTTTATTTGTTGATTCGTTACTGTTTAGATTAATCCGTGTGTTTGATTTTGATTAATTTGTGATTATTTCTGCTGTTACTGTATCTCCTTGTTCTTCGGGAGTGTTTGCTTTGTTTCTGATCTTTCCAGGAAAAGTTCCGAACCAAGAAGGAGGGAAGTGCTCATTCGGAACTCCAACTTTTCCAAACCAAGGGTTTCATCCGGAACATCTCAAAAGTTCCGAATCAACTCAAAGTTCCGAATCAAGGATTAAGTTCCGCATCAAGACTTTTCATTCGGAAGTATTAAACTTCCGGATCAAGCTTCATTCGGAACTTCTTAAAAGTTCCGGATCAAGGGGCAGCTTCCGACTCAAGAGGTGTTCATTCGGAAGTTCTAAACTTCCGAATCAAGGGGCTTCATTCGGAAACTTCCGAATCAAGGGGTGACCAAATATTTCCGAATCAAGGCAAAATTTAGAGTTCCGAATCAGTAAAGTTCCGAACGAAGGATTGTTTTGGATAAGTGACATATTCAGATCAATTAGTTCCGGATCAAGGATTTTGGTAATATTCCAAGTGAGGAAGAATCATTTCAGCCGAAGGTGACATTTAGGACGAGTGATTGTTCCAAACGAAGGATAATTCCGAATGAGCTGTATTCAGGTTCTTATTAGATTTTGTCTTTGATTTTTTATTTTCAAGCTTTATTTTTCCTGCCTTTTATTTAATTGTACTTTAAGTTTATTTGTCTTAGTTTTATTTTAGACTTGCCTTAGTTTTAGTCGCATTTTAAGTTTGCCTTAGATAGATTTAAGTTTACGTCATTTACTTTAGTGCCCTTTAATTTCAGTCACGTTTTTAAATACTTGCACATTATTTTAATTAGACTTAGATTTACTTTAACTGCCCTTTTACTTTTAAGTCTTTGCACATTTAATTAAAAACAACCAAAAATATTCTTTTTCACCAAAGATCAACTGAGTCACACATAGGGCCTAGATCAATTCGTTAAGATACCGAGAACACGAACTTTAATCTTTTTAATTAGGTAAAAACTCAGTTATCAAGTCCTCGAAGGTATGACACACGTCAACGTGATGAAAGTCCTCCTAGGTATGGTCGACGTAATCCAACCCATGTTGAGGGTTCTGCAAGTATGATCAACAAACTAAGTATGATACTTAGAGGATTGCTACTGTTCCTGGGAATAAGGAAACTGTTGGCACTCAAGTGGGGTGGGATTTAGTGCTTTAATTGTCAAGGTTATGGGCATATGGCAAAGGAATGTAGAAAGCCGAAACGTGTTAGGGATTCTGGTTATCATAAGAAAAAGATGTTGCTTTGTAAGAAGATGGAAGCTGGTGTTAAATTATCGGCTGAGGAAGGAGCAATGCTTGATGATACTGATGATGAAGCCTTCGACTAAGAACTTGAAGCACATTACTCGTACATGGCAAAGGTTGAAGAAGTTCTCAACCTCACTGAAGATGACAATGGTCCTATCTTTGATATTGAGCCAATCGATAAGGTACACAATGAAGAGGATTATAATGTGTTTGGTAATATTCATGAGCATTGTGAGCTACCCAAAGCCAATAATGAAACATGTATGATGGAAACAGTTGATAGCAATACCACACCCGATTCATCAGACATGCGCAATAATGAGTCTGAGGATGATCAACATGCAAATGAGTATGATGATAATGAGGAGCGTATTTTGCTTTCTAACTTAATTGCTTCTTTACAAAAAGATGTCAAAGAAACTAGAAAAAGTCAAAAGCAATTAAAGAACTCAAACGCTACGCTCACTCAAAAATTTGAAGAAAGCAAAGTTGTAGTCATAAAATCTAGTGAGCTTCTTGCAAGCTGCAGAGCTGAGCTTGTTCAAAAGGACAAAGAGCTTGCTAGGTACAAAGGGGTTGTCGTTACTACTTTAAAGGATGTTTTTGAAACTAAATACAATTAAACTCTTAAGCTTTTATAACAAGAGAAACGTAATTATAACACCTCTTTAAGTACTTAATGACACAAAACGTATCTTGCTACCACTAAAGTGAATGAGTTAACTCAAAAGATTGGTATTCTTCATGAGGATAAAACTAAACTAGTCACTCTAAAGACGGAAGAGGTTTCTAACTTGCAAAAATCTTTCAAAATTAAACAAGCAAAAGACATCGACAAAGTCGTGGAACTTTAAGTCCAAATTGATTTATATAAGAAAATTGTTTATAAAACAAATCAATCTATTCAAACCATGCGAATGTTGGCACCTCGTTCGATTTTCAAGGGTAAACCTAGTTTTGCTGGTCCTAAGAATATCGAGCAAGCTCAATCTGAGAACTCGCGACTCTACCTTGAGGAGTCCCAATGGACCGACCTTGATTGCCTTCTTGTTAGGCCTATTAGTGATGAGTCACTATGTTTTGAAGAAGAGAGTAGATCACCAGTGAATACCGACTTTATGAAACCATATAATTATGCTTATGAAAATAGTCTTTATGAAATTTTCAAACCACACAAACAGCAGTCTTGAGAGCAAATATTTTATGAATGTGAACAAATAAGAATTAAATGGAGACAAAAATTTTCCACTAAGGAAACTAATGTTTCAAAATATATCGGGTACTTTCTGCATCAAGCTTCTTTAAGCAAGAGTAAGCAAGCACTTAGTATTCACAAGAGCAACATTGAAAATTTCAAAAAGGTTGTTGACGATGACTAGAAAAAACGTGAACTTCTGAAAGGTGATAAAGAAATTCCTCACGATATAACTGTTCTTGTGAAAACTATTTTGATTCCTCTAGCGGAAAGAACAAAGACACATGCTTTGGAATTTGAAAAGTTTAAAATATGTGGAATCTCTTGAAAAAGAAATTGACGATCATCAACCTGAAAGAAACAATTTTTCTATAGCCTATGATCTACTCTTGCAAGAATGCCTCTCAAAAGATATTATGTGTGTCTATGTTACATCTTGTGCTGATATCGATGAATATTCTGATGTTGCATGCAAATATCTCGATCAACTAAAAGAGTGTGAACATCTTGAAACTGAGCTTTCGAATAAAATTGACCAAAAAGAGTGTTCGTTACTTCAACATAGATATGATTTTCTTCAAAAACATTGCCATTCACTTGAACTTGCTTTGCAAAACAAAGTTGGAAATTTTTCAAATGATACACCTTTGGAAGTAAAATTATCTGAGTCATGTCGATTACTAAACGAAAAAAGTCTTGATATTTTGGAGTTGAAAGCTCAGTTAAAAGAAAAAGATATAGCAATAGCAGAGTTGAAGAAACTCGTTGCTAAGATGGGTGGGAAAGTTATGGAACCTAGCGTTAAGAAACCTGTTGTTAGACAACCCAATGCCTATAAAGAGAATAGATCCTCTATCTTGGGAAAACCATCCGCTTTCTTAAATTCCTCGTTTGCAAAACCTGTGTTTGCCCCCAAGATGACTGGAAAGGAAAGGTTACCACAGAATCAACCCATAAGGAATACTCAAGCACCAACCGTTAAGCACAATAATGTGATTAAAACCAGGGATGTATAGAATGACCACTAAACCCACAAACAAAGTTAGTCAACCGCCTCAGACTTCTAGAAACACTAATACTCGTGTGTCTTCTACTACAGGAGTAGTCTCCACTGCTAGTGTTAGCCTGCCTCAGCTTAAACGCACTCAAGTGAATGATAAGGTTTGGAAACACAAGAATCAAGGGAAGATGAAAGAAGTATAATAACACCCTAGAAAATTGAATGTTTTTAAGAATAAAAAGTCTGTAATTGCGTGTAATGACGATTTGAACGCTTTGAATGATTTGAATGCTTTGAATGTTAAATTTGTTTGTGTTAAATGTGGAAAATGTGCTAATGCTAATCATTCTATGTGTTCTATGAATAATGTCAAAGACGTAGATACTAGAACTAAGAAGCAAGTTGCGATGCCTATAGTGCTAGTAAACCTAAACGCAAAGTAAACCATTCTGGTGGAACCCCCAATAAGAAAAGTACTGCATCAGAATCCACCACTAAGAATTCTAGAAGCAGAATTAGGGAATTATATGAGTCTGCTAGCAAGTCTTGGAAATGGTGGTTTTCTAATCAATGTCCTCCAGGATATAAATGGAAGCCAAAAGGTAGAACAGAACATGTGACTACGAGTGTTAGTATGCCTTTAAATTCTGCCATGAACACTAATGATTCTGAAATTACAACTAACGTGGTATCCAATTTAGCAAATGCTCCATCGTGTTCAAATTCTTATGCAGGTGATACAAATAATTCTCTTCATATTGGACTCCGGATGCACGAAGCACATGACGGGAAATCTCAAGCTTCTAATTAACTTCGTGGAGAAGTTCCTGGGTACGGTCCGATTCAGAAATGATCAATTTGCACCATTCCTAGGATATGGATATTTGGTTCATGGGAATATAACGATCAAAAGGGTATACTACATCGAAGGGCTCAATCACAATCTTTTCTCGGTTGGTCAATTCTTTGATGCAGATTTGGAGGTTGCTTTCATAAAGAAGACATGTTTTGTTTGTTGGGAATAAAATGAGCCAAGACACTTAGACGTTGACAAGAGTTATTTGGACGTTGATAGGAAGACATCAAGCACTGATAGATCAAGCGTTGACAAGAAGTATCCAAGCGTTGATGAGAAGAAGTCCAAGCACTGATAGAATACTTAGTCTACACGTTTTGTACTTTTAGTAAAGATATGTTTGACATTGTATTTTCTATATTTATCTTTACCTAAAATAGCTGATACATAGACTCTTGTGCAAGGCTCATTAATCTATAAAAGGAGGCCTTTAGGTTTTAGTTTAATACACGTTTTACACTTTTATTGTATGCAAGTTTGTTTCATCAATCAAGAGTGAAAGTTTGATTTACTTGTTTTGCTTGTTCTTCATTCAAGTATTAATTCCGCATAGTACTTGAATTATTCATACAACAAAGTTTCTCTAAGTGTTTAACTTGATCTAATCTCGTTAACACAAAGCTAATCGATCTATGTTTGGGATCAACAAGTGGTATTAGAGCTTGTTGAGGAACTTTGATCTAAAGAACACGAAACCCTAAAAATCGTAAATCGCTAAAAACCCTAATTTTTCAAGAAACCCTAAAAACCAGACAAGATGTCTACTCCTGATATGACCTCCTCCTCTAGTCACAATCTAAAAATCCCCATGCTAGACCCTAACAACTTTGAGCTATGGAAGTTTAATTTTGAGTAGTACCTTCAAATTCATGATCACACTCTATGGGAAATTATTGAATATGGAAAGACATTCGATAAAGCTGCTAAGATTGCTACTGCTATTGCTGCAAGATCAATTGATGGCTCAACTGAAGATGATCGAAAAGAAAGACCTTCGGATGGGAGAGTTGTCTCAACTGAGGATATTGCAAAGAGAAGGAATGACATGAAAACTTTGAGTATTCTCAAACTTTCTTTGGGACCAAGCAATCAGCACAAGTATAGATGTTTTGAGTCTGCCAAAGAGCTTTGGGCAGCTCTTCAAGTCAACTATGGTGGTAATGATGATACTGCCTCAGAAAAGAAGAAGCAACTCTTGCATGAGTATGTTGTGTTTAAGGCACTTCCCAATGAGAAGCTAAGTCGGGTGAGAAGCAGGATTCTAGACATCACAAGCAAGTTTTCCTTTATGGAAACAGTGTATGATGATGCTGATATCATTACCACTTTCCTTAAAAGTCTTGGTGATGCATGGAAGATTGAATCAAGGTCTATTATTGTTGTCCGCGGCATTTCCAACATTTGCTCGAACAACTTGATCCATCAGACTATGAGCCATCCTTATAGCATCACTAACTTTTGTCGGTCTAGACGATGTCACATTCCCTTGAACTCTACCAGGTAAACCCCAAATGTAGCGCTCAACCTTCTTTTCTTTATCTGGAACTATTCTAGTACATAGCAGACACAACTCTTGGAACCTCTTAGTGTACGCACCAATGTCATTGTTCTTTACAGTCAAGTTCCACAGTTCAATTTCCATTTTCTGAATTTCGTTACGAGGATAGTATGCCTTAGTCAACAACTTCTTAAGTTCCTCCCAACTCATTCCATACGCCTCCTCGGCTCCAACCGTCTGCACATGGGTGTTCCACCATGTCAACGCTCCAGCAGCTAAAGTACAAGTAGAATAAGTCACTCGATTTTCAACAGTACATCCACTGACACGGAACACAGATTCCATCTTTTCAACCTAACGAGCTAATCCAACAGCTCCTTCAGTACCATTAAAATTTAAAGGGTCACAACTCCTAAAGTCCTTGTATGTACACGGCTTAGGCGGTCGGTTGTCAACAGCATCCGGCGGTACCTGGTGCACGTTGTTGTTAGCTTGAATGTTTGCCAATGCAGCGGTTACTCGTTGTGTAATTAGTTCTTCCAATTGTTCTTCAGTCATTCCGTTACGTGTGTTCACCATTGTTTCTCTGCGTTAAGACAACAATGAAAATAAGGTTCAAGCACGAATATACACGTTATATATTTCTTATGCTAAAATAAAATGCATAATCTAACAATACAACAAACATAAAAGGATAGTCACTAGTCAAAGTCATAAAGTTAAATTCCTATTCATAATCAAAATTTAGTCATAAAATAAGAGTTTGGATTACATCTAGTCTACTCCAACTAACCGAGTACTACTCTAGTTTAGTGGATACAATGCCCAAAAGATAAAAGATGTCAATCTACTCTTGATATGAGCATAATAACGGTGAAACTCTAAGTGCGACGACGACGATCACACTCAGCACAACTCAGTGAGTCACCCCTCGGGCCTCCAACTGCAGCTCGATCTCCACTACGAACTGACTCTAACTCACGCCTCAAAACAACAATATCCTAAAGCGCGGTCTCCAACAAGTCGCGTGTATCCCCATTATCCTCTAACAATCCAAAAACCGCATCCTCAAGTCGACGGAAACGAACAACATCTGAATCGCTAGCAGATCCTATCATAACAACACATGACCTAGGTCTAGAGGGCTCTCCAACATGATGAGTAGGTGGTCTAGAAACAGTAGTAGCAGCTCGACTCCAATGAGTAGGCGATGTCTCTGGTGTAGCGTGTGAATCAGATATACGAACCTTCTTCCGTGGGCATGAAGAATCAGAATCAGACAAGGCTCGAGATCTAACACCGGATGGTCCAGCTCCATCAGCAGGTGGTACAGTATCATCGGAATCAGTATAAACCTCAGCAGGTGTCGTACCCCATAAAGCTTCTCTATCCTCTCTAAACCGCTGACATGGAACAGTAGGATTCTTCTGCAAGTTGGATGTCTTCCTAATCTCACTCCTCCTACTGGGCTCAACTCTCTCAGGTACAACAGTCAAAGCATCAACCCTACTATCATCATCAGCCTCAGAATCCTCGCTATCACTCCTAGCTACAACCATCCTAACGTTAGTATCACTCTCAACCTCATCATCCATATCCTCATCATCCTCACCATCTACCTCATATCCATCCATATCATCCTCATGACCTACCTCATATCCATCCATACCCTCATCACCCTCGTGATCCACCTCAATACCATCCATATCATCCTCATGACCTACCTCATATCCATCCATACCCTTATCACCCTCGTGATATACCTCAATACCATCCATATCATCCTCATCATCCTCACTACCACTAACCCACTCGATCAAAGTACGATGCACAACAGGTGGCATCCCATCAACAACATCAGAAGTATCAGACAACACATTGGGCTCACCCTCGTCATCCTCCTCCGGTTCCTCGTCAGGGTCATACTCCGCTCCTTCCTCCCCAGGATCAACCTCCTCTGGGTCATTCTCCGGCTCAACATGACCTCGTATCAACTCAATCTCGTCTTCCCACTCTTCGTCAGTAGAGTCGGACTGGTAAGTAATAGTGGATGACGACATAACCTACAACAACCATTCACGCGTTAGAGCAGTTGTAGGGTATGCATGAAATAATCATGTATAGAAATTAAAGCATGCAAATCAGTGAAATGCATATGTATATAATACGTATTACGTATTACATAATATATATCACATATTACTTATAGTGTTACCTTACGTAGTACACACATGTATACAGAGTAACAAGTAGCCGCATCGGTTATAGTCTAGGCCAAAGATGCAAACTTAGTTCTCTATAACCAAGGCTCTGATTACCAAATCCGTAACACCCCAAAATGTGATATGAGGAAGCGGTGAAGCTTGAGGGCTGTTACGTCATTGTATCATAGTTCAAGGTAACGACTCTAAATGAGACGTTTTATAAAAATACCTCGTTGAATTTAATAAAAGCATCAAAGTACAAAAGGTCTCAGTTTCAAAAGATAGCGTAGCGGAATATAAAAGTCTTAAACATCAACGAGATAACAGTTCAAAAGCATAAGTAGATAAATGTCCAAAGATAGCCAAGAAATGCATGCGGACTCTAAGTACTTCATACAACAGATACAAATCATCATCAATTACCTGAGATAAATGCTAAATTGGGTCAACATAAAGCTGGTGAGAATATAGGTTTCAAGTAAAAATTCATAGTAATTCGATTTATATTTCATTTCATGTACACATGCAACTATAGGAGGTATAGTGCCAAGTGTAGGATAAATTGGGTGTTCACAATATTTATGATAGCTAAGCTCGTGACATCGAAACTAATGATCCAGTACATACAATAGATTGTATAAATAAATTTTGCCCAAATAGAGTACCTAGCCAAGATAACTCCGTTCACACAAATGGTAAACACTCGTCCGGCGTCAGAATGCCCGAGTGGAGGTGGTCAACCCTCAATAGATCTATCCATATCATAAGAGCTTACTCCAGCAGAGTAATTAACGATTCATGATAGTAGGGACTACGGCTAAAGCAACTTAAGCTATCTCATAAACAGTGTTCACAAAACGTTCACAGAAATCTATTTTTACTTGTGTCCAGAAGCAAGCATCAAAAGCATTTATCACATCCCAAAACATTAAACATATAAAACAATTTAATTGGGATCTATAGACCCACCACAAGCAACGATTCAAACCGCACAAGTATGATCAAATAGGAGCGAGCAACTCTAGCAACAACTTAAATATAATACTATAATTTAGGCGCTAGCAATTAAGTCATAATAATTCGTCACGTACGTTACTCATCAATCATATATATTATTTTGTAGTTAAATCATGACTTGTAAATATTATATCGTTATAAGCATTATAGTATATATACTTAGGCAAAAATATTTATTTTTGACTCGACGAAATTTCGACAGCCTTTCGGCGTAATTTTTAATTTACCCAAATTTATCTTAATAAATTTTCCAACACGATTTCTATAGAAAATTCGGCACCCTTTCGGCGTAATTTTAAATTTGCCATTTTTCGTAAGTACTCAAATCTCGACCTAATATCCCTAATTTCAACACTTTCTCAATCACAAATATTCAACAAGTCATTTACCCTCAATAATACCAATTTCCACTTTTAACGCTCAAACATTTAACAATGAACCAAGTATTCACATTTCGCACTTATACCTTTTCACAAAATGAGTCCAACATTTATATATAACATTTAGTACCTATTTCGACACTTAAAACAACTCGGTTTAACTCAAAAACGTCGTTTCGACCACTTTAAAAATCTAGACAGCAAGTTAATTATAGTCTTTTTCACAAAGATTAAGTTTTCCGACAACGAAATTTAAACGACCATATCTTACTCATTTTAACTCCGTTTTTAGCTTATAATATATCGAAACAAAGGTAATATCTTATATTTTCACGATATCGTAGTAAATTAGTGTCAAAACAATTTTTACGACCTGTTATGCCTCATACAAAATTCGGACAGAATGTACATTTTTCGTAAAAATCCGGTTTCAACCATTTTCAAGCTTACCCACTAGTAGTAACACTACCAGTTCCCTTCAAATATTCATAAACACAACCAAAATAAAAGATTTATCTTCAAGTCCATAAATCTAAAAATATATATTTATATATTTTACAAGTCCTTCAATTTAAACATTTTCATGCATGGATTTAATAGACCCACTCATTATTTTCATAGATCTAAAGATTTATCATGAGCAAAATAATTTTTATCTTTTTACTTTCAAGAAAATAGTTGATGAGTGACATGCATACATAGATCTATATAGATTATGCATGAAAAAGAAAGAATTGGAAAAGGTTTAAGAATTAACCTCAAGTAGCGTATGTATGAACTCGCAATAACCCGATCTACTAACTAATCAACTAATAATCACCAAGAAAATAACTTCTTGAAAACTCTACCAAATCAACTTAATCAACCAAACTAAGAAAACCCATTCATCCTTTTACTTGTATAAACCATTGGATATATTTAATTGGTGCTAAATCTTTTTAAATTGGTGCTTCAAGAAATAAAAAAATGGTGGAATATATGTGTGGTGTTTTTTTTTGTGCCGTGTGTTATAGAACAAAAAGAGAGGAGTGTTTTTGTTTTTTTGAATGAAAAGTGTGTATATAATTTGAGGTTAGGTCATATTAGCGTGTATATAAGTGGTAATACAACAAGCTTGCTTTCCATGTAAAATATCTCACATTTACTTTGTTGAAAACATGTGTTGCCGTGGGTTATGGGGAGGTCGTCCCCTTTGGTGTAAATTTTCAAAAGTTAACTTGTGGTAAATTAGTTAAAAGGTTTAAGGTAAAAAGGTTAATTAGTTTTAGGTAAATTTTAGTATATATACAATTAGGTTTAAAAATGCGTAAAACTTAGAAATTTGACGAAATAAATTACTTTCATGCTTTTTCGAAAAAAACTGATATTTTATGATTTATAAAATGTTTTATGCATGCTAACGATGGTCAAACGTAAAAACGACGTAAAATACAAAAACGCGTTAAATA
Source organism: Glebionis coronaria (assembly GCA_025667525.1). Taxonomy (NCBI): domain Eukaryota; kingdom Viridiplantae; phylum Streptophyta; class Magnoliopsida; order Asterales; family Asteraceae; genus Glebionis; species Glebionis coronaria. Next base: position 119,352,862 of record CM046882.1, on the reverse strand, counting down.
AATTAATTATTCACAGAAAATACAATTCATTAATATAAATAGGAAAAATACTAAGTTACGTACACAGAAAAATACACAGGAATAATTAAACACTCAGATTACGTAACGAACGATCACGCAGTTAAAACTAAACAGTCAAGCAAATAATTCACAGATAACGAATAATATCACGAATTATCATCAATTCATTGACCGTCTCAGCATTTTTGTCAGATTCATAGAAAATGTTTAAAACGATGACTGAGCACAGTGTCAAGTCATTACTTGTCATCAAACAGTTTTTTAGAAAACACGGGATAACTTCCTGGTTTATACACAGTTCAAGCACATAGTTGACTAAATAAAAGTCAAACGGTAAATAGTCATTTTATAAGGTAGAAAAATTACCAGGTGTTATACCACTCAACAAGTCAAAGATCATCGCTCTCGTACTACAAAGTCATACTCCACTACATCCTCCTCACCAAGATACTCCACTACATCCTCCTCACCAAGATAATCCACTACATCCTCCTCACCAAGATACTCTACTTCATCGAAGTATTCAGCTCCCACAAGATCACGAGACAAAGAACCAAGAGCACAATCACCGTCACTTGAGCCATCATCTGAAGAGGAAAGTGATGAAGGACTAGCTCAGAAGGATAGGGAGATGAAACAACAAATTGCTTTCATTATGAAGACCTACAAGAAAATCTTCAAACCCACCAACAACAATCTTCGAACATCATCTAATACAAAGAGCCAATATGTTGAGAGTCCTCGAAGGTATGACACACGTCAACGTGATGAAAGTCCTCCTAGGTATGATCGACGTAATCCAACACATGTTGAGGGTTCTGCAAGGTATGATCAACAAACTAAGTATGATACTCAGAGGATTGCTACTGTTCATGGGAATAAGGAAACTGTTGGCACTCAAGTGGGGTGGGATTTAGTGATTTAATTGTCAAGGTTATGGGCATATGGCAAAGGAATGTAGAAAGCCGAAACGTGTTAGGGATTCTGGTTATCATAAGGAAAAGATGTTGCTTTGTAAGAAGATGGAAGCTGGGGTTAAATTATCGGCTGAGGAAGGAGCAATGCTTGATGATACTGATGATGAAGCCTCCGACTAAGAACTTGAAGCACATTACTCGTACATGGCAAAGGTTGAAGAAGTTCTCAACGTCACTGAAGATGACAATGGTCCTATCTTTGATATTGAGCCAATCGATAAGGTACACACTGAAGAGGAATATAATGTGTTTGGTAATATTCATGAGCATTGTGAGCTACCCAATGCCATTAATGAAAAATGTATGATGGAAACAGTTGATAGCAATACCACACCCGATTCATCAGACATGTGCAATAATGAGTCTGAGGATGATCAACATGCAAATGAGTATGATGATAATGAGGAGCGTATTTCGCTTTCTAACTTAATTGCTTCTTTACAAAAATATGTCAAAGAAACTAGAAAAAGTCAAAAGCAATTAAAGAAGTCAAACGCTACGCTCACTCAAAAATTTGAAGAAAGCAAAGTTGTAGTCATAAAATCTAGTGAGCTTCTTGCAAGCTGCAGAGCTGAGCTTATTCAAAAGGACAAAGAGCTTGCTAGGTACAAAGGGGTTGTCGTTACTACTATAAAGGATGTTTTTGAAACTAAATACAATTAAACTCTTAAGCTTTTAGAACAAGAGAAACGTAATTATAACACCTCTTTAAGTACTTAATGACACAAAACGTATCTTGCTACCACTAAAGTGAATGAGTTAACTTAAAAGATTGGTATTCTTCATGAGGATAAAACTAAACTAGTCACTCTAAACACGGAAGAGGTTTCTAACTTGCAAAAATCTTTCAAAATTAAACAAGCAAAAGACATCGACAAAGTCGTGGAACTTGAGGTCCAAATTGATTTATATAAGAAAATTGTTTATAAAACAAATCAATCTATTCAAACCATGCGAATGTTGGCATCTCGTTCGATTTTCAAGGGTAAACCTAGTTTTGCTGGTCCTAAGAATCTCGAGCAAGCTCAATCTGAGAACTCGCGACTCTACCTTGAGGAGTCCCAATGGACCGACCTTGATTGCCTTCTTGTTAGGCCTATTAGTGATGAGTCACTATGTTTTGAAGAAGATAGTAGATCACCAGTGAATACCGACTTTGTGAAACCATATAATTATGCTTATGAAAATAGTCTTTATGAAATTTTCAAACCACACAAACAGCAGTCTTGAGAGCAAATATTTTATGAATTTGAACAAATAAGAATTAAATGGAGACAAAAATTTTCCACTAAGGAAACTAATGTTTCAAAATATACGGGTACTTTCTGCATCAAGCTTCTTTAAGCAAGAGTAAGCAAGCACTTAGTATTCACAAGAGCAACATTGAAAATTTCAAAAAGGTTGTTGACGATGACTAGAAAAAACGTGAACTTCTTAAAGGTGATAAAGAAATTCCTCACGATATAACTGTTCTTGTGAAAACTATTTTGATTCCTCTAGCGGAAAGAACAAAGAAACATGCTTTGGAATTTGAAAAGTTTAAAATATGTGGAATCTCTTGAAAAAGAAATTGACGATCATCAACCTGAAAGAAACAATTTTTCTATAGCCTATGATCTACTCTTGCAAGAATGCCTCTCAAAAGATATTATGTGTGTCTATGTTACATCTTGTGCTGATATCGATGAATATTCTGATGTTTCATGCAAATATCTCGATCAACTAAAAGAGTGTGAACGTCTTGAAACTGAGCTTTCGAATAAAATTGACCAAAAAGAGTGTTCGTTACTTCAACATAGATATGATTTTCTTCAAAAACATTGCCATTCACTTGAACTTGCTTTGCAAAACAAAGTTGGAAATTTTACAAATGATACACCTTTGGAAGTAAAATTATCTGAGTCATGTCGATTACTAAACGAAAAAAGTCTTGATATTTTGGATTTGAAAGCTCAGTTAAAAGAAAAAGACATAGCAATAGCAGAGTTGAAGAAACTCGTTGCTAAGATGGGTGGGAAAGTTATGGAACCTAGCGTTAAGAAACCTGTTGTTAGACAACCCAATGCCTATAAAGAGAATAGATCCTCTATCTTGGGAAAACCATCCGCTTTCTTAAATTCCTCGTTTGCAAAACCTGTGTTTCCCCCAAGATGACTGGAAAGGAAAGGTTACCACAGAATCAACCCATAAGGAATACTCAAGCACCAACCGTTAAGCACAATAATGTGATTAAAACCAGGGATGTATAGAATGACCACTAAACCCACAAACAAAGTTAGTCAACCGCCTCAGACTTCTAGAAACACTAATACTCGTGTGTCTTCTACTACAGGAGTAGTCTCCACTGCTAGTGTTAGCCTGCCTCAGCTTAAACGCACTCAAGTGAATGATAAGGTTTGGAAACACAAGAATCAAGGGAAGATGAAAGAAGTAGAATAACACCCTAGAAAATTGAATGTTTTTAAGAATAAAAAGTCTGTAATTGCCTGTAATGACGATTTGAACACTTTGAATGATTTGAATGCTTTGAATGTTAAATTTGTTTGTGTTAAATGTGGAAAATGTGCTAATGCTAATCATTCTATGTGTTCTATGAATAATGTCAAAGACGTAGATACTAGAACTAAGAAGCAAGTTGCGATGCCTATAGTGCTAGTAAACCTAAACGCAAAGTAAACAATTCTGGTGCAACCCCCAATAAGAAAAGTACTGCATCAGAATCCACCACTAAGAACCCTAGAAGCAGAATTAGGGAATTATGAGTCTGCTAGCAAGTCTTGGAAATGGTGGTTTGCTAATCAATGTCCTCCATGATATAAATGGAAGCCAAAAGGTAGAACAGAACATGTGACTACGAGTGTTAGTATGCCTTTAAATTCTGCCACGAACACTAATGATTCTGAAATTACAACTAACGTGGTATCCAATTTAGCAAATGCTCCATCGTGTTCTAATTCTTATGCAGGTGATACAAATAATTCTCTTCATATTGGACTCCGGATGCACGAAGCACATGACGAGAAATCTCAAGCTTCTAATTAACTTCGTGGAGAAGTTCCTGGGTACGGTCCGATTCAGAAATGATCAATTTACACCGATCCTAGGATATGGAGATTTGGTTCATGGGAATATAACAATCAAAAGGGTATACTACATCGAAGGGCTCAATCACAATCTTTTCTCGGTTGGTCAATTCTTTGATGCAGATTTGTAGTTGCTTTCATAAAGAAGACATGTTTTGTTTGTTGGGAATAAAATGAGCCAAGACACTTAGACGTTGACAAGAGTTATTTGGACGTTGATAGGAAGACATCAAGCACTGATAGATCAAGCGTTGACAAGAAGTATCCAAGCGTTGATGAGAAGAAGTCCAAGCACTGATAGAATACTTAGTCTACACGTTTTGTACTTTTAGTAAAGATATGTTTGACATTGTATTTTCTATATTTATCTTTACCTAAAATAGCTGATACGTAGACTCTTGTGCAAGGCTCCTTTATCTATAAAAGGAGGCCTTTAGGTTTTAGTTTAATACACGTTTTACACTTTTATTGTATGCAAGTTTGTTTCATCAATCAAGAGTGAAAGTTTGATTTACTTGTTTTGCTTGTTCTTCATTCAAGTATTAATTCCGCATAGTACTTGAATTATTCATACAACAAAGTTTCTCTAAGTGTTTAACTTGATCTAATCTCGTTAACACAAAGCTAATCGATCTAAGTTTGGGATCAACAAGTGGTATTAGAGCTTGTTGAGGAACTTTGATCTAAAGAACACGAAACCCTAAAAATCGTAAATCGCTAAAAACCCTAATTTTTCAAGAAACCCTAAAAACCAGACAAGATGTCTACTCCTGATATGACCTCCTCCTCTAGTCACAATCTAAAAATCCCCATGCTAGACCCTAACAACTTTGAGCTATGGAAGTTCAATTTTGAGTAGTACCTTCAAATTCATGATCACACTCTATGGGAAATTATTGAATATGGAAAGACATTCGATAAAGCTGCTAAGATTGCTACTGCTATTGCTGCAAGATCATTTGATGGCTCAACTGAAGAGGATCGAAAAGAAACACCTTCGGATGGGAGAGCTGTCTCAACTGAGGATATTGCAAAGAGAAGGAATGACATGAAAACTTTGAGTATTCTCAAACTTTCTTTGGGACCAAGCAATCAGCACAAGTATAGATGTTTTGAGTCTGCCAAAGAGCTTTGGGCAGCTCTTCAAGTCAACTATGGTGGTAATGATGATACTTCCTCAGAAAAGAAGAAGCAACTCTTGCATGAGTATGTTGTATTTAAGGCACTTCCCAATGAGAAGCTAAGTCGGGTGAGAAGCAGGATTCTAGACATCACAAGCAAGTTGTCCTTTATGGGAACAGTGTATGATGATGCTGATATCATTACCACTTTCCTTAAAAGTCTTGGTAATGCATGGAAGATTGAAGCAAGGTCTATTATTGCTACCAATGCTCACAAGAGTTCTACGTTTGATGATGTCTACAATAAGCTAATGATTGTAGAGAATGAAATCCTCTTGGATCAAGGAAGCAAATCTACCTTTGGAAACATGGCTTTCTTCTCACATAGTGAAGGTCAAGTTGATCAAAGAGAGTCATATGTGCATCCTGTTACTAGATCACCTTCTGTCAGCGGTGGATCAACCTTTGTCAGCGCTTCGCATTCAGACGCTGACACATGCAATGTTGATTCACCAAGGACTGAACCTGCTGGTATTAATCTTGATACAGTGTGTGGATACATTTCTGCATTGCCCAATGGTTCAGTGATTACATATGAGGACCTTGAGCAAATCAGTGAGGAGGATTTGGAGGAGATGGATATTGTAACACCCCCAAATTTATACAATTCAATACAGCGGAAGACTCGTTGGTGTTACGGGATAGCACATTACTCACATCATAGAAAACGCTTAAAAATCGCGTCGTTTAATAATAAAGCATTTCCATTCATAAATATCATATTTACATAGGTCCCAAGTCATTGTATTTCATACAAGTTTTACAAAGAATTTGAGTGGAAATTATTATTTAAGTGCGGGCCATGAATTCTTGTTGTCTTCCCGAGAATTACCTTCAAGTACCTGAGATAAAACATGTTAAAAGAAAAGGTCAGCGAAAACGCCGAGTGAATTCATAGAGTTTAATAAAAACCGTTAGTATATCATCGGTATATAATTATTACCGAAAATCATTTTGTACAAATCCTTGTAGTAGGCCATAAAATAGGCCAAAAACATTTTATACAAATCCTTGTCAAAATCATAATATAGGCTTTTGCCTTCAAAATCATTATACGAACCAATGTCGTAAAAACATCATACAATATGTTTTATAACGTTGTATAAAGTTAAATAAAAACCGTTATATGGATATGGTTACATAAAACCAAAACATGAACATAATATCAATAATAAGACCCTGTATTGCTAGTCAGGCAATATATCGTAATTCAATGCATAAAGCAGTATTTCATTATTTGGATTATTATAAGCCACATGACATTTTTACCTTACTACAACAAACAACGGGTAGCTGGCCCGAAACTCAATTTGCCCATCTAAATTAGCGTGTCGTCACAATAATCACGCTTGTGTAAATCTTCTCATACATAAATTCTGTAACACCCCCAAATTTGTACAACTCAATACAGCGGAAGACTAGTTGGTGTTACGGGATAGCACATTACTCACATCATAGACAACGCATAAAAATCGCGTCGTTTAATAATAAATCATTTCCATTCATAAATATCAAAGTTACATCGGTCCCAAGTCATATATTTCATACAAAGTTTTACAAAGCATTTGAATGGAAAATATTGTTTAGGTGCGGGCCATGAATTCTTGTTGTCTTCCCGAGAATTACCTTCAAATACCTGAGATAAAACATGTTAAAAGAAAAGGTCAGCGATAATGCCGAGTGAATTCATAGAGTTTAATAAATTCCATCAATATAACTTTGGTATAGAATTAGTACCAAAAATCAATTCGTACAAATCATTGTAATAGGCCGTAAATTAGCCAAAATCATTTTATACAAATCTTTATAATAGGCCATAAAATAGCTAAAGTCATTTTATACAAATCCTTATCGAAAATCATAATATAGGCATTTGCCTTAAAATTATTATACGAGCCAATGTCGTAAAAACATCATACAATACGTCTTACGAAGTTGTATGAAAACAAAAACCGTTATATGAATATGGTTATGAAAACCAAAACACGAACATAATATCAATAGTATGACCATGTATTGCTAGTCAGGTAATACGTCGTAATTCTGAGCGTCTAGTAGTATTTCATTAGTCGGATTATTATAAGCCGCATGACATTGTTACCTTACTAAACCAACAACGGGTAGCTAAACCGATACCAATTTTGCCCATCTAAAGTAGCGTATCGTCACAAAGGTCACGTTATGGAAATCTTCTCATACATAAATTCGCTTACCAATCAATGTGGCACGACGGGGATCAACCGTCAAGGCGCGAACTGGGGTGATCGTCCCCAAATAGTACTATTAAATGCATAAGCGTCTACCAAATCCCGGTAGTTCACAATTCATGCTAATGGGACTTTTAGTGACATAACCTAACTTTAATAATCCATTTAATTTCATCTATCGGGTCCTTTAATCATTTATCGGGTCATACAATCGGGTCATTCAATCATTCGGGTCCAAAATCAATAAACAAACAATCGGGACAAATGGTGTCCTATTTTATAAAACTAACATGTTATCTCCCTCGCGGGTTTATAAAACATTTATAAAAACATTTAAAATAGTGCGAGGTTATGAACTCACGTTGATGTGGGAAGGCGGGTTATCGGCAATTCGGACGTACGGTACGTGCTTCAATCACGGAAACCTAGACAATTAATACTCGTCTTAGACTCATGTCCAATGACTTTATAAAAATAACAATTATGTAGACATATGATGATTATATATATATGATGATCAAGTGGGTTTACATATTCCCTTTTACTCATTTTAGTGTTATGTGTCGGTAACGTTTATACTAGTTTACTAGTTTTACCTATTTACACGTTTTAAGACCAATAAGCTTATTATAAGTTCTTTTACTTGTTTTAATACCTTTTATACTTATTTTATCAGTATTTACACTTTACAAGTTGGGCCTAAATGGGTTAAGCCCAATAATAAGTTTATAAGTGTTTTTGTCCATTTTTGTTGTATTATTAGTCCAATAATGTTAATTTAGTCCGTTAACGTCCGTATGTCCTATAGTTCGGGTCTTATCGGTTTTTACTTGTTATACATGTTTATATATCAGTATATAAGTTTTATAAAGTTTACATTAGACGGGTCCAACCATCTAAGTTTTATTTAACAAAAACGTTAATTTTACGGCAATAGCCGAAAAAGTCGTAAAAATCATGTTTATAGTTTTTATAACTTATAAGTTTTATTTCACTACCATTTATATAAGTTATTCATTCATTTACCCTTTTAAATATTTATATAAATAAGTTTTATAAGTTAGTGGGTTTTATTTTATATTTTATACTTATTAAATTTTGAGTGCTTATATAATAGTATTATTCTTTAATTACCAAAAATCTGATTTTTATCTTCACTTTCACCAAAACTGCCATATCTTGAGTTTTATATGGAGATAGAAGCTCAAATTTTTATCACATAAACTACATGATGTGTGCTACATTTAACTCTTCTATAGCTACTGTTGAATCATCTTCTAAATATTTTCTAAAAATCGTCCAAAACAGTAAACTCAGATTTATACCTTAAACTTGTTTTGACCATATCTCACTCATTACTTTGATTCCATTGCATGGCCAACTCTCACATGTGTACAAGACCCATAGCTTACTGTAAATGAATTCTACTTCATCATTTTATCAGTCCATGACCTGTTTCTTTACTGTTTTATACAGCCATCACTTTTAAGCAAGATTTTAGCCTTGTTCTTTATAGTTTTTCATCTTTTTAATCATGTTTATCAACACCAAATCCCCACATAACATTTTTATCATCATATAATCATAATATACATATACAATAGGAAATAAAATACATGTTTACATAATCAAAATAACAAGAAGATGAGGAGGACAATCTTTATACCACCAAGTTGATGTAGGTTATGATTTGGACATGGTTTTTGATGGAGAAACTTGTGCTTAGCCAACACCATCTCCAAGACCATCAATCTTTATGATCACCTTGTAGAAAATCAGCCCCAAGACACCATGAATACTCCTCCTTGGATGTTATAACTTGAACCAATCAATAGGGCTTCAAAAGGGCATCAACATGTATATGAATAACATGAGATTTTGTGGTTGATTTTGATCAAATGAGTGTTTTTTCATGTTTTTGGGACGGCAAGGAATGGAGGGTGAGAGAGGTTTTTAGTTGTTTGCATGAGTTGCAAATGAGTGTGTGGTTTTGGTTTGGTGGTTTTGATGTTTGGTTAGCTTATACTTTAAGCTTAAGACATGTGTAAGCTCATAGTTTACAACTTGACACATCAGTGATGTGGTGGAGTGTTGTAGCTTAATATTGCCGTCCCATATTGGGGGTGGGGCAAAACTTGTTTTGTCTCATCCCTAATTATTTACGGGTACTCCTCGATTCTAGTTTCCTCGATTTGTGTGCCCTCGGGTCGTTTTACGAAAAACGTTTTTATAAATTATGAATCAACGTCACAAAACGAATCCAATAAAAATTGTTTCATCAAAAACGGAGTTCGAAAACGTAAATACGTAATCCTAGGGTTTCCGGTTTAGTCGTAAAGGACGTTAAAATAAAATTGTAAGTCCTAATCTCTTCTCGTAAATTTGTGAGTTTATGAACCAACACAAATTTAAAACTCCAAAATAATATTAATGGACAAATTTATTTTCTGAAATGTCGGACTGTCACCAAAGACGGTGTATGTAAACGTAAGCACGTAACGTTGAATCCTCCGGTTTAAACGTAGTCGACGCTACTTCAAGACGTAAATCCAAATTTCTTCCCAAAAATATGTGAGTTCATATTATAACATTAAAATAATGTTTTTAAATAATATCCGAGAATAAAATATCAACCATAAATTGACGGATTGTCACAGCATTTACCCCTAAACAGGATCTTTGTCCTAAAGATCATCTTACTACTCGCTTCTTATAGAGTTAAAGCCATGTGGGTATTTCCTCCACATTCGGTCTTTTCTCACAAGTGTAATCCATTATAATACGCGAGTTTCGTCAAACATATCTACGGGAATAAGATCAGGCTTAATGTTGACTTACTTTCTCTATCCATGATGTTCACGGGTTTTTGATGAATGCAACTTTTCGCCGATCTAAAATTTATCAAGAAGAATTCAGATTTTTAAATTGATAGATATTTATCAAGTTCGATTTACGAAACATAATTCACGTAGTCCGTGAAGTCCTAGGGTAGATCCAACTTATATGCCTTTCAAACCAAATCTTTTACATCATCTCAATGGTCCCATACAACGGGGACTTATATCCCATGATTTGTCAGATCATGAATTCATTTTTCCAAGTTTAAAAATTGTGGCATAACTTCGCTACCCATTTGGCACTTCAAGATCTACATTTCTTATTCACATAACCTCTTACCCACTACCGGCTGTCAATAATCAGATCCTAATTTCAGCAATCATTTCAGATCTCGCGGGTCTGTCATTTTGCAAGGTTAGGTTCGCCATCATAGGAAACCTTAAACCTAAAAGACATGTCCAACTCACTATGGGTGTATGTCGGATGTCTTCATCTCAACTCTTGCTTACAGATGCTCTAAGATTTAGATCCTAACAAGATTCGATCTCGATCCTAATATGATAATTATCAATGATAATCTCTCCAAAGGAAAACGATTATACGGTCTATTACCAAAGGTCAATCATTTAAACATAGAACAACGCTTATAGTAGTTTGTATCGTTACTTTACCTCGTCCCTTCGATTTGGGGTGGTAAACAGTACTCTCATCAAGGTTCGTTCCCAACGACTTCTGAGTAAATCTCTAGAAATTCGATGCGAAGCGAGGATCTTGATATAGATGTTCGATACAGGCACCCTATGTTTACATAACTCTTTTGCATTTATCATTAACGGGAATGATATTAGCATATTTGGTCAGTCTGTCGACGATGACCCAAATCGAATCAAATTCAGATGATGACCTTTGCAATAGCTAGACGTTTACTAATGTATGAGGCGATGTCTGCCTTCATAATTGCCATCAGTACAACTTCTTTAGACAAAGATACTTTTAGTCAAAAATGACATACATATAATACTTATACTTACAAATTCCAACATAACTATATCTCACAATCCTCCATATTTAGGCAACCACAAGTGGCCTTTTATACATTTAACGCTATCGACTTCTCTATTTTAATGGTTCACATTAGCCGCGAACCCTTTTTTTTTTCTTTCTACATTATCCCTTTTCACAACATCGTCTATTTTACATTGTTCAACAATTTATTTTGCACCTTCATTATTAAGGAATATGTCCAAATTGGTTCTTTATCTTTTATACATAACGTGTTAGTAATTACGTTCACTTTCCTAATGAAATAGTTATCATGTCCGTATTTATTCAATAATTATTTCTTCACATTTTCTCTGTTTTAGTTTCTTCTCAACTATCATCTTTATCCGTTTTACTCAATTCGTCGTCTAAAGCATCGATAATTATTATAATTAATTAAATAATTATTAGTTAATTTTTTTATGAAACATAACGTAAAAATTTTAAATTTTCTTAGTTCGACCAATTATAAAAATGTTCAAAATAAATTGAATTTAATTAACAAGATTTTTGTTGATTTATCGAAAATAATTATTAAGATTCGTGAATGTTTGAAAAATCTTTGTTTGTACTTCGGTCAAAGTTTTCTTAGTTTGAAAAGTAAAAATTATCGTTTCAAATTTCGAGTCATAAGTTATATAGTTTCCTCAATTCTACTTAAGTTGTCTAGAAGTATACACAAACATTTACCCCTAAACAGAAGTTTAGTTAAATGGTTTGTGTATAAGGGAATAATCCCTTTAAAAATCCTTTGTAAAAACATTTGTCAAAACATATTTCCATTTCTTTTTGGTAAAATTCAAAGTCTTAAAAGGGCTCTTAATTTTTGAAGAGTCTATATGCATACATCTTACCATTATTAATCCAACGGTCATTTTATGTAAAGGATTAAGTTTTTAATCCCTAAGCGTTAACGGTTCTAATCTTTGAAAAGTAAATATAGCTTCCATTATCTATTAATCACACGGTTAAATCATGTAAAGAATTAAGTCTTAAGTCTTATGTTAAATATTTAGGGTACATGTTTTCATTGTTCGGCCAATTCAGGGCAATCTATAAATATTTATTAACTCATTCTTATTCTTATAAACAAACATATAGTCCTTAATGATCACGAGCATGAATTTATCAAATTACAGCCTACACACGTGTTTCACCAAATTTATGAATGCTACATGTGTATTGGTCAATCCAAACGACATCACGTGAAACTCATAATGTTCATCACAAGTTCTGGATGTAATGATTGGAATAGATAATCTTCTTCGCGGAAGCGAAGTTGACAACAACCATGCCGTGGATCAAATCTTTAAAACATACGCTAAAACCTTGTAAATGATCGAACAAATCTTCCATTTCGAGTTATGGATATTGTTTCCGATTGTCAATTTACTCAGTTCACAGTAATTTATAAATATAAGGAATGATAATACCATAGCTCTTCATGATGACAGGCTTGGTATAATAAAATCTTTCTCCGACAATTTTCTCAGTTGTACGGTAATTCCTTAAATTCAGATGGTGCTGACGTACAGTGCCCAAGCCACAGGTGCAGCACCAGGAATAGAATCAATACCAAATTCAATCTTGCCTTAATGGCAAAAGTTTAGGTAATTCTCCAATAAATACCTCCTAAAGTTTCAGATAACAAAAACATCTTTTAATAAATTCATATTAGGTTCTTTTTAGATTACAACATCTATGACTAATTCACAACCATTCACGGTATAATCTCAAGTCTAAATGCAGGATACGGGCATCCGTCAAGAATTATTTAGTTCACTTTTGATAATCAACATCTTATCATTTTAGGGGAATTCTATGTTGATCCCAAACTTAGATCGATTAAGCTTTGTGTATACGAGATTAGATCAAGTACTACACGTAGAGAAACCTTTGCTTATGAATAAAGTAACAAAGTGTTATGCGGAATTAACACTTGATCTAAAACACAATGATGTTAAACAAACTTTCACTTGTATTAGAATAATCGTACTTGGTTACAATGAAAGGGTTTAACAATCGAAAACTTATGAAAACTGATATTAAACTTTAACCTAAAAGATCTTCTTTTATAGAACAAGAAGTCTTGTACAATAAGCTACGAATCAACTATTCTAGGTAAAGATAAACATAGAAAATACATTGTCGTCTCTATCCTTACTAGAAGTATTCTAGAATATAATAAACGTGTAGCTCATATCTTCCATCAGTGCTTGTCTTCAATCTGTCAACGCTTGACTTTAACTTGTCAACGCTTATGCTGTCAGCGCTCACTTTGCTCTTGTCAACGCTTGAGTTGTTCTTGTCAGCGTTCAAGTGTTCTGGCCTAAATTTATTCCCAACAATCCTCCCCTAAACTTGATATCCACTCTTATGATCAAGTTTCTAAATAAACATTAAGGACTTGGAGGAGTCTGACAAACCTTATCATATTGGTAATAAATAAATCTGATTAAATTCTTTGCCACGTCACTTGTATAGTCTATCTCCAACTGGGTGTCCTGCATCTTCTCCAAAACAGCCTTGGATATGAAATACTGAGCATCTACAAGTAAATACTCAGCAAACTTTTTAGAACTCAAATGGTATACACCTGCAGCTGAATATAACCTCCATTGAAGACCACTGAGATCATCTTCAAAATCCTTCCATATTTCAGGATCTTCTTCTTTTGTCCCACACATTCTTTTGAATGTGGTCCAAAGTTTTATTCCATTGGCTGAAGTTGGTGCTTCAGCCTCATACTTGGTTTCTAGCAACCTCCAAAGGTCCACCAAGTCTTCTCTGTCACAACTTGCAAATAAAGATATGAGAGTGGTAAAAGTGTGTACCTCCTTGCCAAATCTTCCAATTTTCCAGAATCCACATTCATCTTCCTCATAACTTACAATTGGATTCCTGGAATCTAGTGGTAACACATGCACCATATCTGAAGCTTCTAATGGGGAGAGCTTGAGGCTCTTTCTAATAATTGCTTCACTTGGATATAGTTGATTCATATCTTTTGGAAACTCAAGAATAAATCCCTTCTTTACTGGTCTAGGAATTATCATAGCTTTCTTGATTGCCATCTCTTCTGCAAGTTGCTCCTTTCTTTCATCTGAAAGAAGTCTGAAAGTGTTTTCTTCTTGCACTTTCACCCAAATAGGATAAGCCCTATGTTCCAACTCATCAAATGTCAAAGCCTTCAGCTTCTAATGTGTCCATCCAACTCCATGACATTTGAGCAACATAAAGTAGAGCTTCCTTCTATCCCTTTTCAATTCAGAGAGAATGTTGCTTGCCTTGTACTTCAACATCACCTTACAATCCTTCTGAACTCTAAGAAGAATTTCCAAACCCCATATCTGATCTGAAATGGTCAAGTCTGGATTATCCATACAGCTTTCTTCCCAAGAATTGTACATCTGAACTACCTCTGGCATATCAAAATCAATTTGCAACTTCAAATCTCTCAGCTTTTCCCTAGCAAGCTCATCACCATACTCAAGTCTTTCTGGTTCAACAATCATCACACTTGAATCTGAGCTAGCTCCATCACTTTCTTCTTCAGAAGTCACAACAAATGGTGACTTTTCCTTTTCACTTTGTTCCATCATTTGCTCAGCCAATCTTCTATCAAATTCAACCTGAGCTGCATTCTTTGGAACAATTTCTTCTACCAACTTACCCTTACCCTTATCTGTTGGTTCAATTGTTGGTAGGGTAGATGATAATACCTGAGTAGGAACATCTTTGATGATAGATGATGACTGGAATACATCACCTCCATATGCAGATCTGTCAACGCCCAAATTTCCTCTATCAGCGCCCAAAATACTTCTGTCAGCGTCCAAACTTGTCTTATCAACGCTCAAATATTTTTCCTCAGCGCCTTGTGTAACCTCTCTCAACATATCTGTAAATGACAAATTTAAATTGGTTGGAGAGATCAAGGACGTATCAAAACCTGTTTGTTCCTTCAAAGTAGTAAGAGCTTCAGCAACATCCAATGATTGTCCATCTTGACTGCTCTTATCACTCAGATTTCTTTGATCTTCCTCCCCTTTGGAAGACTCCTCCATACCTCCCCTTGAATGAGCACTCTCCAAAACAACAATCCTCTCCCTCAATTCTTTGAGTTCAAGGCCTTGGTTACTGACAATTTGTACTAAGTCTGCATTTTGCTTTTGCAAGCTAATGCAGACAGCCGTCAATTCTAAAAGCGTCATTGGTTCCAGTCTGCCCTCATCCAAAATGGGGATTTGACCTCCCAAGTCAGGTTCATTGGGCATGGATGAGGACTTAATTATGGTGGGACTGCCTTGGCCAGCTTCTAAGCCAGAACCAATAGTCCCAGCCTCATCCAGGTCACCAGCCACACTTGTGGTGGTGGTTCTCTCTGCTACATGGCTAGGACCACCAGTGGAGAACACTCCAGCAGTCCTTTGGCGTTTAATCAACCTATATTCAGGTGGTGTGGAAGATGGTGTAGAAGAAGGTGTAGATGTGGGTTGGTTAAGGGGTGTTTGGGATTGTGATGGTTGGGTGTCAGCGGTGGAAATAGGCATATCAACGCCCACATTAGATGTGTCAGCGTCAAAGGGATTTTGGTCTATTTGCATTTGGTCAGGTGAGGGTAAAGGTTCAGGGATAGGTTCAAGTTGTGGGTGAGGGTCAATATGAGGTTGGGGGTCTGGTTAGGGTTGTGCTGCTGCAATAACAGCAAGCATGGTTGGGGTTAATGGTAGGTCTCTATGAGGTGGTGAATTCATGTTGGTAAAAATAGCCTTCTTTTGTTCAGGGATCTTATAAAAATCATTGTGATCCCTTGAACAATATCTTTGAGCATCAAAAATCATTTGCAGAAAACGGGGATAAGCTAAAGTCATTTTTGTCCCCTTGTTTTTACACATTCCTACAAAAATCATTTTAGACCAATTATATTTTTGCCCTGTTGCAATACACACAATAGCAGTTGCAATGGATCTATTGATCTCATTGTGTGCAGTACATTTGGGACTCAAACATTGAAGGAGAATGTGAATTAGGTACTTCCAGGCTGGGGGAAATTCCTGCTTATGGTACTTATTAAGAGTACCTTCATCAGGAATAGGGTATCCCAAAGCCCTAAGCCCTTGTTCTATTTCAGATATGGGAAGAATGGTTATACCATCAGCATCATTAAGATGCAAGGCCTGGCGTACCAAGGCCTCAGTAACCACCCAAGGTCTCCCATGTACAATAGAAGTCAATGTGGTCACTCCATTAACTGTTGAGAAACTGACAGTGTTCCAAAACTGTTTAATGTGTGTGACTGGAATGAGTGGTGCATGAGAAAGAGCATACCTTAATGGGGATGCATTCAAATACTCCACCATCTGTGTGTATTGAGGGAACAAAGTATTATCAGCAACAAGATAAGCAATCATGTTGTGTTGAGACTTGAACCCCAAATCCAATTCTGCTGAGTTAAATCTTGGTGCCATTGATGAAAGCTGTTAATTTGAAGTATAAAAGATGAAGGTTGATAAGAGAAAAGTGTTAGACAAGAATTATAGATACACTGTTTAAAATAGGAGCCAAATTTATAGGAGTGGATGAATGCACGTGATTGGCCCAAAAATAGGCAAAGATTTTCAAAAATCAATCATGAAAATATTGAAAAAGTTTATAAGTTATCTCATGCATTTAATGAAAGTAACAACTCCTAAAATTACGGCTTGAAAATATGTCAAAAAGTAACAACTGGGTAGGTCCCATTGTTTGTCAACGGTCAAATATAACCCATCAACGCCCAACGGCTATAATCTTGTCAACGTTCGCCTAAAGCCATGTCAGCGTCCATTTTGGTCACAACAACGCTTGGAAAAATCTTGTCAGCGTCCAAAAATAAAATTGTTTTAAAAAGTGAAAAATGACCTTAACAAGTAATTTATCCTAGAGAAGATAACCAAAAGTTGATAATTATCATAGGGCGGCAAGCACTGTCCAGTTATGCACACTTGCATAAACAAGATAGACATAACAGTCCTCTAGTGTCCCTTGCTAACCAAAATTCTTAACAACCAAGTTACCTCATAAAATCCTTGTTACTCCCAGGTAAAACCCATATCAAAAGGATTCCCAAGTCTCCCAACAGACCACAACCAATTCTAGGTCAAAAATGTCTTGGCAGCATGCAAAGTTGATATACTATGCATGCTACAGTGCCTCATGGTTTAGTAAAACTAACCCATACTCACCTGTGGACACAATCTAGAATTGTGATGAGAGTATTCTAAGAATACCCAAGAGTCCTAAAGGTTCCTTAAACCTCCCCTTAAACTATGATACATGAGTTCTCAAAATATATATATGATCATTAAAAATTTATGTCAAGATAGGAATATAAATATTCCAACCATCATCCATAAACAAAACATGTCCAAATAGCTCTTCAAAGATCCATAAGCAACTCTGTATCCAATGGCATAAAGCTATCATCACTTGCACATTTAGATGAAAACCACAAAACTAACATATGTTGCTGACAGCGTCCCGACAACACTTATCAGCGTTGAAGGAACTCTTGTCAGCGTTAGACAATAATATCTCTAACAACGGCAAAATAACACTTGACAGCGTTACATTTACCTTTGTCAGTGTTAGAAAAATAATGTGGAAAATCTAAATCATCACAAAGACCAATAACAATGCATTATCCTGTACATACTTTTACAAAAAGATTCCAAAAACACATATTAAGTGAGATTAACCATTCCAATATTTGTTACCAAATATTGAAATCTTCCAGCATCAAAAGGTTTAGTTAATAAATCAGCCACATTATCTTCTGTGTCTACCCTATCTGGTTGTATTAAACCTTTCTCAAAGCAATCTCTTATAAAATGATGTCTAATTTCTATGTGTTTGGTTTTAGAATGATGTACAGGATTTTTAATAATGCATAAAGTACTGTTATTGTCTACAAAAATCTTGGTATGCATAAAATTATACCCATAATCCAACAGCTGGTTCTGAATCCATAAGACTTGTCCACAACAAGCAGCTGCTGCAACATATTCTGCTTCAGTTGTAGAGTTTGCAACCACTGTTTGTTTCTTGCATTGCCAAGATATTAATCTGCTCCCAAGAAATTGACATCCACCAGTTGTGGATTTCCTATCAAACTTGTCACCACCATAGTCACTGTCTGAATATGCAATAAGGTCCAATGGAGAATCTTTTGGGTACCACAAGCCAAGATCCGGATAACATCTTAGGTACCTAAAAATTCTCTTCACAGCAAAAAGGTGACATTCTTTGGGAGTCACTTGATGGCGTGCACATGCACACACAGCAAACATGATGTCAGGTCTTGAGGCTGTAAGATACATCAATGATCCAATCATTGATCTATAGTGCCTAACATCCACATCCTTTCCAGCTCCAATTTTTCCCCAAGGGTGTTGCCTATCCATAGGAGTGGAAGCCTCCTTCTCATGTGGAGAAAAACCATATTTCTTCAAGATTTCAGCTACATACTTGTCTTGGGAGATGAAGATACCATCTTCTTTCTGCTGAACTTGTAAACCTAGAAAGAAGTTCATCTCACCCATTGCACTCATCTTGAATTTATCTGTCATGAGCTTGGAAAAGTCCTCACTCATTTTTGGATCAGTAGACCCAAAAATGATGTCATCAACATAGACCTGCACAAGCAACACATGTTTTCCTTTCTTCTTTGTAAATAGTGTCTGATCTATGGTGCCCCTCTTGAATCCATTGTCCACCAGATATGTAGACAAGGTACCATACCATGCTCTAGGGGCTTGATGAAGTCCATACATTGCTTTTTTCACTCTATAAACCTTGTCTGGATTTTCAGGATCTTCAAAACCAGGAGGTTGCATGACATATACCTCTTCAACAATTGTCCCATAGAGGAAAGCACTCTTCACATCCATTTGATAAAAAGTGAAGTTCATACAAGAGGCATAAGCTAGAAAAATTCTTATAGCTTCAATTCTTGCAACTGGTGCAAAAACTTCTTCATAATCAATTCCTTCCTCTTGTGTATATCCCTGAGCTACCAAACGTGCCTTGTTTCTGACCACAATGCCTCTTTCATCTTTCTTGTTCCTTAGAACCCATCTTGTCCCAATTGGTCTCACATATTTAGGACAATCAACCATCTCCCAAACATCCTGTATAGCAAATTGGTGAAGCTCATCCTGCATTGCTTCCACCCAACTTGGTTCTTTGAGAGCATCAAAAATTTTCTTGGGTTCTTCCTGTGACAGAAAACAGGCAAACAAACATGCTTGTACAAGAGGGGTATCAACTTTCTTGTGTATATTGGCAATAAATCCACCAAGACCTTGATGGGATCTTCTTGTCTGAACTGGAGCCATAACATCACCAATGATTTGAGATGTGGGGTGATCCTTAGCTGTGGAAGTGAGAACTCCTCCTTCAAAAAGTCTGGTGTCCTCAACTTCACGCTCCATGTTGCCAATATCTTCTTCAGATTCTTCTTGATCAACAGAAATCTCTTCATGGACATTAGAAGGTCCACCCTGTTCAAAATGTGAAGAGAAAAGATGTGCAAAGGTGTCATCAAACTCTGAACCTTGCTTGTCAGCGTTTGGGCTAACAGTGCTTGAACTATTGTTGTCAGTGTCTGATCCATCAGCGTCTGAATTGCTCTTGTCAGCGCTTGATTTCCCTTTGTCAGCGCCTGAAGAAGTATGCATGTTGGTATTTGGTGGTATCTGAAAACCACCATTATCTTTTCTAGCAGCAGCAGCAGCAGCATAATACTCATCTGTCCATATAGGAAGTGTAACATATTCTTGTGTGGGAGATGATTCAACTGCTGATGGTCCATCCTCCTTAGCAACCTGTATACCTGAAACATTACCAATTCTCTTTTCCAAAACACTTGAAGTTACCTTCACAATGTCTGGATCAGTAACAGGCATATAATTTAAAGCTCTAGATAAAGGTTCTAAGTCAAACAACCAATTTGGACCACTTTCAGGATCACTAGGTTTACTTTCTAAAAACCTAACATGTACTTTTTCAAGTATACGTTTTTCCTTTTTAATGTAAACCCTATATCCTTTGCTCTGCACTGAATAACCCATGAAGTAGCCTTCATCACCTTTAGAATCAAATTTACCTAGGGCCTCACTAGTTTCTAAAACAACTACATGACAACCAAATGGCTTGAGAAAGCCAATCTTGGGCTTCCTTCCCAAAAGTAATTCATAAGGTGTCTTATTATGTATCTTGTTGACCAATGCCCTATTTTGAACATAACAAGCTGTGTTAACAGCTTCAGCCCAAAAGGCTATAGGAAAGTGGGCATCAGCCAACATGGTTCTGGCTGCTTCAATAAGGGTCCTATTCTTCCTTTCAGCAACCCCATTTTGCTGTGGGGTTCTAGCTATGCTAAACTGCCTAGTAATCCCTTTCTTGGCACAAAAATCATCTAACAACTGATTTCTAAACTCACCCCCATTGTCACTTCTAATAATCTTGACCTCATTACCATTCTTCTTTTCAATTTGGGTAATGAAATTAATCAGACTTTGGGCAGTTTCACTTTTCTTGGCTAAAAAGAAAGTCCATGTAAACCTGGAATAATCATCAGTGATAACAAAACAATATGATTTACCCTTTAAACTTTCTATATTAGTTGGACCAAAGAGGTCCATATGCAATAAGTGAAGTGGTTTAGAACTAGAGTGCACCTGTTTAGACCTGAATGAGACCTTGTGCTGCTTGCCCTTAAGACATGCAACACAAGAGTGGTCATTGTGGAAAGCCTTTTCAGGCAAACCATCAACTAAACCAAGCCTCACAAGTCTATTGATATTCTTAAAGTTTATGTGCCCTAATCTCCTGTGCCAAAGATTACTTTCATCTACTGAGGCTTTAGCATATAGACATGACATTTTATTATTTATCTTAATTCCATTAAGATTCACATTATATATGTCTTTATGCCTTGGTGTTCTAAAATCTATGTATTTCTCCTCAGGGAGCTTATAATCTTTGCTTAACACCAAGCAATCAGTATCTGTGAAAAGAACCTTATTTTTGTTATCACACACTTGTGATACACTAAACAAATTATAATCCAGTTCTTTTACCAAGAAGACATTCTCAAACCGTAGATTGTTGGTGACAAGGGTTCCTTTTCCAGTGATGGTGCCGTAGCCCCCTCCAAAGTATACCTTATCACCATCTTGAATAGGAGAGAAATTGGTCAGATAGTCTTCCTTTCCTGTCATGTGCCTTGAGCATCCACTATCCCAGTATCCATAATCATTGATCTTCTTCTGAATGCCCTGCACATAAAGAAAACACATTAGTTTTCTTTGGGAACCCAAGCCTTAGAAGACTTGGATTCATTTGGTTGTTCAACAAGAACAGACTTGGTTCTCATAACAACCCCATTTTCATCCCTGTTTGAATGAAATTCCCAGTTAACCCCAATTGGTGTTGACAATGCCTTTGAAATATAATGAAACCTGTTGCATGTCATAGAAATACCAGTAGAATTAGGGTTTTGGTCTTGTTTTGGTCTCCATGTTAAGCTAGTAGAAGCTTTAGACCTATTTCCCTGTGGTTGCAAATACCTAGGTTTAGCAGTGTGTCTGTCAGCGCTGAAATTTCTCTTGTCAGCGCCCCGATTGCTCTTATCAGCGTTGAACCTAGGGTTTGTTACAGGAATCCATTGCCTATTTGACCAAGTGTTTGACTTTTGAAAAGGTCTTAGGCCTTGTGTGTTAGACCCTCTAGAAAAGAATGGGGCTGGTCTAACAACTTGTGAACTTTTGTTCACAAAGGTATTGGGTCTGACAGTGTTTGACCTATGTTGACTTTTGTCAGCGCTGAAATGGTTCCTATCAGCGTTGACATTGGAAGCGTTGACACATTTGTATGCCAAATGTGAGAAGCTACCACATGTGTAACAAGCTTTTCTAGACATAGTCTTAGGTCTAGAAGTAAAGAAGCATGTTCCATGGTTACTAACTTGGCTTTTTGGTGACCTAGTATTTCTATACATCTCAGCATACTTAACACTAGGTTTTCTAACAGTTTGTGGGCCAAGGTCAACAGCTTTGCCAGTGGTAGGGTGTGTGATCTTAATAGGTTTATGATCAATGGACTCATCAATTGGTACCATGTTTGGTGTGGGCTCATTTGGACTTTCACACAACAACCCTCCCTTAACAAACAAGGTGTGGTTAGCTTTCTTCCACTCATCTAGGTCAGTCAGTTTTTGCTTGTATTCCTCAACTGGGGAAGTCACTCTAGGTGGAGGAATGAATTCCTCCTCTTGGCATTCTGGCAAGCCAGTCCAAGATAAGTCCTTTGATTGGACACCATAGAAATCCCCAGCTGGTGGTGGAACACCAGTATAGTTATTCATCCCAATCCCACTCATATCCTTAGAGTCTCTTTGTTTACTAACACACTCTCCTAGGGATTGTGTGGCCTTATCAAATCTCTGGATTTTAAGACTCACATTATCTTTATTTTTGTTAGCCTCCTCTAACTGAGCTATCAAATCAAGATTAACCCTATTTACTATATCTTGAACATCCTTACTCTGATGTAACTCATGTTTTAAGATATTTATTTGATCCTTTAAATCAAACTCCATTTTCTTATACTCAGCTACTGTCTTTTCTGTTTGGGTAAGAGCAATTTGATAATTAGATACTTTGCATCTTTCAGTACTTGCCTCATCTAATAGTTTAACTATCTCTTGTTTTAGTTTTTCAGTATTTAGACGACAACCCTTAGAACAGAAAGCATCATCATATACCTCATTGTCTGATGAAGAGGAGGAGTGTGCCATGAGAGCATATTCAACATGCTCTTCTTTAACTTCAGCAACCAAAGCTCTGTCCTCTTCCTCATTCTTAGCCATCCAGCTCCAATCCCATTCTCCAACACCATCAATTTGTTGAACAGCAACCATGGCCTTGGGATCTGGGCTCTTAATCATTTGGCTTGAAGGCTTCCCAGCATCAGATCTTCTTGGAGATCTACATTCTCTCATAAAGTGCCCCATCCTATGACAGTTGTAGCACTCAACCTTGGACTTGTCAAATCCAGCAACATCCTTAGCATTAAAGGTCATCTTCTTCTTGAACCTTTTATTGAACCTGTTTGCTCTTAAACTTACAAGAGCCATAGTCCACTTGATGTCCATCTCTTCCAATTGTTCATCACTTATCTGCTCAAGATCTTCATATGTAATCCTTGAATCACTGGGCAAAGAAGCAATGAATGCACACACAGTATCTAGATCAAAACCAGCAGGTTTAATTCTATCAACGCCATGATTATGTGTGTCAGCACTTGAGTACAAAGCGTTGACAGGATATGATCCAGCGCTGACAGACTGACATCCAGCGCTGACACCTTGAGATCCAGGGGCTGAATGTCCATAGAAGTTCATGGAATCAAATTGGCCTTCACTTTGTGAGAAGAAGGCCATGTTGCTGCTGGAAGATTTATTATCACTATCCAACTGCCATTCATTCTCCAACAGTCTTAGTTTGTTGAAGATGTCATCAAACCTTGAGGTCTTGTGGGTATTATTGACAAGAATGGATCTTGTCTCAATCTTCCATACATCTCCAAGGCTTTTGAGAAAAGTAGCATTCAATTCAGGATCATCAATCTATTTTCCCATGAAGGAAAGTTGACTTGTGATATCAAGAAGTCTACTTCTCACACTGCTGAGATTCTCATAGGTTGAGCTTTAAAGACAGCATACTCATGCAAGAGTTGCTTCTTCTTCTCTTCTTTTGTGTCAGCATTGCCACCATGTGCTACTTCAAGAGCTTCCCAAAGCTCTTTTGCAGACTCAAAACGTTTGTACTTGTGCTGATTCTCATGACCTAGGGCATGTTTCAAGATGTTCAGGATTTTCATGTCCACCCTCTTCTTGGCTATATCTTCAACAGCTACAGCTCTCCCATCTCCAGGCTTTTCCACCTTATCAGCTTCAGGACAATTAGGAACAGCTGTCCTTGTGGCAATTGCAGCAGTAATCTTTGCTGCTTTATCGAATGTGTTCCCATATTCGATAATCTCCCAAAGAGTGTAGTCATGAATAGCTATGTATTGCTCAAAATTGGACTTCCAAAGCTCAAAGTTCCTGGCATCAAACATGGGAATTTTGATACTAGGGTTTGAGAAGTTGTTTTGTAGCAAAGAAGCAGGTTGATCTGTGCCAGACATGATGTTTTTAGGGTTTGGAGAATTTTAGGGTTTTTAGGGTTTTTGGTGTTTTAGGGTTCTTGCGTTACTTAAAGATCAAAAGTTTCTCAACAAGCTCTGATACCACTTGTTGATCCCAAACTTAGATCGATTAAGCTTTGTGTATACGAGATTAGATCAAGTACTACACGTAGAGAAACCTTTGCTTATGAATAAAGTAACAAAGTGTTATGCGGAATTAACACTTGATCTAAAACACAATGATGTTAAACAAACTTTCACTTGTATTAGAATAATCGTACTTGGTTACAATGAAAGGGTTTAACAATCGAAAACTTATGAAAACTGATATTAACCTAAAAGATCTTCTTTTATAGAACAAGAAGTCTTGTACAATAAGCTACGAATCAACTATTCTAGGTAAAGATAAACATAGAAAATACATTGTCGTCTCTATCCTTACTAGAAGTATTCTAGAATATAATAAACGTGTAGCTCATATCTTCCATCAGTGCTTGTCTTCAATCTGTCAACGCTTGACTTTAACTTGTCAACGCTTATGCTGTCAGCGCTCACTTTGCTCTTGTCAACGCTTGAGTTGTTCTTGTCAGCGTTCAAGTGTTCTGGCCTAAATTTATTCCCAACATTCTATTCGAGTTCCCATCAGTTAAGACAATTTCGTCATGTCATAATCAATCAATCCATTCTAATGGCATTACTAACTTTCCAGTTTTATTGCCGTCGATAAGATGTGAACTTCTCAAAAGACTAATAATAACTCATAATCCTTCACAATTTCAAGGATATCAGGAGACATAACTAACCTTAAAAAGAGTAAGGTCAACGCATAATCTACGCGATAGAATTTCAAATCAGATATAGACGAAAACATTTAACGAATATGAATATATCCCATGTTTTCATAATTTGAGTACGCATTCGAAAGCTCCTCGGATCGTTACCCAGGTCATTCAAATGAAATCAAATCATAAGAAATGATAAGAACGTCAATACATCCAGTCGGGTATCAACACTCGGTAATCAGATACTTTTCCTAAGAATCTCACTACGGTAGAATTGGACAAGAACGGAATATCATTTGTCAAATAAGACAAATTCCACAGATGAGTAAATTCAACTCAGAAGAATAGATGCTACAGGCACATATGTAGGTGTCCCTAACAATATGTCCCTATTTTTCACTTCTTGCAGATTTCATAAATTTTAATCTTTCACAATCTTCAAAGAAAATGTAGTGTTTATTCATTATTTTTATGGTGACTACTAATCAGCCTTGCATTGTCAATTCCAAATTGTATGCAGGCGCGCAACTATATACAATTTCAAGATTAACGATGCAATACCCAGTTCGTCAAAATTTTATCATCATGTTTATAATAAAAACATTTTCATGCTTAATTCTTAAATAAGAATCAAAAATAAATTTACAAAGATTTTCTTTGTTATGGAAATAATTAAGTTTCCAAAGCGTCTCATAAACACCTTTATTTTGATATCAATCACTTATGAATCTCACTTTGAATAATCCTTATAGTGATGAAAATTCAATTTTTCTCAAGGCATACTATTTTATTTTATAAAAACAATGTGTGATCTGCAAAAGAGTGATGAAAGCTTATTCACCAAGAATTAACTACGATATGATAGGAAATGAGCTTAGCCAAATAATCACGAGGTTCATGACCTCGATGGCACTCAACAAGAATAATCCACAACGTAACTCGATCAAGATGAGTACTTATTCAATGGTTGCATCACTAATGCGAACATTAGGAACAAACAAGAAAAGATAGATAACATCGATACATGTAGAATTTAGCAATCAAAGGTAGTCTTTTCATTAATCACAAACAAGTCAAAATTGTACCGTAACACATTACGTGTCACTATGTCATACAATTCTCAGAACTCATCCTACCAACTGATGTCTCAGTTAAGTTAGGGATTTTTAAAAGATAC
Organism: Glebionis coronaria; assembly: GCA_025667525.1. Lineage (NCBI taxonomy): Eukaryota > Viridiplantae > Streptophyta > Magnoliopsida > Asterales > Asteraceae > Glebionis > Glebionis coronaria. Next base: position 119,326,319 of record CM046882.1, on the reverse strand, counting down.
CACAATGAATACTAATCTACAAGAGTCATTAGGTGTTCCACATGTCCCAGAAGATCCATCGGTCTCAATTCAGAAGAAGATTTCTTCAATTTATTTCTTGGACACTGGGCATCCTCGTTAGTGGACAATGGCCTAGGAACAACCCTTAACACAAAACCTACAATCAATTAAAACCTTATAATTCAATCACAAAACTTAACGACTTCTATTAATAATCTCATATTCCATACAGGTTAAATTTTACTTTATTCAAGTTTCAACCAATTTTATACTCAATTCAATATCCTACCTCATATTCCAATACTTTCAATCTTATTCTTCAGCCTTGTAAAGGCAATAAAAGCTCAATATGATCAACACTTAATTCCAATCCTATAGCTCTTACAACAACAATTATCAAATGATTCATTAGTATGAGATGACTCATATATTCAATTAGACTTCTCGGAAAGGTACTAGTAGCATGAGGCTTTTGGGTAATGGTTCCAATTACAGCCTCAAGTGCAACATTCACCCTTTCGATTTCAATTTTAAGAATTGGGTGACAACGAATCAGATGACATCTTTCTAGGTGGTAACGTTTTGTCAAACTCCAATCTATAAGGAAAGATCGTCATGACATCGATATCGGATTTAATCTCGCCAATTCTCTTTCAATATCACTATCAACTAATATCTACATTTCTACGAATATTAACCATTTTATTGGGATCATAAATATTCACAACTTGGTTTAGATCTAGGATAACTAGAATTCCTACGAGAATAGCTTCAATTAATTTACTAGGGGATTTAGGGTTACTTGTGACAATCTACGTCGTATAAATACCTCGTATAAAAATCAAAATAATCATCAAACAATCATGTAATAAAATTACATCATATATATATATATATAATCCAAGTTATATATATATTAAAATAACACTTCTCAGTCTTGTCCTTGTCGGTAACTCGGGAATTCTTCGGCACCGTTATAGTCAAAAGATTTTTAGACATTTTTAGAAAAATGTTTATAGTTAAAAGATTTTGAAAAGTTTTATTCAAAACCTTAGTTTTAAAAATCTTTCGTTCTCTGTAACGAGAGCTCTGGTACCAAACTGTAACACCCCCAAATTTGTACAACTCAATACAGCGGAAGACTAGTTGGTGTTACGGGATAGCACATTACTCACATCATAGACAACGCATAAAAATCGCGTCGTTTAATAATAAATCATTTCCATTCATAAATATCAAAGTTACATCGGTCCCAAGTCATATTATTTCATACAAAGTTTTACAAAGCATTTGAATGGAAAATATTGTTTAGGTGCGGGCCATGAATTCTTGTTGTCTTCCCGAGAATTACCTTCAAGTACCTGAGATAAAACATGTTAAAAGAAAAGGTCAGCGATAATGCCGAGTGAATTCATAGAGTTTAATAAATTCCATCAATATAACTTTGGAATAGAATTAGTACCAAAAATCAATTCGTACAAATCATTGTAATAGGCCGTAAATTAGCCAAAATCATTTTATACAAATCTTTGTAATAGGCCATAAAATAGCCAAAGTCATTTTATACAAATCCTTATCGAAAATCACAATATAGGCATTTGCCTTAAAATTATTATACGAGCCAATGCCGTAAAAATATCATACAATACGTCTTACGACGTTGTATGAAAACAAAAACCGTTATATGAATATGGTTATGAAAACCAAAACACGAACATAATATCAATAGTATGACCCTGTATTGCTAGTCAGGCAATACGTCGTAATTCTGAGCGTCTAGTAGTATTTCATTAGTCGGATTATTATAAGCCGCATGACATTGTTACCTTACTAAACCAACAACGGGTAGCTAACCCGATACCAATTTTGCCCATCTAAAGTAGCGTGTCGTCACAAAGGTCACGTTATGGAAATCTTCTCATACATAAATTCGTTTACCAATCAATGTGGCACGACGGGGATCAACCGTCAAGGCGCGAACTGGGGTGATCGTCCCCAAATAGTACTATTAAATGCATAAGCGTCTACCAAATCCCGGTAGTTCACAATTCATGCTAATGGGACTTTTAGTGACATAACCTAACTTTAATAATCCATTTAATTTCATCTATCGGGTCCTTTAATCATTTATCGGGTCATACAATCGGATCATTCAATCATTCGGGTCCAAAATCAATAAACAAACAATCGGGACAAATGGTGTCCTATTTTATAAAACTAACATGTTATCTCCCTCGCGTGTTTATAAAACATTTATAAAAACATTTAAAAGAGTGCGAGGCTATGAACTCACGTTGATGTGGGAAGGCGGGTTATCGGCAATTCGGACGTACGGTACGTGCTTCAATCACGGAAACCTAGACAATTAATACTCGTCTTAGACTCATGTCCAATGACTTTATAAAAATAACAATTATGTATACATATGATGATTATATATATATGATGATCAAGTGGGTTTACATATTCCCTTTTACTCATTTTAGTGTTATGTGTCGGTAACGTTTATACTAGTTTACTAGTTTTACCTATTTACACGTTTTAAGTCCAATAAGCTTATTATAAGTTCTTTTACTTGTTATAATACCTTTTATACTTATTTTATCAGTATTTACACTTTACAAGTTGGGCCTAAATGGGTTAAGCCCAATAATAAGTTTATAAGTGTTTTAGTCCATTTTTGTTGTATTATTAGTCCAATAATGTTAATTTAGTCCGTTAACGTCCGTATGTCCTATAGTTCGGGTCTTATCGGTTTTTACTTGTTATACATGTTTATATATCAGTATATAAGTTTTATAAAGTTTACATTAGACGGGTCCAACCATCTATGTTTTATTTAACAAAAACGTTAATTTTACGGCAATAGCCGAAAAAGTCGTAAAAATCATGTTTATAGTTTTTATAACTTATAAGTTTTATTTCACTACCATTTATATAAGTTATTCATTCATTTACCCGTTTACATATTTATATAAATAAGTTTTATAAGTTAGTGGGTTTTATTTTATATTTTATACTTATTAAATTTTGAGTGCTTATATAATAGTATTATTCTTTAATTTCCAAATATCTGATTTTTATCTTCACTTTCACCAAAACTGCCATATCTTGAGTTCTATATGGAGATAGAAGCTAAAATTTTTATCACATAAAGTACATGATGTGTGCTACATTTAACTCTTCTATAGCTACTGTTGAATCATCTTCTAAATAGTTTCTAAAAATCGTCCAAAACAGTGAACTCAGATTTATACCTTAAACTTGTTTTGATCATATCTCACTCATTACTTTGATTCCATTGCATGGCCAACTCTAACATGTGTACAAGACCCATAGCATACTGTAAATGAATTCTACTTCATCATTTTATCAGTCCATGACCTGTTTCTTTACTGTTTTATACAGCCATCACTTTTAGCAAGATTTTAGCCTTGTTCTTTATAGTTTTTCACCTTTTTAATCACGTTTATCAACACCAAATCCCCACATAACATTTTTATCATCATATAATCATCATATACATATACAATAGGAAATAAAATACATGTTTACATAATCAAAATAACAAGAAGATGAGGAGGACAATCTTTATACCACCAAGTTGATGTAGGTTATGATTTGGACATGGTTTTTGATGGAGAAACTTGTGCTTAGCCAACACCATCTCCAAGACCATCAATCTTTATGATCACCTTGTAGAAAATCAGCCCCAAGACACCATGAATACTCCTCCTTGGATGTTATAACTTGCACCAATCAATAGGGCTTCAAAAGGGCATCAACATGTATATGAATAACATGAGATTTTGTGATTGATTTTGATCAAATGAGTGTTTCTTCATGTTTTTGGGACGACAAGGAATGGAGGGTGAGAGAGGTTTTTAGTTGTTTGCATGAGTTGCAAATGAGTGTGTGGTTTTGGTTTGGTGGTTTTGATGTTTGGTTAGCTTATACTTTAAGCTTAAGACATGTGTAAGCTCATAGTTTACAACTTGACACATCATTGATGTGGTGGAGTGTTGTAGCTTAATATTGCCGTCCCATATTGGGGGTGGGGCAAAACTTGTTTTGTCTCATCCCCAATTATTTACGGGTACTCCTCGATTCTAGTTTCCTCGATTTGCGTGCCCTCGGGTCGTTTTACGAAAAATGTTTTTATAAATTATGAATCAACGTCACAAAACGAATCCAATAAAAATTGTTTCATCAAAAACGGAGTTCGAAAACGTAAATACGTAATCCTAGGGTTTCCGGTTTAGTCATAAAGGACGTTAAAATAAAATCGTAAGTCCTAATCTCTTCTCGTAAATTTGTGAGTTTATGAACCAACACAAATTTAAAACTCCAAAATAATATTCATGGACAAATTTATTTTCTGAAATGTCGGACTGTCACCAAAGACGGTGTATGTAAACGTAAGCACGTAACGTTGAATCCTCCGGTTTAAACGTAGTCGACGCTACTTCAAGACGTAAATCCAAATTTCTTCCCAAAAATATGTGAGTTCATATTATAACATTAAAATAATGTTTTTAAATAATATTCGAGAATAAAATATCAACCATAAATTGACGGATTGTCACAAATTCGCTTACCAATCAATGTGGCACGACGGGGATCAACCGTCAAGGCGCGAACTGGGGTGATCGTCCACAAATAGTACTATTATATACATAAGCGTCTACAAATCCCGGTAGTTCACAATTCATGCTAATAGGACTTTTAGTGACATATCCTAACTTTAATAATCCATTTCATTTCATTTATCGGGTCATTTAATCATTCATCGGGTCATACAATCACTCGGGTCCAAATCAATAAACAAACAATCGGGACAACTAGTGTCATATTTCATAAAAACTAACATGTTATCTCCCTCGCGGGTTTATAAAACATTTTATAAAAACATTTAAAAGAGTGCGAGGCTATGAACTCACGTTGATGTGAGAAAGCGGGTTATCGGCAATTCGGATGTACGGTACGTGCTTCAATCACGGAAACCTAGACAAATAATACTTATCTTAGACTCTTGTCCGATGCCTTTATAAAAATTCATAACTATGTATATATATGATGATTTTATAAATATGATGATGATCAAGTGGGATTGTACATCTTTATTTCATATTATAATGTTATGTGTTGGAAATTTTCAAGACTAGTTACACTAGTTCATCTTGTTTACATTTTGAGGCCCAATGGGCCTATTACAAGCCCAATATATTATATTATCCCAATTATACTTTTATTATCAGTATTGTACTTTACATGATGGGCCCAAATGGGTTAAGCCCAATAAGTAAATTTATAAGTGTTTTACTAACTACTCGGGTTTATAGTCCAATAAGGCTACTTTGGCCCGTTAATGTCTATATGTTATTTAGTTCGGGTTTTATCGGTTTTTACTTGTATTAAGTACTTATATATCAGTATATGACTTTTAAAAAGTTTACATTAGACGGGTCCGACCGTCTTAGTTTTATTTGACAAAAACGTTAATCTTTCGGTTTTAGCCGAGAAGACGTAAAACTTAGTATATAGTTTTTATAACTTATAAAACTTACCAAACTACCATTTTTATATAATGTCCATTTATTTATCCTTATTCATATTTATATAAATGAAATATATAAGTTAGTGGGTTTTAATTCACATTTTATACTATATTTATTTGTGTGCTTATATAATAATATTAAACTTTAATTTCACAAAATTAGTCCTAAATTTTATGTTCACTAAAATGTCCATATCTAGAGTTCTATATGGAGATAGGACCTCAAATTTTTATCACAGAAACTACATGATATGTGCTTCATTTTATCCATATAGCTACTGATGAATCAACCTCTAAATATTTTAATAAATTCGTCCAAAACAGTGTAGGCAGATTTGCACTCTAAACTTGTTTTGATCATATCTCACTCATTTTGATGATTCCATTGTATGGCCAACTCTCACATGTGTATAACACCTAATACTTACTGTATATTGATTCCACTTTACCATTTTATCAGTTTAACATTTGGTTACTTACTGTTTTTTTACAGTCATCATATTTAGCCAGATTTTAACCTTGTTACTTATGGTTTTCCATCTTTTTAACCATATTTATCAACACCAAATCCCCACACAATACTTTTATCATCATATATTCATCATATACATATACAATAGGAAAGAAAATACATGATTACATAATCAAAATAACAAGAGGATGGGAAGAATAATATTTATACCACCAAGATTAAGTAGTTGGAAGGATCAAGACTTGGTTTTGGGTCACCAAATCTTATGAACTCTTGTATGAAATCTTCAAGATCACCAAGGGAGATGTTGGTCTTTGAAAATCAGCCCTACTTCATCTTGCAAACTTCTCTTTGGATGTTAAAATCACCATCAATCTATAGAGCTTCAAAAGGGTTTCATCATATGTGTGAATAACACATGATTTCATGGTTAATAATTGATCAAATGAGGGTGTTTTTGGTTGAGATGGGACGAATTTTAGAGAGAGGGAGGATAGAATGAGAGTGGTTTGCATGAGTTTCTAGTTGCAAATGGTAAAATGAAGTGGTTTTGAGTGGTTTTGTGTAAGAGTAGCTTATTTACTAACCTTACAAGACAAGTGTTAGCTTGTTTAGGAGGTGATGACACCTCATGGTGTTGTTGTAGCTAGTTTTGCCGTCCCATATTGGGGGTGGGGCAAAAGTGGTTTTGTCTCATCCTCAATTATTTACGGGTACTCCTCGATTCTATTTTCCTCGATTTGCGTGCCCTCGGGTCGTTTTACGAAAAACGTTCTTATAAATTATGAATCAACGACACAAAACGAATCTAATAAAAATTGTCTCATCAAAAAATGGAGTTCAAAAACGTAAATACGTAATCCCTAGGTTTCCGGTTTAGTCGTAAAGGATGTTAAATTATAATCGTAAGTCCTAATTTCTTCTCGTAAATTTGTGAGTCTATGAACCAACACAAATTTAAAATCTCATAATAATATTCACGGATAAATTTACTTTCTGAAATGTCGGACTGTCACCAAAACGGTGTAGGTAAACGTAAGCACGTAACGTAGAATCCTCCGGTTTAGACGTAGTCGATGCTACTTCAAGACGTAAATCCAAATTTCTTCCCAAAAATAAGTGAGTTCATAATATAACATAAAAATAATGTTTTTAAATAATATTGGAGAATAAAATATCAACCATAAATTGACGGATTGTCACAGATATTAAATGGAATATGGCTCTTGCAAGCATAAGGGCCAACAGATGGAATAGGAGATTCAGAAAGAAGATGACCTTTAATGTTAAAGACACTGCTGGGTTTGATAAATCCAAGGTTGAGTGTTACAATTGCTATAGAATGGGTCACTTTATGAGGGAATGTAGATCTCCAAGAAAATCTGATGTTGGAAAGCCTTCAAGCCAAATCATTAAGGTTGAAGATACAAAGTCTATGGTCGTCATGCAAGACATTGATGGCGTTGGATAGGACTGGAGCTTTATGGCTAAGGATGTGGAAGAGAACAAAGCCTTGATTGCAGAGAAGGAAGAAGAAGAGCATGTTCACTATGCTCTCATGGCACATTCTTCATCTTCATCAGATAATGAGGTATATTTTGATGCTTTCTGTAGTAAAGGTTGTCGGTTAAACACTCAAAAACTAAACAAAGAAATTTTAAAGTTAATGTAACACTCTCAAATCGGGTCACATTAGCGGAAGGGTCCTTGAGTGTTACTTACATGATACAATCACACAATTACAGGAACGACTCAAAACGAGTCATTTTTTTATAATAACATCCATTCATTCATTCAAAAGATAATAATACATACACGGTCCCAGATAATTTTAAAATATATATAGTACGCATCAAAAGATAAAAGTTGTTTTGAATGGATATATTTTATAAAAGTGGGCTAGAGTCACACAAATTTAGCAAGCTTCATGAAACCACCTTCCTTGAGTACCTTCTTTATGGACCTGAGATAAAACATGCTATAAAATCAACAAAATATGATGAGTGAATCCATAGAGTTTAAATTAAATAAAGAGAACACAAGTATTCTGAATAACCTTCCATGGTTAATAATTCATCGAAAGACAACTATGTTGTACGGACATAATTATCGGTGTCATTACATAAGCCTCATGACATTGAACGTTAACATATATTTATTTCAGCCCACCAACACACCAGCCAAGTGCGTATATTTCTCTTATACTAATGCATCCGATGTGCTCCAATACACATGTGCTTCACTACATATTGCGATAGCTAATCGCATCGGACTAGGCGTCACCCCGATAGATCTATCCATAGTATTAGCATTCTTTCGATTAACAATTCATGATGGGATGTGGGTCTTTTTAAGGCTGTAAGCTAACTTATGTAATAACTTTCATCTAAGCATATAATCGGGTCCCTTGTGTTTTGTTTTAAAAATAAGCATATTATCCCCCTCGCGGGTTTTATAAAAAAAGTAAATAAAGAAAAGTGAGGCTATGAACTCACCTTAGTGATAGCGACATCAAGCCATGATAGCAATTAAGATAATACTGACGAGACCAAAACGACGATATAAGATAAGTTGAGAAACCGTGATCCTCTAACAGTGACCTTTTTACTTGTCATTGATCCACCATAACGAAAGTACTCGATATAAAAACAAGTACCGCCTATACCAATATTTAAAAAATAAAATGTATAACCCTTTATAAGAAATCAGAATGCTATTTGCCATCTATATAATACTTCTTAAATAAACTGTTGTATCTTTAAAAAATATGATGTATAACATTTCAAAAAAAAATCATGCTCATACGAGGCTTCATATTTCTAATAATATAAATAACTAATTTGTGTTAGTTATACTTGGTACATATTTAATAGTAACATAATAACTGTTTAACGGGTATTATTGAAGCCCGATATTTTTAAAGTTATGCGATTTGAAAGTTATGTTGGGAATAAAATGTAGCCAGTTCACTTGAGCGCTGACAAGAGGAAAACAAGCGTTGATAGGAAGAAAACAAACGGTGACAGATCAAGGGTTGACAAGAAGATGTCAAGCGTTGATAGGTTGAAGACAAGCACTGATAGAAAGATATGGTCTACGCGTATTATGTTTCTAGTTTGTTTCTAGTAAAGATAAGTTCAACATTGTATTTTCTATAATTATCTTTACCTAGAATATTTGATACGTAGACTCTTGTACAAGGCTTCTTATGTCTATAAAAGAAGACCTTTAGGTTATTGTTTAATATAAGTTTTTCATATGTTAAACACTTTCATTGTAAGCAAGTTTGTTATTATCAATCAAGTGAAAGTTTGTTTACATCTTTGTGTGTTCTTGTTTAAGTGTTAATTCCGCATAACACTTAGATTACTTTATACATAAACAAAGTTTCTCTACGTGTATAACTTGATCTAATCTCATATACACAAAGCTTAATCGATCTAAGTTTGGGATCAACAAGTGGTATCAGAGCTTGTTGAGAAACTTTTGATCTTAAAGAACACAAGAACCCTAAAATCACCAAAACCCTAATTTTCACAAAACCCTAAAAACATCATGTCAAATTCAGAAGTAACCTCTTCCTCATCATTACCAAACATCAAGATTCCCATGCTTGATGCAAACAACTTGGAGCTGTGGAAGTTCAACTTTGAGCAATATATGGGGATCTATGACTACACTCTCTGGGAGATTATTTAATATGGAAACACATTCAATAACGCTGAAAAGATTGCTAATGCCATTGCTGCAAGATCAGCTGTTGCTGGATGTTCAGAAGCAGATAAGAAAGAAAAACCTGATGATGGTAGAGCTGTGTCTACTGAAGACATAGCAAAGAAAAGGGTTGATATGAAAACCCTAAATATTCTGAAACTCTCTTTGGGACAAGAGAATCAGCACAAATACAGAGGTTATGAGTCTGCAAAAGACCTTTGGGCAGCCGTTGAAGTTGCATATGGTGGTAATGCTGATACTAAGGAAGAGAAGAAGAAGCAACTCATGCATGAGTATACTATTTTTAAGGCTCAACCTAATGAGAAGCTTAGTAGTGTGAGAAGCAGACTGCTTGACATTACAAGCAAGCTGTCCTTCATGGGGACACAAGTTGGTGATGTTGACATTATTGCCACTTTTCTTAAAAGCCTTGGGGTTGCGTGGAAGATTGAGGCAAGATCTATACTTGCCGATAACACTCACAAAAGTTCTACTTTTATGATATCTACAACAAACTAAGGCTGTTGGAGAATTAAACTCTTTTGGAGCATGGAAGTAAATCTTCCAATAGTAACATGACCTTCTTCTCACATAGTGAAGATCAATTTGGTCAGAAGGATTTATACATGCACCCAGTTACTGGATCAACATGTGTCAACGCTGGATCATGTCCTATCAACGCCTCACATTCAGACGTTGACACATACAAAATTGACTCACCAAGAGTTAAGCCTGCTGGTTTAGATCTGGATACTTTGTGTGCTTACATTGCTTCTTTGCCAAATGGTTCAGTGATTACATATGAGGACCTTGAGCAAATAAGTGATGAGCACTTGGAGGAGATATATATAAAGTGGAACATAGCTCTTGTAAGTATAAGAGGAAACAAGTGGAATAGAAGGTTTAAGAAGAAGATGACCTTTAATGCAAAGGACACTTCTAGATTTGATAAATCCAAGGTTGAGTGTGATAGGTGTGTAAACACCCATCCTTTTTACCACTTAATTACAATAATAACCGATCCAAAACGTGTATTTTATGTCATTTATGTTGGAATTATGCGTGGTTTGTGTTTTTGTTGTGATTTAGGACGAAAAGGTGAAAAGTGGAGAAAACACGGCTTTCACGGGCTTTTATCGAAGAAAAAGACTCAAGACGAAGTCGAAAGATCAAGAGTGCGAAAAGAACGGAAGTCCAAGACCAATTCTGAAGATTTATCGAAGAAAAAGTCAAAAGACGGAAGTTTACTAAAAGCCGAAGAACTTGGGTCTTATTTATGAAGAAAATTCAAGACGAGTTTAAAGAAATCCCAAGACAAAGTCATTGAAGTCAAAAGATTAAAGAAGATTAAGGACTTAAGCGTGCAATTAGAGAAAGAAGAAAGAGGGAGGAAGCTTCCTAAGCTCCTCCCTAATCTCCCTATATATAGATTAGATTGTCTTCATTTTGTTGTTGTTGGGTGGCTTGACAAACCACCACTTCCACCATTTTCATTTACCTTGCACACTTTTAATTCTTGCACCTTAATTTCATGTATTTCACCTTTAAATTCCTTTGATTTCCAAGTAAGTTTTATTTAATTACTGTTGAATCTTTACTTTTCTTGTTTAATCTCTCATCTACCTTTCTTGTTTGATTTGTTCTTAATCTTTGTGTTCATGTTCTTGAGTTTTAAAGCTTTGATTAAGTGGGTTTTGATTATTTTGGTTATGATTGTTGGTTTTGTTGATTTGTTTTGATTGATTATTGTTAGTTAATGTTTATTAGTTGTTTTGGTTTAATCTTTTTGTTTATCTTGGTTAGAATTTGTTAAATTCGTGTTTGGTTTTCATCCCCTGTTCTTCGTGTTCTTGTTACTGTTTTCCCAGATTCCGGATCAAGCTTGTTATTCCGGATCAATGCCCTTTTATTTTTATTCCGGATCAACTGCTTTCTTTGTACTTCATTCGGAATAATCTGGTATTCCGGATCAAGCTCTTCATGCGGAATATTTATTTATTCCGGATCAAACTCTTCATGCGGAATATATGACTATTCCGGATCAAGTTGTTTCATCCGGAATATTGGTTATTCCGGATCAAGGTCCATATTCCGAATCAACCATTTTTCCCTTTTTATTCCGGATCAAACTCTTTATTCCGGATCAACTTCTTTTCTTTTTTTTATTCCGAATCAAATTCTTTTCTCTTTTTAATCCGGATCAAACACTATATTCCGAATCAAATAAGTTTATTCCGGATAAGTGACATATTCCGGATGAACTGTTTTATTCTGAATGAGTGTTTTCCAGTTTTTAGTTTTAAGTTTTACTTTTCCCGCCTTTTTCTTTATTTGCACTTTTACTTGCTTTCCCTTTTAGTTTAAGTTTTAGTTTGTGTTATTTACCTTTATTGCTTTTAATTTCTCGTCATTTACTTTTCGCCAAGTTTTTATCTTTCAGTATTTCTTTTTACCGTCTTTACTTTATTCTTATTTGTTTCAAGTCTTTATTTTTTAATTAGTTTTAGACAACGACCATTCCCTTTTTATTCCACCAAGAACAACTGAGTCGCACAATTAACCAGAGATCAATTCGAAGAGATACCGAGAAACGAACAATTGAACCTAGCAAAATTTATACATTAAAATGGTGCCGCTGCCGGCTCTTTTCGTGAGTATTAACGGTTTTTTGTGAGAGACGCGTTGGCTTTTGGGATCCGTTCACTTGTGAACGTTATTTTTCGTGTCAAAAATTTTCAAAAATCCAAAAACATTTGAAAAATCCTAAAAAAACATTTATTTTTCAAAGTTTTGCAACAAAAATATTCTTCTTGCTTATCTATTTTTCTTTATGGATTTTTATGTCCATTGCGTCGGGTGTGGGAGACGGTTATACAGGAACGACTCATGTCGATGGTGTACATGTGAGCGGTGCGGAAACGATATTGACAACACACAATTCGGATTTTTTCCCTTGTGCAACTCGACTAATTCGTCCTTTTTGAATCCACCTCCTGTTCCCCCGTGCATCTATTGTGGAAGCGATTCTCATTGGCATGTTTCGTGCCCGGTTCGATACCCGTATGGTCACGAGAAAGAACCGGGGTACAATTATGACAATGCTAATAGCTATCCACAAGACGCACCCAGTCTTTCTCCTTACCCGTTTTGCAACAACTATGGGGGTCCTCATGATACCTCTTATTGTCAACCAATGAATTATTATGAGCAAAATCAGTGTCCTCAGTTTTCTTCACCAATGGATTATTATGAACCAAACCCGTGTTCTAATTCTTCTCAACAGATGAACTACTATGAGTCACACCCATGCTATAATTAAGGTTTTCAACATTTTGAACCCCCACAACACATCAACGATCATCAACCCTCCTTCGAACATTTGAGCTCCCACGAACAATGGGCCACTCTTGTTAAGCAAGGTCAACAACTTCAAGAAGCTTTCAACAAGATCATCGAAAAATGTCAAGAGGATCAACGACAAGAGCAAATATCGAATATCGAGACTTATACTCCTCCTCCGGTGTATCCATACTATTATGATGATGATGATGATGAGCCTACTATTTCTTGGAATGATCTTACTGCTCAATGTCCTAGTGCAATTGTCATCCCTTCTCTCACCATCCCTAACGAGTCTAAGGATTGTGATACATTGAGTGAGCTTAGTGAGTTTGGTCTCGATAAAATATTTGATGATGAGGTTTGTGACATACCGACTGCTATGGAGCCTGAGGACGACGTTGCTCTTACGGAAGAGGTCGATCCTAATGATGACGATTTTTCTCCAAGCTATGAGAATTTCACTTTTGAAATTTTTCAATCTCCACCAGGATATGCGGGCGATGACGATTTATTCTCTCCGGCTTACGAGAAGTTCACCGCTGAACTTGATCTTGTGGATGAGGTGGAAGACGTGCTTCTTCACGATAGATTACGGAAAGTGCACCTTCTTATTGCTCAAATCGAGGAGTGGACTTCTCTTTCTATTTCCGAGTCTTTACCTCTATCTATTCATCTCGTTAAAGATAATGACCCATTGTTGGAAGAAATCGACATTCACTCCATCCCTCCAGGTATTGATGACGATGACACGGAGGGGGATATTCTTCTTGAAAATTTGCTACTTGATGGTATTGACCCAAGTCCCCCTCCCGAGCACCTTTCATCCTCCCCTTTAGCCACTATTACGGAGGATGAGTTCTTTGACCCGGGAGGTGACATTGAGTATGCTATCATTGATAACATTACGGCTTTGCCGAGTGCTCAGCATCCATTGTCTTTGGGGGATGACTATGTGCTTACTTTACCCACCCCACCTCCCGTGGATCTTGATTTCACATACTTTTCGTATGTTGAAAGAACCTTTCTCCCATACAAGACTTATCCCCCCGCCTCTCCTTAGTTGATGTCAACCGGGAACGAGGACAAGGTCTTTGATCCCGGTATTACATTCGAGGCTTCCCCATGGACCATTTAATTCGGGGACGAGTCAGGCTCGTGACTCGGTTAATATAAACAAGCGCTTTTTGGGAGGCAACCCAATTATCTATTTATCTTTACCTGTTTTCACCATAAGTGTAGGGGGAGCCCCGTGGTGTTTCTTGTTTTCTTTCTTATCATGTGCAGGGATTAGAGCTTCAAAGACACACTCTTGATAACTTTTGACGAACCGTGATTCCGTGTTCCCTTCTTCCCGGTTCTATCCTAAAATCTTTTCGATTCACTATTTTATATTTCTCAATATTAAAATAGGAATCTCTTTAGTTGTCTCTTTCTTAGCGAGATTTAAACAAAGTGCACAATGTCCAAAGTGTAGGGGATTTTACTCCCACATGCTTAAACATTGAGAACAATGTTTATATTAAGTGTAGGGGGACTTCTATCGAAGTTAAGTGGCCATTTCCTTGTATTTGTCCTTATTTTAACCGGAAAATCAATTTTTCGACATTTTTCAAATTTTTTTATCTATTTTGGCCTAGTTGTATAGTTGTTTTTACCGTTGTATAGTTATTTTCTTTCTTTGCTAGAATAAATTCTTAATAAAGTGGTTTTAATTTTCAAACGTTCTGAATCTTTTGACTCAACCCGAGTTTACTTGTCTAAGTTTACTCTAGCTAGTATCCTTAACGTGTTTAAGTCAAGTTTTGCTAGGCTTTTATATAGGGAGCTATAAAACGCGAAAGTCTTAACTCTCACGGGTTAAGAACAAGAACTTTTCGCAAGTTCCTATAATTGATCCGAGAGAGTTGTTTATCAAGGGAACTTTAAAATGCGATTTCTAAACTTGAAAGAGTCTAAGAATTTGCAAGATCCTATAGGCGACTCGAAAACCCAAAACTTTGATTTAATAGGCTAAGCATCCACGAGTCTCATTCCTTGAGATTTTAAACTGTGGAGAACGAGAGATGATAGAGTCAATTATAAGTTCGGTATTCTTTTATGAATTTATGTAAGTTAATTATAAGCCTATTCTCCCATAGCTTGCTAATAAATTTATCTGCAATAAATAAGGTTGTACGATTTGAAAAGTTACTTAGCTTCTGATAACTGGCTTTTACTCAGTTAAAAATATCATTGAACCAATCTCTTCGAATTGAAAAAGGGGTTTAGTGTTCGACTCAGTCGTTCTTTGGTGAAACAAAAGTGTGTCGTTGTAGTATATTAAAAATGTGCAAGACTTAAAAGTAATTGACGTAAAAGTAAAATGGACGTTAAAGTAAATGGCGTTAAAATAAATCTAAGTCTAATTAAAAGAAAAAGGGTGCAATATTTAAAAACTTTGAAAAGTAAATAACGAGAAAATAAATGACTTGAATTTAAAAGCGTGACGAAAATTAAAATTTGACAAAGAATTAAAATGACAACTTAAAAATTAAACAAGACAAAATAGAAAATAAACCTACCATCGGAATACATTCCGATCAGAATGATGATCGGAAATACCAATCGGAATGCTGTCACCTACCTGATCGGAATGTTACAAACCAAACCCTGATCGGAATGTAGATTGGAATACCCAATCGGAATGCTGTCACCTATCCTGATCGGAATACCAAACTTACCTAGATCGGAATGCTGATCTCGTCGGAATAAGGAATGGAACCCTGGTCAGAATGTTGATCGGAACCCCTTATCGGAATAAGGATCAGAATCCTTGTCACCAACTCCTAATCGGAATACCAACACAACTCCCAGATCGGAATGATACAAACCTCTTCATCGGAATGCTACAAACCCTTTTCCGACCAAGCCAAGGAGTGCTGGTCGGAAAGATAAACCCCTTTCCGATCAAGGAGATCTGAATACTGTAAAGGGAAACGAAATAAGCTAGTTTAGATAAGCTATAAACCAAATAAGCACACACCTAAAATCCTAATGAAAACCGTGTAAGAAAAAGCTAATAAGCTACAGTTTAAAGACTTTTAAAAACGCGAAAAGAAAAAAAGCTTACGAAAACTAACTTTTATATAAAAATAACTTTTATAAAAACTTAAGAAATCTTAAAATAAACACAAATAAACTATAAAAATCAATGATCCAAAACAATCAAAAGCATAAAAACATAATCTTTAATCAAATAAGCAATACAAAAAGCATGTAAACAATAAGATTAAAGCATGGAAAGAAAGGTAGATGAGAGATTAAAACAAGAAAATTAAAGAACACTTACTTGGAAATTAAAGGTATTAAAAGTCCAAGACAATGTATTTAAATTGACATGAAAAGTAAATGTGCAAAAATTAAAGGTGGAAGAACTAGTGTCACTCTAGCCAACAAGAGTAAAAATGAAATGCCAATGAACTATATATAGGGGAGGATTAGGGAATGCTTAGGAAGCTTCCTCCCCTCCTTCATTTCTTCTTAATTGCACCATTAAGTCCTTCCCTTTTTAACCTTTTGTTAATATTGGACTTTAATGACTTTTGGCTCGGGATTTCTTTAAACTCGTCTTTTAATTCTTCAATAAATAAGACTTGAGTTCCTCGGCTTTTAGTAAACTTCCAACTTTTGACTTTTTCTTCGATAAATCTTCAGAATTGGTCTTGGACTTCCGTTCTTTTTGCACTCTTCACTTCTTGACTTCGTCTTTCATCTTTTTCTTCAATAAAAGCCCGTAAATGCCCGTGTTTTCTCCACTTTTCACCTTTTCGTCCTAAATCACAATAAAACACAAACGACGCATAATTCCGACATAAATGACATAAAATACACGTTTTGGCTCAGTTATTATTGTAATTAAGTGGTAAAAAGGATGGGTGTTTACACACCTATCAAATCCCCTACACTTGACCATTGCAATGTCCTCATGCAATGCATTAGTTACAAAGCATGTTTACATTTTTCATCATAATCAATCCACGTTGGCCTTTATTAAAGAGATAGAAAACTATAAACATTCAAAGTAAAGAAAATAAAGAAATAAAAAACATACCTTGGGTTTTGGAAATGTCATGAATAATCATCATCCTCAAGTTTTCACTTTCTCCAAGCCAAGCTTAAAAACGAGATCATTGTTATTACAAGTTAGCAAACTAACACGAACTCATGTTGGCCAATTACTCACTTAGACTCCCTTATTCCAAGGAGTATCTCTTATATTTTATTGTTGTCTTGAATGATCACGAGGATGCATTTTTGACTTATTTCGATAGTTTATTAGGCCGAAAATAAAGTGAACGATTTAATCAATAGTTAGCTAAAGGACAAAATCTTTTAAAACTGCTTCTCGGGACCTCATAAAGTTCATATCTTGGCATAACTCGCTTCGCGATTTGAGACCTTTCTCGGACCGATATTTGGCAGCGACTTCATACTTCAAACCTTGAGAGACGTTCATGAAATAATGGTCTTCTCTTCATAATAGGAATTTCTTCACTTGAAGTTTTGAGAGATTCTTAATACTTGGACCACGACTTCTTCATTTTTCTCCAATCTTTATTTTGGACTTTGATATACAACGATCCGCCTCCTTTTTGGACTTGGCTTAATTTATCCTCATACCTTGCTAGGGTATTTTCGGATAGACTTCTCCATGACTTTTGGGGATTACTTTGCTTTTCGTCGTGTGTCTCGATCCTTCATATTGATTTTTGATAAATGATTCTTCACATCACTTGGGATCTTTTAGCAACAAAATGTAGCCCTCATGCCTTGTTAGGACCTTTTTGGACTCGCCAATCTTCGCATCCCGCTTCAATAAGTTATGCCTTGGCTATGAACTCTAATCCATACCGAGCAACTTTTAAACGATCTTGGGCTAGAAGCTAAGTAACTTTTCAAATTGTACAACCTTATTTATTGCAGATAAATTTATTAACAAGCGATGGGAGAATAGGCTGTTAATTAACTCACATAAATTCCTGAAAGAATACCAAACTTATAATTGACTCTATCATCTCTCGTTCTCTACAGTTTAAAATCTCAAGGAATGAGACTCGTGGATGCTTAGCCTATTAAATCAAAGTTTTGGATTTTCGAGTCGCTTATAGGATCTTGCAAACTCTTAGACTTTTTCAAGTTTAGAAATCGCATTTTAAAGTTCCCTTGATAAACGACTCTCTAGGATCAATTATAGGAACTTGCGAAAAGTTCTTGTTCTTAACCCGTGAGAGTTAAGACTTTCGTGTTTTATAGCTCCCTATATAAAAGCCTAGCAAAACTTGACTTAAACATGTTAAGGATACTAGCTAGAGTAACTTAGATAAGTAAACTCGGGTTGAGTCAAAAGATTCATAACGTTTGAAAATTAAAACCACTTTATTAAACATTTATTCTAATAAGGAAAGAAAATAACTATACAAAGGTAAAAACTAATAGGCCAAAATAGATCAAAAATTTTGAAAAATGTCGAAAAATTGATTTTCCGGTTAAAATGAGGGCTAAAAAAAGGAAAAGGCCACTTAACTTCGATAGAAGTCCCCCCTACACTTAACATAAACATTGTCCTCAATGTTTAAGCATGTGGGAGTAAACTCCCCTACACTTAGGACATTGTGCACTTTGTTTAAATCTCGCTAAGGAAGAGACAACTAAAGAGATTCCTATTTTAATATTGAAAAAAATATAAAATAGTGAATCGAAAAGAGTTTAGGATAGAACCGTGAAAATGGAACATGGAATCACGGGTCGTTAAGAATCATCAAGAGTGGATCATTGAGCTCGAATCCCTGATTAAGAGAGGAGAGGAACTAGCAAACACCAACGGGTCTCCCCTACACTTAGGATAAAGAAAGAGAAAAGATAGATGCATGGGTTGCCTCCCAAGAAGCGCTTGGTTTTTGATTACCGAGTCGTGAGCCTGACTCGACCTTGATCATCATAGGAAGAAGCATGAAACATATCCACCAGGATCAAAGACATAGTTTTCGTCCATCAAATAGCACAAGCTTAAGGCGAACAAGGCAAGCCAAAGAAGAGTAGGCAAGGTTCCCTTAAGCAGCGATGGAGCATGGTGGGAGCAAGTATGATGAGGTGCAAGCATGTCTTCAATAGTTACAAAGATTTTTCCTTTTATTTCATCAGGTGGATACTGAGATGGCTGCAACATATCGATACCGGGGTCGAACACCTTTTCCTTTAGGGGAAAATAGCACTCAGGCTCGGCAGAGTGTGAAGATGATCCGCGAAGAAGATGCACAACCTCGTCCTCAGAAGGTGGACAAAGAGGTGTTAAATCATATGTGCTGCGGATATCGGTGTCGACCGGTTGCTTCTCCTTTGAAAGAATGTTCTTCAAATCCAACGTAGGATCAAGACGATAATCTTCAAAATCTAAAGGAGGAGCATCACTCTCATGAGGGAAGTAAGTGTTGAGAAACGTAGAGAAGTCTTCCTCAAAAGAGTAATCATCCAAAGTAGGATTAAGCATGGATGACGGAGGATCTTCATCATGTGAAGAATCACTCGAAAGAGTATCGGCCTCATCAAAATCATCAAATGTGGGCAGATCGGGATACTCAGAAGTAAGGTCATCATAATCATCCGAATCTGAGCTAGAATCATCATCATAAGCATCGATGATCGGTGGAGAATCATAAATGGGAGAAGCGTCCAAATTGGAGAGAGAATCATCCACATCATCTTGAAAAAGTGGGTTATCATTGCAAGACTCGAATAGAGGATTGTTGTAGACGACAAAATCATCAAGCACATTAATCATATTCACTGATTCTCGTCCAAAGGATTTGCTTGTAAGCTTCCCCATTTTAAAAACTTGTGAATCATCCCCGACTCGTAAGATTAACTCACCTTCGACTACATCAACTAGAGCTCTTCCGGTTCTTAAGAATGGCCGACCAAGTATTAAAGGAATACGAGGTTCCATTTCATAATCAACAATGACAAAGTCGACCGGGAAAGTAAATGTGCCAACTTTTATGAACACGTCTTCGGCAATACCAACGGGGTAAGCTAGAGTGCGAATTACATGTTCAAGAGTCATCTTTGTTGGAGTAAGGTCGGGTAATGATAGTGTTTTCCAAACACTCAAAGGCATAAGATTAATACTGGCCCCGAGATCAGCAAGGGCAGTAAACTCTTCAGTTTTGTTAAAAATGCACGGCAACACAAAACGACCGGGATCTCCAAGCTTTTCCGGAAGTTCTTTAAGAATAACTGCAGAGCAGTTTTCATTTAAGCCTGTGTTGGCGAGCTCAATCAGCTTCTCCTTCTTGTTAAGCAATTCCTTAAATGCTTTAACAAATTTCGGCATGTGGATAAGTGCTTCAACAAGGCTTATGTTGATGTTCATTTGAGAGAGCATCATCACATAGCTTTGCACTTGACAGTCATTCTTGGTTAGCTCGTTGGTCTTGCCTAAGCGAGAAGGATATGGGATATTGGGTTTGGGTGGTGAAGGTGTAGATGTAGCAGGTAAACGGTAAGATGTTGAAGGGTTCTTCTTGGGAACATCGTCATGACGAGGCGGAGACGGTAATGGTGCACTAATACTAGGTGTAGGAGGAGTAGGGATAAATGGTGGTGGAGGAGGTGTAGATGATGGGGATGGGATATGTGGTCCTACGATGGTAACTCCACTACGGGTAGTAATAGCACTCGCATTTGCTCGCGGATTGGTAACGGTGTTTGAAGGTAGAGAACTCGAAGTAGAAGGTTGATCTGCGGGCAAGAAACTAGCAAGCATATTCTTCAAATCATTCGTTTGATTGCTGAAGGAAGATTGGATATTATCTCGAAGATCGGATCTAAGGTCATTTCCATGCTTGGTAATATCTCTTTTCAGATTGATAATTTGGCTCTGTAAATTCTTGATTTGCTCACCTTGGGTTCTCATGATGGCTTCAACATCGGGATTAATGGGTGGGGTTTGCTGAGCGGGTGGGTTATAAGGATTAGAAGCTCTTGGTGGGATTTGGTTGCTTCTATTGTAGTTGTTGGCGGGGGTTTGGTTTTGAGGATAAAAACCGGGTGAAAGGTAATTGTTTGACCGGTAACTCAGCAAATTTCTATCCCCTTGAGGTCGAGCTCGGTAATTTTCCGGTGAATAATTACCATAAGCTGCATACACATTTTCCGGATTTCCTTGAGTAGAAGGACAATCGGTGTATGAGTGTGGACCGCCGCATGTTTCACAAGAAGGTGCAACCGCTTTAACTTGTTGTTGTTGGTTCGAAGCGAGAAGCAAGATACTTTTACTCATTTCAGTCATCATGCGGGTGAGTTCGGTCATATCAGGGTTTGCTGAAGTAGAGGAAACATTAACTCTCGGGTTGTTCCTTGAAGAAGTAGAGGAATCCCAGTTTTTTGTGGTGAGTATTCATGTTCTCAATAAGCTCTCTACACTCCTCGGGTCTCCTTTTCATGAATGTGCCACCGGCGGCTGCATTAACCGTATCACGATCTCGAAAAGTCAAACCGTTGTAGAAAGTATCAATCAATGTGACGGGAAGCGTGTTGTGGTTTGGACAACGATCAATCAAGACATTATATCTTTCCCAAGCATCAAAAAGAGATTCATCGGGTTCTTGCATGAAACCGCTGATTTGATTGCGAAGGCTCGTGACCATGGATGGTGGAAAGTAGCGCGACAAAATGCGTTGAGTCATGTCATCCCAAGTGTGAATAGAATTCTTTGGAAGACGATCAAACCATTTCTCTGAATGATGTGATAAAGTATGTGGGAAGAGTTGTAGGCGAAGAACATCCATTGTGGCACCGGGAAACTTCATGCTTTGGGTGATTGTAATGAACTTGTCGAGGTGTTTGTTGGCATCATCATCAGGCAATCCTCTAAAAGGATTTGTTTGCACTTTCTGAATCATGTGGTGCTTCATTGAAAACTCTGGAGCCGTGATTTGCATCGGCGCAATCGGCCCTCCTCGTCCAAACATTGTTGGTTGACAAAGCTCCTCCATTGTCCGAAGATCGGGCTGTGGAAGAATATTGTTGTTATTATTGTTGAGGTGCGGTGGATTATTGTTGTTGTTAACACCTGACATAGTTAAATCTTCTCGAGTCTCGGGCTCTTGATACTTAGAAGATCTAGTACGCATACACCTGAAAATGCAAAAGAAAAAGAAACTAAACACAAAGACAATATATATACACAATAAAGATGAAATCTTTTTGGATTTTTGAAATTTTTAGATTTTATCAATTGTTATTTTTTTATGGTTTTTAAATTTTATAAGCAAGAAAAATAACACTCACAAGTGAACGGATCCCAAAAAGCAACGCGTCTTTCACAGAAAACCGTTAATCTTTACGAAAAGAGCCGGCAGCGGCGCCATTTGATAACTGGCTTTTACTCAGTTAAAAATATCGTTGAACCAATCTCATCGAATTGAAAAAGGGGTTTAGTGTGCGACTCAATCGTTCTTTGGTGAAACAAAAGTGTGTCGTTGTAGTATATTAAAAATGTGCAAGACTTAAAAGTAATTGACGTAAAAGTAAAATGGACGTTAAAGCAAATGGCGTTAAAATAAATCTATGTCTAATTAAAAGAAAAAGGGTGCAATACTTAAAAACTTTGAAAAGTAAATAACGAGAAAATAAATGACTTGAATTTAAAAGCGTGACGAAAATTAAAATTTGACAAAGAATTAAAATGATAACTTAAAAATTAAACAAGACAAAATAGAAAATAAACCTACCATCGGAATACATTCCGATCGAAATGACGATCGGAAATACCAATCGGAATGTTGTCACTACCTGATCGTAATGTTACAAACCAAACCCTGATCGGAATATAGATTGGAATACCCAATCGGAATGCTGTCACCTATCCTGATCGGAATACAAAACTTACCTAGATCGGAATGCTGATCTCGTCGGAATAAGGAATGGAACCCTGGTCGGAATGTTGATCGGAACCCCTAATCGGAATAAGGATCAGAATCCTAGTCACCAACTCCTAATCGGAATACCAACACAACTCCCAAATCGGAATGATACAAACCTCTTCGTCGGAATGCTACAAACCCTTTTCCGACCAAGCCAAGGAGCGCTGGTCGGAAAGATAAACCCCTTTCCGATCAAGGAGATCGGAATACAGTAAAGGGAAACGAAATAAGCTAGTTTAAATAAGCTATAAACCAAATAAGCACACACCTAAAATCCTAATGAAAACCGTGTAAGAAAAAGCTAATAAGCTACAGTTTAAAGACTTTTAAAAACACGAAAAGAAAAAAAAAGTTTACGAAAACTAACTTTTATATAAAAATAACTTTTATAAAAACTTAAGAAATCTTAAAATAAACACAAATAAACTATAAAAATCAATGATCCAAAACAATCAAAAGCATAAAAACATAATCTTTAATCAAATAAGCAATACAAAAAGCATGTAAACAATAAGATTAAAGCATGGAAAGAAAGGTAGATGAGAGATTAAAACAAGAAAATTAAAGAACACTTACTTGGAAATTAAAGGTATTAAAAGTGCAAGACAATGTATTTAAATTGACATGAAAAGTAAATGTGAAAAAATTAAAGGTGGAAGAACTAGTGTCACTCTAGCCAACACGAGTAAAAATGAAATGCTAATGAACTATATATAGGGGAGGATTAGGGAATGCTTAGGAAGCTTCCTCCCCTCCTTTATTTCTTCTTAATTGCACCATTAAGTCCTTCCCTTCTTAATCTTTTGTTAATCTTGGACTTTAATGACTTTTGGCTCGGGATTTCTTTAAACTCGTCTTTTAATTCTTCAATAAATAAGACTTGAGTTCCTCGGCTTTTAGTAAACTTCTGTCTTTTGACTTTTTCTTCGATAAATCTTCAGAATTGGTCTTGTACTTCCGTTCTTTTTGCACTCTTCACTTCTTGACTTCGTCTTTCATCTTTTTCTTCAATAAAAGCCCGTAAATGCCCGTGTTTTCTCCACTTTTCACCTTTTCGTCCTAAATCACAACAAAAACACAAACCACGCATAATTCCAACATAAATGACAGAAAATACGCGTTTTGGCTCGGTTATTATTGTAATTAAGTGGTAAAAAGGATGGGTGTTTACACACCTATCAGCTTCTAGCCCAAGATCGTTTAAAAGTTGCTCGGTATGGATTAGAGTTCATAGCCAAGGCATAACTTATTGAAGCGGGATGCGAAGATTGGCGAGTCCAAAAAGGTCCTAACAAGGCATGAGGGCTATATTTTGTTGCTAAAGATCCCAAGTGATGTGAAGAATCATTTATCGAAAATCAATATGAAGGATCGAGACACACGACGAAATGAAAAAAACTCCCCAAAAGTCATGGAGAAGTCTATCCGAAAAGACCCTAACAAGGTATGAGGATAAATAAAGCCAAGTCCAAAAAGGAGGCAGATCGTTGTAAATCAAAATCCCAAATAAAGATTGGAGAAAAATGAAGAAGTCGTGGTCCAAGTATGAATCTCTCAAAACTTCAAGTGAAGAAATTCCTATATGAAGAGAAGGCCATTATTTCATGAACGTCTCTCAAGGTTTGAAGTATGAAGTCGCTGCCAAATATCGGTCCGAGAAAGGTCTCAAATCGCGAAGCGAGTTATGCCAAGATATGAACTTTATGAGAGCCCGAGAAGCAGTTTTAAAAGATTTTGTCCTTTAGCTAATTATTGATTAAATTGTCCACTTTATTTTCGGCCTAAATAACTATCGAAATAAGTCAACAATGCATCCTCGTGATCATTCAAGACACAATAAAATATAAGAGATACACCTAGGAATAAGGGAGTCTAAGTGAATAATTGGCCCACATGAGTTCGTGTTAGTTTGCTAACTTATAATAACAATGATCTCGTTTTGTGAAAACTTGAGGATGATGATCATTCATGACATTTCCAAAACCCGAAGGTATGATTTTGCTTTCTATACTTGTTTTGTTATTTTCTATCTTTTGAATAAAGGCCAATATGGATTAATTATGTTGGGAAATGTAATCTTGCTTTGTAACTAATGCATTGCATGAGGACATTGCAATGGTCAAGTGAAGGGGATTTAATAGGTGTGTAAACACCCATCCTTTTTACCACTTAATTACAATAATAACCGAGCCAAAACGTGTATTTTATGTCATTTATGTCAGAATTATGTGTGGTTTGTGTTTTTGTTGTGATTTAGGACGAAAAGGTGAAAAGTGGAGAAAACACGGCTTTCACGGGCTTTTATCGAAGAAAAAGACTCAAGACGAAATCTAAAGATCAAAAGTGCGAAAAGAACGGAAGTCTAAGACCAATTCTGAAGATTTATCAAAGAAAAAGTCAAAAGACGGAAGTTTACTAAAAGCCGAAGAACTCGAGTCTTATTTATGAAGAAAATTCAAAACGAGTTTAAAGAAATCCCAAGACAAAGTCATTGAAGTCAAAAGATTAAAGAAGATTAAGGACTTAAGCGTGAAATTAGAGAAAGAAGAAAGAGGGAGGAAGCTTCCTAAGCTCCTCCCTAATCTCCCTATATATAGATTAGATTGTCTTCATTTTGTTGTTGTTGGGTGGCTTGATAAACCACCACTTCCACCATTTTCATTTATCTTGCACACTTTTAATTCTTGCACCTTAATTTCATGTATTGCACCTTTAAATTCCTTTTAATTCCAAGTAAGTTTTATTTAATTACTGTTGAATCTTTACTTTTCTTGTTTAATCTTTCATCTACCTTTCTTGTTTGATTTGTTCTTAATCTTTGTGTTCATGTTCTTGAGTTTTAAAGCTTTGATTAAGTAGGTTTTGATTATTTTGGTTATGATTGTTGGTTTTGTTGATTTGTTTTGATTGATTATTGTTAGTTGATGTTTATTAGTTGTTTTGCTTTAATCTTTTGGTTTATCTTGGTTAGATTTTGTTAAATTCGTGTTTGGTTTTCATCCCCTGTTCTTCGTGTTCTTGTTACTGTTTTCCCATATTCCGGATCAAGCTTGTTATTCCGGATCAATGCCCTTTTATTTTTATTCCGGATCAACTGCTTTCTTTGTACTTCATTTGGAATAATCTGGTATTCCGGATCAAGCTCTTCATGCGGAATATTTATTTATTCCGAATCAAACTCTTCATGCTGAATATTTGATTATTTCGGATCAAGTTGTTTCATCCGGAATATTGGTTATTCGGGATCAAGGTCCATATTCCGAATCAACCATTTTTCCCTTTTTATTCCGGATCAACTTCTTTTCCTTTTTTTATTCCGAATCTACTTCTTTTCTCTTTTTATTCCGGATCAAACACTATATTCTGAATCAAATAAGTTTATTTTCAGGATAAGTGACATATTCCGGATGAACTGTTTTATTCCGAATGAGTGTTTTCCAGTTTTTAGTTTTAAGCTTTACTTTTCCCGCCTTTTTCTTTATTTGCACTTTTACTTGTTTTCCTCTTAGTTTAAGTTTTAGTTTGTGTTATTTACCTTTATTGCTTTTAATTTCTCGTCATTTACTTTTCGCCAAGTTTTTATCTTTCAGTATTTCTTTTTACTGTTGGGAATAAATTAAGGCCAGATCACTTGAACGCTGACAAGAACAACTCAAGCGTTGACAAGAGCAAAGTGAGCGCTGACAGCTTAAGCGTTGACAAGTTAAAGTCAAGCGTTGACACATTGAAGACAAGCACTGATGGAAGATATGAGCTACACGTTTATTATGTTCTAGAATACTTCTAGTAAGGATAGAAACGACAATGTATTTTCTATGTTTATCTTTACCTAGAATAGTTGATACGTAGCTTATTGTACAAGGCTTCTTAGTCTATAAAAGAAGGCCTTTAGGTTAATGTTTTGTATGAAGTTTTCATTAAGTTTTCATTCGTAAACATCTTTCATTGTAAGCAAGTTCGACATTGATAATCAAAGTGAAAGTTTTGTTTACATCTTGTGTTCTTGTTTAAGTATTAAATTCCGCATAATACTTAGATTCATAAAGCATATAACAAAGGTTTCTCTACGTGTTATACTTGATCTAATCTCGTATACACAAAGCTAATCGATCTAAGTTTGGGATCAACAAGTGGTATCAGAGCTTGTTGAGGAACTTTTGATCTTTGAAGAACACCAGAACGATATACGAACACCAAAACCCTAATTTTCTCAAAACCCTAAAAACATCATGTCTGAAGCAATAACCTCCTCCTCCTCATCCTTACCAAACATCAAGATTCCCATGCTTGATGCAACCAACTTTGACTTATGGAGATTCAACTTTGAACAATATCTGGGGATCTTTGACTACACACTCTGGGACATCATTGAATATGGAAACTCATTCAATAAAGCTCAAAAGATTCTGAATGCCATTGCGACAAGAACAACTGTTGAAGGATGTCCTGATGAAGATAAGAAAGAAAAACCTGGAGATGGTAGAGCTGTAAGTGCTGAAGATATTGCAAAGAAAAGGGCTGACATGAAAGCCCTAAATATTCTGAAAGTGTCTTTGGGACAAGAAAATCAGCACAAATATAGAAGCTATGAATCTGCTAAGGATCTTTGGGAAGCAATTGAAGTTGCATATGGTGGTAATGCAGAAACTAAGGAAGAAAAGAAAAAGCAACTTCTGCATGATTATGCTGTCTTCAAAGCTCAGCCCAATGAGAAATTGAGCTGTGTGAGAAGCAGATTGCTTGACATCACAAGCAAATTGTCCTTCATGGGGACACAAGTTGGTGATATTGACACCAATGCTACTTTTCTGAAAAGTCTTGGTGAGACATGGAAGATTGAGGCAAGATCTATTCTTGCCAATAATACTCACAAGAGCTCTTCGTTTGATGACATCTACAACAAACTAAGACTGTTGGAAGATGAAACTCTTTCAAGCAAAGCTAGCACCAGCAACATGGCCTTCTTCTCTCATAGTGAAGGTCAATTCAATCAGAAGGACTCTTTTATGCATCTAGTTACTGGAACAAGTCCTGTCAACGTCTCCTTTTTAGACGCTGACACATTCATGAATGACTCCTCAAGAGTTAAACCTGCTGGTTTGGACTTGGATACTGTTTGTGCTTACATTGCTTCTTTGCCCAATGGTTCAGTGATTACATATGAGGACCTTGAGCAGATAAGTGATGAACACTTGGAAGAGATGCACATCAAGTGGAACATGGCTCTTGCTAGTATAAGAGCAAATAGGTAGAATAGAAGGTTCAAGAAGAAGATGACCTTCAATGCTAAAGACACTGCTGGATTTGATAAATCCAAAGTTGAGTGCTACAACTGTCATCGCATGGGGCACTTCATGAGGGAATGCAGATCTCCTAGAAGATCTGATGCTGGTAAACCCTCAAGTCAGGTTGTTAAAGCTCAAGACTCCAAAGCCATGGTTGCAGTTCAAGGAATTGATGGTACTGGATGGGATTGGAGTTATCTGGCTAAGGATGCTGAAGAGGACAAAGCTCTGATTGCTGATATTGAAGAAGAAGAGCATGTTGAATATGCTCTCATGGCACACTCCTCCTCTTCATCTGATAATGAGGTATATGATGATGCTTTTTGTAGCAAAGGTTGTAGGTTAAACACTGACAGACTAGAAGTGTTAAAACTAAAAGAGGATATGAGCACTGAAAGGTGTAAATTATCCAATTACCAACTAGCTCTTACTGAAACTGAGAAAACCGTTTCTGAATACAAGAAAATGGAATTTGATTTAAAAGATAAGATAAATATCTTAAAACATGAGCTAGAGGGTAGTATGGATATTAGAAATATCATGTCAAAGGTCAATAAAGACCTACAGGCTAAGTTAGATGAGGCCATTAAGAATAAAGATAATGTTGACCTCAAGATTCAAAGATTTGATAGAGCCACCCAAGCCCTAGGAGACTGTGTAGCTAAACAAAGAGATCCTAAGGATATGACTGGGCTTGGGATGAATGAGAATGATTACTCTCTGGTTCCACCACCAGCTGGTGACTTCTATGGTGTCCTTAGAAAGGATTTATCTTGGACTGGTATACCAGAATGCCAAGAAGAGGAATTCATTTCTCCACCAAGAGTTGTCACCCCAGTAGAAGAGTATCAACAAAAACTGACTGACCTAAATGAGTGGAAGAAAGCTAACCCTACTTTATTTGTTAAGGGAGGTTTGCTATGTGAAAGTCCCAATGAATCCCCACCCATTAAGGTTACCCACCCAGTTACTGGTAAAGCTGTTGACCTAGGCTCCAACACTGTTAGAAAACCTACCATTAAATATGCAGAGATGTATAGGAATAATAGGTCACCCAAGAGCCAAGTTAACAATCATGGAATAGGTTTCTTTGCTTCTAGACCTAAGAATGTGTCTAAGAAAGCCTGTTATACTTGTGGTAGCTTTTCACATTTGGCATACAAGTGTGTCAACGCTCCCAAAGCCAGCGCTGATAGGAACAATTTCAGCGCTGATAGGAAGAAAGTCAACGTTGTTAGGAAGTCAAACGTTGTCAGACCCAGACCTTGTGTGCAGCAAAGTCCACAAGTGATTAGACCAGCCCCATTCTTTTCTAGAAGGTCTAACACTCATGGACAAAGACCTTTTCAAAAGACAAACACCTGGTCAAATAGGCAATGGGTTCCTGTAGCAAACCCTAGGTTCAACGTTGATAAGGGTAATTTCAGCGTTGACAGGACAAAATCCAACGCTGACAGAAACGTGACCAGACCTAAGTATTTGCAGCCACAAGGTAAGGGGTCTAAAGCTTCTTCAAGCTTAACATGGAGACCCAAGAAAGATCAAAACCCTAATAATAATGGAATTTCAATGACTTGCAACAGGTTTAATTATATTTCAAAAGTCATTACAAAACCAATTGGGGTTAATTGGGTATTTCATCCTAAAAGGGATGAGGATTGGGTTGTTGTGAGAACTAAGTCTGTTCTTATTGAACAACCAGATGAATCCAAGTCTTCTGAGACTTGGGTTCCCAAAGAAAACTAATTTGTTTTCTTTATGTGCAGGGCATTAAAAAGCAGATCAATGATTATGGATATTGGGATAGTGGATGCTCAAGGCACATGACAGGAAAGGAAGACTATCTGACGAACTTGTCTCCTATTCAAGATGGTGATAAGGTATACTTTGGAGGGGGCTATGACACCATCATAGGAAAAGGAACCCTTATCACCAATAATCTACGTTTTGAGAATGTCTTCCTGGTAAAAGAACTGGATTATAATTTGTTTAGTGTATCACAAGTGTGTGATAACAAAAATAAGGTTCTTTTCACTGATACTGAGTGTTTGGTGTTAAGCAAGGATTTTAAGATCCCTGATGAGAAGTACATTGAGTATAGAACATCTAGGCATAAGGACATATATAATGTGAATTTAAATGGAATTAAAGTGAATACAAATATGTCTTGTTTTTATGCTAAGGCCTCAGTAGATGAAAGTAATTTGTGGCACAGGAGACTAGGGCACATAAATTTTAAAAATATAAATAGACTTGTGAGGCTTGGTTTAGTTGATGGTTTGCCTGAGAAGGCCTTCCACAATGACCACTCTTGTGTTGCATGTCTTAAAGGCAAGCAGCACAAGGTCTCATTCAAGTCCAAGCAGGTGCATACTAGTTCCAGACCTCTTCATATGCTTCACATGGACCTCTTTGGTCCAACTAATATAGAAAGTTTGAATGG
Source organism: Glebionis coronaria (assembly GCA_025667525.1). Taxonomy (NCBI): domain Eukaryota; kingdom Viridiplantae; phylum Streptophyta; class Magnoliopsida; order Asterales; family Asteraceae; genus Glebionis; species Glebionis coronaria. Next base: position 119,295,544 of record CM046882.1, on the reverse strand, counting down.
TAAGTCATATTGTTTTGTTGTCACTGATGACTTTTCTAGGTTTACTTGGACATTCTTTCTAGCTATGAAGAGTGACACAGCTGATGTTCTTATTGAATTTATCACTCAAATTGAGAAAAGGTCTGGCAATGAGGTTAATATGCTTAGGAGTGATAATGGTGGAGAATTTAGGAACAAGAAGCTAGATGATTTTTGTGCCAGGAAGGGAATTACTAGGCAGTTTAGTATTGCTAGAACCCCACAACAAAATGGGGTTGCTGAAAGGAAGAATAGAACCCTAATTGAAGCAGCCAGAACAATGTTGGCTGATGCTCACTTTCCCATAGCCTTTTGGGCTGAGGCTGTTAATACAGCATGCTATGTGCAAAATAGAGCATTGGTTAACAAAATTCAAAAAAAGACACCTTATGAGTTACTTTGGGGAAGAAAACCTAATATTGGTTTTCTCAGACCTTTTGGATGTCATGTAGTAGTCTTAGACACTAGTGATGCCTTAGGGAAATTTAGTGCAAAAGGTGATGAAGGTTACTTCATGGGGTATTCAGTGCAGAGCAAGGGTTATAGGGTTTATCTTAAGGAGGACAAACGTATTGTTGAAAGAGTACATGTTAGGTTCTTAGAGAATAAAGCTAGTGATCCTGAAAGTGGTCCTAATTGGTTGTTTGATTTGGAACCCTTATCTAGAACTTTAAATTATATGCCTGTCACTAATCCAGACATTATGAAGGTAACTTCAAGTGTTATGGAGGAACAAGTTGTTCATGTTTTAGGTACACAGGTTGATGAAAGGGTTGGATCACAAGCAGAAAAGGCATCTCCTACATTTGAATATGTCACAATTCCCATTTGGACTGATGCTTTTGCTGCTGCTGCTGCTGCTGGACAAGATAATGGTGGTTTTCAAATACCACCAAATACAAACATGCATGGTTCTTCAGGCGCTGACAAAGGAAAATCCAGCGCTGACAAGACCAATTCAGACGTTGACAACAACATTTCAGGCGCTGTTAGCCCTGACGCTGACAACCAAGATTCAAACGTTGACAACACTTATGGGCATCTTTTCTCTTCCAATATTGAACAAGGTGGACCTTACAATGTCCATGAAGAGATTCCTGTTGCTCAAAGAGAGTCTGATGAAGAAGATATTGGCAACATGGAGCGTGAAGTTGAGGACACCAGACTTTTTGAAGGAGGAGTTTTCACTTCCACAATGAAGAATCACCCTCCATCTCAGATCATTGGTGATGTTATGACTCCAGTTCGGACAAGAAGATCCCATCAAAGTCTTGGTGGATTTATTGCCAATATACACAAGAAGGTTGATACCCCTCTTGTACAAGCATGTTTGTTTGCATGTTTTCTGTCACAAGAAGAACCCAAGAAGATATTTGATGCTCTCAAAGAACCAAGTTGGGTGGAAGCAATGCAGGATGAGCTTCACCAATTTGCTATTCAGGATGTTTGGGAGCTGGTTGATTGTCCTAGATATGTCAGACCAATAGGGACAAGATGGGTTCTCAGGAACAAAAGAGATGAAAGAGGTATTGTGGTCAGAAACAAGGCAAAGTTAGTGGCTCAAGGTTATACACAAGAGGAGGGGATAGACTATGAAGAAGTCTTTGCACCAGTTGCAAGGATTGAAGCTATTAGGATTTTTCTAGCCTATGCATCTTGCATGGGCTTCACAGTCTATCAAATGGATGTAAAGAGTGCATTCTTGTATGGCACCATAGTTGAGGAAGTTTATGTCATGCAACCTCCTGGTTTTGAGGATCCAGAGCATCCAGATAAAGTGTATAGAGTCAAAAAGGCTATGTATGGCCTTCATCAAGCCCCTAGAGCATGGTATGGTACTTTGTCCACTTATTTGGTGGATAATGGATTCAAGAGGGGCACCATAGATCAGACACTATTTACAAAGAAGAAAGGCAAAGATGTGTTGCTTGTGCAGGTCTATGTTGATGATATCATTTTTGGGTCTACTGATCCAAAGATGAGTGAGGATTTCTCCAAGCTCATGACAGACAAATTCAAGATGAGTGCCATGGGGGAGATGAACTTCTTTCTTGGTTTACAAGTTCAGCAGAAAGAAGATGGTATCTTCATCTCCCAAGACAAATATGTTGCTGAAATCTTGAAGAAGTTTGGCTTTTCTCCACATGAAAAGAGGGCTTCTACTCCTATGGATAGAGAACACCCTTGGGGAAAGATTGGAGATGGGAAAGATGTTGATGTCAGGCATTATATATCCATGATTGGATCCTTGATGTGTCTTACTGCTTTCAGACCTGATATCATGTTTGCTGTGTGTGCATGTGCACGCCATCAAGTGACTCCCAAAGAATGTCACCTTTATGCTGTGAAGAGGATCTTTAGGTACCTAAGATGTTTCCCTACTCTTGGTTTGTGGTACCCAAAGGATTCACCATTGGAGCTGATTGCATATTCAGATAGTGATTATGGTGGTGACAAGTTTGATAGGAAATCCACAACTGGTGGATGTCAATTTCTTGGGAGCAGATTAATATCTTGGCAATGCAAGAAACAAACAGTGGTGGCTAACTCTACAACTGAAGAAGAATATGTGGTTGCAGTAGCATGTTGTGGTCAAGTGTTGTGGATTCAGAACCAGCTGTTGGATTATGGGTATAACTTCATGCATACTAAGATATTTGTTGACAATAATAGTACTTTATGCATCATTAAGAATCCTGTGCATCATTCTAAAACTAAACACATAGAAATTAGACACCATTTTATAAGACATTACTTTGAGAAAGGTTTAATACAACCAGATAGGGTTGACACTGAGGAAAATGTGTCAGATTTATTAACTAAACCTTTTGATGCTGGAAGATTTCAGTACTTGGTAACAAGTATTGGAATGGTTAATCTCACTTAGGTATGTGTTTTGGATTCTTTTTGTAAAAGTATGTACAGGATGATGCATAATTATTATTGGTCTTATTTTAGATTTTCCACTATATTTTTCTAACACTGACAAAGGTTGTTTGAACACTGATAAGTGTTTTTGCAACGTTGTCAGCAATATAATTATCTAACGCTGACAAAGCTTTCTTCAACGCTGTTATGTGTTATCGGGACGTTGTCAGCAACAATGTTAGTTTTGTGGTTTTCAATCTAAATGTGCAGATGGTGTTAGCAGTATACCATTGGATACAGAGTTGCTTATGGATCAAAGGAGAAGCATTTGGACATGTTTTTGTTTATGGATGATGGTTGGAATGTTTCATTCCTATCTTGACATAAATTTTTTATGTTCATGCATGTTTTTAGCAAACTCTTTGTATCTTTGTTTAAGGGGAGGTTTTAGGAACCTTTAGGATTTTTGGGTATCCATATGATACTCTTATCACAATTCTAGATTGTGTCCACAGGTGAGTATGGGTTAGTTTTACTAAACCATGAGGCACTGTAGCATGCATAGTATATCAACTTTGCATGCTGCCAAGACATTTTTGGCCTAGAATTGGTTGTGGTCTGTTGGGAGACTTCGGAATCATTTTGATATGGGATTTACCTGGGAGTAACAAGGATTTTATAAGGTAACTTGGTTGTTAAGAATTTTGGTTAGCAAGGGACACTAGAGGACTGTTATGTCTATCTTGCTTATGCAAGTGTGCATAACTGGACAGTGCTTGCCGCCCTATAATAATTATCAGCTTTTGGTTATTTTCTCTAGGATAAATTACTTGTTAAGGTCATTTTTCACTTTTTAAAACAATTTTATTTTTGGACGCTGACAAGATTTTTCCAAGCGTTGTTGTGACCAAATTGGACGCTGACATGGCTTTAGGCGAACGTTGACAAGATTATAGCCGTTGGGCGTTGATGGGTTATATTTGACCGTTGACACTCAATGGGACCTACCCAGTTGTTACTTTTTGACATATTTTCAAGCCGTAATTTTAGGAGTTGTTACTTTCATTAAATGCATGAGATAACTTATAACTTTTTCAATATTTTCATGATTAGTTTTTGAAAATCTTTGCCTATTTTTGGGCCAATCACATGCATTCATCCACTCCTATAAATTTGGCTCCTATTTTTAAACAGGGTATTTATAATTCTTGTCTAACACTTTTCTCTTATCAACCTTCATCTTCTATACTTCAAATTAACAGCTTTCATCAATGGCACCAAGATTTAACTCAGCAGAATTAGATTTGGGGTTTAAGTCTCAACACAACATGATTGCTTATCTTGTTGCTGATAATACTTTGTTCCCTCAATATACACAAATGGTGGAGTATTTGAACGCATCCCCATTAAGGTATGCTCTTTCTCATGCACCACTCATTCCAGTCACACACATTAAACAGTTTTGGAAGACTGTCAGTTCCTCAACAGTTAATGGAGTGACCACATTAACTTCTATTGTTCATGGGAGATCTTGGGTGGTTACTAAGGCCTTGGTACGCCAGGCTTTGCATCTTGATGATGCTGATGGTATAACCATTCTTCCCATAACTGAAATAGAACAAGGGCTTAGGGCTTTGGGATACCCCATTCCCGATGCAGGTACTCTTAATAAGTACCATAAGCAGGAATTTCCCCCAGCCTGGAAGTACCTCATTCACATTCTCCTTCAATGTTTGAGTCCCAAATGTACTGCACACAATGAGATCAATAGATCCATTGCAACTGCTATTGTGTGTATTGCAACAGGGCAAAAATATAACTATTCCAAAATGATTTTTGAAGGGATGTGTAAAAACAAGGGGATAAAAATGACTTTAGCTTATCCCCGTTTTCTGCAAATGATTTTTGATGATCAAAGATATTGTTCAAGGGATCACAATGACTTTTATAAAATCCCTGAAAAAAAGAAAGCTATTTTTACCAAGATGAATTCACCACCTCATAGAGACCTACCTTTAACCCCAGCCATGCTTGCTATTATTGTAGCAGCACAACCCCAACCAGACCCCCAACCTCATATTGACCCTCAACCACAACTTGAACCTATCCCTGAACCTTTACCCTCACCTGACCAAATGCAAATAGACCAAGAACCCTTTGACGCTGACACATTTAATGTGGGCGTTGATGTGCCTATTTCTAACGCTGACACCCAACCATCACAATCCCAAACACCCCTTAACCAACCCACATCTACCCATTCTTCCACACCATCTTCCACACCACCTGAATATAGGTTGATCAAACGCCAAAGGACTGCTGGAGAGTTCTCCTCTGGTGGTCCTAGCCATGAAGCAGAGAGAACCACCACCACCAGTGTGGCTGGTGACCTGGATGAGGCTGGGACTATTGGTTCTGGCTTAGAAGCTGGCCAAGGCAGTCCCACCATAATTAAGTCCTCATCCATGCCCAATGAATCTGACTTGGGAGGTCAAATTCCCATTTCAGAAGAGGGCAGACTGGAACCAATGACTCTTTTGGAATTGACGGCTGTCTGCATTAGCTTGCAAAAGCAGAATGCAGACTTAGTACAAATTGTCAGCAACCAAGGCCTTGAACTCAAGGAATTGAGGGAGAGGATTGTTGTTTTGGAGAGTGCTCATGCAAAGGGAGGTATGGAGGAGTCTTCCAAAGGGGAGGAAGATCAAAGAAATCTGAGTGATAAGAGCAGTCAAGATGGTCAATCATTGGATGTTGCTGAAGCTCTTACTACTTTGAAGGAACAAACAGGTTTTGATACGTCCTTGATCTCTCCAACCAATTTAAATTTATCATTTACAGATATGTTGAGAGAGGTTACACAAGGCGCTGAGGGAAAATATTTGAGCGTTGACAAGACAAATTTGGACGCTGATAGAAGTATTTTGGGCGCTGATAGAGGAAATTTGGGCGTTGACAGATCTGCATATGGAGGTGATGTATTCCAGTCATCATCTATCATCAAGGATGTTCCTACTCAGGTATTTACCATCTACCTTACCAACAATTGCACCATCAGATAAGGGTAAGGGTAAGTTGGTAGAAGAAATTGTTCCAAAGAATGCAGCTCAGGTTGAATTTGATAGAAGATTGGCTGAGCAAATGATGGAACAAGGTGAAAAGGAAAAGTCACCATTTGTTGTGACTTCTGAAGAAGAAAGTGATGGGGCTAGCTCAGATTCAAGTGTGATGATTATTGAACCAGAAAGACTTGAGTATGGTGATGATCTTGCTAGGGAAAAGCTGAGAGATTTAAAGTTGCAGATTGATTTTGATATGCCAGAGGTGGTTCAGATGTACAATTCTTGGGAAGAAAGCTGTATGGATAATCCAGACTTGACCATTTCAGATCAGATATGGGGTTTGGAGATTCTTCTTAGAGTTCAGAAGGATTGTAAGGTGATTTTGAAGCACAAGGCAAGCAACATTCTCTCAGAGTTGAAAAGGGATAGAAGGAAGCTCTACTTTATGTTGCTCAAATGTCATGGAGTTGGAGGGACACATCAGAAGTTGAAGGCTTTGACATTTGATGAGTTGGAACATATGGCTTATCCCATTTGGGTGAAAGTGCAGGAAGAAAACACTTTCAGACTTCTTTCAGATGAAAGAAAGGAGCAACTTGCAGAAGAGATGGAAATCAAGAAAGCTATGATAGTTCCCAGACCAGTGAAGAAGGGATTTATACTTGAGTTTCCAAAAGATATGAATCAACTATATCCAAGTGAAGCAGTTATTAGAAAGAGCCTCAAGCTCTCCCCATTAGAAGCTTCAGATATGGTGCATGTGTTACCACTAGATTCCAGGAATCCAATTGTGAGTTATGATGAAGATGAATGTGGATTTTGGAAGATTGGAAGATATGGCAAGGAGGTACACACTTTTACCACTCTCATATCTTTATTTGCAAGTTGTGATAGAGAAGACTTGGTGGACCTTTGGAGGTTGCTAGAGATCAAGTATGAGGCTGAAGCACCAACTTCAGCTAATGGAATAAAACTTTGGACCACATTCAAAAGAATGTGTGGGACAAATGAGGAAGATCCTGAAATATGGAAGGATCTTGAAGATGACCTCAGTGGTCTTCAATGGAGGTTATATTCAGCTGCTGGTGTATACCATTTGAGTTCTACAAAGTTTGCTGAGTATTTACTTGTAGATGCTCAGTATTTCATATCCAAGGCTGTTTTGGAAAAGATGAAGGACACCCAGTTGGAGATAGATTACACAAGTGACGTGGCAAAGAATTTGATCAGATTTATTTATTACCAATATGATAAGGTTTGTCAGACTCCTCCAAGTTCTTAATGTTTATTCAGAAACTTGATCATAAGAGTGGATATCAAGTTTAGGGGAGGATTGTTGGGAATAAATTAAGGCCAGATCACTTGAACGCTGACAAGAACAACTCAAGCGTTGACAAGAGCAAAGTGAGCGCTGACAGCTTAAGCGTTGACAAGTTAAAGTCAAGCGTTGACACATTGAAGACAAGCACTGATGGAAGATATGAGCTACACGTTTATTATGTTCTAGAATACTTCTAGTAAGGATAGAAACGACAATGTATTTTCTATGTTTATCTTTACCTAGAATAGTTGATACGTAGCTTATTGTACAAGGCTTCTTAGTCTATAAAAGAAGGCCTTTAGGTTAATGTTTTGTATCAAGTTTTCATTAAGTTTTCATTCGTAAACATCTTTCATTGTAAGCAAGTTCGACATTGATAATCAAAGTGAAAGTTTTGTTTACATCTTGGGTTCTTGTTTAAGTATTAAATTCCGCATAATACTTAGATTCACAAAGCATATAACAAAGGTTTCTCTACGTGTTATACTTGATCTAATCTCGTATACACAAAGCTAATCGATCTAAGTTTGGGATCAACATTTACCGTCTTTACTTTATTCTTATTTGTTTCAAGTCTTTATTTTTTAATTAGTTTTAGACAACGACCATTCCCTTTTTATTCCACCAACAACAACTGAGTCGCACAATTAACCAGAGATCAATTCGAAGAGATATCGAGAAACGAACAATTGAACCTAGCAAAATTTATGCATTAGAGTGCTACAATTGTCATCGTATGGGCACTTTATGAGGGAATGCAGATCTCCAAGAAAATCTGATGCTAGAAAACCCTCAAGCCAAATTGTTAAGGCTCAAGATCCTAAGGCCATGGTAGCAGTGCAAGAAATTGATGGTATTGGATGGGACTGGAGCTATTTGGCTAAGGATGGAGAAGAGGATAAAGCTTTGGTTGCTGAAATAGAAGAAGAAGAGCATGTTCAATATGCTCTCATGGCACACTCCTCCTCTTCATCAGATAATGAGGTATACGATGATGCTTTTTGTAGTAAGGGTTGTCGTTTAAATACTGAAAAACTTAACAAAGAGGTTTTAAGATTATTAGAAAATGTGAGTATTGAGAGATGCAAGTTGTCTAACTATCAAATTTCTCTCACTCAAACTGAAAAGACAGTTGAGGAGTATAAGAAAATGAAATTTGACCTAAAAGATAAAATAAATATCTTAAAACATGAGTTAAATGCTAGTAATGATGTTAGAAACATCATGGAAAGGGTTAATGCTGAATTACAGGCTAAGTTAGATGAGGCTATCAAGAATAAGGATAATGTTGACCTTAAAATTCAGAGATTTGATAAGGCCTCACAAACCCTAAGAGAATGTGTTAATAAACACAGGGATCCTAAGGACATGACTGGGATTGGGATGAAAGACTATACTATTGTTCCACCACCAGCTGGGGACTTCTATGGAGTCCAAAGAAAGGACTTATCTTGGACTGGTTTACCAGAACTACAAGAAGAGGAATTTATTCCTCCACAAGAGCCCTTACCCCAGTTGAAGAGTATAGGCAAAAGTTGACTGACTTGAATGAATGGAAGAAAGCCAACCCTACCTTGTTTTGTCATGGGTGGCATGCTTTGTGATAGTCCAAATGAGTCGACCCCTATTAAAGTAACAAACCCAATCACTGGCAAGACTGTTTACCTTGGCTCAAACACTGTTAGAAAACCTAGCATTAAGTATGCATAAATGTATAGGAATACTAGGTCACCTAAAAGCCAAGTTAGTGATAATGGAATAGGCTTCTTCTCTTCTAGACCTAGGGTTGTGTCTAGAAAGCCTGTTACACTTGTGGTAGCTTTTCACAATTAGCATATAAGTGTGTCAACGCTTCCAAGGTCAACGCTGTTAAAAAGTCAAACACTGTCAGACCCAAAACTTTTGTGGAGCAAAGTCCACAAGTTGTTAGACCAGCCCCATTCTTCACTAGAGGGTCTAACACTCATGGACAAAGACCATTTCAGAAGACCAATACTTGGTCTAATAGGCAATGGGTTTCTGTAGCAAACCCTAGGTTCAACGCTGACAAGGGTAATTTCAGCGTTGACAAGACCAAATCCAACGCTGACAGAAACGTTGCCAAACCTAAATATTTGCAACCACAGGGTAAGGGGTCTAAAGCTTCTTCTAGCTTGACATGGAGACCTAAGCAAGATAAAAACCCTAATTCTAATGAGATTTCTATGACCTGCAACAGATTTAATTATATTTCAAAGGTCATTACAAAACCAATTAGGGTTAACTGGGTATTTCATCCAAAAAGGGATGAACAAGGGGTTGCTATGAGAACTAAGTCTGTTCTTGTTGAACAACCAGATGAATCCAAGTCTGCTCAAGCTTGGGTTCCCAAAGAAAACTAATTTGTTTTCTTTATGTGCAGGGCATTCAAAAACAGGTCAATGATTATGGATATTGGGACAGTGGATGCTCCAGGCACATGACAGGGAAGGAAGATTATTTAACTAACTTCACTCCCATTAAGGATGGTGATAAGGTTTACTTTAGAGGCGGATATGGAACTATCACAGGAAAAGGAACTCTTCTCACCAAGAACTTGTGTTTTGAAAACGTGTTTCTGGTAAAAGAACTTGATTACAATCTTTTTATTGTATCACAAGTTTGTGATAACAAAAATAAACTTATGTTTACTGATACTGAATGCTTGGTGTTAAGCAAGGATTTTAAGATTCCAGATGAGAAATATATTGACTATAGAACACCTAGGCATAAAGACATTTACAATGTGAATCTTAATGGTATTAGAATGAATAATAATATGTCATGTTTTTATACTAAAGTTTCAGTTGATGAGAGTAATCTATGGCACAGGAGACTAGGGCACATAAACTTTAAAAATATAAACAGACTTGTGAGACTTGGTTTGGTTGATGGTTTGCCGGAAAAGGCTTTCCACAATGACCACTCTTGTGTTGCATGCCTTAAATGCAAGCAACACAAGGTCTCATTTAAGTCTAAACAGGTGCACTCTAGTTCTAAACCACTTCACTTGCTGCATATGGACCTGTTTGGTCCAACTAATATAGAAAGCTTGAATGGTAAATCATACTGCTTTGTCATCACATATGACTTTTCTAGGTTTACTTGGACTTTCTTTTTAGCTATGAAAAGTGACACTGCTGATACTTTAATTGACTTTATTACTCAGATAGAAAACAAAACTGGTAATGAAGTTAAAATGCTAAGGAGTGATAATGGTGGTGAGTTTAGAAATAAACTATTGGATGATTTTTGTGCCAAGAAAGGGATTACTAGGCAGTTTAGTGTTGCCAGAACCCTACAGCAAAATCGGGTTGCTGAGAAAAAGAATAGAACCCTAATTGAAGCAGCCAGGACTATGTTGGCTGATGCTCACTTTCCCATAGATTTTTGGGTTGAGGCTGTGAATACAGCTTGTTATGTTCAGAATAGAGCATTCGTCAACAAGATACAGAACAAAACACCTTATGAGTTACTTTGGGGAAGGAAACCTAATATTGGTTTTCTTAAACCTTTTGGCTGTCATGTAGTTGTCTTAGATACTAGTGATGCCGTAGGTAAATTTAGTGCTAAAGGTGATAAGGGATACTTCATGGGTTGTTCAATGCAGAGCAAGGGATATAGGGTTTACCTTAATAAGGAAAAACGTATACTTGAGAGAGTACATGTTAGGTTTTTAGAGAGTAAACCTAGTGATCCTGAAAGTGGTCCAAATTGGTTGTTTGACTTGGAACCTCTATCTAGGACTTTAAATTATATGCTTGTTACTAATCCAGACATTGTGAAGGTAACTTCAAATGTTGTGGAAGAACCAGTTGTTGATGTTTCAGGTACACAGGTTAATGAAGAGGTTGGATCACAAGCAGACAAGTCATCTCCTATACATGAGTATGTCATAATTCCCATATGGACAGATGCTTTTGTTGCCGTTGGAAAGGAAAATGGTGGTCCCCAAGTACCACCAGTTAACAACATGCATGGTCCTTTAGGCGCTGACAAAGGAAAATCTGGCGCTGACAGGACAAATTCAGGCGTTGATGGCTCAAACGTTGACAACACCATTTCAGGCATTGATAACCCAAACGCTGACAATCTTGGTTCAAGCGTTGACAACACTTTTTAGCATATCTTCTCTTCCAATTTTGAACAAGGTGAACCTTCAAATTTACATGAAGAGGTTCATACAACTATTGATGGAAGAGAGTCTGAAGAAGATATTGGCAACTTAGAGAATGAGATTGAAGACAACAGACTTTTTGAGGGAGGAGTTCTCACTTCTACAATGAAGAATCATCCCCCTTCTCAAATTATTGGGGATGTCATGACTCCTGTTCAGACTAGAAGATCTCATCAGAATCTTGGTGGATTTATTGCCAATATACACAAGAAGGTTGATACCCCTCTTGTTCAAGCATGTTTGTTTGCCTGTTTTCTGTCACAACAGGAACCCAAGAAGATTTTTGATGCTCTCAAAGAACCAAGTTGGGTGGAAGCAATGCAGGATGAGCTTCACCAATTTGCAATTCAGGATGTTTGGGAGCTGGTTGATTGTCCCAGGTATGTCAGACCTATTGGGACAAGATGGGTTCTAAGAAACAAGAAAGATGAAAGAGGGATTGTGGTCAGAAACAAGGCACGTTTAGTGGCTCAGGGATATACACAAGAGGAAGGAATAGACTATGAGGAGGTCTTTGCACCAGGTGCAAGGATTGAAGCTATAAGAATATTTCTAGCCTATGCATCCTGCATGGGCTTTACTGTCTATCAAATGGATGTGAAGAGTGCCTTCCTCTATGGCACAGTTTTTGAGGAGGTATATGTTATGCAGCCTCCTGGTTTTGAGGATCTAAAGAATCCAGACAAGGTGTATAGAGTCAAGAAAGCTATGTATGGACTTCATCAAGCCCCAAGAACATGGTATGGCACACTGTCCACTTATTTGGTGGAAAATGGATTCAAAAGGGGCACCATAGACCAGACATTATTTACAAAGAAGGCTGGTAAGGATGTCTTACTTGTTCAGGTTTATGTTGATGATATCATCTTTGGTTCCACCAATCCAAAGATGAGTGAAGATTTCTCCATGCTTATGACAGACAAATTCAAGATGAGTGCAATGGGGGAGATGAACTTCTTTCTAGGGTTACAAGTTCAGCATAAAGAAGATGGTATCTTCATCTCTCAGGATAAGTATGTAGCAGAGATCTTGAAGAAGTTTGGCTTTTCTCCACATGAAAAGAGGGCTACTACTCCTATGGATAGAGAACACCCTTGGGGAAAAGTTGGAGATGGAAAAGATGTGGATGTCAGGCACTATAGATCAATGATTGGTTCATTGATGTATCTCATAGCCTCCAGACCTGACATCATGTTTGCTGTGTGTGCATGTGCACGCCATCAAGTGACTCCCAAAGAATGTCACCTTTATGCTGTCAAGAGAATCTTTAGGTACCTTAGATGCTATCCAGATCTTGGCTTATGGTACCCAAAAGATTCACCATTGGAGCTTATTGCATATCAGACAGTGACTATGGTGGTGATAAGTTTGATAGAAAAACCACAACTTGTGGATGTTAGTTTCTTGGGAGTAGGTTGATATCTTGGCAATGCAAGAAACAAACAGTGGTGGCCATTTCTACAACTGAAGCAGAGTATGTTGCTGCAGCTACTTGTTGTGGACAAGTCTTATGGATTTAGAACCAGCTGTTAGATTATGGGTATAATTTCATGCATACCAAGATACTTGCTGACAATAACAGCACTTTATGCATTATTAAGAATCTTGTACATCATTCTAAAACAAAACACATAGAAATTAGACATCATTTTATAAGGGATTGTTTTGAAAAGGGTTTAATACAACCAGATAGGGTTGACACAGAAGAAAATGTGTCTGATTTATTAACTAAACCTTTTGATGCTGGAAGGTTTCAATACTTGGTAACAAGTATTGGAATGATCAATCTCACATAATATGTGTTTTGGGGTCTTATTGTAAATGTATGTACAGGATAATGCATTGTTATTGGTCTTTTTGAGGATTTAGATTTTCCACTATATTTTTCTAACATTGACAAAGGTTACCTTAACGCTGATAAGTGTTATTGTGACGTTGTCAGCAATATATTTGTCTAACGCTGACAAAGGTTTCCTTAACGCTGACAAGTGTTATCGGGACGTTGACAGCAACAATGTTAGTTTTGTGGTTTTTAATCTAAATGTGCAAGTGGTGTTAGCATTATACCGTTGGATACAGAGTTTCTTATGGATCCTTGGAGAATCATTTGAGCATGTTTTTATTTATGGATGATGGTTGGAATATTTATATTCCTATGTTGACATAAATTTTTATGTTCATGCATTTTTTTGAGCAACATATGTATCACAGTTTAAGGGGAGGTTTTAAGAACCTTTAGGACTTTTGGGTATTCTTATAATACTCATATCACAATTCTAGATTGTGTCCACAGGTGAGTATGAGTTAGTTTTACTAAATCATGAGGCACTGTAGCATGCAAAGTTGATATACTATGCATGATGCCAAGACATTTTTGGCCTAGAATTGGTTGTGGTCTGTTGGGAGACTTGGGAATGATTTTATCATGGGTTTTACCTGGGAGTAACAAGGAATTTTATGAGATAACTTAGTTGTTAAGAGTTTTGGTTAGCAAGGGACACTAGAGGACTGTTATGTCTATCTTTCATAAGCAAGTGTGCATAACTGGACAGTGCTTGCTGCCCTATAATAATTATCAACTTATAGGTTATCTTTACTAGGATAAATTACTATGTTAAGGTCCTTTTTCACTTTTATTATTTTTATTTTTGGACGCTGACAAGTATTTTTCCAAGCGTTGTTATGACCAATTTAGACGCTGACATGACTTTGGCAAACGTTGACAAGAATATAGCCGTTGGGCGTTGATGGGTTATTTTTGACCGTTGACACTCATTGGGACCTACCTAGTTGTTACTTTTTGACGAATTTTGGGGCCGTAATTTCGGGAGCAGATAACTTTTAATTAATGCATGAGATAACTTATTTTCTTTTCCATATTTTCATCATTATATTTTGAAAATAGTTGCCTCATTTTTTACCAATCACATACACATATCTCTCCTATATATTTGGCTCCTATTTTTAAACAGGGTATCTCATATATTTGTCTAACAATTTTCTCCTATAATTCATCTTTCTAAATCATTCACAAACAGCTTTCTTCATCAATGGCACCAAAATTTAAACCAAGTGATTTGGTATTGGGATTCAGGAGTCAACACAACATGATTGCATATTTGGACGCTGATGACACTCTGTTTCCACAATACACCCAGATGGTGGCGTATTTGAATGCATCCCCAATTAGGTATGCTCTTTGTCATGCTCCTCTCATCTATGTCACACATATTAAGCAGTTTTGGAACATAGTTAGTTCCTCAACAGTTAATAATGTGACTACATTATCATCTATTGTTCATCGGCGTACATGGGTGGTTACTGAAGCCTTGGTTCGCCAGGCTTTGCATCTTGATGATGTAGATGGTATAACCACCCTTCCCATTCATTAAATAGAACAAGGACTAAGGGCTTTGGGTTATCCTTTCCCTGATGAGGGAACTTTAAACAAATATCATAAACAGGAGTTTCCCCCAGCCTAGAAGTACCTAATACATGTCCTCTTACAATGTTTGAGTCCCAAGTGTACTGCACACAATGAGATTAATAGATCCATTGCTAGTGCTATTGTGTGCATTGCAACTGGGCAAAAGTTTAATTATTCAAAAATGATTTTTGAGGGCATGTGTAAAAACAAAGGGAATAAAATGACTTTAGCTTATCTCAGATTTTTACAAATGGTTTTTGTTGTGCAAAATTACTACACAAGGGATCATGATGATTTTTATGAGATCCCTGTGCAAAGAAAGCTATTTTTACAAAGATAAACTCACCCCCTCACCGTGAATTACCCCTCACCCACGCTATGCTTGCTGTTATTGCAGCAGCACAACCCCAACCAGACCCTCAACCACAACTTGACCCAATACCAGAACCTTTGCCTTCTCCTCAACACATGGAACTTGACACAAGTGCTCCAACCGTTGATACCATTCCTTCACAGACCCAAACACCCCTTATCCTTCCCACATCCACCCAATCCACATCATCTTCTACCCACCATAATATAGGTTACAAAAACGCCAAAGGACTACTGGAGTGTTCTCCTCTAGTGGTCCTAGCCATGTAGCAGAGAGAACCACCACCACAAGTGTGGTTGGTGCTATGGATGAGGCTGGGACCATTGGTTCTGCCTTAGATGTAGGCCAAGACAGTCCTAACATCTTTAAGACCTCATCCATGCCCCATGAATCTAACTTGGGAGGTCAAATACCCATTTTAGAGGAGGGCAGATTGGAACCATACACCTTAAAGGAATTGACGGCTGTCTGCATTAGCTTGCAAAGGCAAAATGCAGAATTTGTACAAATTGTCAGTACACAAGGCCTTGAACTCAAGCAATTGAGGGAGAGGATTGTCATTTTGGAGAATGCTAGCACAAGGCGTGGGATGGAGGAATCTTCCAAAGGGGAGGATGAGCAGATTAATGTGAGTGATAAGGGCTCACATGATGGTGAATCTTTGGGTGTTGCTGAAGCCCTAACTGAATTAAAGAAGCAACCAGGTTTTGTTAGATCTCTGGTAACTCCTACAAATTTAGACTTGTCTTTTACAGCTATGTTGGAGCAAATTACAAGAGGCGTTGAGACAAGTAATTTCCGTGTTGACAAGCAAAATTTGAACGCTGACACACCAAGCGCTGACATGAGCAAATTGGGCGCTGATACAAGAAATTTGAGCGTTGACAGACCTGCAAATGAGGTTGATGTATTCCAGTCATCAGCTATCATCAAAGAAGTATCTTCACAGGTATTACCATCATCCTTACCCATCATTGATCCATTAGATTAGGGTAAAGGAATCAAGGTAGAAGTAGATGTTCCAAAGAATGCAACACAGGTAGAGTTTGATAGAAGGTTGGCTGCACAACTTGTGGAACAAGAAAGTAAGAAGGTTGGTGAATCACCATTTGTTGCCACTTCAGAGGAACAAGAAGGAAGTGATGAAGCTAGTTCAGACTCAAGTTTGATGATAATAGAACAACCAGAAAGACTTGAGTATGGTGATGATTTGGCAAAAGAGAAGCTGAATGAGTTGAAACTGCAAGTAGATTTTGATATGCCAGGAGTTTTTCAGATGTACCATGCTTGGGAAGATAGATGTATGGAGAATCCAGATTTGACTATCTCAGACCAAATATGGGGTTTGGAGATTCTTCTAAGAGTTCAAGCAGACTGCAAGGTAATTCTGAAACATAAGGCTAGCAATATTCTCTCAATGCTGAAAAGGGATAGAAGGGAGTTGTACTACATGCTACTTAGATGTCATGGAACAGGATGGACCTACAAGAAATTGTTGGGATTGTCTTTTGAAGAAATGGAGTACAAAGCCTATCCTATTTGGGCAAAAGTGCAGGAAGAAAACACTCTAAGACTTCTTTCAGATGAAAGGAAAGAAGAACTTACAGAAGAGATGGAGCTTAAGAAGGCAATGATTGTTCCAAGACCTTTGAAGAAGGGAGTTCCTCTTGAGTTTCCTAAAGATATGGATAGATTGATGCCTAGTGAAGCTGTTATAAGAAGGAGCATCAAGCTCTCACCATTGGAAGCTTCAGATATGGTACAAGTGTTACCTCTTGATGCCAGAAACCCTATTATAAGCTATGAAGAAGATGAAAGTGGGTTTTGGAAGATTGGCATGTTTGGGAAAGAGGTACACACTTTTACTACACTTATATCTCTCTTTGCAAGTGTGGATAGAGAAGACTTGGTGGACCTTTGGAGGTTGTTAGAGGCCAAGTATGAGACTGAAGCTCCTACTTCAGTCAATGGAATAAAACTTTGGTCAACATTTAAGAGAATGTGTGGACCAACAGAAGAAGATCCTGCTGTTTGGAAGGATCTTGAGGATGATCTCAGTGGTCTTCAATGGCGTTTGTATTCAGCTGCTAGTGTGTACTATTTGAGCTCTACAAAGTTTGTTGAGTATCTTCTTGTAGATGCTCAGTATCCCATGTCCAAAGAAGTTTTGGAGAAGATGAAGACAACTCAGCTAGAGATAGACTATTCAAGTGATGCGGCCAAAGATTTGATCAGACATATTTATTACCAATATGATAAGCGTTGTAAGATTTCTCCTAGTACTTAATTTTTATTCAGAAACTTGATTACTAGAGTAGATATAAAGTTTAGGGGAGGATTGTTGGGAATAAAATGTAGCCAGTTCACTTGAGCACTGACAAGAGGAAAACAAGCGTTGATAGGAAGAAAACAAACGCTGACAGATCAAGCGTTGACAAGAAGATGTCAAGCGTTGATAGGTTGAAGACAAGCACTGATAGAAAAATATGGTCTACGCGTATTATGTTTCTAGTTTGTTTCTAGTAAAGATAAGTTCAACATTGTATTTTCTATAATTCTCTTTACCTAGAATAGTTGAGACGCAGACTCTTGTACAAGGCTTCTTATGTCTATAAAAGAAGATCTTTAGGTTATTGTTTAATATAAGTTTTTCATACGTTAAACACTTTCATTGTAAGCAAGTTTGTTATTATCAATCAAGTGAAGTTTGTTTACATCTTTTTGTGTTCTTGTTTAAGTGTTAATTCCGCATAACAATTTGATTACTTTATACATAAAAAAAGTTTCTCTACGTGTATAACTTGATCTAATCTCGTATACACAAAGCTTAATCGATCTAAGTTTGGGATCAACAAGTTACATATAGAACACGAAAAGTAACCGCTGAATATGAAATAAAAACGTCGACATTCGTAGAATGGATATTTCAATAAATAAACGAGGCCTTATAATTTAATAAACGTTAACGCGTCGAATAAACGAATGACGCCTAAAGGCTTAACGTATATTACGAAGAATATCGTAAAACAACAAAAAAAATTAAACAACGACGATAGAAATATTTCTATGTCATAACGAGAATGTAAATATCGACACCTAACATATTCCTTGCCAGTTTAATCTAAACGGCATTCTTACGCTAAGTTTTAAGCCATAACCTTCTTGGTTAGCCGGTAATTCAGTTTCTCAATAAAGTAAATACATAATATGTAATAATCGAGATTAGAATAACGACCAAAAATATCAGGATTGTCATAGCATCCCCATCTAACATGGATCTTCATCCTTGAAGATCAATTTGCCTTATTGCCCGCCTTCTTGTAGGAGTCATAACGGGACTTAACTTCTCAAGTTTTCCAAAACGTATAACACCTTTCCATGGTGATACTTTCGGCATAACTTTGCCACCTACCTCGAACTACAATGGTTTCGCTTCACATCATCATAACTTTTCTCTCTATTACGAGCAGCTAACAAACGATTCTTAGTTTGCATGATCATTTCATTATTGGAATGAAATGAGCAGATTTAGTCAATTGGACGACAATGACCCAAATTAGATCAAATCCAAATAGAGTTTTCTTAAGATTTGCAATGAAATCCAT
This sequence comes from Glebionis coronaria, assembly GCA_025667525.1. NCBI lineage: Eukaryota > Viridiplantae > Streptophyta > Magnoliopsida > Asterales > Asteraceae > Glebionis > Glebionis coronaria. The sequence goes on along the minus strand of CM046882.1, from coordinate 119,276,675 downwards.
TGTAATTAGCTCCCACTTCTAGATAGGAATTTTTTGTTAGTAATCCTGATGGCTTTTGGTATTCAGCATTGACTTAAGCACATGCCAATTATTTACCAACATAAGTCAGAATATCCGCCTTCATGTGTTGCCACCAGTATAACTTTTCACTCCTTAGAAAGTTCAAGATAGTCTCCAAATGTTCACCATGCTTTTCTTTATTTTTTTACAATAAATCAGAACATGATCACCAATTTATCAAGATACGGATTGCACGCGCGATTCATGAAATCCATATATACTGTCGGTGCATTGATCAATTCATAGGACATTACTTAGAACTCATAATGTCCATAACAATTTTTAAACGCGGTAATTGAAATATCTTCCTCACGGATGCGAAGTTGATGATAAGAGACCGTAGATCAATCTTCTAATAGACACTAGAAACTTGCAGTTGATCAAATAAGTCCTCTATCCTCGGAAAAGGATATCGGTTCTTGACGAACAATTTATTCAGTTCTTGATGAAATGATTCATCTTTATTCTTACGAATAATACTGGAGCTCTCCATGGCGACGAGCTCGATCAAATAAAACCTTTATTAGATTGCTCTTGCAACTACACAAATAATTCCTTCAGTTCGGATGGTATTTAAACGATACAACGCACGTGCCACAGGTGCAGCACCAGGAATTAGATCGATCTGGAATTCTATTTTCCTTGGGGCAGAAGCCCTGACAAATCTTCGGGAAATATTTCAGGATAGTCACAGATGACTGGAACATGTTCGACTCGCTTATCCTTCGATTGATTCTCTGATATTTGAGATAGGAATAATTAATAAAATCTTTCGAGATACTTACGAGCTTTAATGCATAATATAATTTTCAGTTGGAAATTCTTTTTATCGTCGTCGATAACTAAGGTTTAATCATTTAAGAATCCTAACACTTTTTTTTCCAGTTCCACACGTTTTCCTACAGAACTATTTGTATCACAGAACCACTTGCTCCACCCGAACTACCGGCCCACTAGAGCAGCCAGCTCCATACATTTTGGCCATGAATTCATTTAAGGATGCAGTAACTTGTTGACTAATAACTTGGCGTATCTGTGCCTCAGTCATAGCTTTCTTTAACAGTGTGATACTAGTACAACGCAAATCAAATCTTAATGAGTATTCATTCAATGGTTGTGTTATACCGAAGGAATGCTTAAAAGAGACAAGCAAGTAAAGATAATAATACAAAAAACGATGTAGAATTAGGAATCAAAAGAAATTCATTTGATTAATCACGAACGAGTACATGTTGTATTTCCATGCATTATAGATTATTATCGTCTAATACCATACTACTCAAGAAGACTAGTTCTACTAATTGATGTTACAGTTTAGTTAGTGATTCAGAAAAGATACTGTAGATGATAATCTAATTCACTAAGATTCCATGTGGCTTAGAAGGCTCCTCGGTCCGATTAGAAGAAGATTTCTTCAGTGTCTTCATGGGACGCTCGATATCCTCCTCAATTGGCGGTTTTGGAACAGTCCCAATATAACCATCACCAGATCAAATAATTAGAGGCACAAAATCAAAAAGTCGAGCAAACGCATTACGATTCAATAAGAGTTTGTTTGTGTGGATGCTATACGCTTAAGCCCACACTTTCATAAATCGTTATTTCCATGGATTGATCAAATCCATCTAAATAAGCTTTAGAAACCAGTGGTTCAATAATATTGTTAGCCTCAAAATATTAAGTCAAACAAGAATGCTCGGTCATAGATTATTATTGTAACATTAGTTAGAACGTTGTAATAGGTATATAATTAGTCGTGGTTTACGGGCTTGGATTTAAACTAATTAAAGTCCAAAAGACAAGCCCGGCCCAATATATAGCCCATTAAAGCCCGCATGTGGGTAGACTATATATACTACCCTCCTAGCATGTTAGGAGGGTTGGTTGGTCATTTCATTTTCTCTCAATCTAACATTCCTAGTTTCTCCAACCATTCTCTCTACTTTCTCTCACTACTTTCTCTCTCTAGAATTCATCTTCTTCATCTATTTCCTTTCTTAAATTCGTGTTATATCATCTAAATATATGGGACGACAATTGGTATCAATTGCCATGGGGTTTTGTGATTGGTTGTTGTGTTTTCATTTGATTTATTTGATTTGATCCTTATTTCTTCCACGAATTCAAGATTTTTTATGTTTTTAGGGTTCTTCAATTCGTATACCTTCTTTACTGTTGTTGAGTGATTTGGGTATCTTGGTTTTCGGGTAAAACACAAATCTTTTGGATCAAAAGTTCAGAACTTTCTTATTTCATCTTTCCGAAATTCTAGCAATTGATTCCATCAGAAAGTACAAGTGAGTGAGGCTCGATCGCAATAACCCAAGGGTTTTACTTTGCGATCACAAGGATTCAGACACCTTATTCCGACGGTTATTCCAATCACTCATTGCGATCGAGGATTCTGACGCTTTTTAAGGGATATTGAGACGTTACTCTGTCCAAATAGTTTTAGCCATATTGCGATCAGGACATTCCGACAGATCAACATTCCGATAGAACCAACATTCCGATAGAACCAACATTCCGATACAATATTCCGATAGGTTATTCCGACAGCATTCCGATAGCCTACATTCCGACACCCTACATTCTGACATCCTACATTCCGACAGCCAACATTCCGATGGACATTCCGATGGTACATTCCAATGGACATTCCGATGACATGTTTAGCTAAATTTTTTTCGAGTATTTTTTATGTAACACCCGTGAAAGTGCCGTATGATGCTAAGTTATTGTCTCAAGAGCTGTTCAGTGTGAGCATCTCTCTTGAGTTGTGGCTCACTTGTGGATATGATATCCCGAGCCCAACGTCATTTATTAATCCTATTTTACGTATATTTTTGAAATTTTTAAGAAATTTCGTTTGCTATATATTTGACGGTTTAAGTTGAAACCGACGTTTACGGTCGTAATTTAACGATTGACGATTTAAGAAGAACCGATAACGACTACGATACCGATGGATGCCCAAATTTCTATAATTATTGACGATTTATCGATAATATAATTTTTCGAGAATTTTACTTACGATTCGTGTTAAGTTGAGTCGGGTGAGTTTTATATCCTTCCGAGTACATTTAAAGTATCCCAAAAATATTTTGGAGTGTTCGGGATGATTTCCGACTCCCGTAAAATTTTCAAAATGGACTAGTGAGTCGAACCCGCAAAGTTTTGATGGCGTTTTATACTTAAGGCCAAAAGAAACCAAAAATTGCCAAATTGGTCCCTCCCAATCACACAAAATGACACAAACACAAACACATAGAACATTTTAGACAAAACAAAAATCAAACTCTCCTCTCTTGCCCTCTCTAGCCGACGGTTACCCCCAAACCACCAAGAACACCATCAAAAAAATTTTTTCATTTGATTTTCATTAAAATTAAGGTTAGACCACATCTAATCTTGTCATTCCCCACATTTCTATGTACTTAAATCCCACATGCATTCAAGTAAATTTTCCAAAAATTTTCAAGATGATCCAAATTCGTTTTTGAGGCTAATTGTTCTAATGCATGTTTAATTCATGTGTTTATAGTATCAATTAATCCATAAAACAAGATGGGTTTTATGTTATGGGTTCTCCACAGCCCCTAAAAGCCACGAATTTTTGGGGTTTTAGGGTGTGTTCAAGGTGTTTGATGAAATGTCATGGGTTTGTGTTTATAAGGGTGTTTTGGGTGTGTTTGAATAGGTTTAAGTGGTTGCATGTTTGTTTCTTTGATTTTAGATTATGAGGTTGGTTGATCAATAGGGGTAGGACTGAAAACTTGTGTTTGGATATGTTTAGGGAAGCTTAGGATGATGCCTAGTGGTGATTAGTAGCATTGGAATCGAGTTTAAACATGATTTTGGAGTAGTCAAATTTAGGCAGAAAGTTTAAGGTCATTTCACAAAAATTATTTTTCCTACAGGTCTTGAAAACTAAATGTAGTTGTAGAGGGTCTTTTTATCTTTAATTTGGTATAAGGTAGAGCCCGTGACTCAAAACGAGCTAAAAGTTATGAGGTTTTAAAGATCAAGTACCGGGAGACGAGGACTTTCATAATCCGAATTTATGTATAGTTTTAGTCAAATCCCGAGGAGCACAAGTATGAATTGGTAAATGGTCAAGGGTCAAAATTTGGTCACAAACCTGTATAAATGAGTCTATAAGTTGACTTAGGAGTCAAAGAAGTCAAAGGTACATTTCATATAGGTCAATGAAGTCAAAATTGGTCGAAGTGTAATTTCAGCCCGTAAAATGTAGTTTTGGAAAAGCGTCGAGTAACGAGTCGTAAAAGTAAAAACTTTTATTGGGGTTAAAAACATGTTATCTACAGGTCTTATGGGATTTTTGAGAATTTTGTCAAATTTTATAAGTATGGTTAAATATGGTAAAACAGCCCGTACTTTAGTCAAGTACCGGCGAGAATGAGTAAAAATGGACAACGTAAGTAATGAGAACGAATGGTATAAAATGAGTGATGCTTGTTGTTTTGTTTTTGGCGTGAGTTACACTTGTCCTAAGTGACTAGTATATATGTATTTTATACAGTACCGTAAAGTATTTAAAATGAGATTACTCATTACGCGTTATTTGTGATAGGTGTTGATTTAACCGGGCATCCGTTTCGTCGTCAGTGATCATCCCTCGAACTACCGACTACTTAAGATATAAGGTGTGAATTTATAGCCTCGCTTATATTTATTTCAAATTTTTTTACCCGCGAGGGAAATGCATGCTAGTTTTTAAAAGGAACGTATATCATGAATGATTGTTAGACCCGAAAGTTGCCTTAGAAATTGTGTTGAGTACCAAAGTTGCAAAAGACCCTAAATTCATGAACTATTAACTATTGTCCTGCCCTCGAGTAGGGGGAAATAGCCGCTTATACAATTTGTAGTACTACGGGGCTAACGACCCAATGCTAGCCGAGAAGCTGTACGTTGAGTAAGTTCTGCGGTAGATTATCTTGTATGAGAGATAAGGTATAATTGCAACTGATGCCTTTAGAAGGGGCACTGGTTTCATCTGAATCACGCCGGTATTTATTACGCGGGTGATTGAGTTAACGGATTATTGTCATGAGCTTAAACACAATTGTCAGTATCCTGATTATAGATTGTTTGATCGACAAGTCTATAAATGATCACGAATGGTTTTTATTTTATATACGTTCAAATGAATTGTAAAACCTATGAATTCCACTCAACGTTTTCGTTGACCAAATTTTTGGCATGTGTTTCAGGTAACCGCTGAAGTGTAGAATGGAGCATGCATGGGATGGATGTTGTGTGTATGGCTTGGAGTCCGCTTGTTTTTCCTCCTTTTCTACTTAAACAAATTTAAGTTTTAATGTAATGTTGTTGTGAAACTAAAATTCTTGGGTTGAGATTCATGGGGACCGAAAACGCTAAACTCTGTTGTACCAAATTGGGGTTGGAAAAACCGTGGACATGTATCATCTAACAATTTTAAATTCAAGTTTTAAGTTGACGTCTTTTTAGCGTCGTTTGATATATCTTGTGTGCAATGAATACTGTGTAGCACCCAATGTTGTAGTTCCGCTGCGCATAACATTTGTGGGGGTGTTACAGATTGGTAATCAGAGCCATGAGTTATAGAGAACTAGGTCGTTTTTGAAAATCCTAAACTATAACTTTTGGTGTCGTAAGAAATGGTCCAAGCACACACAACTATCCTGCATGGCTCCGGTAAGAATTCTTTAGCATTGCTTTATGTTTTAGATGTATCCCTCGAAATTGATATGAATTCCCTAAGTATTTAGTAAGTAAATACTTTGAGATATATATTGAGATATATTGTTTTGTACGTTGAGTACTTATCATCGTAATTTGCAAATTCTTGTAAGATTATCTTATATGTTGCATGTAATTGGCATAACGGGCTACATTGCATTACATGGCAACACTGTGTTTTAATCCTACGGGTATGTTGGAATGGTTGTATGTATAAGTATGTATATACTATGGTATTTAAAGGCATTGCACGTGAAGCAATGGTCCTTGAGTAATTATCGTACATTAAAATGCGGTTTTGTTGAGAATTCGGCCTTACCGCTAATTATCAATCTTGATAATTAATTTATTGTTCGAATAACCGAATATGAACCTCGTTTGATATCCTAGATACGTAAATGATGCTTCGTAACATATTTTATATCGACTAGGTCGATCTCGATTGTCGTTATCGCACCATGATGTGCCATTTTGGACATTTTCTTTTGAAACGTAATTTACTTACGTATTACTTTATTTCCTTTATTCCTAATGGGTTTGATATGTTAGTTCGCGTAACTATAACATAGACGAAGTATAATCGATGATGCGTACATTGGGGCGGCGAATCATGTGTGTATATTATGAAACGTGGTTGAGGCGTGTTGCCATTAAATCGTTGTTTACTATTCTACTTGAATTTTAAAGATGTGTTTTAAAATAGACTGGCGTTGTGATCAAGCGCGATAACTTGGAATTTGGTTGGTTTTTGTGTTAATTTTGTGGAGTACGATTTCGAGACTCATCCGAGGCCGATAACAACATTTAGTTGACATACGTATTCTCGTTCCATTTATTTCATTTTGTTTTGTTGATTCATTATTTTGAAGTTAATATTTTACATGACGAGGTCCGGCATTTGTGCAAGTTAAGTAAGCATCGAACTTTGTTGATTGAATGATTTAAACATAAAGTGTTTTACATATTTAATGTTTGGTGAATGAAACTTTCGGATAAAAATGACGTATGATGTGTTTTGTAACAAGTAAAATTCGTGTAGAGAATAAATGGACATTGTGAAATTATTTTCCCTCAACCTTGGTTGGTAAATCGTAATAAGTAATTATTATTACTCGTAAAATCCTTGTTTTCATATATTAAAATTTGATACTAAAAGATTGGGATGGACTTGTTAAGAATTTTGTTTAAATTAGTTCGAGAAAGGAGTTATAATAAAATTTGCGAGATGACTATTGAGTATATGTAGCTTCGGATTTGGTATGAATTAATTTTTGGGTCAATATAGTAAACTTTTGACGTATCTTGTAATATAAAACATGAGTAGAAGATGTGGACATGTGTTTTGGAGCTAGAGATTTTGTAAAAACTGGTTTTATTTTAAACATAAGGTTATGTTTATGTATGCATTGGTGTAAACTAGAACACGTTACTTGTTGTAGTAAATAAACTGGGTTAAAATCAAAATGTACACTTTAAGTGAGAAATTATAATGCTTGAAATAAATTATTAAAAGTTGATGGAACGTCATTGGAAATCATTTGTTTGTTTAATTGTCGTTATAGAGAATCAATATGTGTAATTTGATGATGCTTGTTTAAAATCGTTTGAAAAATCTTTTGTTTTATTCTGCGACGAGATGTGTTAATTTTAAAATCATTTGAAAATGGGCTAAGGATTAAAAGTTGAATTTTATATATTTTAAGATTATTGAGATAAGCATTTTGACTGTTTATTATATTATTATTATGGAGATTTAAGTCTCGACTAAAATCAGTAAGTATCCGAGATAATACCACGTGAAACCTCTTTATCATTTGAGTCGAATTACGCGAATATGATTTAACAAAACAGTTTTGGGGAAAACATGTGTGTAATAAAAGTCAAAGGTTGAATTTTTAAGAGTTAATGGGACTAGGTTGAGTCGTGTTGGATATGTGTATATATGTGATAATATAAGTCGTAATAATAAAAACGTAAAACTTGGGAAATTCTTACTACGTATGTTTTTGGTACTTAAGATATGAACATTAATGAGGTTTTGACACAAGTATGGAGATTTTCAAACCTAATGATTTGTCAATTATGATAACCGAGTCACCGCGTCTACTAATGTTAATAATTTCCGATAAATTGAAATTTTTCCAGAAATGAAAACTTTGTATAGATTGAGAAATGAAAGGTATAAATTATTTAATGATGTAACCCAAATTGAAAATGTGTAAATGTTCGGTTTTACAATGTACAAGGTAACACTAATTATTATACGCAACTGGATTATACAACACACGCCTACTTGAATATTATTTAATAAAGATGTATATATAATGTTTTGAGTCACGATGGTTCGATCGTCCGGCATCCCTTCTTTGATTTTGTGAGTCTGTATCTAAACATGAGTCGTCATGTGATTGTTCATTTTAATATTGTCTATGGTATGAAACCATTATTATTATATTTATTTTTGTGTCGCTACATCGCTAGTACTTGATGATGAGGGTATGTCACCCGGTGTATTTTGTCATGATCATGGACGCCGTAACTTTCTTCTTTCGGTTAATGGAACCAAAAATTATGTATTTACTTGAATGATGCTATAAATCTTCATTAGAGTGGTTGTTTATTTATATTTAACAAAAGCGAGAAGGCGTAGCCGCTTTACCAAATTGTAGAGGTGAAAGAAACTCGATCCTTCTGGTGAAATTGTTTCTATTTAACCAAGTGATTATTCTTCTCTTCCCGTATACACTTCGTGGAATGTGTGTGCAACTCGAGACGATGGGAATTATGATCGTTGTTTTATTTTTATTTTTATTTTTGGACGCTTGTGTTGATATTCAACTTTCACTCCATGTATTCGTAGATCGCTGTTATTATCCTGAGACTTTCGTCATATATTTGAAGTATTTTCATTTCTAATGTAGTTAATTTCTGTTGGCAATTATATTGCTCGTTTACCTCGTTCGATCTCATTGATCTTAATTTTATTACTTGTTGTGCTTGCAATGATCTTTAATCATGAACCACCTTACCGTTATTTTGTGAATAGTCCATTGTGAAAATAGGTATGAGTGTGTCAAATGTTTTGGTGAACTAAATGCAAATGGTGACGATTTATTTATTTAATTATTTATTTATTTTCTCATAAAAAGGCAAAGCAAAAGGTATGTTTCCAAAGTGAACGAAAAATGTTGGATGTGTTTCTTAAACCGGTGGTAATAATATTTTCCCATTTCAAATTTCATTTCAAATGGTTTAATTATTTTGAAGATTAGGTCGAAAACTTCCATAGTCGTGTTTGGTATGTAATAATAATGTTTGTGTTGTCACTCGATCCTCAATTATGCACAGCTTAGCTAACTAGGCATAATTCGGGAAGAGTCCTGTTTTGTTGGTTGTTGTTGCTTGATCCTCAAGTATGCATAATCTAGCTAGTTATGCATAGTTTTGGAAGGGCGATGTAGTTTCAAATAAATTGGTCGTCTTTAAAAACCGGTAGTGTTTTTGATAAATGTTTGGAAGAGGACGTTTTTAAAAATGGTGGATCCTTATGCAAGTAATCGTATTTTCTTTGATTTTTAAAGAAAATTATTGAAATTTCTTGTGTTCGTTGAAATCTTTTCTTCTGTTTGGCGTTGACTTAGTAAGTCACTGCGACCGAGTAATTTTGGAAAATGTTTTTATGAGTTGTGTGTAACGTGCGAATTTCATCGGAATCGCTAGGGCGTTGATGTAATACCAAAGGGGCTCGTATCGTCACCGGGAGAAGAGTTTTTAATAAAGATGGAAAAATGCCGAAGTAGAGGAAATCAGAGTTCGAATAACTCTAAGGGAAATAACGAAGACTTCTCCTACATCAAATGTATCGTACCTTATATATTTTCTTTCTTGTTCCTTTGATATGTTTTATGACACACGATAAATTGTTGAAGTTTACAAACTGTGCGTCAGTAATTGGAAGACAATTCCATTGTCGTTTTCGTTTATTTAAGTGAGGAATCCTCTTTGCTTGACTCAACCATCCTTGATTATCGATGGTTAAACGATAGATATCCCTAGTTGATGTTTTTGTGGTAAACCCTTGCCTTTTATGCATTTGTGTGGTAAGTAATCTGGTCGAGTGATCGTAAGTTGTGAGAACTTGAGACGACATTGTCCAATGAAGTCCGATCATGGAGAACACGTGCCATGTAATGTATTTTTTTTTACTGTGAACGATGATATTTATTAAGATTTTGACCACGTTTGGGTCGGAAGTAAGATGGTGTTCTTGTAGTATCTTTTGGGTATGGATCCGTGTGTGAGCACCCCACGATGACATGTAAGTATTTTATTTCTTTTTGGATATGCATCCATAGCTAGCAAGCTCTTGAACCTTCTTTAACTTGCAATTTTCTTTTGACCGGACTCATCCGAGAATTATGTCAATATTCTTGTTTTATCTTGGCTTGGCTGATTAGCAAGCGTGGGTTAACTGATTGAACTGATTGGTTTGGCATGGTTTGGCTATGTTGCAAACATGTTGTAATTTGGTGGTATGTGTTTCATAATGGATTTTGTATTTGGTTGGATTGTGACGTTTTCGAGATAGTTATGTATACGTCGAATGATTAGCGTATCGATGAATTCGTTTTGACGAGCTAGGGTTGTATAAGGTGATTTTCTATGACTAGTGTTAATTACTTCGTCTTTTATATTTTGAACATTTTCCGATGGGGTTATGTGCGAGCCGTGTGATTTTCTTTATGATTAATTGTTTGTATGAGACAACAAACCAAGTGAAAGGATGATTCGAACGTTGGAAGACGTGCTCCGAGCGTGTGTGATTGATTTTGGTAGTTGTTGAGATCGACCATTGCCGATGGTAGTACCTTTGTACGACGACATTTACTATGTTAGCTTGGAAGCTACGACATTTGAAGAATTATGTTGATGAAAATATAGACCGCGAGTTGGATGAAATGAAGTAGGAAAAAGTCAGTTGAATGGACCTGAAATGATTTGAGAGACTCCGGAGGAGATGGTGTAGATTGAGAATCACTTGTTGACCGCGAGAAGCTGTGAGAAGAGACGTGTCAATAACCGAAGGAAGGGTTTGAGAAATTGAAGTGGAGATCAAGGTTCGAGATGTTAAGAGATTGAAGCAGGGTATAATACTCATGGTGAAGGTGTGATGGAACACCAGACGTGAACCGAAGTCCAGAACAGAACATGAAGACCTCTTTAGGAAGAAGTACCTTTATCTTCCTAGTAGTACAAAATGCGAGTATAAGAACCGGAGAGCACCGGGACGTCGCTCCATTAAGGGGGGAAGGATGTAACACCCGTGAAAGTGCCATATGATGCTAAGTTATTGTCTCAAGAGCTGTTCAGTGTGAGCATCTCTCTTGAGTTGTGGCTCACTTGTGGATATGATATCCCGAGCCCAACGTCATTTATTAATCCTATTTTACGTATATTTTTGAAATTTTTAAGAAATTTCGTTTGCTATATATTTGACAGTTTAAGTTGAAACCGACGTTTACGGTCGTAATTTAACGATTGACGATTTAAGAAGAACCGATAACGACTACGATACCGATGGATGCCCAAATTTCTATAATTATTGACGATTTATCGATAATGTAATTTTTCGAGAATTTTACTTACGATTCGTGTTAAGTTGAGTCGGGTGAGTTTTATAGCCTTCCGAGTACATTTAAAGTATCCCAAAAATATTTTGGAGTGTTCGGGATGATTTCCGACTCCTGTAAAATTTTCAAAATGGACTAGTGAGTCGAACCCGCAAAGTTTTGATGGCGTTTTATACTTAAGGCCAAAAGAAACCAAAAATTGCCAAATTGGTCCCTCCCAATCACACAAAATGACACAAACACAAACACATAGAACATTTTAGACAAAACAAAAATCAAACTCTCCTCTCTTGCCCTCTCTAGCCGACGGTTACCCCCAAACCACCAAGAACACCATCAAAAAAAATTTTTCACTTGATTTTCATTAAAATTAAGGTTAGACCACATCTAATCTTGTCATTCCCCACATTTCTATGTACTTAAATCCCACATGCATTCAAGTAAATTTTCCAAAAATTTTCAAGATGATCCAAATTCGTTTTTGACGCTAATTGTTGTAATGCATGTTTAATTCATGTGTTTATAGTATCAATTAATCCATAAAACAAGATGGGTTTTATGTTATGGGTTCTCCACAGCCCCTAAAAGCCACGAATTTTTGGGGTTTTGGGGTGTGTTCAAGGTGTTTGATGAAATGTCATGGGTTTGTGTTTATAAGGGTGTTTTGGGTGTGTTTGAATAGGTTTAAGTGGTTGCATGTTTGTTTCTTTGATTTTAGATTATGAGGTTGGTTGATAAATAGGGGTAGGACTGAAAACTTGTGTTTGGATATGTTTAGGGAAGCTTAGGATGATGCCTAGTGGTGATTAGTAGCATTGGAATCGAGTTTAAACATGATTTTGGAGTAGTCAAATTTAGGCATAAAGTTTAAGGTCATTTCACAAAAATTATTTTTCCTACAGGTCTTGAAAACTAAATGTAGTTGTAGAGGGTCTTTTTATCTTTAATTTGGTATAAGGTAGAGCCCGTGACTCAAAACGAGCTAAAAGTTATGAGGTTTTAAAGATCGAGTACCGGGAGACGAGGACTTTCATAATCCGAATTTATGTATAGTTTTAGTCAAATCCCGAGGAGCACAAGTATGAATTGGTAAATGGTCAAGGGTCAAAATTTGGTCACAAACCTGTATAAATGAGTCTATAAGTTGACTTAGGAGTCAAAGAAGTCAAAGGTACATTTCATATAGGTCAATGAAGTCAAAATTGGTCGAAGTGCAATTTCAGCCCGTAAAATGTAGTTTTGGAAAAGCGTCGAGTAACGAGTCGTAAAAGTAAAAACTTTTATTGGGGTTAAAAACATGTTATCTACAGGTCTTATGGGATTTTTGAGAATTTTGTCAAATTTTATAAGTATGGTTAAATATGGTAAAACAGCCCGTACTTTAGTCAAGTACCGGCGAGAATGAGTAAAAATGGACAACGTAAGTAATGAGAACGAATGGTATAAAATGAGTGATGCTTGTTGTTTTGTTTTTGGCGTGAGTTATACTTGTCCTAAGTGACTAGTATATATGTATTTTATACAGTACCGTAAAGTATTTAAAATGAGATTACTCATTACGCGTTATTTGTGATAGGTGTTGATTTAACCGGGCATCCGTTTCGTCGTCAGTGATCATCCCTCGAACTACCGACTACTTAAGATATAAGGTGTGAATTTATAGCCTCGCTTATATTTATTTCAAATTGTTTTACCCGCGAGGGAAATGCATGCTAGTTTTTAAAAGGAACGTATATCATGAATGATTGTTAGACCCGAAAGTTGCCTTAGAAATTGTGTTGAGTACCAAAGTTGCAAAAGACCCTAAATTCATGAACTATTAACTATTGTCCTGCCCTCGAGTAGGGGGAAATAGCCGCTTATACAATTTGTAGTACTACGGGGCTAACGACCCAATGCTAGCCGAGAAGCTGTACGTTGAGTAAGTTCTGCGGTAGATTATCTTGTATGAGAGATAAGGTATAATTGCAACTGATGCCTTTAGAAGGGGCACTGGTTTCATCTGAATCACGCCGGTATTTATTACGCGGGTGATTGAGTTAACGGATTAGTGTCATGAGCTTAAACACAATTGTCAGTATCCTGATTATAGATTGTTTGATCGACAAGTCTATAAATGATCACGAATGGTTTTTATTTTATATACGTTCAAATGAATTGTAAAACCTATGAATTCCACTCAACGTTTTCGTTGACCAAATTTTTGGCATGTGTTTCAGGTAACCGCTGAAGTGTAGAATGGAGCATGCATGGGATGGATGTTGTGTGTATGGCTTGGAGTCCGCTTGTTTTTCCTCCTTTTCTACTTAAACAAATTTAAGTTTTAATGTAATGTTGTTGTGAAACTAAAATTCTTGGGTTGAGATTCATGGGGACCGAAAACGCTAAACTCTGTTGTACCAAATTGGGGTTGGAAAAACCGTGGACATGTATCATCTAACAATTTTAAATTCAAGTTTTAAGTTGACGTCTTTTTAGCGTCGTTTGATATATCTTGTGTGCAATGAATACTGTGTAGCACCCAATGTTGTAGTTCCGCTGCGCATAACATTTGTGGGGGTGTTACATTTTATACTTAGCCACCATCTAGACTAGTTTCCGAATATCGTTTAGATGAAGATTAAAAAAAAAGAGTTAAAATTTTTCCATCAAGTAAATTATATTTTTTTCCATACTAGTTTTAGGACATTTCTAGCTCGATTTCAGAATTTGGCGATTACAAAATTTTTTGGTCTACCGTTTTGTCGGACTGGGGAATTTATTGTCGGACTAAAGAAAAACTGAACTTTTCGGAATTTTAACCACAACAACAATCACAAAAAATCTACTTAAGATCCATATTCACTTCATCATTTCAGAGAATATTGAGATGGATTCTACTTCTGAATATCGTGAACAACAACATAATGGTCGCGTGTAACAAAGAGAGACCACCAATGCTTGTGTCTGGTCAGTATGCTCAATGGCAATCACGTTTCATACGATACCTTGATACAAGACCTAATGGTGATGCCTTGAGGAAATGTATTACTCATGGACCATATATATTCAAGAAGATCTCAATTCCTCCAAGACCAGCCACATATACTACTGATCCAATACCCGCAAGTGAACGTGATGAAACAAGAGCTGATCTTACACCTGAAAATTGTGTTTGGCATGATGCAGAGAAGGAAGCCATCTATATGGTTTTAAGTGGGATTGGAGATGATATTTACTCCACGGTTGATGCATGCCCGACAGCACATGAAATGTGGACTACTATTGAACGCTTGCAACAAGGAGAATCACTCAACAAACAAGATGTCAAAACAAACTTGTTTTGGAATTTTGGCACGTTTACTTCAAGGGATGGAGAATCAATTGATTCATACTACTCCAAGTTTTATAAAATGATGAATGACATGACAAGAAATAACCTGCAAGTCTCCACCATGCAAGTCAATGTTCAATTTCTTCAACAACTTCAACCCGAGTGGACACGATTCGTCACTTTAGTGAAACAACAAGATAAGTTAGACGAGGTCTCATATCATCGACTCTTTGATATCTTGAAGCAATTTCAGAATGAAGCAAATGAGATTCGAGCTGAACGTGTTACAAAGACGGCTAATCCACTTGCTTTAGTGACTACCACTCAACATGTTCAAGATCATCGCTCTCGTGCTCCTAAGCCATACTCCACTACATCATCCTCACCACGATATTCCACATCATCTAAGTCTTCATGATCCACAAGATCACGAGGCAAAGTGCCAAGAGCACCATCACCACCATCTGATTCATCATATGAAGAAGATAGTGATGAAGACCAAGCTCAAAAGAATCGTGAGATGAAACAACATATTGCTTTCATAATGAAGACTTAAAAGAAAATCTACAAACCCACCAACAACAATCTTCGAACATCATCTAACACAAAGAATCAATATGTTGAGAGTCCTCCAAGGTATGACACACGTCGACGTGGTGAAAGTCCTTCTAGATATGATCTACATAATCTAACGCATGTTGAGGGTTCTGCAAGGTATGATCGACAAACTACCAAGTATGATACTCAGAGGATTGCTGTTGCTACTGGGAATAGGGAAACTGTTGGAAGTCAAGTGGTTCAGCAGAGTGGGATTCAATGTTTTAATTGCCAAGGTTATGGGCATATGGCAATGGAATGCAGGAAGCCGAAAAGGGTTAGAGACTCCAGCTATCACAAGGAAAAGATGTTGCTATGTAAGAAGATGGAAGCAGGGGTTAAATTGTCAGCTGAGGAAGGAGCAATGCTTGATGACACTGATGATGAAGATTCCGATCAAGAACTTCATGCACATTACTCGTACATGGCAAAGGTTGAAGAAGTTCTCAAATCACTGAAGATGACAATGGTCCTATCTTTGACACTGAGCCAATCGATACGGTACACACTATTGATGAATATAATGTGTTTGGTGATATTCATGAGCATAGTGATCTACCCAATGCCATTAATGACACGTGTATAATGGAAACGGTTGATAGCAATACGACACCCGATTCATCAGACATGTGCAATAATGAGTCTGAGGATGATCAACATGCAAATGAGTATGATGAAGAGGAACGTATTGCGCTTGCTAATTTAATTGCCACTTTACAAAAAGATGTCACTGAAAATAAAAAGAGTCAAAAGCAATTAAAGAAGGCAAATGCTACGCTCACTCAAAATTTTGAAGAATGCAAAGCTGCTCTTATCAAATATACTGAGATGACTGAAAGCTATAGAGGTTAGCTCCTTCAGAAAACCAAAGAGCTTGAGGGGTATAAGGGTAGTGCGTTAAAAAGTTAAAAGGACGATTTTGAAAATAAATATAATACAACTCTTGAGTTATTAGCCAAAGAGAAGCGTCAATATAATGTTTTCTTAATGGATGAACGTCCAAAAACGTACCTTGCCAATACCAAAGTTAATGAACTTGAACAAAAGCTCTCTATGACCACTACCGATTCTGCTAAAATTCTCGAGGATAAGAAACAAGAGGTAGATGCGTTAAAACAAGACTTCTAAAGTAGATATGATAAAGAAACCGAAAAAGAAACAAAACTAGAAGAACAAGTCGAATTTTTGAAGAAAGTTGTTTATAAAACGCATGATTCTATTCAATCCGTAAGAATGCTAGCACCTCCGTCGATGTTTAAGGGTCAAGCTAGCTTTGTAAGTCCTGAGTACCTTGCCAAAGCTCAAGCTGCGAACCCGTGTCTTTATCTTGATGAGACTGAAAGGACCGATCTTGATTACATGCCCGTAAGTGCCGATAGTGAAGAGACTTCCCTTTAGGATGATGATAGTCAACCTCTTGTCAATAAGGAGTTTGTAAAACTATATAATTATGCTTATGAGAATAGTAT
This sequence comes from Glebionis coronaria, assembly GCA_025667525.1. NCBI lineage: Eukaryota > Viridiplantae > Streptophyta > Magnoliopsida > Asterales > Asteraceae > Glebionis > Glebionis coronaria. The sequence continues at coordinate 119,259,858 of CM046882.1, read as the reverse complement.
TTATGGTCTTTTCAACAAACAAACTCAGAAAACTCGTGAGGAAGTGTTTCTAGAAAGCAAACAAAAGCGAATTCAATGGAGAAAGCATTTGCCCCTAAGAAATCTAATGTTTACAAATACATAAACTACCTCCCTCTAGATGAATCTAAAAGCAAGAGTAGGAAAACAATAGGTATTCTTAAACACCACATAGATAATGTTAAATCTATTGTTGAAAGAGATTGGGCAAAACGTGAAAATGCTGAGTGGCAACGCCCGATTCCTCAAGATATTACCTTGCTTGTGAAAGAACTCTTAATTCCAAATACAGCGTTGATTAAAGAAACTGTTCTTCAACTTGAGGAGTTCATTCGGACTGAAATGTATGATGATTTAAATTATGTTGAATCTCTTGAGAAACACATTGATGATCTTCAAATGGAGAAGTCTGATTTTTCAGATGAATATGATTTAATCTTGCAAGAATGCATTTCTAAAGATGTTATGTGTGCTTATTTTACATCATGTGCTGATATTGATGAATATTCTGATGTTGCATGCAAATATCTTGATAAGATCAAAGAATGTGAGCGTCTTGAAATTGAGCTTTCGAAACGTAAAGAAAATGTTGATAAAAAGGCTTTTGAGTTACTTCAACACAAAACTGATTTCCTTCAAGAACATTGTCATTCTCTTGAACTTGCTTTGCAAAAAGACGTTGGTAGTTTTCCACATGATAATAAATTGCAAGAAAAACTTTCCCAAACATTTCGAGAAATGAATGAACAGAATTTGAAATTAAAGGGTTGAAAGCTCAGTTACAAGACAGGGACAGAGCGATAGCAGAGTTGCTGAAACTCGTTGCTAAAATGGGTGGGAAAGTTGTGGAACCTAGCATTAAGAAACCTGTTGTTAGACAACTCAATTTCTCTAAAGTGAATAGATCCTCTATCTTAGGAAAACCATCTGCTTTATCAAATTCTTCGTTTGCAAAACCTGTGTTTGCCCCCAAGATGGATGGAAAGGAAAGGTTACCACAAAATCAACCCATAAGGAATACTATAGCACCAAGCGTTAAGCACAATAATGTGATTAAACCAAGGATGTATAGAATTCCCACTAAGCCCACAAACAAAGATACTCACTCGCCTCAGACTTCTAGAAACACTAATATTCGTGTGTCTTCTACTATAGGAATAGTCTCCACTACTAGTGTTAGCCGGCCTCAGCTTAAGCGCACTAAGTGAATGATAAGGTCTGGAAACACAAGAGTCAAGAGAAACTGAAGGAAGTAGAAGAACACCCTAGGAATTTGAAACTTTTAAAGAATAAAAAGTCTGTAATTGTGTGTAATGACGATTTGAATGTGCTGAATGATTTGAATGCTATGAATGTGAAATTTGTTTGTGTCAAATATGGAAAGTGTGCTAATGCTAATCATTCTATGTGTGTTATGAATACTGTCAAAGGCGTAGATATTAGAACTAAGCAGCAAGTTGCGAAGCCTATTAGTGCTAGTAAACCCAAACGCAAAGTGAACCATTCTGGTGCTACTCCCACTAAGAAAAATAATGCATCAGACTCCACCAATAAGAACCCTAGAAGCAGAATTAAGGAATTATATGAGTCTGCTAGTATGTCTTGGAAATGGTGGTTTGCTAATCAATGTCCTCCAAGATATAAATGGATGCCGAAAGCTAGGACAGAAAATGTGAAAATGAGTGTTAGTTTGCCTTTAAATGTTGATAAGGACACTAATGATTCTACTATCACAACTACTATGGTATCCAATTTTGAAAATGCTCCATCGTGTTCTAACTCTTCTGCATGTGATACAAATAATTCTCTTCATACTGGACTTCGGATGCACGAAGCACATGACGGGGAATCTCAAGCTTCTAATTAACTTCGTGGAGAAGTTCCTGGGTACAGTCCGATTTAGAAATGATCAATTTTCACCGATCCTAGGATATGGAGATTTGGTTCAGGGGAATATTACAATCAAAAGGGTATACTACGTCGAAGGGCTCAATCACAATCTTTTCTCGGCTGGTCAATTCTGTGATGCGGATTTGGAGGTTGCTTTCAGAAAGAAGACATGTTTTGTTCGTGATTATGATGGGAATGACTTACTTACCGGTACACGGGATACTGATCTTTACACAATTTCACTTCAAGACACAACTTCATCAACTCCAATTTGCTTCATGGCTAAAGCTTCATCGACTCATGCATGGTTATGGCACCAACGTCTTTCTCGTCTCAACTTTGATACCATCAACCTGCTTTCCAAGAAAGATATTGTGAGAGGCCTTCCAAGTTTGAAATTCATCAAAGATCATCTTTGTTCTTCTTGTGAGCTTTGTAAAGCTAAACAAAGTAGCTTCAAAACAAAGACTACACCAAACTATAAAGGACGGTTAGATCTTCTTCATATGGATCTGTGTGGTCCCATGCGTGTTCATAGTATCAATGGAAAGAAATATATTCTGGTAATTGTCAATGATTACTCAAGGTACACATAGACTCACTTCTTGAGGTCCAAGGATGAAACACCCGAAGTTCTCATCAGCTTTCTTAAACTGATACATCATGGTCTTCAAGCTCAAGTCAAAGTGGTTCGTACTGACAGAGGTACAGAATTTTTGAATTCAAAACTGAGAAACTATTTTGAAGCCGAAGGAATTGAACATGAAACATCTATTGCTCGAACACCCGAACAAAATGGCGTTGTTGAAAGACGAAACCGTACTTTAGTTGAGGCTACTCGAACATTACTATCCGCTTCAAAACTTCCACTATTCTTTTGGGCCGAAGCTGTGTCAACCGCATGCTACACAGAAAACCGTTCCTTAATCATCCCAAGACACGAAAAGACACCATATCACATAATTCATGATCGAAAACCTTCACTCAAACACCTTCATGTTTTTGGATGTACTTGTTACATAATTCGAAATGGTGAAAATTTGGATAAGATGAAAGAGAAAGGTGATGCATGTATTCTTGTGGGATATGTAACTCGGTCTAAGGGATATAGAGTGTACAACAAGAGAACAAAACTGATAGTCGAGACTATTCATATCATATTTGATGAATTACAAGAAATGGCACTTGAACAAAGCAGTTTAAGTCCCGATCCACAACGAAAAACGACTTCTTTTCACAACCGCACGGAACTCGGAACTCAAGACCACAACAATGAACCATCAAGTTCAACGCTGGTTCCAGAAAATGTTCCTAGAGCTGATATGACAGTCGACACGACAATTGAAGAGTTGGAAATGTTATTTGGACCAATGTATGATGAACATTTCACGGGGGATAAACAAGTTGTATCGAAGTCTTCCGTTGTCACTCATGATAAGAATGATGATACCGATAATCGTCAACAAAAGGATACAACTTCATCTACTCAACACCGGTTGCTGCAGATTTACCTCCTCAGAATATCACTTCAAGAATTGATCCTACAACATCCACAACTACTGTCATTGCTCCATAGAACACAAATCAAGCAGACGATGCATTATCTGACGAAGACGAATTTATCAACCCATTCGGTACACCGGTACACGAAACTGGAGAGTCTTCTACTCGCCATGTTGATCCGTCAAATATGCATAGGTTCTACCAACGACATCCTTCAACACATCATTGGACCCGAGATCATCCTTTGGTTCATGTAATTGGAAACCCTTCACAGCCCGTTCGTACAAGACTACAGCTTCACACCGATAGCGATGTTTGTATGTTCGCACTTGCCGTGAGTTCAGCTGAACCGAAAAACATCAAAGAAGCCATGACTGAGCATGCTTGGATTGAATCGATGACGGATGAACTTCAACAATTTGAAATACTTAAAGTCTGGGAACTTGTTGACAGACCATACGATGTAATACCATTAAATCTTCGATGGATCTGGAAAAACAAGATGGATGAAGAGAACACGATCATCAAGAATAAATCTAGGCTAGTGGCTAAAGGGAATGGATAGAAAGAGGGTATTGATTTTGAAGAATCATTTGCACCAGTAGCTCAAATGGAAGCGGTCAGGATTTATCTTGCTTATGCTACACATAAGGGATTCATTGTCTATCAAATGGACGTAAAGACGGCGTTTGTGACAATCCGTCAATTTATGGTTGATATTTTATTCTCATATATTATTTAAAAACATTATTTTAATGTTATATTATGAACTCACTTATTTTTGGGAAGAAATTTGGATTTACGTCTTGAAGTAGCATCGACTACGTCTAAACCAGAGGATTCTATGTTACGTGCTTACGTTTACATACACCGTTTTTGGTGACAGTCCGACATTTCAGAAAATAAATTTATCCGTGAATATTATTTTGGGATTTTAAATTTGAGTTAGTTCATAAACTCACAAATTTACGAGAAGAGATTAGGACTTACGTGAATAATTTAACGTCCTTTACGACTAAACTGGAAACCTTAGGATTACGTATTTACGTTTTCGAACTCCTTTTTTGATTAGACAATTTTTATTAGATCCGTTTTGTGCCGTTGATTCATAATTTGTAAAAACGTTTTTTGTAAAACGACCAGAGTTCACGCAAATCGAGGAAACTAAAATTGAGGAGTACCCGTAAATAATTGGGGATGAGACAAAACCACTTTTGCCCCACCCCCAATATGGGACGGCAAAACTAGCTACTCACACCATGAGGTGTCAAGTTATTAGCTTACAAGCTACACTTGTAAGCTAGCTTAACTTGTAAGCTTACAAAACACCAAAACCATTCCACCCAAAACCATTTACGCATTCTCACATGCAAAACTCACACACTCCTCTCCTCTCTCTCTAAAATTCGTCCAACCATCATAAAAAAAACCCTCATTTGATCTATGTTAGCCATAAAATCATGTGTTACTCATACACATGATGATGCTACTTTGAAACTTTGAAGATTGGAGGTGATTCTAACATCGAAGGAGAAGATTTGTTGGTGTCATAGGGCTGATTTTCCATGAGAAGTTTATAAAGGTTGGTATACTTGAAGATGATATTGGTTTATCACAAGTTTTGCCATCAAAATCCAAGCCTTGTTCATCAAAGACTCATCTTTTCATCACTAATGGTGGTATAGAGATTGGTCTTCCTATCCTCTTGTTATTTTGATTATGTAATCTTGTATTTTCTTTATTTTTGTATATGTATATGATGATGAATTATGATTAAAAATATTATGTTGGGATTTGGTGTTGATAGATTTGATTAAAAAGATTAAAAGCTACATAAAAGGATGTTAAAATCATGGCTAAATTAGGAGGCTGTATAAAACAGTAAAGAATCTTTTGATAAACTAATAAAATGGTTTGGATAATTAATATACAGTAAGCTATGAGTCTTGTACACATGTGAGAGTTGTCCATGCAATGGAGTCATCAAAATGAGTGAGATATGATCAAAACAAGTTTAGAGTGCAAATCTGCCTACACTACTTTGGACGAATTTATTAAAATATTTAGATGTTGATTCATCAGTAGCTATAACGAAATAAAATGAAGCACATATCATGTAGTTTATGTGATAAAAATTTGAGGTCCTATCTCCATATATAACTCTAGATATGGACATTTTAGTTAACTTAAAATTTAGGACTCATTTTGTGAAATTAAAGTTTAATATTATTATATAAGCACTCAAAATAATATAGTATAAAATGTGAAATTAAAACCCACTAACTAATATATTTCATTCATATAAATATTTATAAGGATAAATAAATGGACATTATATGAAAATGGTAGTTTGGTAAGTTTTATAAGTTATAAAAACTATAAACATGATTTTTACGTCTTTTCGGCTAATACCGTAAAATTAACGTTTTTCGTCAATTAAAACTTAGACGGTCGGACTCGTCTAATGTAAACTTTTTAAAAGTCATATACTGATATATAAGTACCTAATACAAGTAAAAACCGATAAAACCCGAAATATATAACATATGGACATTAACGGGCTAAGTTAGCATTATCGGACTAATAATCCAACTAGCTAAACACTTATAAATTTACTTATTGGGCTTAACCCAATTGGGCCCAACATGTAAATTATAATAATGATAATAAAATTATAATTGGGCTAATGAAAAGTATTGGGCTTGTAATGGGCTTATTGGGCCTAAAACATGTAAATATGTAACAAACTAGTATAAAAGTTACTAATACATAACACTAAAATGAGTGAATGAGAATGTATAAACCCACTTGATCATCATCATATGTATAAAATCATCATATGTATACATAATTGTTATTTTTATAAAGTTATTGGACAAAAGTCTAAGACGAGTATTATTTGTCTAGGTTTCCGTGATTGAAGCACGTACCGTTCATCCGAAATGCCGATAACCCGCTTTCCCACATCAACGTGAGTTCATAGCTCTCTTTTAAATTTTTTTATGAAATGTTTTATAAACTCGCGAGGGAGATAACATGTTAGTTTTGATAAAATAGGACACCATTTGTCCTGATTGTTTGTTTATTGATTTGGACCCGAATGATTGTATGACCCTGACGAATGATTAAATGACCCGATGTATCAGATAAAATGGATTATTAAAGTTAGGTTATGTCACTAAAAGTCCCATTAGCATGAATTGTGAACTACCAGGATTTGGTAGACGCTTATGCATATAATAGTTCTATTTGGGGACGATCACCCCAGTTCGCGCCTTGACGGTTGATCCCCGCCGTGCCACATTGATTGGTAAGCGAATTTATGTATGAGAAGATTTCTATAAGTGTGATTATTGTGACGACACGCTGTTTTAGATGGGCAAATTATTGTCGGGTTAGCTACCCGTTGTTTGTTGTAGTAAGGTAACAATGTCATGCGGCTTATAATAATCCAATTAACGAAATACTACTATACCCACTAAATTACAATGAATTGCCTGACTAGCAATACGAGGTCTTATTATTGATTTTATGTTCGTGTTTTTGGTTTTTCATAACCATATTCATATAACGGTTTTTATTCAACTTTATACAACGTTATAAAGCGTATTTTATGATGTTTTTAACGACAATGGTTCGTATAATGATTTTGAAGGCGAAAGCCTATATTATGATTTTGATAAGGATTTGTACAAAATGACTTTGGCTATTTTATGGCCTATTACAAAGATTTGTACAAAATGATTTTCGGTAATAATTTTATACTGATGTTATATTGATGGATTTCATTAAACTCTATGAATTCACTCGGCGTTTTCGATGACCTTTTCTTTTAACATGTTTTGTCTCAGGTACTTGAAGGTAATTATCGGGAAGACAACAAGAATTCATGGCCCGCACTTAAATAATAATTTCCATTCAAATGCTTTGTAAAACTTATAGGAAATACAATGACTTGGGACCTATGTAAATTTGATATTTATGAATGGAAATGATTTATTATTAAACGACGTGATTTTTAAGCGTTGTCTATGATGTGAGTAATGTGCTATCCCGTAACACCAACGAGTCTTCCGCTGTATTAAATTGTGTAAATTTGGGGGTGTTACAGTTTGGTACCAGAGTTCTCGTTATTGAGAACAAAAGATTTTTAAAACTAAGGTTTTGAATAAAACATTTCAAAATCTTTTAACTATAAACATTTTTCAAAAAATGTCTAAAAATCTTTTGACTATAACGGTGCCGAAGAATTCCCGAGTTGCCGACAAGGCCAGACTCAGAAGTGTTATTTTAATATATATATATAACTTGAATTATATATATATATATATATATATATATATATATATATATATATATATATATATATATATATATATATATATATATATATATATATATATATATATATATATATATATATATATATATATATATATATATATAGGGTTAATATACAAAGAAGTTACTAAACTTTCCAAGAAATTTGTCCTAAGGTAACGAACGTTCGTTTTGTGTTTCTAAGTTACTAAACTTTACTAAACTATACATCATTATAATTTAGTGTTAATTTGAGTAACCTGAATGCATGTTTTTTGATAAGTTAAGTAACATAAATGTCTTGTTTTTTCATGTTAAGTAACATAAATATCAAGTTTTTGATAAGTGGGTAACTTAATCAACCGGCCATATGAACATTAGTAACTTAGAAACACAAAATGAACGTTCGTGACCTTAGGACAAATTTCTTTGAAAGTTTAGTAACTTCTTTGTATATTAACCCTATATATATATATATATATATATATATATATATATATATATATATATATATATATATATATATATATATATATATATATATATATATATATATATATTTGATGTAATTTGATTACATGATCGTTTGATGATTATTTTAATATTTATACGAGGTATTTATACGACGTGGATTGTCACAAGGAACCCTAAATCCCCTAGTAAATTAATCGAAGTTATTCCCGTAGGAATTCTAGCTATTCTAGATCTAAACAAAGTTGTGGATAATTATGATCCCAACAAAATGGTTGATATTCGTAGGAATTTTGATGTTAGTTGATTGTGATATTAAAGAAGAATTGGCGAGATTAAAGCTGATATCGATGTCATGACGATCTTTACTTGTAGAGTGGAGTTGGACAAAACCATTACCACCTAGAAAGATGTCATCTGATTCGGTGTCACCCAATTCTTAAATTTGAAATCGAAAAGGTGAATGTTGCACTTGAGGCTGTCAATGGAACCATTACCCAAAAGCCTCATGCCACTAGTACCTTTCCGAGAAGTCTAATTAAATGATTGAGTCATTTTATACTAGTGACTCATTTGATAACTATTGATAAAGGAGCTATAGGATTGGAAATTAAGTGTTGCTTATATCGAGCCTTTATTGCCCTATTAAGGTCTAAGAATAAGGTTGAAAGTATTGGAGAATGAGGTAGGATATCGCATTGAGTATAATTTAATTAAAACTTGAATAAAGTAAAATTTAACCTGTATGGAATAAGAAATTGTTAAGAGGAAGTTGTTGAGTTCTGTGATTAAATTATAAGGTTTTAAATGATTGTTGGTTCGTGTTAAGGGTTGTTCCTAGGCCATTGTCCACTAATGAGGATGCCAAGTGTCCAATAAATAAATTGAAGAAATCTTCTTCTGAATTGGGACCGATGGATCTTCCAGGACAGGTGGGACACCTAATGACTCTTGTAGATTAGAATTCATTGTGTTATCTTTTAAAAATAATCCCTAACTTAACTGAGACATCAGTTGGTAGGATGAGTTCTTGTAATTGTATGACATAGTGACACATAATGTGTTACGGTACAATTTTGACTTGTTTGTGATTAATGAAAAGACTACCATTGATTGCTAAATCCTACATGTATCGATGATATCTATCTTTTCTTGCTTCTTCCTAATGCTCTCATTAGTGATGCAACCATTGAACAAGTACTCATCTCGGTTTGAGTTGCGTTGTGGATTATTCTCTTTGTATTCCTGAGTGCCATCGAGGTCATGAACCTCATGATTATTTGGCTAAAGCTCATTTCCTAGCATATTGTAGTTAGTTCTTGGTGAACAAATTTTCATCACTCTTTTGCATATCACTCATTGTTTTTATAAGATAAAACAATATCCCTTGAAAAAAATTGAATTTTCATCACTATAAGGATTATTCAAAGTGAGATTTATAAGTGATCGTTATCGAAATGAAGTTGTTTATAAAACACCTAGGAAAACTTAATTGTTTTCATAGCAAAGAAATCTTTGTAAATTTATTCTTGATTCTTATTTAAGAATTAAGCATGAATATATATATTTTAAACATGATGACAAAGTTTTAATGAACTGAGTATTGCATCGTTAATCTTGAAATTGTATATAGTTGTGCGCCTACATACAATTTGGAAGTGACCATGCAAGGCTGATTAGTAGTCACCATGAAATTATTAATAAACACTAAATTTTCTTTGAAGATTGTGAAAGATTAAATTTTATGAGATCTGCAAGAAGTGAAAAATAGGGACATATTGATAGGGACACCTACATATGTGCCGGTACTATTTATTCTTCTGAGTCGAATTTATTTATCTGTGGAATTTGTCTGATTTGACAATTGATATTCCATTCTTGTCCAATTCTCCTGTGGTGAGATTCTTAGGAAACGTATTTGATTACCGAATGTTGATACCCGACTGGATGTATCGACGTTCCTATTAATTCTTTTGATTTGATTTCATTTGAATGACCTGGGTAACGATCCGAGGAGGTTTCGAATGCGTACTCAAATTATGAAAACATAGGATATATTCATATTCGTTAAATGTTTTCGTCTGTATCTAAATTGAAATTCTCTCGCGTAGATTATGTGTTGACCTTACTCTTTTAATGGTAGTTGTTTCTCCATATATCCTTGAATTTGTGAAGGATTATGAGTTATTATTAGTCCTTTGAGAAGTTCACATCTTATCGACGGCAATAAAACTGGAAAGTTGGTAGTGCCAGTAAAGTGGATTGATTGATTATGACATGACGACATTGTCTTAATTGATGGGAACTCGAGTAGAATTCCCCTAAAAAGATAAGATGTTAATTATCAAATGTGATCTAAATAATTCTTGATGGATGACCATATCCTGCATTTAGACTTGAAATTATACCATGAATGGTTGTGAATTAGTTATAGATATTATAATCTAGAAAGAACCTAATATTAATTTATTAAAAGATGTTTCCGTTATCTGAAACTTTAGGAGGTATTTCCTGATTAATTACCTAGACTTTAGCCATTAAGGCAAGTTGAATTTGGTATTGGTTATACTCCCGGTGTTGCACCTGTGGCATGTGCACTGTGTGTCAGCACCATCTGAATTAAAGGGATTACCGTACAACTGAGAGAGTTGTCGGAGAAAAATTTTATTCTACCGAGCTCATCATCATGAAGAGCTATGGCGTTATCATTCCTTATGTTTATTGATTTCCATGAACTAGGTAAAGTGATGATAAAAATCTATATCCACTACCCAAGATGATAGATTTGTTTGATCATTTACAAGGTTCTAGCGTATGTTCTAAAGATTTGATCCGTGGCATGGTTATCATCAACTTCGCATCTGCGAAAAAGATTATCTATTCCAATCACTACATCCAGAACTTGTAATGAACATTATGAGTTTCATGTTATGTTGTTTGGATTGATCAATTGACATGTAGCATTCATAAATTTGTTGAATCACGTGTGTAGGCTGTAATTTGATAAATTCATGCTCGTGATCACTAAGAACCATCTGTTTGTTTATAAGAATAAGAATGAGTTAATAAGTATTTATAGACTGCCCTAAATTGGCCGAACAACGAAAACCTGTACCTTGAATATATAACATGTGATTAACGACTTAATCCTTTACATGACTTGACTGTATGATTAATAAGATAACGGGATCTATATTGACATTTCAAAATTTAGAAGTCATTTAAGACTTTGGGTTTTACCAAAAAGTAGGTGCAAATATGTTTTGACAAATGTTTTATCAAAAAGAACTTTTGAGGGATTATTCCCTTATACCCAGAACATTTAACTAAACTCCTGTTTAGGGGTAAATGTTTGTGTATACCTCAAGACAACCTAAGAAGGATTGAGGAAACCATTTAAACCATGATTTGAAATTTGAAACGATAATTTTCGCTTTTCAACTAAGAAAATTTTGACCAAAGTATAAACAAAGATTTTTCAAACATTTACGGATCTTATTAAGTATTTTCGATAAATCAACAAAAATCTTGTTAATTAAATTCAAATTTATTTTGAACATTTTTCTATAATTGAACAAACTGAGAAAATTTAAAAAATTTTGACATTGACGTTTCATAAAAATTAAATATTTATTATTTAATTACTTGTAATAATTATAGACGCTTTAAACGTCGGATTGAGCGAAACTAATAAAGATAATAGTTGAGACGAAACTAAAACTTAGAAAATATGAAGAAAGAATTTCTGAGTGAATTGTGGTCATGGTAATTATTTCATCAGGAAGGTGAATGTAATTACTAACATATTATGTGGAGAAGATGAAGAATCAATTAGGATGTGTTCCTTAATAATGATTGTGCAAAATAATTTTGCTGATCAATTTAAAATATAGCTGATGCTTGTAAAAAGGATAATATAGATGATAAAAAGGAATTCGCGACTAATATGAATCATCAGAATTGAGAAGCCGATAGCGTTAAATGATTAAAAGGCCACTTGTGGTTGTCTAAATATGAAGGATTGTGAGATATAGTCATGTTGGAATCTCATAAGATTAAGTATTCTATTCCTGCCGTTTCTGATTTAATGTATCTTTGTCTGAAGAAGTTGTACTGATGGCAAACTATGAAGGCAGACATCGCCTCATACATTAGTAAACGTCTAACTATTGCAAAGGTCATCATCTGAATTTGATTCGATTTGGGTCATCTTCGACATACTAACCAAATCTACTAATATCATTCCAGTAAATGATAAATTCTCGATGAAGAAATTGACTCTTTTGTATTTAAAGGAGTTGTGTAAACATGGTGTGCCTGTATCGATCATCACTATCAAGATCCTCGCTTCGCATCGAATTTCTAGAGATTTGCTCAGAAGTCATTGAGAACGAATCTTGATGAGAGTACTGTTTACCACCCCAATCGAAGGGACGAGGTCAAGTAACGATACAAAATACTATAAGTGTTATTTTATGCTTGAATGATTGACCTTTGGCAATAAACCGTATAATCGTTTTCATTTGGAGAGATTATCATTGAAAACTATCGTATTAGGATCGAGATCGAATCTTGTTAGGATCTAAATATTAGAGCATCTGTAAGCATGAGTTGGGATGAAGACACCTGACATACACCCATTGTGAGTTGGACATGTCTTTTAGGTTTAGGTTTCCTATGATGGCGAACCTAACCTTACAAAATACTCGACCCGCGAGACCTGAAATGATTGTTAAAATTAGGATCTGATTATTGACTGCCGGTAGTGGGCAGGAGGTTATGTGAATATGAAATGTAGATCCTGAAGTGCCAGATGGGTAGCGAAGTTATGGCAAAATTTTTCACCATAGAAAGATGAATTGAAGATCTGAAAAGATCATGGAAATTAAGTCCCCATTATATGGGACCATTGAGATGATGTAAAAGATTCGTTTGAAAGGCATATAAGCTGGATCTACCCTAGGACTTCAAGAGCTGCGTGAATTATGATTCGTATATCGAACTTGATAAAATGTCTATCAAGTGAAAATCATATCACTTCTTGATGAAGTTTAGATCGGCGAAAAGTTGCATTCATCAAAAACCCGTGAACATCATGGATAGAGAAAGTAAGTCAACATTAAGCCTGATCTTATTCCCGTAGTTATGTTTGATGAAACTCGCGTATTGTAATGAATTACACTTGTGAGAAAAGACCGAATGTGGAGGAAATACCCACATGGCTTTAACTCTATAAGAAGCGAGTAGTAAGATAAGATGATCTTTGAGGACAAAGATCCTGTTTAGGGGTAAATGCTGTGACAATCCGTCAATTTATGGTTGATATTTTATTCTCACATATTATTTAAAAACATTATTTTAATGTTATATTATGAACTCACTTATTTTTGGGAAGAAATTTGGATTTACGTCTTGAAGTAGCATCGACTACGTCTAAACTAGAGGATTCTACGTTACGTGCTTACGTTTACATACACCGTTTTTGGTGACAGTCTGACATTTCAGAAAATAAATTTATCCGTGAATATTATTTTGGGATTTTAAATTTGAGTTAGTTCATAAACTCACAAATTTACGAGAAGAGATTAGGACTTACGTGAATAATTTAACGTCCTTTACGACTAAACTGGAAACCTTGGGATTACGTATTTACGTTTTCAAACTCCGTTTTTGATGAGACAATTTTTATTAGATTCGTTTTGTGTCGTTGATTCATAATTTGTAAAAACGTTTTTTGTAAAACGACCCGAGGGCACGCAAATCGAGGAAACTAGAATCGAGGAGTACCCGTAAATAATTGGGGATGAGACAAAACCACTTTTTCCCCACCCCCAATATGGGACGGCAAAACTAGCTACTCACACCATGAGGTGTCAAGTTATTGGCTTACAAGCTACACTTGTAAGCTAGCTTAACTTGTAAGCTAGCTTAACTTGTAAGCTTCCAAAACAACAAAACCATTCCACCCAAAACCATTTACTCATTCTCACATGCAAAACTCACACACTCCTCTCCTCTCTCTCTAAAATTCGTCCAACCATCATAAAAAAAACCCTCATTTGATCTATGTTAGCCATAAAATCATGTGTTACTCATACACATGATGATGCTACTTTGAAGCTTTGAAGATTGGAGGTGATTCTAACATCCAAGGAGAAGATTTGTTGGTGTCATAGGGATGATTTTCCATGAGAAGTTTATAAAGGTTGGTAGACTTGAAGATGATATTGGTTTATAACAAGTTTTGCCATCAAAATCCAAGCCTTGTTCATCAAAGACTCATCTTTTCATCACTAATGGTGGTATAGAGATTGTTCTTCATATCCTCTTGTTATTTTGATTATGTAATCTAGTATTTTCTTTATTTATGTATATGTATATGATGATGAATGATGATTAAAAATATTATGTGGGGATTTGGTGTTGATAGATTTGATTAAAAAGATTAAAAGCTACATAAAAGAATGTTAAAATCATGGCTAAATTAGGAGGCTATATAAAAAAATAAAGAATCTTATGATAAACTGATAAAATGGCTTGGATAAATTAATATACAGTAAGCTATGAGTCTTGTACACATGTGAGAGTTGGTCATGCAATGGAATCATCAAAATGAGTGAGATATGATCAAAACAAGTTTAGAGTGCAAATCTGCCTACACTGTTTTGGACGAATTTATTAAAATATTTAGAGGTTGATTCATCAGTAGCTATAAAGGAATAAAATGAAGCACATATCATGTAGTTTCTGTGATAAAAATTGAGGTCCTATCACCATATAGAACTCTAGACATGGACATTTTAGTGAACTTAAAATTTAGGACTGATTTTGTGAAATTAAAGTTTAATATTATTATATAAGCACTCAAAATAATATAGTATAAAATGTGAAATTAAAACCCACTAACTTATATATTTCATTCATATAAATATGTATAAGGATAAATAAATGGACATTATATAAAAATGGTAGTTTGGTAAGTTTTATAAGTTATAAAAAATATAAACATGATTTTTACGTCTTTTCGGCTAATACCGTAAAATTAACGTTTTTCGTCAATTAAAACATAGACGGTCGGACCCGTCTAATGTAAACTTTTTAAAAGTCATATACTGATATATAAGTACCTAATACAAGTAAAAACCGATAAAACCCGAAATATATAACATATGGACATTAACGGGCTAAGTTAGCATTATTGGACTAATAATCTAACTAAATGGGCTAAACACTTATAAATTTACTTATTGGGCTTAACCCACTTGGGCCCAACATGTAAAGTATAATAATGATAATAAAAGTATAATTGAGCTAATGAAAAGTATTGGGCTTCTAATGGGCTTATTGGGCCTAAAACATGTAAATATGTAAAACTAGTAAACTAGTATAAAAGTTACTAATATATAACACTAAAATGAGTGAATGAGAATGTATAAACCCACTTGATCATCATCATATGTATATATAATTGTTATTTTTATAAAGTCATTGGACAAAAGTCTAAGAAGAGTATTATTTGTCTAGGTTTCCGTGATTGAAGCACGTATCATACATCCGAATTGCCGATAACCCGCTTTCCCACATCAGCGTGAGTTCATAGCCTCACACTCTTTTAAATGTTTTTATGAAATATTTTATAAACCCGCGAGGGAGATAACATGTTAGTTTTGATAAAATAGGACACCATTTGTCCCGATTGTTTGTTTATTGATTTGGACCCGAATGATTGTATGACCCGATGAATGATTATATGACCCGATGTATGAGATAAAATGGATTATTAAAGTTAGGTTATGTCACTAATAGTCCCATTAGCATGAATTGTGAACTACCGGGATTTGGTAGACGCTTATGCATATGATAGTACTATTTGGGGACGATCACCCCAGTTCGCGCCTTGACGGTTGATCCCCGTCGTGCCACATTGATTGGTAAGCGAATTTATGTATGAGAAGATTTCTATACGCGTGATTATTGTGACGAAACGCTGTTTTAGATGGGCAAATGATTGTCGGGTTAGCTACCCGTTGTTTGTTGTAGTAAGGTAACAATGTCATGCGGCTTATAATAATCCAATTAACGAAATACTGCTATACGCACTGAATTACAATGAATTGTCTGACTAGCAATACGGGGTCTTATTATTGATTTTATGTTCGTGTTTTGTTTTTTCATAACCATATTCATATAACGGTTTTTATTCAACTCTATACAACGTTATAAAACGTATTTTATGAAGTTTTTAACGACAATGGTTCGTATAATGATTTTGAAGGCGAAAGCCTATATTATAATTTTGATAAGGATTTGTATAAAATGACTTTGGCTATTTTATGGCCTATTACAAAGATTTGTACAAAATGATTTTCGGTAATAATTTTATACCGATGTTATATTGATGGATTTCATTAGACTCTATGAATGCACTCGGCGTTTTCGCTGACCTTTTCTTTTAACATGTTTTGTCTCAGGTACTTGAAGGTAATTATCGGGAAGACAACAAGAATTCATGGCCCGCACTTAAATAATAATTTCCATTCAAATGCTTTGTAAAACTTATATGAAATACAATGACTTGGGACCTATGTAAATTTGATATTTATGAATGGAAATGATTTATTATTAAACGATGCGATTTTTAAGCGTTGTCTATGATGTGAGTAATGTGCTATCCCGTAACACCAAAGAGTCTTCCGCTGTATTAAATTGTGTAAATTTGGGGGTGTTACAGCGTTTCTTAACGGTACTTTGAAGGAAGAAGTCTATGTCACACAGCCGGAAGGATTCGTCAATCCTCAATATCCTGACAAGGTGTATCGTCTCCAAAAAGTACTTTATGGGCTCAAGCAAGCTCCGAGGGCGTGGTACGACGAGCTCTCAAAATTTCTGGTCTCCAAAGGTTTCTCAAAAGGTTCCATTGATCTAACTTTGTTCACTTATAATATGGGGATGACATTTTGCTTGTGCAGATTTATGTTGATGACATTATTTTCGGGTCTACAAACCCAAAACTTTCAAAATGGTTTGAAAAAGTAATGCACAACATATTTGAAATGTCTATGATGGGCGAACTAAAATTCTTTCTAGGAATTCAATTTCACCAATCCCCAAGTGGTATCTTCATTAACCAAGCTAAGTATTGTCAAGAGATAATCACAAAGCATGGTATGACATCATGTGACCCCGTTGGGACACCATTATCAACCACATCCCTAGATGCTGATTTGGAGGGATTACCCATAGATCAAACGAGATATCGTTCCATGATCGGGTCCCTCATGTACTTGACAGAAAGCAGACCTGATATTCATCATGCTACATGTTATTGTGCATGATATCAAGCACGACCCACTAAAAAACACCTCAAGGAGGTTAAACGGATCTTTCGATACCTTAAGAATACCATTCACATGGGACTCTGGTATCCGAGGGAAACCGGTTTCTTTCAAACGGCCTATTCAGATTCTAATCATGCAGGGTGTCTTGATGTCACACCCCACCATGGCGGAACATGGGGCGCGACGTATGTATATCATCACAACATGGCGTGTCTATAGAGATAACTATATGAAATAAGAAATGTCGTAAAAATGGTGACACGAAGGTCATGACAATATCTCAACAATGCAGGAGTCTAGGTAAGTAGGTAACAGTCCTACCACTTACCCAAGACAAACAATAAACATAAACCAAACAAACATATAGGTAAACTAAGAAGGAACGGGGATCTCCTTCTATATGCAATCCTAAGGCATCCAAGTCTAGCCACTTCTATCCTCAAGCTTAACCACATTCTCACCTGAAAGAGACACTAAAACACGTCAACATAAAGTTGGTGAGAGTCATAGGTTTAGACTCCAACGCTAAATCAGTTACAAGCTGTGAATAACAATCATCAACAAAAGAACATATGGACAATGTGTTACAATTATGTATTAACAACTATCAATCAAGACCAATCATACCAAACCAATCCAAGGCTCCTACCTTGCCAAACAACATCATGGTACCTTAGATGATCACCCTATGTACCTATCCCAAGGCCACTACCTTGGCAAACCACAAGGCCACTACCTTGTCAAACCACAAGGCCACTACCTTGTCAAACCACAAGGCCACTACCTTGTCAAACCACAATAACATATCAAAAATCGCATAGCAGTTAATCACATAAGTGTACACACAAGTCCATCACGACCATAAAACATTCATAGCAACAATTTAGTAACAACTCAACACAGTGTCTCTTCCATCCCATCTGGAAGTCAAAAACAAAAATAAATATGGGACTATGAACACTCACCTGATAGCTCCTTCACACGTCCTTGCACTAGCAACAAGCTAACAAACCAAAAACATGAAATCAATAAACGAACCAATCACTAAGATGGCTCATTAACCTATGATGGACATCTAGCATATTATCACATATATACCTCATTAATAAGCTCTAATTACCCCAATACCCTTCCTTAACAAGTCCTTAACTTGGTTAAGTTTAACAACTAACCCGTTCGTATTTTACCCAAAACAGTCCCAGTTTTTAGGTCTCAAAACATTAGGTCAAACGCCCACTTAAACCTACCCATGGTTTCAGTAAAAAGAATATTCATACCCTTACATATGTTGGCTAACACCTCTCACTTGCCCTAAGCTTAAAGCTACTGTGAAGGCCCCGATATATATATATCTACTTTTGTCATTCCAGATTTCCTGATTTTAAACGTACTAAATGTTTGTTACCATTAAGGGGTCTTACCCTAAACCACCACCTTATCCCAAGTGCAGATATTAACTAAAATATATAAACCATCTCTCACGTTCTTGAGAAGATCCCAATGCAACCCTAAGTGCCCCAAACAACCCAAAACTTAAAAAGAAAATAGGCTGAATTCAAAACTGTTTTGACCTCCGACTGTTGTAACCTGTTTTTGACCCACTTCCCGACCTCCAATTTAGTTCTCGTTTCTTGTATTGGAAAGCCACTTCAAATATCTTTCCAGGGGTACTTGGATCGTAAAACAAGAGTTTATAGAACTCCCGATATGATCAAAACAATTGACTCAAAAATCTGCCCAGTTTTTAAAAACGGGTTTAACAAAATCAGCCTTATTAATTAACCCTAATCCCTCTAATTACAAGCCCTAATTTATGTAATCATCATATTATGATTAATACAAAATTAATTTACTGTTTTTATATTAAACCCTAACCTAAATCCATCATAAGATTATTAAAGAAAACATAAAAACAATTTAATTAAAAAGGGATTTGAAGATTTACCTTGGATTTATGAAAACCCCCAAATTTTATGAGAAAAATAATGAATTTGGTTTAGTATATACATTATATAGGGAATGGGTGAATCCTAGTCCAACCCAAAGCCCACTTTCTTTTTTTTTCCTTTTTTTCCTTTTTTTCTCTTCTAAACCGACCCAAACACCCTTAATTTCGTTTTTTTCTTTATTTTTTTTATTTTTATTGTTAATTAATATCTTATTAATATTACCTTAATTTACCTTAATTTATTTCAGCTCCTAAAACTCCCAAAACCTCAAAACCGTAAAACTAGTCAAATTTACGCGTTTTACCGTAAAAGACGTAAAATATACACTTTTATAAAAAATCTCAAATTTTGAAATAAACTTTATAATTAAGTCCTAAATGACCTAAAACCATCCCGAAAAATATTCATTTGACTAATTACCTTATCCGAGATCTCTAAATGCTAAACCGTAAACCCTAAAAAAATACACTATTACTATAATACTTATACGTATACGTAACCACCAAAATATCACCATTTCATTTCATAGTCACTAATTGTGATTTCATGAACATGAACTAACCGTTCCTCGATTTACTTATGAGTACTCTATACTCATAAACGATAATCACACCAACCTCGTTCACACAAAATAAACACGTAAGCACAAAAATCAAGTAGTCACACATAAAATAACCTAAAAGTAAGACCAAGTGACGAACCTCAAAACCACGGTTGTCACATCACTCCCTCCTAATAGAAATCTCGTCCCGAGATTTACTCCTTAGGATCAACACACAGAAAACAAATCACACGAGGATACTTGTTCTAAATGAACTCCTCTCATTTCCACGTGAACTTCAGTTCAAGTTTCAAGATACCACATGTACAAACCAAAAATAATTAAACCCATTGCCAAACTCTTGACCTCACAGTCAATAAATCTCGCAAATGACTCTTCGATAAAACAAAGACTCTTATTAGCACAAAACCCGAATAACCGGACATGCAAATATGCATCCTCAAACAACATTTACCAATCCCAATACATGAAATGTATCATGTATACAACTCATTTCCCCCAGGTAATTCTATGCTCATAAGCTAATGGTCTGATCTTCCCAAAGATCATAAATGGACCTACAAAACTCTACATCAACTCTTGTATTTTACCAAAACATACCACCCGTTACTATGGGTGAAACTCCATACATAACTTTGTCACTAAATCTAGTGGTTTCCTCCTTTTCTACATAGCATCCCTTGTTGCTCTCATTCTGTCCACAAACACCATTACCACATTAGTAGCCTCTTCTACCAATTCTAGTCCACAATGAGGACAACTCACCCTATCCTTTCATATCGTGCCTCAAATGGCATTTATCGACTTCTAGTACGATAACTATCATTATATGAAAACTCAGCCATCGCTAACGAGTTTCCGAACTACCTCTAAATCAATCACCCATGTCCAATTACGTTCATCAACTCCCTTCAGTCCGTATCCCAAACTACTTTAAATTCCAATTTCCTTACAAAGTGACCTATGACGGTCTTTCACATATCCTTTAATTCTTCCAACTTCCCAACTACGTGACTTCTCATTCCTCTTGAAATAGGTGATGAATTAGTCAGTCTATCGACTATCACCCAACTCTCATCGTACTTAATCCCCCACCGCATTATGTATCCCTTCCACCAACTTCGTCCTTACATCGCCCTTTCTAAACTACTCCTATCCATGTAGGAAGTATAGTCTACGTCCCTTTCCTCCTTACGATTGTCCAAGCCACGCAACATAAATGTTGACGCGTTCACTGCTTTAGACAACTCAACTCGTGCAACCCACATCCTTCATCCAAACCACTCTAATACATCATCCCTATAGTTCAAGTTCGTCTTAGCTTCACCTCATCCTTCTTATTCCATGTCTCATCGACCATGCTTGCCTTTCCCAGATGGTACTTGGCCTTGCAATTTTCTTTCATCAATTAACCCCACCCATCACCTTTGCCAAATGTTCAATCAAGATGATTGAATATGTGTTGGATATGTTCATGATCCGTATAGATCATTCTCCACGTATCGTGCACCAAATGCCTCTAGCATTCTAGGCAGATATAACAGTCCAGCTCCACTAACTAAGTCTATCCAGTTCTTCCAAACATTCAGTTCCTGCAACGTATAAGCGATCGCCTTTCTTTGTCGTCCTCGTACGCGTCCAAATCCCTGCTCCACGTATTGTCATGCTTCGCGAATTCATCCAGTCCTTCCGATAATGCCAAGATCTGCTCATCATCCAATCCACCTCTTCAGCCTCCAAAATGCTTCCTCGTCCTTCTTCACTTCGCCCCTTGCTGGTTCCACGATATGCCATCATCTCTGACTACTAGTCCTAGCCAACTAAATCCTAAAACTCACACTTGAAAATCTCACGTTTCATTCCCTTTTCTAACAACTCCAAAACCAACAAATAATTCGCCTCATCCTCCTTCTAAGATTTGAGTAGATCAAGATGTCGTCGATGCTCCCGATGACAACTCGTTTATATACGTTCATGTACACTCGGTTCATTGACTCCATGAAAACCGCTAGTGCTTTGGCGAAGCCAAATGCATAACCGTAAACCCAAAGCGTTCATACAACATCCTTAGCAATTTCAACTATGTCCTCCTCACACCCTCTCTTAGCGGCAATACGAATAAATTCCTTGCAATTTCTAACAGCTCTTGTTCTTAATTCACTCCATCAACGATTTACCTTGGAAGACACTAGCTACAACTCCTCTCACTTTTCCTACTTGCTCTATTCATTCTACCTCAACGCTCCTAAACCATACAAAACCAAAACTACATCCTGATTACACCAGATACGATCGACGAATTAAACCCACGGATAACTAACGACATTTCACGTGCACCAATTAAAACAAATCAAAAACCACGAGACTCCAAAGAAAACTCAAACCCAAAACATGTATCAATTCCAAATGACCCATGACAACGAAAAATAATCCAAGAAACACCCAATGGTAACCAAACATATTACGCCCCGCGACATATTATTTAAACCGTGCAAAAGATCGACTTTTCCAAAAGAATTTATATCTTATTTTTTTATTATTACCTCCCACATCTATGTGACTCAAACCATCTACAAACAACCTTCTAGACGTTCTCAAAACTCAACTCAAAGACTAGGTATCCCATGCATCCCAAATCATAAAAATAAAACTACTATTCAAACTCAACCTTGAACCCGACACTTGTACAACAATTCCGACCTGTCCACTGACCTCCCATGACTATACATTCTGAATATTTGAAAAGTACGTTCCGAGTACCTAATTTTAGGCTTTTGAATCACCCAAAAAGCTTTAAAAACGAACAAGTTATGACCAAAACAATTTTATGCTAGTTGTTTTAAAAACTAAAGAATAGACTTAGTGATCAATGCAATCCTTTTCAATGAAAGATATAATTGTATGTGAAATATTCATAAACTCCTTTTAACCTTGTATTAATAACTATAAATGACATGAATCGGTTAAATCCAATTATATAAACTATGTAAGTAGAAAGAAATTTTACTTCGCTTTATTTTAAAGAAAGTCTTTTAGAATTTGAAATAAATAAGTGTTGAAAAAAAAAACTTATGTTACATCTTGTTTCAAACATGACTCCAACACCTTACCCTTATTTTACCGAATACAACCAACTATCTAACTCTATAGTAGATTTCCAAGTCCCCCCTTTTTCCATATACCAACCAAAAGAAATGTAAGACTCAACCCAAAAGATTTCATTATCCCAAAAGAAATCTCCATTTATTTCAACGGACTTAAAACCCAGAACAACATTTTAAAACGTACACTTGAAATATGAACTCAAAGAATACGCTACAAGACACAGTTCAAAAAATTCGAAACGTTGTTGAAACTCCATCAACTCCAGCACCATAAAACACGAACAAACACAAGGTACGTTCAAGTTATAATAACTAGTGAACGACCATATACCATAACTTAACACATAGTAGTATATATACATCCGCATATATATACCTATTAAATCACCCAAAACATACTCGTTACCATACATGTCGGATCAACCAATCACGTCATACACTCGTTTTTCCACACGAGTAATCACCATCTCACCGTGCCACAACAAAGCATAAAACCCACCTCCAAAACCAAACCATATCGTGTGACCCCAAAATCACACAACACAACTATAACCCAAAACATATAACACACTAATAAAAATAGCCATATCGTAGGCAGCCGTTACATAAACCCATATATTATACGTATACCCAATATCTACATCTCACCATATACAAGCATGTACTAATCCTCTTTCATGCAATCATACTTGAGAACCCATTGAAGTTGTGGTACTTGTATAACTATGTTGGCCACCATACTTATATAATTACCCTTTCCCCAATGCACTCCCTCCTATGATGACACTTATAAGAATCAATACAACATATAACACATAAATCTATCTACTCACATAAGCTCATAACCACATAACCAATAAGGTCCAAAAACTCCATCTATAAAATAACATAATAAAACTCTTGGAATATAGAAATCCATAGTCTAGCTAAAACAGCCTAGACTAAATCCAAAACGAAAACATAACCAGTTATAAGTCATGTCGCCCATAAGAGTGGAAATAGCATAAGGTCCTTCATATTCACCTACTCCTAATAACTCAAACCACCACATGATTCTTAGGGAACATGACTTAAACATCAAAAGAAAATAATACCCCTAAGGTACATAAAATAACCCAACAAAAGATAGAAACTACTATGTACCAAATTATGTACTAGAATGTACATTATAAGTAAAATACGACAATGACTAGCGTGGGCGATTATGGTTAAACCCGCACTACTCACAACTCGAAAAGAAAGTAACATGTGGCTAAGTATGAACTTACTATGGTTCAATTCATACCAGTCAAAACATCACAATAAATAACATTCAAACACATCAATTATAATAAAATGCACACATACTCCTATGACGCCTATATGCAGGGACCCTTAAGCTATAGACTAGGCTACGCGACTAGGCAACCTAATTCTCTATAACCATTGTCTCTGATACCATTCTGTCACACCCCACCATGGCGGAGCATGGGGCGCGACGTATGGATATCATCACAACATGGCGTGTCTATAGAGATAACTATATGAAATAAGAAATGTCGTAAAAATGGTGACACGAAGGTCATGACAATATCTCAACAATGCAGGAGTCTAGGTAAGTAGGTACCAGTCCTACCACTTACCCAAGACAAACAATAAACATAAACCAAACAAACATATAGGTAAACTAAGAAGGAACGGGGATCTCCTTCTATATGCAATCCTAAGGCATCCAAGTCTAGCCACTTCTATCCTCAAGCTTAACCGCATTCTCACCTGAAAGAGACACTAAAACACGTCAACATAAAGTTGGTGAGAGTCATAGGTTTAGACTCCAACGCTAAATCAGTTACAAGCTGTGAATAACAATCATCAACAAAAGAACATATGGACAATGTGTTACAATTATGTATTAACAACTATCAATCAAGACCAATCATACCAAACCAATCCAAGGCTCCTACCTTGCCAAACAACATCATGGTACCTTAGATGATCACCCTATGTACCTATCCCAAGGCCACTACCTTGGCAAACCACAAGGCCACTACCTTGTCAAACCACAAGGCCACTACCTTGTAAAACCACAAGGCCACTACCTTGTCAAACCACAATAACATATCAAAAATCGCATAGCAGTTAATCACATAAGTGTACACACAAGTCCATCACGACCATAAAACATTCACAGCAAAAATTTAGTAACAACTCAACACAGTGTCTCTTCCATCCCATCTGGAAGTCAAAAACAAAAATAAATATGGGACTATGAACACTCACATGATAGCTCCTTCACACGTCCTTGCACTAGCAACAAGCTAACAAACCAAAAACACGAAATCAATAAACGAACCAATCACTAAGATGGCTCATTAACCTATGATGGACATCTAGCATATTCTCACATATATACCTCATTAATAAGCTCTAATTACCCCAATACCCTTCCTTAACAAGTCCTTAACTTGGTTAAGTTTAACTACTAACCCGTTCGTATTTTACCCAAAACAGTCCCAGTTTTTAGGTCTCAAAACGTTAGGTCAAACGCCCACTTGAACCTACCCATGGTTTCTGTAAAAGGAATATTCATACCCTTACATATGTTGGCTAACACCTCCCACTTGACCTAACCTTAAAGCTACTGTTAAGGCCCTGATATATATATATCTACTTTTGTCATTCCAGATTTCCTGATTTTAAACGTACTAAAAGTTTGTTACCATTAACGGGTCTTACCCTAAACCACCACCTTAGCCCAAGTGCAGATATTAACTAAAATATATAAACCATCTCTCACGTTCGTGAGAAGATCCCAATGCAACCCTAAGTGCCCCAAACAACCCAAAACTTAAAAAGAAAACAGGCTGAATTCAAAACTGTTTTGACCTCCGACTGTTGTAACCTGTTTTTGACCCACTTCCCACCTCCAATTTAGTTCTCGTTTCTTGCATTGGAAAGCCACTTCAAATATCTTTCCAGGGGTACTTGGATCGTAAAATAAGAGTTTAGAGAACTCCCGATATGATCAAAACAATTGACTCAAAAATCTGCCCAGTTTTTAAAAACGGGTTTAACAAAATCAACCTCATTAATTAACCCTAATCCCTCTAATTACAAGCCCTAATTTATGTAATCATCATATTATGATTAATACAACATTAATTTACTGTTTTTATATTAAACCCTAACCTAAATCCATCATAATATTAGTAAAGAAAACATAAAAACAATTTAATTGAAAAGGGATTTGAAGATTTACCTTGGATTTATGAAAACCCCCAAATTTTATGAAGAACCCTAATTTTTTATAAGACTCACGAATTTCCTTCATCTCCAGGAGAAAAATAATGAATTTTGTTTAGTATATACATTATATAGGGTATGGGTGAATCCTAGTCCAACCCAAAGCCCACTTTCCTTTTTTTTTCCTTTTTTTGTCTTCTAAACCGACCCAAACACCCTTAATTTCGTTTTTGTCTTTATTTTTTTTCTTTTTATTGTTAATTAATATCTTATTAATATTACCTTAATTTACCTTAATTTATTTCAGCTCCTAAAACTCCCAAAACCTCAAAACCGTAAAACTAGTCAAATTTACGCGTTTTATCGTAAAAGACGTAAAATATACACTTTTATAAAAAATCTCAAATTTTGAAATAAACTTTATAATTAAGTCCTAAATGACCTAAAACCATCCCGAAAAATATTCATTTGACTAATTACCTTATCCGAGACCTCTAAATGCTAAACCGTAAATCCTAAAAAAATACACTATTACTATAATACTTATACGTATACGTAACCACCAAAATATCACCATTTCATTTCATAGTCACTAATTGTGATCTCATGTACATGAATTAACCGTTTCTCGATTTACTTATGAGTACTCTATACTCATAAACGATAATCACACCAACCTCGTTCACACAAAATAAACACGTAAGCACAAAAATCAAGTAGTCACACATAAAATAACCTAAAAGTAAGACCAAGTGACGAACCTCAAAACCACGGTTGTCACACTTGATACACGTAAAAGTACTTCTGGTGGTGCACAATTTCGAGGTCAAGATAAGCTTGTGGGATGGTCTTCCAAGAAGTAGGATTGCACATCATTGTCATCAGCCAAAGCGGAGTACGTGTCTCTATCTGCCTGTTGTGCTCAAGTTCTATGGATGAGAACACAACTCACGGATTATTGCTTTCATTTTGATAAAGTACCTATGTACTGTGACTAAAAGTCGGCCATAGCCATCTCCTGCAATCCGGTACAGCATTCCCACACGAAGCACATCGATGTCAGATACCACTTCATAAAGGAACAAGTTGAAAAAGGTATCGTTGAACTATACTTTGTTGGAACGGATTACCAATTAGCCGACTTGTTTAAGAAAGCTCTGTCGAAAGATAGGTTTGAGTACCTCGTTAGGCAAATTGGTATGAGACGTTTGACTCCAGCAGACCTGGAGATTCTGGCAAAGGTGCCTGCTTGATTTATCTATCAAACATCAACCTGTAAATATCTTTGAAAAAGAAAAATACAAAACTATAAAACATATAAAAACAAAACACAAAATTAAAAAATCTTTCAAAATCCAAAAATATTCTTCTCGACATGTCTTTCCGTATCGATAATATGGACGTGCCTAGAAATGTCGCTCAATAACGACACGGGTGTGTACATAAAGCCCGAATGAAAGTTGTAAATATTTTTCAAAACATGTCATTTCTTCTTTTAATAAAGGAAATTGTCTATTTCGAACAATATTTCCAAACAACGGGTAGAGCAATCTATCACGGGTTGAGCTTGTCACAAAACATTCAATGTTTTGAGCTCAACACAATGGCTTGTACTCACTTTCAGATTGCAACCCGGTTATATATTCACGGGGGAGTGTACACTTTAGTACCCTTACTCTCAGCAAAAGAAGAGAAATCTTCTTACACTTGAGTGGATTCGTCAAGACATTCAACGTCTATGAACTCAAGTTTATGCTTTAGAAAAACCTCTTCGTCAAAAAGAAATAGGATTTTTCAAAAAGCGTTGAACACAATTTTTTCAAGAATTTCTCAATGATTATTCAAAATATTTCAAAAATTGTGTGTTCAACAAACTCCCATCCTCAAAAAGTTAAATGTGGATCATATACTCACAATGACAATTCAATTGGATCAATTTTTGAGGGGGAGCATATTTAACTTCATGCAAAAGATTAACACATCTTTCTCTTGGAGAATTGACTATTTTTCAAAATATATTTTAATCAAATTTGGTATCTCTAATATCAAAATATTTTATATATTAGAGATAGGGGAGAAAATGTGATTAAAATATGATCTTATATAAGACTCAAGCACTTTAACTCTTACCTACATGTGCGAAACACTTTCAATTATCGATGCACATGTGAAGGGGGAGCTTTTCTGAAACGACAAAACTAGCAAGGTGTTAAATGTTTTTCAAACACTTTGTTAGAATTTAAAGTGGTTTTCATGGTTACGATCAAATACCCACAACATCTTTAATTCACGACGTTATTGGTTTCAAAAGGGTGGTTAGGCTTAAGTCCTATGATCCAACCAGAACCGGAGGGATCTTCCCAGGGACAATCCAATAGATTATTAGAAGTCCTTAGGAAAGATGGAGTAGAATGTGAACGTAGTTGAATGCCGACTAAGTACTGATGCTAGCACAGGAACAATCACATAAAGGTGTTAGTAATGATGTCTTGGTAAGCAATGAAGGGGTTGAAGAATGAAAATGAAATATAAGGATAAAGGGTGTAAATAAATTAGCCCTTCATACAACTTAGGCAGAAACCGGGTCAACACATCATGAAGACAATCCCATCATGGACCCAGTGATGAAGTGCACAACCCTTTCCTAGCTACTCAAGCTTCTCTCAAAAGAAGTTGGTTTTATTGTCACGGAGAACAACATGACTTCTATTAGCTTTCTCATTCCGAGATAGTTGATATTGAATAGGTGGCATCTGCTCCAGCCTCCGACCACTAAAAGTGCACAAATCGAGTCTAGAGCCAAGAGATCAATCAAATCTCGTTAGGACACACAGATGAAGATCAAGAGAGTCCTACGCTATATCCTTGTGATATTGCTAGGACACTCAGAGTGATACTACTTAGTATTGACAATGATGAGTGGAAATCCTTCCAGTGTTAACATCAAACAGCACTGCGGTAGGTCATATGCAAGATTCTTTATGAATTGAACATGTGTAAAACTGAAAAGCAACAATGGTTTGATTCTGAATTGATTCAAACTCGTTTCACGTTTCTACGCAATATCTTTATGGTCTTGCCAGAACATTCAGAGTGATATTCATTGATATTCACAGTGAGGAATGGAAATCCTTTTAGCGTCAACATCAAACAACGCTACGGTAGGTGACTTGTGAGATTCTTATGAATCAAACTTATGTCAACTGGAAAGCAAAAATGGTAAGATTCTTAATGAAACAAACTTGTTCCAGGAATTTGAATTGACGACTTTAATCAAGCGGATATTTATCCAATTGATTCACTCTTTATGTTCGCAGTCTTGCTTTGAGACGGTCGAGTATAGAGAAAGGCTAGTACAGCCGCGAAACCCTGTCAAGGAGATTCTTAATTGAATCTACCTAATCATAGGTACGGTATTTAATATCGTATAACGGTCTTCACCGACCGGAGGTTAAACGCTACCGATTTAGGACGAATGTCAAAGCTATTCAGTCCGTGTCTATGTTTTGTCTCTAGAGGTGGCGTCACGGTGTACTCAGCAAAGTCAAAGATTCAAAACCACATATTCATGCCCAATGACTTATTCAACAATTAATAGTGTGAGCATGTGGATGAAGACACAAGATCGCGAGATGGCAAAGATAAGTCAAGAATGATTTGAAGATCTCAAGATAAAAGACTATGTTGAAAGACAATGACAAAGGCTCAAAGATCACAGCATGAAGGAACAAAAACTACTGTTACACGTTCAAGACTCATTTATGACGAGATTCGTAATCTCCATTGATCTCCAAATATCAAAAGGGTATGACCTCACATTGGGGGAGATTGTTAGCCTCAAAATATTAAGTCAAACAAGAATGCTCGGTCATAGGTTATTATTGTAACATTAGTTAGAACATTGTAATAGGTAGTTAATTATTCATGGTTTACGGGCTTGGATTTAAACTAATTAAAGTCCAAAAGACAAGCCCGACCCAATATATAGCCCATTAAAGCCCGCATGTGGGTGGACTATATATACTACCCTCCTAGCAAGTTAGGAGGGTTGGTTGGTCATTTCATTTTCTCTCAATCTAATATCACCTAGTTTCTCCAACCATTCTCTCTACTTTCTCTCACTACTTTCTCTCTCTATAATTCATCTTCTTCATCTATTTTCTTTCTTAAATTCGTGTTATATCATCTAAATATATGGGACGAAAAATTTATAATTCCTTGTTCAAATAAATGGTCAATTCATTTCAACAAGACGATCATAAATCACCTTATTTAAGCATTGCTAGCTCAACGTGGAAGATCAAGATCGAAGCAAACGAAAAACTGATTTAACAGAAAAAGATCAGTGAGATGATATGGAATTCTATTTGGCATGTGAATACCATAGCAATCAACCTCAATTCCTAACAAACAACAAGTACAATCTCAGAAAAACTTGTTTCTAAAAACAGCAGAATATCAAAGATTAATGAAAATGGAAATTAGATTTACTAAACGTGATGAATAAATTTACAAATCAAGAATAGAACCAAGGAATCAAAATCCTTGTAACCAAATAAATATTATCGGAAATATTAACCATTTTGATGAAATCGTGAGTATCCAAAACTTAGTTACGGGATTTACTTCAAGAATAGATTTGGTGTTAATGTTAATATGACAAGGGATGCTTTGTGACAATCTACGTCGTATAAATATCTTGTATTAGTATCAAATTAACATTTATAATTAAATAAATGAAAACATACCTTGTAATTCACAAGTACAAATAATCAATAATTATTTAAGCATATATATATATATATATATATATATATATATATATATATATATATATATATATATATATATATATATATATATATATATATATATATATATATTATCCAATATATATAATTTTATCATTCTCGTCCATTGATAACTCGGAGGTTTCGCTTGCAACTGTTATAGTCAAAAGATTTCAAAAACTTATTTTTGGAAAATCTTTTTGTTCTCTATAACTTGAGCTCTTGATACCAATCTGTAACACTCTCAAATCGGGTCACATTAGCGGAAGGGTCCTTGAGTGTTACTTACATGATACAATCACACAATTATAGGAACGGCTCAAAACGAGTCATTTTTTTATAATAACTTCCATTCATTCATTCAAAAGATAATAATCCATACACGGTCCCAGATAATTTTAAAATATATACAGTACACATCAAAAGATAAAAGTTGTTTTGAATGGATATATTTTATAAAAGCGGGCCAGAGTCACCAAAATTTAGCAAGCTTTATGAAACCACCTTCCGTGAGTACCATCTTTATGGACCTGAGATAAAACATGCTATAAAATCAACAAAATATGTTGAGTGAATCCATAGAGTTTAAAGTAAATAAAGAGAACACAAGTATTCTGAATAACCTTTCATGGTTAATAATTCATCGAAAGACAATTATGTTGTACGGACATAATTATCAGTGTTATTACATAAGCCTCATGACATTGAACGTTAACATATATTTATTTCAGCCCACCAACACACCAGCCAAGTGCATATATTTCTCTTATACTAATGCATCCGATATGCTCCAATACACATGTGCTTCACTACACATTGCGATAGCTAATCGCATCGGACTGAGCGTCACCCTGATAGATCTATCCATAGTATTAACTTCTTTCGATTAACAATTCATGATGGGATGTGGGTCTTTTTAAGGCTGTAAGCTAACTTATGTAATAACTTTCATCTAAGCATACAATCGGGTCCCTCGTGTTCTGTTTTAAAAACAAGCATATTATCCCCCTCGCGGGTTTTATAAAACAAGTAAATAAATAAAAGCGAGGCTATGAACTCACCTTAGCGATAGCGACATCAAGCCACGACAGCAATTAAGATAATACTGACGAGATTAAAACGAAGATATAAGATAAGTTGAGAAACCGTAATCCTCTAACATTGACCTTTTTACTTGTCATTGATCCACCATAACGAAAGTACTCGATATAAAAACAAGTACAACATATACCAATATTTATCAACAATTCTATAATTTCGTTTTTCTTTCTATTAATGACATAAGATCAACCGACACAAAGTTAACGAGATTGAATCGGTTTTTATACTAGTAAATATAAAAGTGTAAAATTCATTCAACTATTTATTTTGGATAACATTTGCTTTAACATTTGGTTAAGCAAGACTTAACAACCAAGCATGTACACTACGTAACGTGGCACTATATGAAGTTGATTACACTTTTCATAGCTTAAGTCTCCATGTATGAATAACACGTCAACCCTTTATAAGAAATCAAAATGCTATTTGCCATCTATATAATACTTCTTAAATGAACTGTTATCTCTACTACTTATAAAGGAAAAACCACAAAACCTTAAATGTTGAAAAACGACTTAATTATGGAATTGTTGAAAAATTAAATGCATAGAAGTTAATTATGGAATTGTTAAAAAATTAAATGCATATAAGTTGGATAAAGTAGAAAATGTTGAAAAATTTAACCATAAACAATTGCATAAGTTACCGGGTCACGGGTTCCATCACCGGATTAATTCGGTCAAGTAACTTGGTCACGGGTTCCACCAACACGTCAACCCGATCGAGTCATCGGGTCACGGATCGACCATCGGACCAACCCGATTGAGTCACCGGGTAACGGGTTCAGCCATCGGGCCAATCTTTTCGAGTCAGGGGTTCGACCATCGAGTTAACCCAATCGAGTCACCGGGTCATGGGTTCGACAACCAGGTCAATCCTATCGAGCCACCGGGTCACTGGTTTCGACCACCGGGTCAATCCTATCGAGTCACCGGTTCACGGGTTCAACCACCGGGACACGGGTTCGACCACCGAGTCAACCCGATCGAGTCAATGGGAACGGGCTCGCCTACCGTTTTAACCCGGACGAGTCACCGGGTTACCAATTCGAACATCGGGTCAATTAATAAATCATTAACTATCTATCGCTAGGCAATTATTAAGCACGAGTTCGACCATCGAATCAATTAGCATATCATTAATTATATGTCTTTAGGTAATTCCGCTGCTATGCGCGGGTAATCGTCTAGTATCTTTAAAAAATATGATGTATAACATTTCAAAAAAAATCATGCTCATACGAGGCTTCATATTTCTAAGAACATAAAATAACTAATTTGTGTTAGTTATACTTGGGACATATTTAATAGTAACACAATACCTGTTTAGCGGGTATTATTGAAGCCCGATATTTTTAAAGTTACGCGATTTGAAAGTTACATATAGAACACAAAAATAACCGCTCAATATGAAATAAAAACGTCGACATTCGTAGAATGGATATTTCAATAAATAAACGAGGCCTTATAAATGTTAACACGTCGAATAAACGAATGACGCCTAAAGGCTTAACGTATATTACGAAGAATATCGTAAAACAACAAAAAAAATTAAACGACGACAATAGAAATATTTCTTAGCTTGTTCAAACTAAAAAGACTGTAGCAGAATATAAGAAAATGGAGCTTGACCTAAAAGATCAAATTAATGTTTTGTATCATGACCTCAAAGTTAGTGTTGACTTTAGGGACATACTGGAGAGATCCAAAGGAGTCATACAAGCTAAGTTAGATGAGGCCATTAAAAACAAAGAGAATGTAGGGCTTAAAATTCAAAGGTTTGACAAAGCTTCTCAAACCCTAGAAAAATGTGTAAGTGAGCAAAGAGACTCTGGGGATATGACTGGGATTGGGATGAAAGAATATGCTGATGTTCCACCACCTGCTGGAAACTTTCATGGTGTCCTTAGAAAGGATTTATCTTGGAATGGTATACCAGAACTCCAAGAAAAGGAATTTATTCCTCCACCAAGAGTTCTTACTCCAGTAGAAAAGTATAAGCAGAAAGTGACTAACCTGGAACAATGGAAGAAAGCCATTCCTACATTGTTTGTTAAGGGTGGAATGCTTAGTGAGAGTCTAAATGAGTCTACACCCATAATTGTGACCAACCCTTCTACTGGAAAACCTGTTGACCTTGGCTCATCTAGTAATAGAAAACCTAGTGTTAAGTATGCAGAAATGCATAGGAAACCTAGGTCACCACAAATCCAAGTTAGTGATAATGGGATAGGGTTCTTTTCATCTAGACCTAGGGTTATGTCTAGAAAAGCTTGTTATATTTGTGGGAGTTTTTCTATGGCTTATAAATGTGTTAGTGCTTCAAAAGTCAACGCTAACAAAAAGTCAACCATGGTCAAACCCAGACCTTTTGTCCAACAAAGTCCATAAGTTACTAGACCAGCTCCATTCTTTACTAAAGGGTCTAACAGACGATGGGTTCCTGTAGCAAACCCTAGTTTTGGCGCTGATAAGTGAAATTTTAGCGTTGACAAGAACAACTTTAACGCTGACAAGAATGTTTCCAATGCTGTTAGACCAAGTAATAACAAAATACTTGCAGCCAAAGGGAAAGGGATCTAAAGTTTCATCTAGTTTGACATGGAGACCCAAACAAGACCAAAACCCTAATTCTGATGGGATTTCTAGGACCTGTAACAGATTTCATTATATTTCAAAGGTCATAACTAAACCAATTGGGGTTAACTGGGTGTTCAATCCTCAAAGGGATGAACAAAGGGGTTGTAATAAGGACTAAATTTGTTCTTGTTGAACAACCAAATGAATCCAAGTCTGCTCAGGCTTGGGTTCCCAAAGAAAACTAATTTGTTTTCTTTATGTGCAGGGCATTCAAAAGCAGGTAAATGATTTTGGATACTGGGATAGTGGATGCTCTAGACACATGAAGGGGAAGGAAGATTATTTGACTAACATTACCCCCATTAAAGATGGTGACAAAGTGTACTTTGGAGGAGGATATGTGATGAGACTGCTTTTATACATAGTCTCATCGTCCAAAATAGGCTTAAAATGCATTAAATATCATGAAATATGCCAAATATATGCTTGTGTTTGTTGCTTGTGTATTTTAGGTACGGATATTCAGAAAATGACAAAAGATGACAAGAATCATGCAAAAACGAACACGGGAAACGAAGCCGCACAATGAACCAAGCCATAATGAAGAATTTTCCAAAGAAAACCCTTGATGATTTGAAGATTTATGAAGAATGGTCCTCCAATATTGAAGAATTATCACTTTATACCCTTGTATCCTCAAATGTACAAGATGTGTCCCTAAAGTTTGTCAATAATGCAAAAAGGGCCCTCCACTTTGAAGAATTGGCAATTTTATTCCCTCAACAAAACTAAAATGTCAATATTAATCCTCCTCAAAGTCAAACATACCATGAAGAACTTCAATTTACAAGAAATTACAAGTTTGGTCCTTCAAAAATGATAAATTGTAAAAAGGAACCTTGACTTTGAAGACATGGCAAGAATGGTCCCTCAAAAATGAAGACTTGTCATTTTCAGTCATCCAAAATGTCAATCATACAAGTCAAGACCATAATCCTTGAAGAAAATACCAAATCAGTCCTTCAAGAATCAAGAAATGGCAAGAAATACCCCTGAAATTACTTTACAAAACTTTTTGGGGCAAAAGTGTGAAAAGAGAAACTTGGCTAACAAAGGGAATCCGGTTTTGGTGAATTTATTTGAAAATGAAAGGAGTATAGAAGATGGGGGGTTATTTTGGGCAGACAAGGAAAGATACATAGACCAATCCTCTCCTTACACGTGTCCCACTCACCCATTACAACCAATCAGAGCTCACCATTTCTCCACCTCACCAATCCACTAATCCGGATTGCTTATTAAATAATCTTGGCACCTAAACATTTTTTTAAACTTAATCTTAACCAAAAACAGATTAAAAACCTGTTCTTCATGTTCATAATCCCAATTGGGCATTTCATGTTTACCAAAAATTAGCCCCTAAATCTTTCCAGATTTATGATTAAGCATGTTTTAATCATAACCCTACTTTCAAATGGCTTGCCACATCTCCACCTTGGACACATGATTCCCCTGCTTTTTCACCTTTCAGCAAACTGCCAAAATTGTGACAGCCATCCAACGGGCATGATTCCATCTTACATCTTAAGCTTATTTTACACCTTTGGATTCACTTTTACCTTGCCAGCTACAACAAGACGCCAAGAAAAGTCACATGATCATCAAAGTTCAAAACTACTCAAAGGGCAAATTTGGCACTTCCGTAGTTAGGGTTTCACGTTTTCAGCTTACCTAATTCACTTGTATGCTTATATAAAGGCCTTAGGATGCTACATTTTTTCTTTGCTCTTGAATTTTCCTTTGTTCAAAGTTCTGTAAATCTCATGTTCTAGTGAATGAAATGTGTTTTAATCTTTGAAGAAAACTCAAGTGCCATTTTTGTTTACTACTTATTATAGTTCTTTGTTAAGTAATCTTGAATCCAAAAACCTGTTTTCAAGGAGTGTGCAAAAGTTTGCACATTTTCCTTCAAGCTTGATATTTTGCTAAGTTTCTTGGTACACCTTCGAATTCTTGGGCTATAAAGCTGATCATAGCATCCTGATATTGAGTTATCAAGGTGTAGTGAAGCCTATAACTTGGGGATAATCAAGTGTGGGGTACAAGAGTTGCATTAATCAAGGCTTTTTCACCTTACTGTTTTTGATATTTTGCTTCTAACCTTGTTGAATCTTAGCAGGATTTATTGTGGAAGCTTGTGCTTGTTCTTGCTAGCACATAAGCTCAAAATTAGTGGGTGTGGATGTACATCCATGAGGTACACACCATTCTACTCAAAATCTGAAAAAAAAACTTGGATTTTTGGTGATTTTGTGTGCTACTTGTGTTCTTGCTGATTTTATGGTCTAATCTTGTTCAATACTGCATATTATACTTGTTAATGAGTTTGATTGGGCTTGGGTAACCTTGGAATACACTTATACTTGTTTAATTTTGATTTGAAAAACATAAGGGGTGTTTGGGAATACCTGTTTGAGATCATAAGTTGTTATTGTGTTGTTGAAAAGTGTTGTTTATGCTTAATATCTGTTATTGGCTTGGTTGAGTGCAATTTGCTGCAAGTTTTTGGGTTTAAACCCTTGAATCAAATATTGTGCTATAACTTATTGAGTTTGACTGTTTTTGACCTAAAATATTGGCAATACTTAGAGTATATGCATGTTTAGGGATATAAGCTGTTAAATCAAAGTTATCATAACATATCTTAGAGATTTGAGTGTTTGAATTTGGCTTCTTGGTCAATTGCATCAGCAAACTAAAATTTACTTGTGTTAAGTGTTCATCAGTAACTTATTGTGCTTGAATCTTGACCTATACTTTGAATCAGTACATGAAACTTGTTTAGACTTGTTCATTTAAGTTTATTATTGCTTGTGTATGCATTTGGTTAAGTTTGGCTTGCTGAATTGTGCAATAAGTGCTTATTGAACCATAACTGCTTATTGTTCTAAGTCTGGTGCATATCTGGTGATTAATTGAAATAACTGTACAAATTGGCTGATTGTGATTGTGATTTCTTTGTTGTTATTGACTCCTTATGATCCACTGATCATTTGGGTGCCTTTGTGAAACTTGAATCTCCAAAAAACTCACTAAAGACAAATAGTCAAACAAGTCAAGCAGCGGAAAAAAGTTTCCACTACTCAGACACCAAAGCTAGCCCCTACTAATGATAATTTTTAGTTAGCTTATTAATAAGACATATTGGCTTATTTAGACCTGCAACAACTTATTTTTTGTGATCAATCTTCATCATTTGACTCATTTGTTTGAACTGGAGCTTATTAGACTTTGACTTTGACTTTTTGCTAGAAAATTCATAAAGTTTACTTTTAAAGAAGTGCTTATTTGTTTATTTCAGCTTATTGAGTGAACTTATTTGAAAACTTTTTGTTGATTAAGCTTAATTAAGTCATTTAAAAGCTTTTGAAACTTGAATCAGCTCTTAGGATAGCCTAGAACTCGAAAACGACTATTTTGTCGTTTTGTGAAGATTGCTTATTGCATTTTCAGGCTTATTCCTTGGACTTTTTTCAAATTTCTTTTTACAGAAGTCTTAAGTAACTCAAAAGAAGCTTGTGTGTCTAATTTGAGCTTATGGCATCAGCTTATAGCTTAATGGGCCAAAAAGCCCATTAAGAGTAAGCTGTTTGATATAAGCCAGCTTATTTCACATTTTCAGCTTTTGGGCCTTTGAAAAATTGTGTTCAAAATCAAAATTTCAGTCAGATAGGAGCTTTTGGGCTATTTCTATAAACATTTTTTTTATTGGGCTTATTTTGGCCCAATAAGGGTCTGTTTTGGACTTTGGCCCATTTGAAGGCCCATTAGGGGTATTTTTGTAATTCCAACTTAATTTTTGTCTTATTTAGGTTAAATTAAACTAGTTTGCAAGTTTTTTGAATTTTTTATAAATTTTGGATTTTTAATATTATTTTATTATTATTATTTTATTATTAAAAATTAAAATTTAGATTTTTCAAATTTTTATATTTTTCTTAGGTTAAATACATTAAGTTAGGAATTTTACAATTTTTAGAATATTTTTATTGTCCTTAGATTAATTTTTATAATTATTTTAATTTTAATAGTTTTTAATTGTTTTTAAATAGTTTATTTAATTTTAAAATTTTCAAAAATAGTTTTAAATTAAGTTAGGTCATTTTAGAGGTTTAGAATTGAAAAATCTCATTTTGCGCTTTTTGTTAATTAAATTGATTTTTTGGGCTTTAATTAGCATTAAAAATAAATATTTAATTAAATAAAATGTTTGAGTTATTTTTGATTTTTTATAAACTCTAATTACATTATTTAGGATTTATTGCAATTTTCTAGGAATTTTTAGGGTAAATTTTTTATTTTGGTACTTTTTACGGTTTTACGTGTACGACCTTTTCGTCTTAGTTTAATTCGTCATCGTAACCGTCATCCTCTTCTAACCTCATTTCTATTTTCTTTTCTCATAATCAATATAATCACAAAGTTAATCATCTCTTAACACACACACCAAACCTCCTTGAGAACGATTCTCACTTTGGGTCATAACTCGTGGTTTTCCTAAATCACTTGTTAATACTTGCCCTAATTACGTTCTTTTTCCTAAAAGACGTATTTTTACGACCATCATTTTGGCGCCGCTGCCATGGAGGCGTGTTGTGTTTTGATTTGGCAATTGTTGTTTTTATATATAGCCATAATATCTATTGTATTAGTAGCACTCTACTAATAAGTATTATCGGTTTTTCGTTTTTTGTGTGAATACTATTACTATATTGTATACGTAGAACAATAAATTCACAAGTACTCCAAAAGTGTGAAAACACAACCTTGACTTGGGAGGTTATTACCCAATCATTGTATTCGAATCTCAAACAAGAAAGAAAAGGCAAAAACAGATAAATACTTTCGTGAAGCTCGATTTTGAAAAATACAAACTATAAGGTGGGTATAAGGCGGGTATTATAAAATATACCCTAAGGAAAAAGGTTCTTAAGTACTTCGCGCCGCCTCGTTTCCCCGCTTGCTTGTGAGTATTTGATTTCGAAAGCTAATCGAGGGTTTTGCCGCTCAAAGTATTATTAAGTATCATATATACTTTCTTGGTTTCATTTGATTAAACCCTCTTGAACGTTTTGGTGTTCCACCAACGTTCTAAAGTCATCCAAGTCGTTCACTTCACGTGCTCATTTTCATTCCTTGAGGCTTCTTTAATCAATAGATTTTATTAAGGAGGAGATTTGTAGATTTTGGTCTACTTAATACAATTACAAAAATCCAAAAAAAGTAAAAACAATCAAAAACCACAAAAAAATTGGAAAAATACAAAACACCAAAAGGAATCTTCTTTGCTCATCCCCTCCTTGTACGTGACGTTTATGAAAACCCGCAACCAAGCAAGACGTGCACGTAAACGAAGAAAACGAAAGGAGTCAACACCTACTCCCAATCTTTCTAGTGAGGAGTCTCCTATTGACGAACCCATTGTAAGATAGGAACCAACCATGGAGAATCGAACTATGATGGAGTTACTTCAAGCACCCACCGAGGGTTATGAAGAGGCTATTGTAAATACCGCTATCCTTGCGGAGAATTTTGAAGTGAAAACGGGTTTGTTGTCGATGATCCAAAACAACAAATTCCGTGGTGATGAAAAGGACAACCCGCACAACCATATCCGCCAATTCAATCGTCTTACCGCCACTTGCAAATTTAAGGATGTTGCTAATGACTCGATTAAGATGATGCTTTTTCTGTATTCCTTAGTGGGGCCCGTTATAATTTGGTTAGAGAAAGAGCCACCCAATTCTATATTGACATGGAAGGATCTCGTGTCTAAGTTTGTGAACCAATTTTTTCTGCCCTCTAAGACTACGCATTTGAA
The DNA here is from genome assembly GCA_025667525.1 of Glebionis coronaria. Taxonomy (NCBI): domain Eukaryota; kingdom Viridiplantae; phylum Streptophyta; class Magnoliopsida; order Asterales; family Asteraceae; genus Glebionis; species Glebionis coronaria. The sequence continues at coordinate 119,219,130 of CM046882.1, read as the reverse complement.
AAACGAGATTTCAAAATTTTCACAAGAATTTAATGAGAGTTTTTCAACGGCTTGGAATAGGTTTAAGGAAATGTTACATGAGTGTCCTCATCACGGTTTTTCCGATTTGCATCAAATTGACACGTTTTACTATGGACTTAATGATCATGAAAGGGATTATCTAAATGCCGCCCCGGGTGGTAATTTTTTGTGTAAAACGGTTGAGGAAGCTTTGGTGATAATTGAGAATAGATCTAAGGTGTATAGTCCTCGTAACACATCGAGTGTTCGTAAGCCTTCGTCTTCGGCTTCACCTTCTTGCATGGCTAAAGCGGTTGAATTCAAAGTTGGAGAACAAAGTGCTCCCGCTATGGATAAAGCGGTTGAGGCTTCATGCATGTATTGTGGTGGAGGTCATGATTTCTCCGAGTGCATTACCAACGGTGGTAACACTTCGAGTGCCTACGCGGCCACGGGAACTTACAACCAAAACGGTCAAGTTACCCGCTCTAATCAAGTTACCCGCTCTAATCAACTATCAAAACAATCAAGTTGGTTTCAAAAACAATTACAACAAAGGAAACTATGGTAATCAAGGGGCTAATAATCAAGTTTCAAACAAAAATCAAAGTGATTTTCAAAACAACAACAAAGGTTTGCAAACTTTGAAATATCTTCCAAATGAATTTGTTGAATACGCTAATGGAAACGATGCTAGGTTTGACAACATTCAAAGAGAAATCATTAGCCTAAGATCCGAGTTTAAGAACGACTTGAAGAAAGAGTTGAAAAATGAGTTAGCAAATGAGCTTAAAATCCATACAAACAAAATGGAAGGAAATGTAACTAGGTTACAACAAAACCAACAAAAAATGGAACAAGGGCAACATGAAATTAAGCAAGAAATGATTAAGGCCGAGAAGAGGCAATCCATGTTTGAGGACAAAATTTCATCTATGTTTGAGGCAATTATGTGCAAACCGTCATCGAGTAGTCTTCCTTGCAACACCATATCAAACCCTAAGGGTGAGATGAAAGTGATTACCACACGTAGTGGTAAGACACTCAAGGAACCGACTCCTCAACCAATTGCTCCTACGGAGGATGAGGAAGAACCCGAGGTGGTGGTCGAAAAGGAGCATGTCCCAATCCCACGAAGTACCGCTCATGCAACACCTACGGTTGACCCATTACCAACATTGGAACCGGAGATTCCAAAGGCTATGCCTATGCCTCAACCCACACCACCTTTGCCCTATCCATCGAGACTTAGAAAGGAGAAACGTCAAGAGCGCGACAATTACCAATTTGAGCTTTTTATGAAAATGTTTCGTGATTTGCACTTTAATGTGAGTTTCGTCGATGCTTTGGTCATGATGCCTCGATTTGCCGCTAACTTTAAGAGTATGTTGAACAACAAGGAGAAATTGCATCAATTGTCTAGTTGTTCATCGGTTAATCTTAATCACATACCTCAAAAAGTCGGTGATCCCGGTAAATTCTTGAACCCTTGTGCAATCCAAGATATGGAAGAATGCTATGCCTTGGGCGATCTTGGTGCTAGCATTAACTTGATGCCACTTGCAATCTTCAAGTCGCTCAATCTTCCTAATATTATTCCTTCACTAATGTCTATCGAGTTGGCCGACCATTCCACGATTCCCGCATGTGGATTGGCGAAAGACGTTTTTGTGAAAGTGGGAAAGTTCTATTATCCGGTAGACTTTATCGTCGTCGATATTCCGACGGATCCTCAAGTTCCTCTCATTTTAGGTCGTTTATTTTTAGATACGTCCATGGCTTTGATTGATGTGCATGCTAGAAAGATCACCTTACGTTTCAACGACGAGGAACTTGTTATAAACGCAACTCAAAACTCTCAAATTTCTCATGTTTATTCCGTTGCAACCATAAACCTCGTTGATATGATTGACGTGGTTTGCGAGGAATTTTCACAAGAAGTTCTAGGTTTTGGTGATGATGAACATAGTGGCAATCCCACTATGTTAGATCCCATTCTTGATAATTCGACACCAACCTTCACTCCATTTGAAGGTGGTGGTTTTACGTTGAAAGAATTCGATGTTCCACGTACTTGTAACGAAGACCTCGACAATGATGAGGACTTCTCGATTATCAAGGATTTTCTTAAGGATTTCCCATTTCCTTCACCCGAGGAGGTTATGAGTATTGAGCCCAAATCTTCAATTGAGGAACCACCTATCCTCGAGTTGAAAGATTTACCTCCTCATCTCGAATATGTCTTTTTGGAGGAGGGCAACAAGTTGCCGGTTATTATTGCGAAAGAACTTTCGGATGATGAAAAAACAGCACTTGTCGATGTTCTAAAGGATCACAAAGGGGTAATTGCGTGGAAGTTATCCGACATTAAGGGGATCGATCCCAAATTTTGTACCCACAAAATCTTAATGGAGGAGGATTACAAGCCCGCAATCCAATGTCAAAGGAGGGTGAACCTCAAAATTCACGACGTCATCAAAAAGGAAGTCCTAAAACTCCTTGACGCGGGAATGATTTACCCTATTTCCGATAGCCCTTGGGTGAGTCCTATTCATTGTGTCCCTAAGAAGGGAGGAATGACCGTTGTGCCAAACGATGCCAACGAGTTAATTCCTACTAGACACGTGGCCGGATGGAGAGTGTGCATTGACTATCTTAAATTGAATGATGCCACTCGTAAAGACCATTTTCCCTTGCCCTTCATGGACAAAATGTTGGAGCGTCTTGCGGGGAAACGTTTTCTATTGCTTTTTAGATGGTTTTTCCGGTTACTTCCAAATCCTCATCGATCCTCGTGACCAAGAAAAAACTACGTTACGTGTCCATATGGAACGTTTGCCTATCGTAGAATGCCATTCGGACTTTGTAATGCACCGGGAACCTTTCAAAGGTGCATGATGGCTATTTTTCATGATATGATCGAGAAGACGACGGAAGTCTTCATGGATGACTTTTCCGTGTTTGGTTGTTCGTTCACTTCGTGTTTGTCGAATCTTGAGAGAATGTTGAAGCGTTGTGAGGAAACCAACCTTGTGCTCAATTGGGAAAAATGTCATTTTATGGTTAAAAGTGGAATCGTCTTAGGGCATAAGGTTTCGAAAGCGGGGATTGAGGTAGATCAAGCTAAGGTAGACGTTATCGCCAAATTACCGCATCCCAAAACCGTTAAGGGAGTTAGGAGTTTCCTAGGCCACGCGGGCTTTTATCATCGATTCATCAAGGATTTTTCAAAGATCTCTCGACCTATTACACATCTTCTTGAAAAAGATGCACGTTTTGTCTTTGACGAAGATTGTGTACGAGCCTTTGAAATCCTTAATAGGAAACTTACCGAAGCTCCCATTCTTGTTGCTCCCAATCGGAACCTCCCCTTTGAGCTCATGTGTGATGCTAGTGACTACGCTATTGGGGCCGTATTGGGGCAACGTCATGAAAAAACACTTCTTACCTATTCACTATGCTAGCAAGACGATGACTGAGGCTCAACTAAAATACACTACAACGGAGAAGGAATTCCTTGCCGTGGTGTATGCATTTGAGAAATTCCGACCTTATCTCGTATTGACGAAATGCATAGTGTATACGGATCATTCGGCTAACAAGTATCTTATGGCTAAACAAGATGCTAAGCCGAGATTACTTCGTTGGATTCTCCTCCTTCAAGAATTTGATCACAAAATCGTTGAGAAAAAAGGAGCCGAGAATCTAGCGGCCGATCATCTTTCTCGTTTGGAAGATCCTCACCAAAGTGTTTATGAGCCCAAGGAAATCACCGAAACATTTCCGCTCGAGACACTTGGTGTAGTGAATTCTAAGCTTGATTCTTCCACCCCATGGTTTGCGGACATCGAAAATTACCATGCGGGCAACTTCATCATCAAGGGTATGACGACTCAAGAAAAACGAAAATTCTTTCGTGACGTCAAGTTCTACTTTTGGAACGACCCTTACTTTTTTCGAACTTGTGCGGATCAAATTATTCGACGTTGTGTCTTTGGTACCGAAGCCTCTAACATACTTAGAGCTTGTCACGAGGGACCCACGGGTGGTCACCATGGTGCTAATCTCACGGCTAAGAAGGTCTTTGATGCCGGTTTCTTTTGGCCTACTATTTACCGAGATGCACATGAGCTTGTGAAGTCGTGTGACTCATGAGAACGACAAGGAAAAACCTCACAAAAAGATGAAATACCACAAAATATTATCCAAGTGTGTGAGATCTTTGACGTTTGGGATATTGACTTTATGGGGCTGTTCCCATCATCTCATGGTAATAAGTACATCCTTGTCGCCGTTGACTACCTATCTAAGTGGGTGGAAGCTAAGGCTTTGCCCACCAATGATGCTCGTGTGGTAGTCAAGTTTTTGAAAAGCTTGTTTTATCGGTTTGGAACCCCTCGTGCGATCATAAGAGATCGTGGAACCCATTTTTGTAACGACCAATTCGAAAGGGTCCTAAGGAAATATGGGGTTACACATCCGCTTTCTACGGCTTATCACCCACAAACGAGTGGGCAACTCGAGGTTTCAAACCGAGCGTTGAAGAGAATCTTGGAGATATCCATTGGGGAAACCGACAATCTTGGTCGGATAAGTTGGACGATGCTTTATGGGCTTTTAGGACCGCTCATAAGACGCCCATCGGGTGCACTCCCTATAAGCTTGTGTATGGGAAGAATTGTCACTTGCCAATTGAACTCGAACACAAGGCTTATTGGGCCCTAAAGCATTGTAATGATGACATGGAGACCGCGGGAAAACACTGGAAAATGCAATTAAATGAATTGGATGAATTGAGGGATATTGCTTATGAAAATTCATTGATTTATAAAGAAAAGACTAAAAAGTTGCATGATTCAAAATTAAAAACCGGGTTTTTAACATTGGGGATAAAGTTTTGCTTTTTAACTCACGTTTGAAAATCTTTTCCGGTAAGTTGAAATCCCGTTGGTCCGGTCCATTCACCGTGACTCAAGTTTTTCCATATGGGACCATCGAGCTAGCTCAAAATAATAGCCCCAATTTCAAGGTGAATGGACATAGGTTGAAGCACTACTTTGGCGGGGAAGTTCCATCCTTGAACTACCTCGACCAAATCACCTTCCCCAATGATAATTATTATTGAGGGGATCGAGTCGAGCTCATGACTCGGTAATCAAAAATGAGGTGCCTCATGGGGGAGTCCCATGCTTATCCTATGTACATATTATCGCTTTCTAATGTAGTAACGTGTGGGGATTTGTGCCCTTCCAACCTTTGTTCCGTGGTTATTTGTGAATTGTGGTTTTTAGATGATCATGATCTTCACGATTGGAGCCTCTTGTGTTCGTTTTATGGGAGCACTCGATCGTTTTCTTTGAATACTTTCTCAATATCCATGATATATCCTTTAATGTTCTAACCTTAGGTTTTTTAGCACACTTCATAAACGGCTTTAAAATTTAACGGTTACACCTTTTTCATGCAAGATTAGGCATTCGACTACGTCTCTAGTATGGGGGTGTTTGCACCCTAGACTCGAAACATTGAGGATAATGTTTAACTTTAGTATGGGGGTGAATAGATAAATGCCTTGCCAAACCTTCACGCCTTCCAAAGTTTATCTTTTTGTTTATCGTTTTGTTGCAAAATAAGGCTAAAAATGGCCAAATTTTAAACATTTTCTCATGTTTTATAAGTGTTTGAAGACACGAACGTAGATTTTCCGATGGCGAGAATAAGAATAATTTTTGACTCGACCGTACGTGTTGAGCACTTAGCTTTGATTCCTTAACTTTACATTAGGCTAAGTCTCTTAAATGAAGACGAGAAATGATAGGGTTAATTATAAGTTACTATGCTAAACGTAGAGTACTCGTATTCTTTCAAAAACTCATGTGTTCTTGTTGTTTGCTTATTCTCCCTTCGCTTGTAAATATTTTTTGCTTAATAAATATTGACTTAGCGGTTTAGTCTTGATTGTTGGGTTTCTTGTCTTTTCTAGTAGCTTCCGTGTAATTAAATTGGGAAGACATTAAGGTATCGCCAGCGTCACGGTTTTGAAGTATTGGCACCCGAATAATCGAAAGCTTCACCCAAAAATAAGATTTCAAGTGCTCACCTAAATTTCCTAAGTGTTTTATTATGACCGAAGTCATAATAAAAGCTTCATGGCCGAAAAGTAGTAAAAGATTTAGGACTTTCACGAGGTTACACCGTTAGGACTATATTTTTAGACCTAAATCTCTATTATCGCATAAGTCAATCAATGTATCCTCGTGAAACATTCAAGACAAAATAAAATATAAGAGATACAACTTAGGAAATTGGGAGGATAAGTACGTGATTAGGGCATATGAGTAGTGTTAGCATTACTAACTTATAATGACAATGATCTCGTTGCACGCTTTTAATAAGTGTGAAAACACTTATCCTTTTACTACTTATTTCCAATAATAACAAGACCAAAACGTGTGATTTATGTCGTAAAAGTCGGAATTATGCGTGGTTTGTGTTTTTATTGTGTTTTAGGGCCAAAATATGAAAAAGGAAGAAAACACGGGTTTTCACGGGATTTTATCAAAGAAAACGGGAAAAGACGAAGTCAAAAGATCAAGAGTGCAAAAAGAACGGAAGTCCAAGGCCTATTCTAAAGATTTATCGAAGAAAAAGTCTAAAGACGGAAGTTTAACGATGTCGAAGAACTTAAGTCTAATAGAATAAGAAAATTAAAAGACAAGTTCAAATCCCGAGACGATAAAGACGAAGAATTAAAGTCGAGTCGAGAAAACGTGAAGAAAGCAAGAAAGAAGATGCAACACATGCACTCCTTCCACCTTCCCTATAAATACCCTCCTAATAGTCATTAGGAGGTGTGTTAGTTTTATCTAGTTTTCACTTTTTCATTTTCTTTCTAGTTTTAGAGAGAGAAAGTCTTAAACATTCTCTCACTAAGTTTCATCTTTTTCTCTTAATCTTTCAAGATTAATCATTTTGTATTGCTTATTTCATTAATCAAAGTTCCATTTTAAGCTTTTAATCCTTATTCTCATTCTACTTTTCTTTGATTTTAGATTGATTTTGGTGCGATTATCATATGATCCGTGTTGTTCTAATTTATTTCGTGCTTAAAAAGTTAATCTTTTGATCATTTCATAAGTTTTCATTTGATTAAGCTTTAAGACTTTTGTGCTTATTGGCTTATTTTTATGATTAGCTTATTTACTTTATAAAAAGTTTTCTTTAAAAAGTTTATGTTTTTATTTTTTTTTTATCCAAAAAGTTGCTTATTTTGAGGTTGAATAAGTTGATACAAGTGCTTATACGATCCGGTTTAGTCATTGATTCGGCTTAGTTTGGTGATAAGCTTATTATATAGCTTATTCATTAGCTTATACTCGAATCCCACCATTTTCAGAAAGGGTGATAAACCCCTTTCCGATTGCTGCCTATTCCGACCGAGCCCACCCCTCTTTCCGATTGAGTCCAATCGGAAAAGGGTTTTGTCTTTCCGATCACACCACAAGTATTCCGATCTGGCTCCTTGTTTCATATTCCGATTGTAGTTGTTTTCCCATCATTCCGATTGGTAACCTTCGTTGAACATTCCGATTTGGAACCTTGAGTAGTATTCCGATTGCCCCTTTCTTGTTACATATTCCGATCGCAGGTCCTACCAACTTTCCGATCAACCGCTCGGAATACATTCCGATCGGGACACCTTTTGGCTTATTCCGATTGAGTGGTTTTGGTTTATTTCGATCTTACTTTCTTTTAGTACTTTTCAACTAAGTTCCTATTTTTAGAGAGTTTTCCAAGTGTTAGTTTTATTTAGTGTGCTAGTATTTTTCCATTGTTACCTTTAAGTTTACGAGCATTTATTTCTACTTGTCATTTTAGTATTAATCTTTATTCTTCCATTTTACTCAACGACACTTTAATTACTTGCTAATAGTTTAAAACAAACAAACCAAACCATTCTCTTGATTCACCAAAAGACGATTGAGTCGCACTTAAGACCGGTTTTCAATTCGAAAAGACTTGGGACAACTATATTTCATACTAGGCCTAAAAATCAAGTATTAAATGGCGCCGCTGCCGGCTCTTTTCGTTACGATAAACGGTTTTTAGTGAGAGACGCATTGAATTTTGGGATCCGTTCTTTGAACGTTATTTTCCTTGCTTTAAAAATTTTCAAAAATCCTAAAAAAATATAAAACTCTTCAAAAATACAAAAACATTAAAAAATCATTAAAAACAATTCTTTTCCAAAGGTTTTGCACCAAAAAGATTATATAGATATTCTTTGTGTATATTTTTCTTCTGCAGGTGTATGCGTACTAGATCTTCCAACTATTCTGAGCCCGAGACTCGTGAAGATTTAGATATGGCTGGTGTTAATAACAACAATAATCACCCACCTCAACCCAATTTGAATAATAACAATAACAACAACAATGTCCATCTACCTGATTTACGAACGATGGAGGAATTGTGTCAACCCATCATGAACGGACGCGGAGGCCCGATTGCGCCAATGCACGTCACGGCTCAGGAGTTTTCGTTGAAGCATCACATGATCCAACAAGTGCAAACGAACCCATTTCATGGAATTCTGGATGATGATGCCAACAAACACCTCGACAAATTCATTACCATTACCCAAAGCATGAAGTGCTCCGGTGTTTCTATGGATGACCTTCGCCTTCAACTCTTTCCCCACTCGCTTTCTCACCATGCCGAAAAATGGTTTGACCGTCTTCCTAAGAATTCTATTCATACGTGGAATGACATGACTCAACGCTTTTTATCGCGCTACTTTCCCCCATCCATGGTCACTAGCCTTCGTAACCAAATCAGTGGATTCATGGAAGAGAATGATGAATCGCTTTTCGATGCTTGGGAATGATACAATGATTTGATCGACCGCTGTCCAAATCACAATATGCTCCCCGTCACTCTCATTAACACCTTCTACCATGGTCTCACTTTTCGTGATCGTGACACGATCAATGCCGCCGCCGGTGGTACTTTTATGAAAAGGAGACCGGAGGAGTGTCGAGAGTTGATCGAAAACATGACTACTCACCACAAGAATTGGGATTCATCCGCATCCTCAAGATCTAATCAGAGAGTCAATGTTTCTTCTACTACCTCCAATCCTGAAATGACTGAAATTTCTCGACAACTCGTTGAGATGAACAAGAATTTCATGGCCATGGCCACAAACCACTTTCAACAAGCTAAAGCTGTTGCTATTTCTTATGACACATGTGGTGGTCCTCATTCTTATAATGATTGTCCTTCTACTCAAGGCAATTATTCTGAAAACGTTAACGCATCTTACGGCACTTATCCCACGGGAGGCTATCAAGCCCGCCCGCAAGGAGACCGTGGCTTGCTAAGTTATCAGTCCAACAACTATCTTGCTCCTCCGGGTTTCCCTCCTACAAACCAACACCAACAACAAAGCTATAACCGAAACAACCAATCCCAACCTCGTGCTCAAAATCAATATCAATCCCAAAGAAACCCATACCCAACTCAAGGAAATTATCAAGCTTACCAAGCTCCACCTCTCAATCAATCGATGACAGTAAACCAAGACGTCGAGACGTTCATGAAGACTAATCGTGAGATGGTGACGAATCTTCAGAGTCAATTTGTCAACTTGAAGAATGACATGGTGAAACAAGGGAGCGATATTCGAGCTGAGCTAAGGAATGACATGGCCAAACACAATAATGAAATTAATGCCAACATGCAAAACTCTTTTAATAATCAAGTTATTCACCTTCGTGATATGATTGGTTCGCTCATCCAAAGTAATCAACCCTCTTCTTCGGGTACTCTTCCGAGTAATACCGTTGCAAATCCAAGAGGGGAGATGAAAGCAGTCACTACTCGTAGTGGAAAAGGTTATATGGAACCCGAGCTTCCTACACCTCCACCCGTGATTGTGAACAAGGAAAAAGAGCAACTTTCCTCACCTCCTTCACCTTCTATCCCCATTTCCCCACCACCCGTGGTTGTGAGTGATCCTATTCCCTTAAAGCCTTATTCTTCATCCAATATACCTTATCCTTCAAGGTTGAGGAAAGAGAAGCAAAAGAGCAAGGATGATATTCAGGTTTCAAACTTTCTAAAAATGTTTAAACAATTGAATTTTAATATCTCCTTTGCCGAGGCTCTCGCTCACATGCCCAAATACGCTATGATGTTTAAAGATCTTCTAAGTGATAAGGAAAAGCTTCTTGACATCGCTCAGACCCAACTTAATGAGAACTGCTCCGCAGTGCTCTTAAGGAAATTGCCCACCAAACTTGGTGATCCGGGTCGCTTCTTGATTCCTTGCAACTTCCCGGGAGTAGAGAATTGCATGGCCCTAGACGATCTAGGTGCCAGTATAAACTTAATGCCTTTAAGCGTTTGGAAGCAATTATCTCTCCCCGAGCTAGTCCCCACCAAAATGACTTTGGAATTAGCCAACCGTACGGTTGCTTATCCAGTGGGGATAGCCGAAGATGTCTTTGTTGGCATCGATAAATTCACCTTCCCGATGGATTTTGTCGTCGTTGACTACGCGATGGATCCCCGTGTTCCATTAATCGTTGGACGTCCATTCCTGAGGACCGGTCGTACTCTCATTGATGTAGCCGCGGGCGAAATAATCATGAGAGTTGGTGACGACAAAATTGTCTTCAACATGGGTAAGATTTCTAAGCAACCTTATTCGTATGAGAGTGTTAATGCTATTGATGTTCTCGATGAGGCTTGTGAAGAACATTTTCATGATGCTTGCAAAAGTACTCTCTCTTCTCTACCCAATGTTGAGACCGTTGCCTCAATTGCTCCAGCATTGACTCCTTTTGGAGAAAGTGACTTGGATGATTTCGAAGCTAGCTTGGGTCCTCTTGATATTAAGTATGATAATTTGTCCACCAATTGGGATGAAGACATTCGTACTATTGAGAGACTTCTCAATGAGGACCCGTTGTCTCCTCCTTCTCCTAAAGAGGTGACTAATGATGATCCATCGTTAGTTTCACCATCTATTAAGGATCCTCCCACTCTTGAGCTTAATGACCTACCTCCTCATCTTGAGTACGTTTTCCTGGAAGACAACGAGAAGTTACCGGTCATCATCGCTAAGGATCTGAAAGAAGACGAAAAAGCCCGACTAGTCGTTGTGTTGAAGAAGCATAAACGCGCTATTGCTTGGAAAATCTCCGACATCCATGGAATTGATCCTCACTTCTGCACACATAAAATTCTCATGGAGGACGACTTTAAGCCCACAATTCAAAGCCAACGAAGGGTGAATCCTAAAATCCATGAAGTCATCAAAAAAGAGGTTATCAAACTTCTTGATGCGTGTATGATTTACCCTATTTCGGATTCACCATGGGTTAGTCCAGTCCATTGTGTTCCTAAGAAAGGCGGTATCACCGTTGTGCCCAATGAAAACAACGAGTTGATTCCTACCCGTCTCGTTACTGGGTGGAGAGTTTGTATAGACTACCATAAACTCAATGATGCCACGAGAAAGGATCATTTCCCTCTACCTTTTATGGACCAAATGCTTGAACGTTTAGCGGGTAATGAATATTACTACTTTCTTGATGGTTTCTCGGGTTATTTTCAAATACCCATCGATCCCCAAGATCAAGAGAAGACAACATTCACTTGTCCCTATGGCACATTTGCTTACAAAAGGATGCCTTTTGGCTTATGCAATGCCCCCGGGACTTTCCAAAGGTGCATGTTTGCTATCTTCCATGACATGGTTGAGCAAACCATGGAAGTCTTCATGGATGATTTCTCGGTCTTCGGGGATTCCTTCTCTTCTTGCCTTGCCAATTTGGAACGTATGCTTAAGCGGTGCGAAGACACTCGCCTTGTTCTGAATTGGGAAAAATGCCATTTTATGGTAAAAGAGGGCATTGTGCTAGGACCCAAAAATTCAAAAGCCGGTCTTGAAGTAGACCGTGCTAAAGTTGATGTCATAGCCAAATTACCTCCACCTTCAACCGTGAAGGGTGTGCGAAGTTTTCTGGGTCATGCGGGCTTCTATCGTCGATTCATTCAGGATTTCTCTAAAATCGCTCGCCCGATGACCCACCTCTTGGAAAAAGATACTCCTTTTATCTTTTCTAAAGAGTGTCTCGAAGCCTTCAATCTTCTTAAGGATAAGCTAACTAAGGCACCGGTCTTGGTTACCCCTAACTGGGAGCTACCTTTTGAATTGATGTGCGATGCTAGCGACTTTGCTATTGGTGCGGTTTTGGGCCAACGAGTGAATAAACACTTCCAACCAATCCACTATGCTAGCAAAACAATGACGGGAGCTCAATTTCATTATACGACAACCGAAGAAGAGCTTTTAGCTGTTGTCTATGCTTTTGAGAAATTTCGCCCCTATCTTGTTTTATCCCCCACCATCGTATACACGGACCATTCCGCGTTGAAGTACTTGATGACAAAGCATGATTCTAAGCCAAGACTTCTTCGCTGGGTTTTACTCCTTCAAGAATTCAACATTGAAATTCGTGACAAAAAGGGAGCCGAAAACCTGGCCGCGGATCATCTGAGCAGACTTGAGGATCCATATCAAGGGGATCATCCGAACAAAGAGATCAATGACTCTTTCCCCCTTGAGACCTTAATGTCTATAAATCTCAATCTTGATGGCACCCCGTGGTTTGCGGACATTGCAAACTACTTAGCGGGTGGTATTCTCATAAAAGGGTTAACATCCCAACAAAAGAAGAAGTTATTGAATGATGTTAAGACTTACTTTTGGGATGACCCTTATCTATTCAAACAGTGTGCTGATCTGATTATTCGTCGATGTGTTGACGGACCGGCAGCTTTTGACATCCTCCAAGCTTGCCACAAAGGACCCACCGGTGGTCACTTTGGTCCCAACTACACCGCTAAGAAAGTGTTTGATTCTGGATTCTACTGGCCCACCATTTATCGTGATGCTCACGAAATGGTTAAGCATTGTGATGCTTGCCAACGTCAAGGCAAGATCACACATAAGGATGAGATGCCTCAAAATTTCATACAGGAATGTGAAATCTTTGATGTATGGGGCATCGACTTTATGGGGCCATTTCCATCATCCAAAGGGAACAAGTACATCCTCGTCGCCGTCGACTACGTTTCTAAATGGGTTGAAGCTAAGGCTCTTCCTACGAATGATGTGAGGGTGGTTGTGAACTTTTTGAAGCAGCTTTTCGCTCGATTTGACGTTCCTCGTGCTATCATCAGTGACCGCGGGACTCATTTTTGCAACGATCAATTTGCAAGAGTCATGGCAAAGTATGGTGTCACTCACCGTCTTTCCACCGCCTATCATCCCCAAACCAATGGGCAAGCCGAGATATCCAACCATGGCTTGAAGCGAATTTTGGAGCGTACTGTGGGAGAGCATCGCGCCGCGTGGGCCGATAAGTTAGATGATGCTCTGTGGGCTTTCCGTACTGCTTACAAGACCCCGATCGGTTGTACACCTTATCGTCTTGTGTACGGGAAAGCATGCCTCCTCCCAATCGAGCTGGAACATAAGCCGCACTGGGCCTTGAAGTGGGCTAACTTCGACATCAACAAAGCCAGTGATCATCGCAAGGTTCAACTCAACGAGCTCAATGAATAGCGGAATGAAGCTTATGAGAACTCGCTGATCTACAAGGAGAAGACCAAGATCATTCATGACGCTAAAATCAAGAACCGAGAGTTCCACGTTGGTGATCAAGTTCTACTCTTTAACTCTCGGTTGAAGATCTTCTCTGGCAAGTTGAAGAGCCGCTGGTCTGGTCCATTCACCGTCGCCAACGTCTTTCCTTATGGGACCATTGAGCTTTCTCAGCCGAATGGGCCCAATTTCAAGGTCAATGGCCAGCGTTTGAAGCTGTACTTTGGTGAGGACATCTCTCAAGAGATGATTCCATCCCTCACCACGTTCCTCATGAACTAAGTTTGGGTCGAGTCAGGCTCGTGACTTGGTGAACAAAAACAAGCGCTTCTCGAGAGGCAACCCGTGTTCTATCCTTTACTGCTTTCATAATAAGTGTAGGGGAGCCCCGTATGTGTTTGTTGTCTTGTTTCTTGTGTTGTGCAGGGATTAAAGATTCAAAGAGAGCATCTTGATGACTTTTGACGAACCGTGATACGTGTTTCCCATCTTCCCGGTTCTATCCTAAACTCTTGTGATTCAATATTTCATATTTTATATGTTCACATTGAATTCACTTTAGTTGTCCTCTCCTTAGCAAGATTTAAACAAAGTGCACAATGTCATAAGTGTAGGGGAGTTTACTCCCACATGCTTAAACATTGAGGACAATGTTTATCTCAAGTGTAGGGGGACTTCTATCGAAGTAAGTGGTCTTTTCCATGAATTTGCCCTCATTTTAACCGGAAAATTTGATTTTTCGACATTTTTCAAAATTTTTAATCTAATTTGGCCTAGTTGTATAGTTGTATTTTCCTTTATCATGTTTATTTTCTTTCCATTGCTAGAATAGTTTTTACATAAAGCGATTTTAGATTTTTCTTAGTCGTGAACATTTTGACTCAACCTGAGTTTACTTACCTAAGTTTACTCTAGCTAGTATCCTTAACGTGTTTAAGTCAAGTTTTGCTAGGCTTTTATATAGGGAGCTATAAAACGCGAAAGTCTTAACTCTCACGGGTTAAGAACAAGAACTTTTCGCAAGTTCCTATAATTGATCCTAGAGAGTCGTTTATCAAGGGAACTTTAAAATGCGATTTATAAACATGAAAAAGTCTAAGAATTTGCAAGATCCTATAGATGACTCGAAAACCCAAAACTTTGATTTAATAGGCTAAGCATCTACGAGTCTCATTACTTGAGATTTTAAACTGTGGAGAACGAGAGATGATAGAGCCAATTATAAGTTCGGTATTCTTTCGTGAATTTATGTGAGTTAATTATAAGCCTATTCTCTCTCTGCTTGTTAATAAATTTATCTGCAATAAATAAGGTTGTACGATTTAAAAGGTTACTTAGCTTCTATCCCCAGATCGTTTAAAAGTTGCTCGGTACGGATTAGAGTTCATAGACAAGGCATAACTTATTGAAGCGGGATGCGAAGATTGGCGAGTCCGAAAAGGCCCTAACAAGGCATGAGGGCTACATTTTGTTGCTAAAGATCCAAAAGTGATGTGAAGAATCATTTGTCGAAAATCAATATGAAGGATCGAGACACACGACGAAAAGCAAGAACTCCCCAAAAGTCATGGAGAAGTCTATCCGAAAAAACCCTAACAAGGTATGAGGATAAATAGATCCATGTCCTAAAAGGAGGCGGATTGTTGTATATCAAAGTCCAAAATAAAGATTGGAGAAAAATGAAGAAGTCGTGGTCCAAAGATGAAGAATCTCTCAAAACTTCAAGTGAAGAAATTCCCATTATGAAGAGAAGACCATTATTTCAAGAACGTCTCTCAAAGATTCGAAGTATGAAGTCGCTGCCAAATATCGGTCCGAGAAAGGTCTCAAATCGTGAAGCGAGTTATGCCAAGATATGAACCTTATGAGGTCCCGAGAAGCAGTTTTAAAAGATTTGGTCCTTTAGCTAACTATTGATTAGATCGTTCACTTTATTTTCGGCCTAAATAACTATCAAAATAAGTCGAACAATGCATCCTTGTGATCATTCAAGACAAAAATAAAATATAAGAGATACACCTAGGAATAAGGGAGTCTAAGTAAATAATTGGCCCACATGAGTTCGTGATAGTTTGCTAACTTATAATAACAATGATCTCGTTTTTAAGCTTGGTATGGGGAACGTGAAACTTGAGGATGATAAACGTTCATGGCTGCCAAAACCCAATGTAAGTTTTTAATTTCTTTACTTGTTCTATCTTTTCATGATTAGTATTTAATAAAGGCCAAGGTAGGTTATTTATGATGGAAAATGTAAACCGTGCTTTAAAATTAATGCATTGCATGAGGGCATTGCAATGGTCAAGTGTAGGGGATTTAATAAGTGTGAAAACACTTATCCTTTTACTACTTATTTCCAATAATAACAAGACCAAAACGTGTGATTTATGTCGTAAAAGTCGGAATTATGCGTGGTTTGTGTTTTTATTGTGTTTTAGGGTCAAACTATGAAAAAGGAAGAAAACACAGGTTTTCACGGGCTTTTATCGAAGAAAACGGGAAAGGACGAAGTCAAAAGATCAAGAGTGCAAAAAAAACGGAAGTCCAAGGCCTATTCTAAAGATTTATCAAAGAAAAAGTCTAAAGACGGAAGTTTAACGAAGTCGAAGAACTTAAGTCTAATAGAAGAAGAAAATTAAAAGACAAGTTCAAATCCCGAGACGACAAAGACGAAGAATTAAAGTCGAGTCGAGAAAACGTGAAGAAAGCAAGAAAGAAGATGCAACACATGCACTCCTTCCACCTTCCCTATAAATACCCTCCTAATAGTCATTAGGAGGTGTGTTAGTTTTAGCTAGTTTTCACTTTTTCATTTTCTTTCTAGTTTTAGAGAGAGAAAGTCTTAAACTTTCTCTCACTAAGTTTCATCTTTTTCTCTTAATCTTTCAAGATTAAACATTTTGTATTGCTTATTTCATTAATCAAAGTTCCATTTTAAGCTTTTAATCCTTATTCTCATTCTACTTTTCTTTGATTTTAGATTGATTTTGGTGCGATTATCATATGATCCGTGTTGTTCTAATTGATTTCGTGCTTGAAAAGTTAATCTTTTGATCATTTCATAAGTTTTCATTTGATTAAGCTTTAAGACTTTTGTGCTTATTGGCTTATTTTTATGATTAGCTTATTTACTTTATAAAAAGTTTTCTTTAAAAAGTTTATGTTTTTATTTTTTTTTTATCCAAAAAGTTGCTTATTTTGAGGTTGAATAAGTTGATACAAGTGCTTATACGATCCGGTTTAGTCATTGATTCGACTTAGTTTGGTGATAAGCTTATTATATAGCTTATACTCGAATCCCACCATTTTTGGAAAGGGTGATAAACCCCTTTCCGATTGATGCCTATTCCGACCGAGCCCACCCCTCTTTCCGATTGAGTCCAATCGGAAAAGGGTTTTGTCTTTCCGATCACACCACAAGTATTCCGATCTGGCTCCTTGTTTCATATTCCGATTGTAATTGTTTTCCCATCATTCCGATTGGTAGCCTTCGTTGAACATTCCGATTTGGAACCTTGAGTAGTATTCCGATTGCCCCTTTCTTGTTACATATTCCGATCGCAGGTCCTACCAACTTTCCGATCAACCGCTCGGAATGCATTCCGATCGGGACACCTTTTGGCTTATTCCGATTGAGTTGTTTTGGTTTATTCCGATCTTACTTTCTTTTAGTACTTTTCAACTAAGTTCTTATTTTTAGAGAGTTTTCCAAGTGTTAGTTTTATTTAGTGTGCTAGTATTTTTCCATTGTTACCTTTAAGTTTACGAGCATTTATTTCTACTTGTCATTTTAGTATTAATCTTTATTCTTCCATTTTACTCAACGACACTTTAGTTACTTGCTAATAGTTTAAAACAAACAAACCAAACCATTCTCTTGATTCACCAAAAGACGATTGAGTCGCACTTAAGACCAGTTTTCAATTCGAAAAGACTTGGGACAACTATATTTCATACTAGGCCTAAAAACCAAGTATTAGCTTGGCATGGAATTGGGGTGAAAATCGAGGACGATGAAATTATTTCTAACGAAGCATTCACGTGTTCTTGTTCTATGAACCTAAACGTCCCATTTTGCAATGAAAATCATACATTATGTCTAAAACGCAAGTAGTAGTAATAGTAGTAGTGTAGCTAGTTTATCATTCAATAAAGTGAATAAAAATGAATTTTGGAGGTGCTACGATACTTTATTCTAGCATTGCGTGAGGGCACGGTAATGGTTTAGTATGGGGGAGTGATGAGACTTCTTTTATACATAGTCTCATCATCCAAAATAGGCTTAAAATGCATTAAATATCATGAAATATACCAAATATATGCTTGTGTTTGTTGCTTGTGTTATTTAGGTACGGATATTGAGAAAATGACAAAAGATCACAAGAATCATGCAAAAACGAACACGGGAAACGAAGCCGCACAATGAACCAAGCCCTAATGAAGAATTTTCCAAAGAAAAACCTTGAAGATTTGAAGATTTATGAAGAAGGGTCCTCCAATATTGAATAATTGACACTTTATACCCTTGTATCCTCAAAATTACAAGATTGGTCCTT
Source organism: Glebionis coronaria (assembly GCA_025667525.1). Lineage (NCBI taxonomy): Eukaryota > Viridiplantae > Streptophyta > Magnoliopsida > Asterales > Asteraceae > Glebionis > Glebionis coronaria. Next base: position 119,200,896 of record CM046882.1, on the reverse strand, counting down.
AAAGTTTGTCAATATTGCAAAAAGGGCCCTCCACTTTGAAGAATTGGCAATTTTAGTCCCTCAACAAAACTAAAATGTCAATATTAATCCTCCTCAAAGTCAAACATACCATGAAGAACTTCAAGTTACAATAAATTACAAGTTTGGTCCTTCAAAAATGATAAATTGCAAAAAGGACCCTTGACTTTGAAGACTTGGCAAGAATGGTCCCTCAAAAATGAAGACTTGTCATTTTTAGTCTTCCAAAATGTAAATCATACAAGTCAAGACCATAATCCTTGAAGAAAATACCAAATCAGTCCTTCAAGAATCAAGAAATGGCAATAAATACCCCTGAAATTACTTTACAAAACTTTTTGGGGCAAAAGTGTGAAAAGAGAAACTTGGCAAACAAAGGGAATCCGGTTTTGGTGAATTTATTTTCAAATGAAAGGAATATAGAAGATGGGTGGTTATTTTGGGCAGACAAGGAAAGATACATAGACCAATCCTCTCCTTACACGTGTCCCACTCACCCATTACAACCAATCAGAGCTCACCATTTCTCCACCTCATCAATCCACTAATCCAGATTATTTATTAAATAATCTTGGCGCCTAAGCATTTTTTAAACTTAATCTTAACCAAAAACAGATTAAAAACCTGTTCTTCATGTTCATAATCCCAATTGGGCATTTCATGTTTACCAAAAATTAGCCCCTAAATCTTTCCAGATTTATGATTAAGCATGTTTTAATCATAAACCCCACTTTCAAATGGCTTGCCACATCACCACCTTGGACACATGAATCCCCTGCTTTTTTACTTTTGAGAAAACGGCCAAAATTGTGACAGCCATCAAACGGGCATGATTCCAGCTTACATCTTAAGCTTATTTTACACCTTTGGATTCACTTTTACCTTGCCAGCTACAACAAGACGCCAAGAAAAGTCACATGATCTTCAAAGTTCAAAACTACTCAAAGGGCAAATTTGGAACTTCCATAGTTAGGGTTTCACGTTTTTCAGCTTACCTAGTTCACTTGTATGCCTATATAAAGGCCTTAGGATGCTACATTTTTTATTTGCTCTTGAATTTTCCTTTGTTCAAAGTTCTGTAAATCTCATTTTCTAGTGAATGAAATGTGTTTGAATCTTTGAAGAAAACTCAAGTGCCATTGTTGTTTACTGCTTATTATAGTTCTTTGTTAAGTAATCTTGAATCCAAAAACCTGTTTTCAAGGAGTGTGCAAAAGTTTGCACATTTTCCTTCAAGCTTGATATTTTGCTAAGTTTCTTGGTACATTTTGGAATTCTTGGGCTATAAAGCTGATCATAGCATCCTGATATTGAGTTATCAAGGTGTGGTGAAGCCTATAACTTGGGGATAATCAAGTGTGGGGTACAAAAGTTGCATTAATCAAGGCTTTTTCACCTTAATGTTTTTGATATTTTGCTTCTAACCTTGTTGAATCTTAGCAGGATTTATTGTGGAAGCTTGTGCTTGTTCTTGCAAGAACATAAGCTCAAAATTCGTGGGTGTGGATGTAGATCCATGAGGTACACACCATTCTACTCAAAATCTGATAAAAACTTGGAATTTTGGTGATTTTGTGTGCTACTTGTGTTCTTGCTGATTTTATGGTCTAATCTTGTTCAATACTGCATATTATACTTGTTAATGTGTTTGATTGGGCTTGGGTAACCTTGGAATACACTTATACTTGTTTAATTTTGATTTGAAAAAGATAAGGGGTGTTTGGGATTACCTATTTGAGATCATAAGTTGTTATTGTGTTGTTAAAAAGTGTTGTTTGTGCTTTATATCTGTTATTGGCTTGGTTGAGTGCTATTTGCTGCAAGTTTTTGGGTTTAAACCCTTGAATCAAAGATTGTATAACTTATTGAGTTTGACTGTTTTTGACCTAAAATCTTGGTAATACTTAGAGTATATGCATGTTTGGGGATATAAGCTGTTAAATAAAAGTTATCATAACATATCTTAGAGATCTGAGTGTTTGAATTTGGCTTGTTAGTCAATTGCATCAGCAAAGTAAAATATGCTTGTGTTAAATGTTCATCAGTAACTTGTTGTGCTTGAATCTTGACCTATACTTTGAATCAGTGCATGAAACCTGTTTAGACTTGTTCATTTAAGTTTATTATTGCTTGTGTATGCATTTGGTTAAGTTTGGCTGGCTGAATTGTGCTATAAGTGCTTATTGAATCATAACTGCTTATTGTTCTAAGTCTGGTGCATATCTGGTGATTAATTGAATTAACTGTACAAATTGGCTGATTGTGATTGTGATTTCTTTGTTGTTATTTACTCCTTATGATCCACTAATCATTTGGGTGCCTTTGTGAAACTTGAATCTCCAAAAAAGTCACTAAAGACAAATAGTCAAACAAGTCAAGCAGTGGAAAAAGTTTCCACTACTCAGACACCAAAACTAGCCTATGCTAGTGTTAATTTTCAGTTAGCTTATTAATAAGCCATATTGGCTTATTTAGACCTACAACAACTTATTTTTTGTGATCAATCTTCATCATTTGACCCATTTGTTAGAACTGGAGCTTATTAGACTTTGACTTTGACTTTTTGCTAGAAAATTCATAAAGTTGACTTTTAATGAAGTGCTTATTTGCTTATTTCAGCTTATTGAGTGAACTTATTTGAAAACTTTTTGTTGATTAAGTTTAGTTAAGTCATTTAAAAGCTTTTGAAACTTGGATCAGCTCTTGGGATAGCCTAGAACTCGAAAACGACTATTTTATCGTTTTGTGAAGATTGCTTATTGTATTTTCAGGCTTATTCCTTGGACTTATTTCAATTTTCTTTTTACAGAAGTCTTAAGTAACTCAAAAGAAGCTTGTGTGTCTAATTTGAGCTTATGGCATCAGCTTATAGCTTAATGGGCCAAAAAGCCCATTAAGAATAAGCTGCTTGCTATAAGCCAGCTTATTTCACATTTTCAGCTTTTGGGCCTTTGAAAAATTGTGTTCAGAATCAACTTTTGAGTCAAATAGGAGCTTTTGGGCCATTTTTATAAACATTTTTTTATTGGGCTTATTTTGGCCCAATAAGGGTCTGTTTTGGACTTTGGCCAATTTGAAGGCCCATTAGGGGTATTTTGTAATTTCAACTTCATTTCTATGTTATTTCGGTTAAATTAAACTAGTTTGCAAGTTTTTAGAATTTTTTATAAATTTTGGATTTTAAATATTATTTTATTATTAAAAGCTAAAATTTAGATTTTTCAAGTTTTTATATTTTTCTAAGGTTAAATACATTAGTTTAGGAATTTTACAATTTTTAGAATATTTTTATTGTCCTTAGATTAAATTTTATAATTATTTTAAATTTTAATAGTTTTTAATTGTTTTTAAATAGTTTTAATTAATTTTAAAATTTTCAAAAATAGTTTTAAATTAAGTTAGCTCATTTTAGAGGTTTACAATTGAATAAATCTCATTTTGGGCTTTTTGTTAATTAAATGGATTTTTTGGGCTTTAATTAGCATTAAAATTAATATTTAATTAAATAAAAGGTTTGAGTGATTTTTGATTTTTTGTAAACTCTAATTACATTATTTAGGATTTATTTCAATTTTCTAGTAATTTTTAGGGTAAATTTTTAATTTTGGTACTTTTTACGGTTTTACGTGTACGACCTTTTCGTCTTAGTTTAATTCGTCATCGTAACCGTCATCCTCTTCTAACCTCATTTCTATTTTCTTTTCTCATAATCAATATAATTACAAAATTAATCATCTCTTAACACACACACCAAGCCTCCTTGAGAACGATCCCCACTTTGGGTCATAACTCGTGGTTTTCCTAAATCACTTGTTAATACTTGCCCTAATTACGTTCTTTTTCCTAAAAGACGTATTTTTACAACCATTATATGGTACAATTTCTGGAAAAGGAACTCTTATCACCAATAATCTTCATTTTGAAAACGTATTTCTGGTAAAAGAACTTGATTATAATCTGTTTAGTGTATCACAACTGTGTGATAATAAGAATAAGGTTCTTTTCACTAATACTGAATGCTTGGTGTTAAACAAAGACATTAAGATACCTGATGAGAAGTTTATTGATTATAGAACACCTAGGCATAATGATATTTTAATGTGAATCTTAATGGAATTAGGATGAATAATAATTTGTCATGTCTATATGCTAAGGCTTCAGTTGATGAAAGTAATCTATGGCACAGAAGATAAGGGCACATAAACTTTAAGAACATAAACAGACTTGTGAGACATGGTTTAGTTGATGGTTTGCCTTAAAAGGCTTTCCACAATGATCATTCTTGTGTTGCATGCCTTAAAGGCAAACAGCACAAAGTCTCCTTTAAGTCTAAACTTGTGCACTCTAGTTCTAAACCATTTCAGTTGCTACATATGGACTTATTTGGCACAACTAATATAGAAAGTTTAAATGGTAAATCCGTTTGTTTTGTCATAACTGATGATTTTTCTAGATTTACTTGGACTATCTTTTTGGCCTTAAAAAGTGAAACTGCCAGAGTTTTGATTAACTATATTACCCAAATTGAAAAGAAAACAGGGAATGAGGTTAAAATACTTAGAAGTGATAATGGTGGTGAGTTTAGAAATAAATTGTTAGATGACTTCTGTGTCAATAAAGGGATTATTAGGCAGTTTAGCATAGCTAGAACCCCACAACATAATAGGGTGGCAGAAAGGAATAATAGAACACTCATAGAAGCAGCTAGGACAATGTTGGTTGATGCTCACTTTCCCATTGCTTTTTGGGCTGAGGCTGTGAATACAGCCTGCTATGTTCAGAATAGGGCATTGATCAACAAAATCCACAATAAGACACCTTATGAGCTATTTTGGAATAGGATAACCTAATATTGGTTTTCTTAAACCCTTTGGATGTCATGTAGTGATACTTGATACTAGTGATGCCTTAGGAAAGTTCAGTGCTAAAGGTGATGAAGGCTATTTTATAGGCTATTCAGTGCAGAGTAAAGGATATAGGGTTTACATTAAGAAAGAAAAATGTATACTTGAAAAGGTACATGTTAAGTTTTTAGAGAGTAAACCTAGTGATCCTGAGAGTGGACCTTATTGGTTCTTTGATTTAGAACCTTTATCTAGAACCTTGAATTATATGCCTGTTACTAATCCAGACATTGTGAAAGAGGATTCAAATGTTGTGGAAGAACCTATTGTTGAAATTTCAGGTAAACAGGTTGACAAGGAAGTAGAATCACATGCAGTCAGATCAGCTCCCATACTTGAGTATGTTACCATCCCTATATGGACAGATGGATTTGTTGCTGCTGCTGCTGGAAAGGAAAAGGATGGTCAACAAGAAAAGCCAACTGATGAAAACATGCATGAATCTTCAAGCGTTAACAAAGGAAATTCCGACGTTGACAGGTCAAATTCAGGCGTTGATAGCTCAAACGCTGACAGGAAAAATTCAGGCGTTGACAACCCTTTTGACCATTTATTCTCTTCCAATACTTTTGAACAAGGTGAACCTTCCATTGTTCCATTGTTCCTGTACATCATTCTAAAACAAAACACATAGAAATTAGACATCATTTTATAAGAGATTGCTTTGAAAAAGGTTTAGTACAACCAGATAGGGTTGACACAGAAGAAAATGTGGCAGATTTGTTATCTAAACCTTTTGATGCTGGGAGGTTTCAATACTCGTTAACAAGTATTGGAATGATCAATCTTACCTAAAATGTGTTTTTGGAACTTATTGTAAAAGTATGTACAGGATATGCACTGTTATTGGTCGTTGTACAAAATTAGGTTTTCCACTTTGTTTTTCTAACGCTGATAAAGGTTAATTTAACACTGATAAGTGTTAAAATGGACGTTGACAGCAATATGTTAGTTTTGTGGTTTTTGATCTAATTATGAGCATTGTACAAATGGATACAGAGTAGCTTATGGATTCTTGAAGCTTACTAGGAGTGCGTTCAAGTTTATGGATGATGGTTGGAATGTTTACCTTCCTATCTTGACATAAATTTTTATTGCATATTTTCTTTTTGGCAACTTGTATATCATAGTTTAAGGGGAGGTTTAGGAAACCTTTAGGAATTTTGGGTATTCTTATAATACTCTTATCATAATTCTAGATTGTGTCCACTGGTAAGTACGAGTTAGTTTTCTAAATCGTGAGGCAATGTAACATGCAAAGTTGATATACTTTGCACGCTGCCAAGACTTTTTGACCTAGAATTGGACTTGGTCGGTTGGGAGACTTGGGTACGTTTTTATTAGGCTTACCTGGGAAGTTACAAGGGATTTATATGAGATAACTTCATTGTTAAGAACTTTGGTTAGCAAGGGACACTTGAGGGCAATTATGTCTATCTTGCTTAAGCAAGTGTGCATGATTGGACAGTGCTTGCCACCCTATAGTGATTTTCAGTCTATAAGTTATCTTCACTAGGATAAATTACTTTGTTAAGGTCCTTTTTCTTTTTAATTATTTTTAATTTTAGACGCTGGCATTTTTCTTTCTAAACGCTGTTAAGACCAATTGATGAGACTGCTTTTATACATAGTCTCATCGTCCAAATAGGGCTTAAAATGCATAAAATATCATCAAAATACCCAAATATATGCTTGTGTTTGTTTCTTGTGTATTTTAGGTACGGATATTGAGAAAATGACAAACGATCACAAGAATCATGCAAAAACGAACACGGGAAACGAAGCCGCACGATGAACCAAGCCCTAATGAAGAATTTTCCAAAGAAAACCCTTGAAGATTTGAAGAATTATGAAGATTGGTCCTCCAAGTTTGAAGAATTGACACTTTATACCCTTGTATCTTCATAATTACAAGTTTGGTCCCTAAAGTTTGTCAAAATTACAAAAAGGACCCTTAACTTTGAAGAATTGGCAAATTTAGTGCTTCAACAAAACTAAATTGTCAATAATGGTCCTCCAAGAAGTCAACAAACAAGTCAACACCTTGAAGAATGAAGACATGTCATTGAAAGCCCTTGAAGATTGCCAAAATTACACTTTTAGTCCTTGAAACAAGATATAAAACATTTTGTGCCAAAACTGCCAACTTCCCAAAGTTGTTATGTGTAAAAGTGGCGTTGATAGCCATTTTATACAACATGAAGAAAGTGTGAAAATAGGGGGACCATTCCTGCCAGACAACCAAACTCCATCCACCCACTCACAGGCTGCCACATCACCCACTTACACCCCACACCCAATCAAAATCACCCTTTCCTCCACGTCACACTCCACCCATGTAAATAACTGATTTAATCAGTTATTTTAATCTTCCCTCCCAAACACTAATTCAAATAAATTAACCCCCAATTTGGATTAAACCTGTTCTTAACCCACCCCATAAACCCTAATATTCCAGGACGAATTAAGAGCAAAACAAAGGGGTTTTATTTCCCCCTTTCCAGATCAATGATTAAGGGGTAACTAAACCCAAACCCACCCTTAAACCCCCATCACCATCACCTCACATGTCTCTACCACCCTCCCCTGCCCCACTATTCACTCCCAAACAAAAAGATGACAGCAAATCAACAACTCACAACATTTTCGTGCTCCCAAAGGAAATGTGGACGTCCAAGATCTCTTTTCACTGCTGGCACCCCCAAAAAAGTCCAAAGATCTTCACATGGCATATTTTTGACTAAAAATTCAAAATCGTCCAAGGGCAAGTTGGGAAGTTCAAGTCATTAGGGTTTTTAGTTTCCTTTCAGTTCTAGAACATTTGTAGCCTCTATATAAAGGTCATATAGGACATAGCAGAAACTTGTTCTTATTTTTCTCCTTGATCACAACTTTGTAAAAGTCCAGTTTTTTATTGAATGAAAAATGGTTAAAGCTTGTTGATGAGAAGAAAAGAGCCATCTTTACTTTTATTGTCTGAAGTTTGGTTGAGTTTTATTGTTGATTCACTTGTTTCAAAAAGCTTTTCAGTTTTCTTAAGTTTTCAAAGTTTCTGTTTCATTTCAAGTTTTTTTTAAATCTTAAATTTTCCTACAAAACTGATAATATGGTGATGAAATGTGTTAGTTTGATGGTATTTGAGCTTGTGTATGTCCAAGACACCATGGCTTGTTCTGGTGTAGTGGGTACCCAAGTTTAAATAATCCATTTGTTTGGTCATTTTTTTAAGCTTATCATAGTCTTACCCATAAGCTAAGGCTCTCTTCTAGCTTAATCTATAAGCTAGGGGCAAGCCCTAAAGCTTTTACACAGCTTTGTTCCCTTTTCTCTTAGCAGATTCAAAGAGGAACCATTTTTACCCATTTTTGTTAAGCAGTCCCTTATAAGCCCATCAACAAAGTTCAGCACAAGCCCCAGCTTGTTTGGAGGTGACTTTTCAGTCACTGTTGGGCCTGGATGTAGGCCCAACAAGGTAGCTTACTTGTTCTCTTTTTCAGTTTTTATAGAAGATTTCAGTTTTATATGATTTTGAGTGAAAATTGCTTAAGTGTTGTTATTCTAGTTCAATATTGCTTATTTGGAGTTATTATGCATGTGTATATTGATTAGGATCAACTGGGTTTGGTTTTGCTTTGATTTTGTTTGAAAAAGTTGATTTGTAGAATATAAAGGGGTGTTTGGATTAGGGATATACTTAGAATATTTGTTATCTATATTGGTTAAAATCTGTTTAGACTTACTCCTAGGGTTGTTATAGGTTGTATGTTAGTAGCTGTTTTTAGTTTGGGTGGTTTTAAAACAAGTTGTGAGAAAAAGTTTGGTCATATAGCATAAAATCAGATAAGTGCTTGGATTGACTGAAATTGTGAAATTTGTGCATCAAAAGCTTGTAGTCTGTTAGATATTAGGTCCTATAAGGGGTTGTGATCTCTTGCATGTTATTTGATATCATTGTGTGCTTTGCTTGAAGATTTGAATCTCACTTGAGTGCCATTTGAACCAGCAAGCATCTCAGTTCAATACAAAGCTTTATCAGTAACCTTTATGCAAATTTTTGTGCTTGATTCTTGCTAGATACTTGATTGTTGTGTGTTTGCATTGACTCCCTACACTCCAACTGATGTAGGTGTGCCTTTTGTCCATCAAAAACATCCACAACTCCACAAATCAAGTCCTCTTGATTGTCTTCACAAGTGAAGACACGTTTTATTTCACTTTTGTGTTCATCAGACACGAGTTCAATCTGGGTACTCGTTTTGGCTTTTTAGGCTTAATTCTAGCTTATTTTCCTTGATATAAAGTGGATTATAGTTATTAGGGGTTCTGTATTTGAGTTTTAAAGTTTAAAAAAAAAAAAAAAGTTTTTGCAAAAAGTTCCTTGGCCTGGGCTCGAACATGGGACCCCTCGTTGGAGGACTATACGTGTTAACCAGTGATCCAAGTGCTTTTCTATGCACAAGTTTCATTTCAAGTTATACTTAAGGGTTGTTTGTTTTGTAGCTTATTTGATCAGCAGCTTATTATTAAGCTATTTCTAGCTTATTTCCTTAAGGTTTTGACCAGTTAGTATTTTTCCTTTGTTTGTATTAGGTTTTAGGACTTTTCTGTTTAAAAAGTTTATTTTTCCCTTTATTAATTAATTTTCTAGGATTATTTTAAGTTTTAATTTTAAAAAGTCATTAAAAAATAGAAAAAGGTAATTTAAAAATCTGAAAAAATAGTTTTTACGTTTTGAATTATATTTTGGAGGTTTACAGCTAATTAAGTTTTCAATTTAGCTTATTTTTGATTTTATTGGATTTTAGGGTTTTTAGCTAACTTTAAAATTCAATATAAAATTATTAAATAGGTTTCAGAAACTTTTAATTACATTTTTGTCTTAGTTACAATATTTAAGATTTTTGGTAATTTTTTTGAATTTTTTAGTAAACTTTGAATTTTTTTGAATATTTTAATATTATTTTATTATTAAAAATTGAATTTTGATTTTTTTTAGTTTTTTCATTTTTCCTAGGTTAAGGACACTTAATTAGGAGTTTTGTCACTTTTCAAATATTTTTAGGACTTTTCAATTATTTTCTAGAATTAATTTAAGATTTAAGTGATTTTAATAGTTTTTAAGTATTTAAAAATAGTTTAATTTGGTTTTAAAATTTTTAAAAACATTTTTTAGCTTAATTAGGATATTTTTTAGGTTTACAAACTATAAGATCTTGTTTAGGGCTTTTTAATAATTAATTGTGATTTTTAGGGCTTTAATTAGCATTAAAAAGTCATTATTGAATTAATTAAAAGGTTTTAGCAAGTTTGGATTTTTTGTAAACTCTTAGAATTTTATTGGGGATTTTTAGAAATTTTTAGGAATTTTTAGGTTAAAATTTTAATTTTGGCACTATTTACGGTTTTGCGTGTTCGCCTTTTTCGTCTTAGTTTAATCCGTCTTTGTAACCGTCTTTCTCTTCTAATCCCATTTCTTTCTCAATCATATAATCACAAATCAATATCAATTCAATACACAACGCACTAGCCTCCTCGAGAACGAACTCACTTTTAGGGTCATTCACACACGGTTTTCCTAAATCGTCGTGCACACTTGCCCTATTTATTGCTCTTTTCCTAAAGAGTAGTAAAAACTCCAACATCATTTTGGCGCCGCTGCCGGGGAGGCGTGTTGTGTTTTGGTTGAACAATTGTTGTTTTTATATAGCCATAAATAGCTATTTGTATTAGTAGCACTCTACTAATACGTATTATCGGTTTTTCGTTTTTTGTGAATACTATTACTATATTGTATACGTAGAACAATAAATTTACAAGTACTCCAAATACGTGAGAAATCACAACCTTGACTTGGGAGGTCATTACCCAATCATTGTATTCGAATCTCAAACCAAAGAAAAAGGAAAAAATAGATAAATACTTTCGTGAAGCTCGATTTTGAGAAATACAAACTATAAGGTGGGTATAAGGCGGTTGTATTTCACGACCTAAAGGAAAAAGGCTCTTAAGTGCTTCGCGCCGCCTCGTTTCCTTTGCTTGCTTGTGCGTATTTTGATTTTGAAAGCTAATCGAGGGTTTTGCCGCCCAAAGTATTACTAAGTATCATATATATTTTCTTGGTTTTATTTGATTAAACCCTCTTGAACGATTTGGTGTTCCACCATCGTTCTAAAGTCATCGAAGGCGTTCACTTCACGTGTTCGTTTTCATTCCTTGAGGCTTCTTTAATAGAGAGATTTGATTAAGGAGGAGATTTGTAGATTTGTGTCTACCTAATACATTCCAAAAATCCAAAAAAAGTAAAAACAATCAAAAACCACAAAAAAATTAAAAAAGTAAAAACAACAAAAAGAATCTTCTTTGCTCACCTTCTCGTTGTACGTGACGTTTATGCAAACTCGCTCCAAAGCAAGACGTGCTCGTAAACTAAGAAACAAATCCACCACTCCTTCTAGTGAGGAGTCTCCCATTGACGAACCCATTATAGTGAAAGAGGCACCCATGGCTAATCGAACTATGATGGAGTTGATTCAAGCACCCACCGAGGGTTATGGAGAAGCGATTGTGATTCCCGCTATCCTTGCGGAGAATTTTGAGGTTAAGACGGGTTTGTTGTCCATGATTCAAAACAACAAGTTTCGAGGTGACGAAAAGGACAACCCTCATAACCACATTCGCCAATTTAATCGTCTCACCGCCACTTGCAATTTTAAGGACGTCTCAAACGACTCGATTAAAATGATGCTTTTTCCGTATTCCTTAGCGGGGCCCGCAAAAATTTGGTTAGAGAAAGAGCCTCCCAATTCTATATTGACGTGGAAGGATCTCGTTTCAAAATTCGTGAACCAATTTTTTCCGCCCTCTACGACTACGCACTTGAAAAACGAGATTTCAAAGTTTCCGCAAGAGTATAATGAGAGTTTTTCAACGGCTTGGAATAGGTTTAAGGAAATGTTGCACGAATGTCCTCATCATGGTTTTTCCGACTTGCATCAAATTGACACGTTTAACAATGGCTTGAACGATTATGAGCGTGATTATCTTAATGCCGCCGCGGGTGGTAATTTTTTGTGTAAAACGGTCGAGGAAGCATTGTTAATCATAGAGAATAGGTCTAAGGTCTATAGTCCTCGTAGCACGTCGAGTGTTCGTAAGACTTCGTCTTCGCCTTCGCCTTCATTGTCACATACCGTTGATGCTTGCCAAATCGAGGCTAATTTGGAGAACAAGATTTTTGATAAGTTGAAAGGATTGTTAATTGAGTTTAAAGTTGGTGAACAACCCACTCCCGCTACTGCTAAAGCGGTTGAGGTTTCTTGTATGTATTGTGGTGGAGCTCACGATTATTCCGAGTGCATTACCAACGGTGGTAACACTTCGAGTGCCTTCGCGGCAGCGGGAACTTATAACCAAAACGGTCAAGTTCCTCGCACTAATCAATTGACTCCACCGGGTTTTCCACCAAATCAAAATGCTAACAGTTATCGAAACAATCAAGTTGGTTACCAAAGCAATCAAAGGAACAATTTTAAGGGTAATAACAACTTTGGGAATCAAGGAAGTAGTAGCCAATTGCACAATCAAAATCAAAACCGTAATTTTCAAAACACAAGTCAAGGTCTTCAAAATGTTTACACTAAAGAACTTCCAATGGACTTTTTGAATTACGCCACGGCAAATGATAAGATTTTGGAAAACATACAAGAGCAATTGGCTAATCAAGCTAGGGATACGGCTAAAAACACCAAAGAGTTGGCTAATTTTGTGAAGGAAAATCTTAACATGAGAAATGAGTTGAAAACTGATTTTGTTAATCAAATTAGAGGTCAAAACAATAAGATTGAACAAAGTCATGCTAGGCTTGAACAAAGAATTGACCAAAAAGCCGCTAGTCAAGATTTGAAGTTTAATAGTCAAGATGCTAAGCTTAATGCCATTTTAGAAGCCGTCATGGGAAACAAAGCCTCTACTTCGAGTGGTCTTCCTAGTAACACCGTTTCAAACCCGAAGGGAGAAATGAAAGTGATTACTACACGAAGTGGTAAGACACTTAAAGAACCGACTCCTCAACCAATTACTCCGACGATGGAGTAAATTGAGGAAGAACCCGAGGTGGTGGTCGAAAAGGAGCATATATCAAGCCCAAAAAGTACCGCTCATGCCACACCTACGGTCGACCCTTTACCAACATTGGAACCCGAGATTCCAAAGGCTATGCCTATGCCCCAACCCACACCACCCTTGCCTTACCCATCGAGACTTAGGAAGGAGAAACGACAAGAGCGCGACAACTACCAATTTGAGCTTTTTATGAAAACGTTTCGTGAGTTGCACCTTAATGTGAGTTTCGCCGATGCTTTGGTCATGATGCCTCGATTTGCCGCTAACTTTAAGAGTATGTTGAACAACAAGGAGAAATTGCACCAATTGTCTAGTTGTTCGTCGGTTTATCTTAATCGCATACCTCAAAAAGTAGGTGATCCCGGTAAATTTTTGATCCCTTGTGCAATTCAAGATATGGAAGAATGCTATGCCTTGGCCGATCTTGGTGCTAGCATTAACTTGATGCCACTTGCAATTTTCAAGTCGCTCAATCTTCCTAATCTTACTCCTTCACTAATGTCTATTGAGTTGGCCGACCATTCCACGATTCGTGCATGTGGTTTGGCGGAAGACGTTTTTGTGAAAGTGGGGAAGTTCTACTATCCCGTAGACTTTATCGTTGTTGATATCCCCACGGATCCTCAAGTTTCTCTTATTCTAGGTCGTTCGTTTTTAGATACGTCTATGGCTTTAATTGATGTTCATGCTAGAAAGATCACCTTACGTTTTAACGACGAGGAACTTGTTATAAACGCAACTCAAAATTCTCAACTTTCTCATGTTTATTCCGTTGTACCCTAAACCTCGTTGATATGATCGACGTGGTTTGCGAGGAATTTTCACAAGAAGTTTTAGGGTTTGGTGATGAAGAAACTAGTGGCAATCCCACTATGTTAGATCCAATTCTTGATAATTCGACACCAACCTTCACTCCATTCGAAGGTTGTGGTTTTACGTTGGAAGAATGTAATGTTCCACGTACTTGTGATGAAGACCTCGACAACGATGAGGACTTCTCGATTATCAAGGATTTTCTCAACGATTTCCCATTTCCTCCACCCGAGGAGGTTATGAGTATCGAGCCCAAATCTTCACTTGAGGAACCACCTATCCTTGAGTTGAAAGATTTACCTCCTCACCTCGAATATGTCTATTTGGAGGAGGACGACAAGTTGCCGGTTATTATTGCGAAGGAACTTTCGAATGATGAAAAAACCGCACTTGTCAATGTTCTAAAGGACCACAAAGGGGCGATTGCGTGGAAGTTATCCGACATTAAGGGAATCGATCCCAAGTTTTGTACCCAAAAAATCTTAATGGAGGAGGATTTCAAGCCCACAATCCAAAGTCAAAGGAGGGTGAACCCCAAAATTCACGACGTCATCAAAAAGGAGGTCCTTAAACTCCTTGACGTGGGAATGATTTACCCTATTTCCGATAGCCCTTGGGTGAGTCCTATTCATTGTGTCCCTAAAAAGGGAGGGATGACCGTTGTGCCAAACGATGCCAACGAGTTGATTCCCACTAGACTCGTGACCGGATGGAGAGTGTGCATTGACTATCGAAAGTTGAATGAAGCCACTCGAAAAGACCATTTTCCCTTACCCTTCATGGACCAAATGTTGGAGCGTCTTGCGAGAAACGATTTCTATTGCTTTTTAGATGGTTTTTCCGGTTACTTTCAAATTCCCATCGATCCTCGTGATCAAGAAAAAACTATGTTTACGTATCCATATGGAACGTTTGCCTATCGTAGAATGCCATTCGGACTTTATAATGCACCAGGAACCTTTCAAAGGTGCATGATGGCTATTTTTCATGATATGATCGAGAAGACGATGGAAGTCTTCATGGATGACTTTTCCATGTTTGGTGATTCTTTCACTTCGTGTTTGTCGAATCTAGAGATAATGTTAAAACGTTGTGAGGAAACCAACCTTCTGCTCAATTGGGAAAAATGTCATTTTATGGTTAAGAGTGGAATCGTCTTAGGGCACAAGGTCTCGAAAGCGAGGATTGAGGTAGATCAAGCTAAGGTAGACGTCATCGCCAAATTACCTCATCCCAAAAAACCGTCAAGGGAGTTAGGAGTTTCCTAGGCCACGCGGGCTTTTATCGTCGATTCATCAAGGATTTTTCAAAGATTTCTCGACCCATTACACATCTTCTTGAAAAAGAGGCACGTTTTGTCTTTGACGAAGATTGTGTACGAGCCTTTGAAATCCTACAACAGAAACTTCCCGAAGCTCCCATTCTTGTTGCTCCCAATTGGAACCTCCCCTTTGAGCTTATGTGTGATGCAAGTGATTACGCTATTGGGGCCGTTTTGGGGCAACGTCATGATAAGCACTTCTTGCCTATTCACTATGCTAGCAAGACGATGACCGAGGCTCAACTTAAATACACTACAACGGAAAAGGAGTTCCTTGCCGTGGTGTATGCATTTGAGAAATTTCGACCTTATCTCGTCTTGACGAAATGCATAGTGTATACGGACCATTCGGCTATTAAGTATCTTATGGCAAAGCAAGATGCTAAGCCTAGATTGCTTCGTTGGATTCTCCTCCTTCAAGAATTTGATCACAAAATCGTTGACAAAAAAGGAGCCGAGAATCTAGCGGCCGATCATCTTTCTCGTTTGGAAGATCCTCACCAAAGTGTTTACGAGCCCAAGGAAATCACCGAAACATTTCCGCTCGAGACACTTGGTGTAGTTAATTCTAATCTTGATTCTTCTACCCCATGGTTTGCGGATTTTGCAAATTACCATGCGGGTAACTTCATCATTAAGGGTATGACGACTCAAGAAAAACGAAAATTCTTTCGTGACGTCAAGTTCTACTTATGGAACGACCCTTACTTGTTTCGAACTTGTGCGGATCAAATCATCCGACGTTGTGTATTTGGCACCGAAGCTTCTAACATCCTTAGAGCTTGCCATGAGGGACCCACGGTTGGTCACCACGGTGCTAATCTCACGGCTAAGAAGGTGTTTGATGCCGGCTTCTTTTGGCCTACTATTTACCGAGATGCACAAGATCTTGTGAAGTCGTGTGATGCATGCCAACGACAAGGAAAAGCCTCACAAAAAGATGAAATGCCACAAAACATCATCCAAGTATGTGAGATCTTTGACGTTTGGGGTATAGACTTTATGGGGTCGTTCCT
This sequence comes from Glebionis coronaria, assembly GCA_025667525.1. Classification (NCBI taxonomy): domain Eukaryota; kingdom Viridiplantae; phylum Streptophyta; class Magnoliopsida; order Asterales; family Asteraceae; genus Glebionis; species Glebionis coronaria. Next base: position 119,184,703 of record CM046882.1, on the reverse strand, counting down.
ATCATCTCGTGGTAATAAGTACATCCTCGTTACGGTTGACTACCTTTCTAAGTGGGTGGAGGCCAAGGCCTTGCCCACCAATGATGCTCGTGTGGTAGTCAAGTTTTTGAAGCAAATGTTTTCTCGGTTTGGAACCCCTCGTGCTATCATAAGCGATCGTGGAACCCATTTTTGTAACAACCAATTTGAAAGGGTTCTAAGGAAATATGGGGTTACACATCGTCTTTCTACGGATTATCACCCACAAACAAGTGGGCAAGTCGAGGTTTCAAACCGAGCGTTGAAGAGGATCTTGGAAAGATCCGTTGGGGAAAACCGACAAACTTGGTCGGATAAGTTGGACGATGCTTTATGGGCCTTTAGGACCGCTCATAAGACGCCCATTGGGTGCACTCCCTATAAGCTTGTGTATGGAAAGAATTGTCATTTGCCTATCGAGTTAGAACACAAGGCTTATTGGGCCCTAAAGCATTGTAATGATGATATGGAGACCGCGGGAAAACACCGGAAAATGCAATTGAATGAATTAGATAAATTGAGGGATATTGCTTATGAAAATTCATTGATTTATAAAGAGAAAACTAAAAAGTTGCCTGATTCTAAAATTAAAAACCGGGTTTTTAACATTGGGGATCAAGTTTTGCTTTTTAATTCAAGATTGAAATTTTTTTCTTGTAAATTGAAATCCCGTTGGTCCGGTCTATTCATCGTGACTCAAGTATTTCCGTATGGGACCATCGAGCTAGCTCAAGATGATGGTCCTAACTTCAAGGTGAATGGACATAGGTTGAAGCACTACTTTGGCGGGGAAGTTCCATCCTTGAACTACCTCGACCAAGTCACCTTCCCCAATGATAATTAGTATTGAGGGGATCGAGTCGAGCTCATGACTCGGTAATCAAAAACGAGGTGCCTCGTGGGGGAGTCCCATGCTTATCCTATGTACATATTATCGCTTTCTAATGTAGCTTACGTGTGGGGATTTGTGCCCTTCCAACCTTTGTTCCGTGGTTGTTTGTGAATTGTGGTTTTTAGATCATGATCTTCACGATTGGAGCCTCTCGTGTTCGTTTTATGGGAGCACTCGATCGTTTGCTTTGGAGGTTTCTCAATATCAATGATATATCCTTTTGATGTTCTAACCTTAGGTTTTTAGCACACTTCATAAACGGCTTTAAATTTAATGGTTACACCCTTTCCATGCTAGATTAGGCGTTCGACTACCTCTCTAGTATGGGGGTGTTTGCACCCCTAGACTCGAAACATTGAGGACAATGTTTAACTTTAGTATGGGGGGTGAATAGATACTTGCCTTGCCAAACCTTCACGCTTTCCAAAGTTTATCTTTTTGTTGCAAAATAAGGCTAAAAATGGCCAAATTTTAAAATTTTTCTCATGTTTTATAAGTGTTTGAAGACACGAATGTAGGTTTTCCGATGGCGAGAATAAGATTAATTTTTGACTTGACCGTGCGTGTTGAGCACTTAGCTTTGATTCCTTAACTACACATTAGGCTAAGTCTCTTAAATGAGGACGAGAAATGATAGAGTTAATTATAAGTTGCTATGCTAAACGTAGAGTACTCGTATTCTTTCAAAAACTCATGTGTTCTCGTTGTTTTCTTATTCTCCCTTCGCATGTAAATAATTTTTGCTTAATAAATATTGACTTAGCGGTTTAGTTAGGATTGTTGGGTTTCTAGTCTTTTCTAGTAGCTTCCGTGTAATTAAATTGGGAAGACATTAAGGTATCGCCAGCGTCACGGTTATGAAGTATTGGCACCCGAATAATCGAAAGCTTCACCCAATAATAAGATTCCAAGTGCTCACCTAAATCAAGCAAACAATTTGAAGCCCCACAAGGCCTAAAATCTATGCAAAATTGAAAGTGAATCAAGCCTTAATCTTCGAAGCTTTAAAGATCCAAAATTCGCTTTAGCGTGAGGATATACGTCTTTGGCTAATAAAACCACCGATGAGGCGGATAATAAAAGGCAAGGCAAGACCGAAGTCATAATAAAATCTTCATGGCGAAGTTGAATAAAAGATGGAGGTAAACAAAAGATAATAAGGCCCTTCCGTTAGGGGGCGTATAAAAGTCTTGGTAATAAGTCTCATGTTCAAAACCGTTGTAAAACCGTGTTTATCGATTCTTCTTGTCAACTTAATTTTGTAACATCGTTGTCTATTAGGAGGGGTTATTGATTTGATGGTCTTAGTTACACCGTTAGGACTCTATTTTTAGACCTAAATCTCTATTATCGCATAAGTCAAACAATGTATCCTCGTGAAACATTTAAGAGAAAATAAAATATAAGAGATACAACTTAGGAATAATGGGAGAATAAGTACGTGATTAGGGCATATGAGTAGTGTTAGCATTACTAACTTATAATGACAATGATCTCGTTACACGCTTAGCATGGAATTAGGGTGAAAATCGAGGACGACGAAATTATTTCTAGCGAAGCATTCACGTGTTCTTATTCTATGAACCTAAACGTCCCATTTTGCGATGAAAATCATACATTATGTCTAAAACGCAAGTAGTAGTAATAGTAGTAGTATAACTAGTTTATCGTTCAATAAATTGAATAAAAATGAATTTTGGAGATGCTAAGATACTTTATTCTAGCATCGCGTGAGGGCACGGCAATGGTTTAGTATGGGGGAGTGATGAGACTGCTTTTATACATAGTCTCATCGTCCAAATAGGGCTTAAAATGCATAAAATATCATCAAAATACCCAAATATATGCTTGTGTTTGTTTCTTGTGTATTTTAGGTACGGATATTGAGAAAATGACAAAAGATCACAAGAATCATGCAAAAACGAACACGGGAAACGAAGCCGCACGATGAACCAAGCCCTAATGAAGAATTTTCCAAAGAAAACCCTTGAAGATTTGAAGAATTATGAAGATTGGTCCTCCAAGTTTGAAGAATTGACACTTTATACCCTTGTATCTTCATAATTACAAGTTTGGTCCCTAAAGTTTGTCAAAATTACAAAAAGGACCCTTAACTTTGAAGAATTGGCAAATTTAGTCCCTCAACAAAACTAAATTGTCAATAATGGTCCTCCAAGATGTCAACAATCAAGTCAACACCTTGAAGAATGAAGACATGTCATTGAAAGCCCTTGAAGATTGCCAAAATTACAATTTTAGTCCTTGAAACAAGATATAAAACATTTTGTGCCAAAACTGCCAACTTCCTAAAGTTGTTATGTGTAAAAGTGGCGTTGATAGCCATTTTATACAACATGAAGAAAGTGTGAAAATAGGGGGGTCATTCCTGCCAGACAACCAAACTCCATCCACCCACTCACAGGCTGCCACATCACCCACTTACACCCCACACCCAATCAAAATCACCCTTTCCTCCACGTCACACTCCACCCATGTAAATAATTGATTTAATCAGTTATTTTAATATTCCCTCCCAAACACTAATTCAAATAAATTAACCCCCAATTTGGATTAAACCTGTTCTTAACCCACCCCATAAACCCTAATATTCCAGGACGAATTAAGAGCAAAACAAAGGGGTTTTATTTCCCCCTTTCCAGATCAATGATTAAGGGGTAACTAAACCCAAACACACCCTTAAACCCCCATCACCATCACCTCACATGTCTCTACCACCCTCCCCTGCCCCACTATTCACTCCCAAACAAAAAGATGACAACAAATCAACAACTCACAACATTTTCGTGCTGCCAAAGGAAATGTGGACGTCCAAGATCTCTTTTCACTGCTGGCACCCCCAAAATAGTCCAAAGATCTTCACATGGCATATTTTTGACTGAAAAGTCAAAATCGTCCAAGGGCAAGTTGGGAAGTTCAAGTCATTAGGGTTTTTAGTTTCCTTTCAGTTCTAGAACATTTGTAGCCTCTATATAAAGGTCATATAGGACATAGCAGAAACTTGTTCTTGTTTTTCTCCTTGATCACAACTTTGTAAAAGTCCAGTTTTTTATTGAATGAAAAATGGTTAAAGCTTGTTGATGAGAAGAAAAGAGCCATCTTTACTTTTATTGTCTGAAGTTTGGTTGAGTTTTATTGTTGATTCACTTGTTTCAAAAAGCTTTTCAGATTTTTAAGTTTTCAAAGTTTCTGTTTCATTTCAAGTTTTTTTTAAATCTTAAATTTTCCTACAAAACTGATAATATGGTGATGAAATGTGTTAGTTTGATGGTATTTGAGCTTGTGTATGTCCAAGACACCATGGCTTGTTCTGGTGTAGTGGGTACCCAAGTTTAAATAATCCATTTGTTTGGTCATTTTATTTAAGCTTATCATAGTCTTACCCATAAGCTAAGGCTCTCTTCTAGCTTAATCTATAAGCTAGGGGCAAGCCCTTAAGCTTTTACACAGCTTTGTTCCCTTTTCTCTTAGCAGATTCAAAGAGGAACCATTTTTACCCATTTTTGTTAAGCAGTCCCTTATAAGCCCATCAACAAAGTTCAGCACAAGCCCCAGCTTGTTTGGAGGTGACTTTTCAGTCACTGTTGGGCCTGGATGTAGGCCCAACGAGGTAGCTTACTTGTTCTCTTTTTCAGTTTTTATAGAAGATTTTAGTTTTATATGATTTTGAGTGAAAATTGAATAAGTGTTGTTATTCTGGTTCACTATTGCTTATTTGGAGTTATTATGCATGTGTAGATTGATTAGGATCAATTGGGTTTGGTTTTGCTTTGATTTTGTTTGAAAAAGTTGATTTGTAGAATATAAAGGGGTGTTTGGATTAGGGATATACTTAGAATATTTGTTATCTATATTGCTTAAAATCCGTTTAGACTTACTCCTAGGGTTGTTATAGGTTGTATGCTAGTAGCTGTTTTTAGTTTGGGTGGTTTTTAAAACAAGTTGAGAGAAAAAGTTTGGTCATATAGCATAAAATCAGATAAGTGCTTGGAATGACTGAAATTGTGAAATTTGTGCATCAAAAGCTTGTAGTCTGTTAGATCTTAGGTCCTATAAGGGGTTGTGATCTCTTGCATGTTATTTGATATCATTGTGTGCTTTGCTTGAAGATTTGAATCTCACTTGAGTGCCATTTGAACCAGCAAGCATCTCAGTTATATACAAAGCTTTATCAGTAACCTTTATGCAAATTTTTGTGCTTGACTCTTGCTAGATACTTGATTGTTGTGTGTTTGTATTGACTCCCTACACTCCAACTGAGTGTAGGGGTGCCTTTTGTCCATCAAAAACATCCACAACTCCACAAATCAAGTCCTCTTGATTGTCTTCACAAGTGAAGACACGTTTTATTTCACTTTTGTGTTCATCAAACACGAGTTCAATCTGGGTACTCGTTTTGGCTTTTTAGGCTTAATTCTAGCTTATTTTCCTTGATATAAAGTGGATTATAGTTATTAGGGTTTCTGTATTTGAGTTTTAAAGTTAAAAAAAAAAAGAAAAAGTTTTTGCAAAAAGCTCCTTGGCCTGGGCTCGAACACGGGACCCCTCGTTGGAGGACTATACGTGTTAACCAGTGATCCAAGTGCTTTTCTATGCACAAGTTTCATTTCAAGTTATACTTAAGGGTTGTTTGTTTTGTAGCTTATTTGATCAGCAGCTTATTATTAAGCTATTTCTAGCTTATTTCCTTAAGGTTTTGACCAGTTAGTATTTTTCCTTTGTTTGTATTAGGTTTTAGGACTTTTCTGTTTAAAAAGTTTATTTTTCCCTTTATTAATTAATTTTCTAGGATTATTTTAAGTTTTAATTTTAAAAAGTCATTAAAAAATAGAAAAAGGTAATTTAAAAATCTGAAAAAATAGTTTTTTAGGTTTTGAATTATATTTTTGAGGTTTACAGCTAATTAAGTTTTCGATTTAGCTTATTTTTGATTTTATTGGATTTTAGGGTTTTTAGCTAACTTTAAAATTCAATATAAAAATATTAAATAGGTTTCAGAAACTTTTAATTACATTTTTGTCTTAGTTACAATATTTAAGATTTTTGGTAACTTTTTAGAATTTTTTAGTAAACTTTGAATTTTTTTGAATATTTTAATATTATTTTTTTATTAAAAATTGAATTTTGATTTTTTTTTAGTTTTTTCATTTTTCCTAGGTTAAGGACACTTAATTAGGAGTTTTTTCGCTTTCCAAATATTTTTAGGACTTTTCAATTATTTTCTAGAATTAATTTAAGATTTAAGTGATTTTAATAGTTTTTAAGTATTTAAAAATAGTTTAATTTGGTTTTAAAATTTTTAAAAAAAGTTTTTAGCTTAATTAGGATATTTTTGAGGTTTACAAACTATAAGATCTTGTTTAGGGCTTTTTAATAATTAATTGTGATTTTTAGGGCTTTAATTAGCATTAAAAAGTCATTATTGAATTAATTAAAAGGTTTTAGCAAGTTTGGATTTTTCGTAAACTCTTAGAATTTTATTGGGGATTTTTAGAAATTTTTAGGAATTTTTAGGTTAAAATTTTAATTTTGGCACTATTTACGGTTTTGCGTGTTCGCCTTTTTCGTCTTAGTTTAATCCGTCTTTGTAACCGTCTTTCTCTTCTAATCCCATTTCTTTCTCAATCATATAATCACAAATCAATATCAATTCAATACACAACGCACTAGCCTCCTCGAGAACGAACTCACTTTTAGGGTCATTCACACACGGTTTTCCTAAATCGTCGTGCACACTTGCCCTATTTATTGCTCTTTTCCTAAAGAGTAGTAAAAACTCCAACATCACCAATTTTAACGCTGACATGGCAATTTTCAACGTTGACAAGAATATAGCCGTTGGGCGCTGATAAGTTATTTTTTACCGTTGATAAACATTGGGTCCTACCCAGTAGTTATTTTTGACGAAAATATGGGCCGTAATTTTAGGATTTGGTAACTTTTTATTAATGGTTGAGATAAGTTATATATTTTTCAAGATTTTCATGATTACTTTTTGAATATAACTGCCTCGCGTTTTGACCAATCACATATTTTCACCTCTTCTATATATTTGGCTCATTTCTTTTAAATAGGGTAACTACTTATTCTTGTCTAACTATATGTTCTCAAAACCTTCATCTTCCATAACTTTTATCACCGCTTTCTTAAATCATCAATGGCACCTAAGTTCAAACCTACAGATTTGGAATTGGGGTTCAGGGGTCAACACAACATGGTAGCTTATTTATAAGTTGATAATACTTTGTTTCCCCAATATACTCAGATGGTTGAGTATTTGAATGCGTCCCCATTAAGGTAAGCACTTTCCCATATTCCTCTTATCCCTGTCACACACATTAAACAGTTTTGGAACATTGTAAGTTCCTCAATAGTTAATGAAGTGACTACATTGACTGCTATTGTCCATGGGGTTCCATGGGTGGTTACTGAAGCTTTGGTTCGCCAAGCTTTGCATCTTAATGATGCAAATGGTATAACCACCCTACCCATTGCAGAGCTAGAGCAAGGACTCCAAGCCTTGGGTTATCCTTTGCCTAAAGAAGGCCATTTAAACAAATATTCAAAACAAGAATTTCCCCCGGCTTGGAAGTACCTAAAACATGTCATTCTTCAATGTTTGAGTCCCAAATGCACTACACACAATGAAATCAACCGATCTATTGGGAGTGCCATTGTGTGTCTTGCAACTGGGTACAAGTATAACTTTTCAAAAATGATTTTTGATGGCATGTGTCATAATAAGGGTAACAAGATGACTCTTGCTTATCCAAGGTTTTTACAAATGGTTTTTGATTTACAAGAATACTGCAATAGGGATCACGATGATTTTTATACGATCCCTGTTCAAAAGAAAGCAATTTTTGGGAAGATGAACTCTGAACCTTATATAGACCTACCCCTCACCCAAGCCATGCTGGCTGTTATTGAAGCAGCAAACCCACGTCCTCACCCACAACCAGACCCATTACTATCACCCCAGCAAATGGAAGTTGACCAAGCACAATTCAACACTAACACTTCAAATGTTGGCGTTGACACTCCAAATCCAAACGCTGACACCGGTTTACCACAAACCCAAACACCCCTTAACCTTCAAACATACTCTCAATCCACTCCATCTTCTACACCACCATAATATAGGTTGATAAAACACCAAAGGACTACTGGAGTGTTCTCCTCTAGTGGTCCTAGCCATGTAGCAGAGAGAACCACCACCACAAGTGTGGTTGGTGACATGGGTGGGACTGGGACTATTGGTTCTAGCTTAGATGCAGGCCAAGACAGTCCTAACATTATTAAGACCCTATCCATGCCCCATGAATCTACTTTGGGAGGCCAAATTCCAATTCTAGAGGAGGGCAGATTGGAACCTTACACAATTTTAGAATTGCCGGTGGTCTGCATTAGCTTGCAAAAGCAAAATGCAGACCTTATATAGATTGTCAACACACAAGGCCTTGAACTCAAGAATTTGAGGGAGATGATAGTTATTTTGGAAGGTGCTAACACTAGGCGTAGGGAGGAGGATTCTTCCAAAGGGGAGGATGAACAGGTCCATATGAGTGACAAAGGCTCACAAGAAGGCACTTCTTTTGGTGATTCTTTGGGTATAGCTGAGGCTCTTACAGATTTGAAGAGGCAACCAGGTTTTGATGCTTCATTGGTTACTCCTACAAAGTTGTCTTTTACTGAAATGATGGAGCAGTTCACAAAGTCAAGCGCTGACAAGAGTAAATTAGGCGTTGACACTCATAGTTTGGACGCTGAGAGACTTGCAGATGTAGTTGGTGTATCCCAGTCATCAGCTATCATCAAGGATGTGTCTACATAGGTACCATCAACTTCTTTACCCACTATTGATGTATTGGATAAAGGTAAAGGGATTATGGTAGAAGCAGAAGTTCCTAAGGATGCAGCCCAAGTACATTTTGATTCCATTTTGGCTACATAACTTGAGGAAAAGGAGAGGATGAAGGAGACTGCTATTGAGTCACAAATTATGGCTACTCCTGAAAGTACTAAGGGAGGCAGTGATGATGAGTGTACTGATTCAAGTGTGATGATCATTGAAGATCCAGAAAGGCTTGAATATGGTGATGAGTTGGCTAAGGAAAGGCTTGAGGAGTTGAAAATGCAAGTTGATTATGAAATGTCTGAAGTAGCCAGTTGTTAGAAGTAATTAAAGTGATGGTCATATAATATATCGTTGCGTAGCTCGTGAAAAATGTTATTTAATGATGTCGAGAGTTTTTTATTATTATTGTTTATGTAACGGGATTTAGTCCCGAACACACAAATGAGGAAGGCCTCCTAAACAATTCTTAATTAGTATAAAAGTCCCCCTAAACCTCATTTGTGTGTGTGTGTTTTTTCATTTTGTTTCATCTTAGAGAGAGAATGGGTGTTTGTTTCTCTCACTAGGAAAAACACCATCTTTTTTTTCTTTTTCCTTTCCTTAATCTAATCTTTCTTTTTTAGTTTAATCCTTGTTTTATCTTCATCTATTTTATCATCTTTATTAGTTCTTCATCATCTATATACCTGTTCTCTAATCTAGTTCGTCATCTCTTCATTTTGATACATAAAGTTCAAGACTTTACGTGTTTGGTTCGTGTGTAAAGGTCCTACAAGTGGTATCATTCGCCAAGGGATTCGTGGTTAGCGTTTTGGTGGTTTTTGTTGGCTTAAAATCCTTCAAAGTTGCGAAAAAGTGAGCCATTTCTCGTCCTTGTCCGAGATCCTATTTTCTAGGAAAAAAGTGCATAATTCCGCAATATTGTTTCTATTGCGGAATTGGTGGTTTCTGAAATATTGCGAATTCTTGCTAATTACAGAATCTTTTGCATCATTTCGCAATCATGGTATTGCGGAATTTTTTGTATTGCGGAATTACGTGTATTGCGGAATCTTTTGCATCATTTCGCAATTGTGGCATTGCGGAATCCTGTATATTGCGGAATTATAGTGGTATTGCGGAATCTTGTGATAATTTCGCAATTAGGGATTGCGAAATTATTGGTTAATTGCGGATTTGTCAATTGCGAAATCTTGCACTTGTGCCTATTGCGAATTCTTTGTTTCTGATAATTACGAAATCATATTCAAACACTATTGCGGAATTGAATCAAAACATTGCGGAATCTTGTAGGTTGAAGCATTGCGAATTTGAATCATTGTTTGGCATTGCGGAATTCTAACAGTTTGGCATTGCGGAATCTTTCAAGGATTGCGAATTTGTTTCAACTCTAGGTATTGCGAAATCATTGCACTTTATTGAGGAGTCTTCATATTGCGAAATCTTTGGAATTTTTTCAAGATTTTCGAAAAATGTGATTTTGAATCGTGTGCAATTTTACATTGATGTTTTTTGGTTTCTTGGGCTTACTTCTTTAGGGGATTTAACTAATACACCTTTCACTCCGCTTTCTACGAATTGAGATCCTGATTTACACACGACTCTTTCGATGACATCCCAACAAGATATTTATGTTGCGGGTACTGAGAATTGTCCACCCATGCGTACCAAGGAGAACTACACTACATGGGCTAGTCGTCTCCTTCGTTATGCAAAATGTAAACCTCTGGGAAAGTAGATTGTCAACTCGATTCAAAAGGGTCCATACGTTAGAAGAACAATTATTGTGGCTAGGGATCCTACGAATGCTAACCCAGTGGCTGACTCTAGTCATGAGCAAACGGATGAAGAATTAAATAAAGCTGAATCCAAACAACTCGACGCTGATGATCAAAAAGTTCAAGTCATTCTTATGGGACTTCCTGAAGATGTTTATGTTGATGTCGATAGTTGTGAAACCGCACACGAGATGTGCCATAGGATTCAGAAAATGATGAAGGGCAGTGATATCGGTTTACAAGAAAAGGAAACTAAGTTGCTTCGTGAATGGGAGAAATTTACGTCTACTGAAGGGAACAAATTGAACCTTATTATCATCGGTTTTCAACCCTCATGAATCATCTTAGAAGAAACAAACATGAACCTGCACAAATTGCTGTCAACATCAAATTTCTTGATAATCTTCCTTCTGAATGGTCACTATATCTCACTCTTGTCAATTAAACCAAGGATCTTCATGTCATGGACTACACTCAAGTATATGATTATTTGAAGATGAATCAAGATGAAGCTAACGAAGTTAGGGCTGAAAGACGTGCCAAGTCACAAGACCCATTGGCTTTTATGGCAAACTCTCCATCATCTATGTTATATCCCATGGTACCCTACCATCAACCCTCTTCAAGTAACTTCATGCCACAACAACAACAACAAATCACCCCTTATGGATATCAACCTCCTGCTGCTGTGAACTACCTACAACAACCCATTGCCTGTTTTGATGACATCACCGATCCTACTCATGCGATTAATACTGGTCTTGCACTTCTCGCAAATGCATTAAAATTTACCATTAACCCCACCAACAACAATCAGAGAATCTCCTCGAACACTAGAAATAGGCAGATTGCTCAACCTTTCATGAATGCGAATCAAGATCGCCAATTGGTAGCTGCTGGAAACACGGGGTTACAATATGGTCAGAATGTTGGGAATGCAGCAAATCAGTATGGACAAATCCGTGGTCAGAATCCGAATGTTCCAAATGTGGGAAATCAGAATGGGTTAATAGTTGTGCCAGCGGTTGGTAATCAGATGGGAAACATTATGGCTGCAATGGCTGAGAATAGTGGTACGGGAAATGGAAACAACAATCGTCAGGTTCAGTGCTACAACTACAGGGGATTTGGTCATTATGCTCGAGATTGCACAGCCAAAAAGAGGAGGGATGCTGCTTATCTTCAAACTCAGCTTCTCATAGCACAAAAAGAAGAGGTAGGGATTCCACTTCAATCTGAGGAATTTGATCTGATGGCTTCTGCTGCAGAATATGACGAGGAAGAAGAGGTGAATGCCAACTACATCTTGATGGCAAACTTATAGCAAGAATCAACCTCAGGAATGCATGATGACAGAGCTCCCGTCTATGATTCAGACGGCCCCTCTGAGGTACACCCAAGTTTTGATGATAACGATATATATATAGTATGTCTAATCAGGAGGAAGAGTATACTGAGATGTTTGAGCCCTACCTTAAGACACACGGGGACCAAACGAATAACAGTAATTAATAAGTGTGAAAACACTTATCCTTTTACCACTTATTTCCGATAGTAACAAGACCAAAACGTGTATTTTATGTCGTAAAAGTCAGAATTATGTGTGGTTTGTGTTTTTATTGTGTTTTTATTGTGTTTTAGGACCAAAAGATGAAAAAAGAAGAAACCATGGGCTATCACGGGCTTTTATCGAAGAAAACGAGAAAAGACAAAGTCAAAAGATCAAGAGTGCAAAAAGAACGGAAGTCCAAGGCCTATTCTGAAGATTTATCGAAGAAAAAGTCTAAAGACGGAAGTTTAATGAAGTCGAAGAACTAAAGTCTAATTATAGAAGAAAATTAGAAGACGAGTTCAATATATATCGACAAATCCCGAGACGACGTCGAGAAAGACAAAGAATTTAAATCGAGTCGTGAAGAAAGAAAGAAAGAAGGAAGCACATGCACCTCCCCATCTCCTATAAATACCCTCCTAATGACACATTAGGAGGGTGTTAGCTAGTTTAATTTTCTTTCTTTAGTTTTCATTTTAGAGAGAGAAAAGTGTTTAACTTTCTCTCAATTAAACTTCATCTTTTCTTTCTTTTATGTTTAAGCTTTAATTCACTTTTGTAATTTTGAATTTTTAATCTACAAGTTCAAGTTTAATCTTTTAATCTTAATCTTCTTCTACCTTTCTTTATTTTTAAGTTGTTTTTGATCCGTTATAATCTTTGATTTTGCTTAAATTTGATGTTTATGTGATTAAAGAGTTTATCTTTTTAATCCTATATAAGTTTTTATACGATTAAGCTTAAGGCTTGTTATGCTTTTTGGCTTATTTAGTATTTAGCTTATTTACCTCTTTTAAGTTTTCTTAAAAGTTTAGTGTTTTTAAAAGTTCATCTTATAAAGTTTGCTTATTTGGTGATTTGATAAGCTTTCCATTCGTAGCTTATTGAGTCTCCTTATTATTGGTCTTGTTGAGTTTTTGATAAGTGCTTATTAGAAGTGCTTATTAGGATTTTTAGCTTATCTCCATTTTCGGATTAATTTGTGCTCCATCGCAATCATAGGTTTTGTATATTCCGACGCTACATTCCGATGGTTTCAGTGTGATCGCAATAACCTTTAAGGTTCTACGTTGCGATCAAGTGTTTTTCCCCCTTATTCTGATCGTGATTGCGATCGCACATTGCGACGGGTCTTAAGGTTACATTAAGACGAAACTCTGCCAAATTTTTGCTAGCAACATTCCGATAGAAAACCTTGGATTCCGATCTTAAACATTCCGATACTGGATATTCTGATAGACTTGTATTCCGATAGACTTACATTCCGACAGGACTGCATTCCGATAGAGTTAATTTACTTTGATATTCCGATGGTTATTCAGACAGCATTATTCCGACAGCTTTCATTTTCTATTATTCCGATGGTTTTGTTTTTGCAACATTCCGACAGAATTGACTTGTTACATTCCGATGGTTTAAGTTTTTAGTTTTATTAAGTTTTAATTTCCAAAAATTGCACGCTTCCCGAAATCTCTATTTTTACCAAGTGTTTTTCTAGTAATTTTTAGTTTCATTTTTAAAGCTTTATTTTTACTCAACGACGTTTTCATATTTACTTTTAGTTTAAAATAGATAACCAAACCATTTATTTTTCTACCAAGAACGACTGAGTCGGACTTTCTACTAGTAATCAATTCGAAAAGATCGGTTTTACGAACTTTCATACGAGGCAAAACCTTGTATTAAATGGCGCCGCTGCCTGCTCTTTTCGTTAAGATTAACGGTTTTAAGTGAGAGACGCGTTGGATTTTGGGATCCGTTCACTTTTGAACGTTATTTTTCTTGCTTAAAAATTTTCAAAAATCCATAAAAATTAAAATTTTTCAAAAATCCAAAAAAATAGAAAAACATAAAAAACCAAAAATATTTCTTGTCTATTTTTCTTTTCCTTTTGTAGGTGTGTATGCGTACTCGTGCTCGTAAGAAGAAAGTAGCTCAAGCAGAAGTCATTACTCCACCTATTGTCACCATGGACAAACAACCAATGTTCGAGCTTTTGCAATCGCACGTAGAGGGCAACACCGATGCTATTGTCATACCCGAGATTGGAGCCAACAATTTTGAACTCAAATCCGGCTTCATTCAAATGGTCTCTGCTCAACCTTTCTTAGGGCGTTCGCTTGATGATCCTCATGACCATATAAAATGGTTTCTTCAACTCACCAATACGGTTTAGTATAATGGGGTTTCACAAGAAGTAATTCTCTTACAACTTTTTCCTTTCTCCTTAGAGGGACAAGCCCGGAATTGGCTTGATAAAGAACCGCCATAAAGTATTCTTTCATGGACGGATTTAGAGACTAAATTCATTAACTACTTTTTCCCAGCCTCACGTACTACCGCTTTGTGGAATGAAATCATTAACTTTGAACAAAAGTACGGTGAGACATTTAGTGAATCTTGGGACCGTTTTAAGGAACTTTTAAGAAAGTGTCCACAACATGGTTTCACAAAAGTACATCAAATAAATACTTTTTACAATGGTTTAAGCATGAATGACCAGGATTCACTAAATAGTGCCTCGGGGGGTAACATTTTGGTTAAGTCTTCTAATGCCGCATGGGACATTATTGAGAATAAGTCTAGAGTGCAAACCAAGAGTGTTCGGACTAATGTGGCTAGTGCTAGCACTAATGACAGCGACAAGAGAAATGATAAGCTTACTTCGCTTGTTGAAACACTTGCTCTCTAAACCGCTAACAACACCAAAGCTATCAATGTTCAAGTTAATGCTATGAGTCAGTCATGTAAAATATGTGGGGGTTCTCATTCATACACCGATTGTCCTTCGACTCATGACAATCCGGAAAATGTGTATGCCGCCAACGGTAACTTTTTTACGGGAGGCTATCAAGCACGTCCTCAAGGTGACCGAAATTTGCTCAGTTATCGTTCAAACAACTTTCTTTCACCACCCGGTTTTCCCCCACAAAACCCAAACAACCTCAATCGCAACAATCAAAATCAACCTCGAGCTCCAAATCAATATCAAACCCAAAGAAACTCTTATCCACCTCAAAGAAACAATCAAGTTCACCAACCACCCGCTTATCAACCACCTGCCTACCATGCTCTTCCTAACACCCAATCCACCACATTTAATCAAGAGGTTGACACTTACATGAGGACTAATGATGTGATAGTGCAAAATCTTCAGCGGGAAATGGCCAACATGAAAGCAGATATGGTGAAACAAGGGAATGATCTTTGAGCCGACATGCGAAACTCTTTGGCAAGTCAAATGAATGACTTAAGGAACATGATGGCTAGTTTCTTCCCAAGTAATCAAGCCTCTGGTTCGGGTTCTCCTCCAAGTAACACCGTTGCTAATCCAAGAGGGGAGATGAAAGCAATCACCACTCGAAGTGGAAAAGGTTTAACGGAACCCGAGTTTCCTATACCTACACCGATGATTGTGACAAAGGAAAACGAGTCCCCTTCTCCAATTCCTCCAACTTCTACTTCTCCAATTCCTCGAACTTCTACTTCTCCAATTCCTCCAAATTATACTTCTCCAATTCCACCGCCTTCTACTTCCACCCATCCACCACCTAAGGATGTGAGTGAGAATTCCATTCCAAAGCCTTCATCTCAACCCAACATACCTTATCCTTCGAGGTTGAGGAAAGAGAAATTGAAGAACAAGGATGATATTCAGGTTTCTAACTTTTTTAAAATGTTTAAACAACTGAATTTCAATATCTCCTTTGCTGAGGCTCTCGCTCACATGCCCAAATATGCTAAAATGTTTAAAGATCTTCTCAGTGATAAGGAGAAACTTCTTGATATTGCTCAGACCCAACCTAATGAGAATTGCTCTGTAGTTCTCTTAAGGAAATTATCCACCAAACTTGGTGATCCGAGTCGTTTTCTCATTCCTTGCAACTTCCTTGGGGTAGAGAATTGTATGGCCCTAGCCGATCTAGGTGCTAGTTTAAACTTAATGTCATTAAGTGTTTGGAAACAATTATCTCTACCCGAGCTAGTCCCCACACGAATGCATTGGAATTAGCTAACCGTACGGTTGCTTATCCGGTGGGGATAGCCGAAGATGTCTTCATTGGTGTCGACAAATTCACCTTTCTGGCGGATTTTGTTGTCGTTGACTACGAGATGGACCCCCGTGTTCCATTAATCGTTGGACGTCCTTTCCTGAGGACCGGTCGCACTCTCATTGATGTAGCCGCGGGCGAATTAATCATGAGAGTTGGTGACGATAAAATCATCTTCAACATTGGAAAACTTTCTAAGCAACCTTTTGAAAACGAGAGTGTTAATTTCATTGACGTTCTTGATGAGGCTTGTGAAGAACATTTCAAAGACGCTTGTAAAAGTGGTTCTTCTTCTCTACCCATTGTTGAGACCGTTGCCTCTATTGCTCCATCACTAACTCCATTTGGAGAAAGTGATTTCATTTTGAAAGAATTTGAAGCAACTTTGGGAGATGTGGACTTGCAATATGACGATTCTCCCTCCAATTGGGATGAAGACATTCGTACCATTGAGAAACTTCTCAATGGGGACCATCTTTCTCCACCATCTCCTAAGGATATCTCTATCGATGAACCAAATTTGACTACGCCTTCCATCGAAAATCCTCTGGATTTAGAGCTTAAGTACCTACCGTCACATCTTGAGTACGTTTTCCTTGAAGACAACAAGAAGTCACCCGTGATCATCGCAAAGGACTTGAATGAGGAAGAAAAATCTCGACTTATCGCCGTGCTGAAGAATCACAAGAAAGCGATTGCTTGAAAAATCTCCAATATTCATGGAATTGATCCTCACTTTTGCACACATAAAATTCTCATGGAGGACGACTTTAAACCCACTATTCAAAGCCAAATAAAGGTGAATCCCAAGATCCATGACGTTATCAAAAAAGAGGTTATTAAACTACTTGATGCGGGAATGATCTACCCTATCTCGGATTCACCATGGGTTAGTCCCGTCCATTGTGTGCCTAAGAAAGGCGGAATCGCCGTTGTGCCCAATGAAAACAACGATTTGATTCCTACTCGTCTCGTTACAGGGTGGAGAGTTTGTATAGACTATCGCAAACTCAATGATGCTACGAGAAAGGATCATTTTCCCCTTCCTTTCATGGACCAAATGCTTGAACGTCTAGCGGGTAATGACTATTATTGCTTCTTAGAAGGTTTCTCTGGGTATTTTCAAATTCCCATCGATCCCAAAGACCAAGAGAAAACAACATTCACTTGTCCTTATGGAACATTTGCTTACAAACGAATGCCTTTCGGCTTATGCAATGCTCCTGGGACTTTCCAAAGGTGTATGATGGCTATCTTCCATGACATGGTTGAAGAAACTATAGAAGTCTTCATGGATGATTTCTCGGTCTATGGTGATCCTTTCTCTAATTGCCTTTCCAATTTAGAACGTATGCTCAAACGGTGTGAAGACACGCGCCTTGTTCTAAATTGGGAAAAATACCATTTCATGGTAAAGAAGGCATTGTGCTTGGACATAAAATCTCAAAAGTCGGTCTTGAAGTGGACCATGCTAAAGTGGATGTCATAGCCAAATTACCTCCACCTTCAACCGTGAAGGGTGTGAGAAGTTTCCTTGGTCATGCGGGCTTCTATCGTCGATTCATTCAATATTTTTCTAAAATCGCTCGCCCGATGACCCACCTCTTCGAAAAAGATACTCCTTTTATCTTTTCTAAAGAGTGTCTTGAATCCTTCAATCTTCTTAAGGACAAGCTAACTAAGGCACCGGTCTTGGTTACCCCTAATTGGGAGCTACCTTTTGAATTGATGTGTGATGCTAGCGACTTTGCTATTGGAGCGGTTTTGGGCCAAAGAGTGAACAAACACTTCCAACCAATCCATTATGCTAGCAAGACAACGATGGGGGCTCAATTGCATTATACCACTACCGAAAAAGAGCTTTTAGTTGTAGTGTATGCTTTTGAGAAGTTCCGCCCCTATCTTGTCCTTTCCACCACCATCGTGTACACCGATCATTCCGCGTTGAAGTACTTGTTAACTAAACAAGATTCCAAGCCAAGACTTCTTCGTTGGGTTTTACTCCTTCAAAAATTTTAAATTGAAATTCGTGACAAAAAGGGAGCCGAAAACCTAGTCGTGGATCATCTAAGTAGACTTCAGGATCCTTATCAAGGGGATCATCCGAATCAAGAGATCAATGACTCTTTTCCCCTTTAATGTCTATCAATTCCAATCTTGATGACACACTGTGGTTTGCGTACATTGCAAACTACTTAGCGGGTGGTATTCTCATCGAAGGGTTAACATCCCAACAAAAGAAGAAGTTCTTTAAAGATGTTAAGACTTACTTTTGGGATGACCCTTATCTCTTCAAACAATGTACTGATCTGATTATTCGTCGGTGTGTTGATGGACCCGCAACTTTAGACATTCTCGAAGCTTGCCATAATGGACCTACCGGTGGTCATTTTGGACCCAACTACTCCGCGAAGAAATTGTTTGACTTGGGATTCTATTGGCCCACCATTTATCATGACGCTCACGAGATGGTTAAAAATTGTGATGCTTGCCAACGCCAAGGCAAGGTCACAAATAAAGATGAGATGCCTCAAAATTTCATACAAGAATGTGAAATCTTTGATGTATGGGGCATCGACTTTATGGGGCCATTTCCATCATCTAAAGGGAACAAGTACATCCTCGTAGCCGTTGACTACGTTTCTAAATGGGTTGAAGAAAAATATCTCCCTACGAACGATGCGAGGGTGGTTGTGAACTTTTTGAAGCAGCTTTTTGCTCGATTCGGTGTTCCTCGTGCTATCATCAGTGACCGCGGGACTCATTTTTGCAATGATCAATTTGCTAGAGTCATGGCTAAGTACGGTGTCAATCACCGTCTTTCCACCGCTTATCATCCTCAAACAAATGGTCAAGCCGAGATATCTAACCGTGGATTGAAGCGGATTCTTGAGCGTACTATGGGAGAGCATCGTGCCTCGTGGGCCGATAAGTTAGATGATGCTTTGTGGGCTTTACGTACCGCATATAAGACCTCGATTGGTTGTACACCTTATCGTCTTGTGTACGGGAAAGCATGCCACCTCCCTATCGAGTTGGAACATAAGGCATACTGGGCCTTGAAGTGGGCCAATTTCGACATCAACAAAGCCGGCGATCTTTGGAAGATTCAACTCAATGAGCTAAATGAACTAAGGAATGAAGCTTATGAGAACTCATTGATCTACAAGGAGAAGACCAAGATCATCCATGATGCAAGGATTAAGAACCGAGAGTTCCACGTTGGTGATCAAGTTTTACTCTTTAACTCTCGGTTGAAGATCTTCTCGGGCAAGCTGAAGAGCCGTTGGTCTGGTCCATTCACCGTCGCCAAAGTCTTCCTATATGGCACCATTGTGCTTTCTCAGCCAAATGGGCATAATTTAAAGTGAATGGCCAGCGTGTGAAGCTGTATTTTGGTGAGGACATCTCTCATGAGATGATTCCATCCCTCACCACATTTCCCTTGAATTAGTTCTGGGTCGAGTCAGGCTCTTGACTCGGTTAACAAAAACAAGCGCTTCTCGAGAGGCAACCCATTGATCTATCCTTTACCGTTTTCATAATAAGTGTAGGGGAGCCACGTATGTGTTTGTTGTCTTGTTTCTTATTCTGTGCAGGGATTAACGCTTCAAAGAGCAATTTTGATGACATTTGACGAACCGTGATCCCGTGTACCCATCTTCCTGGTTCTATCCTAAACTATCGTGATTCAATATTTCATATCTTATATGTTCACATTGAAATCACTATAGTTGTCCTTTCCTTAGAAAGATTTAAACAAAGTGCACAATGTCCTAAGTGTAGGGGAGTTTACTCCCACATGCTTAAACATTGAGGACAATGTTTACATCAAGTGTAGGGGGGACTTCTATCGAAGTAAGTGGCCTTTTCCATTAATTTGTCCTCATTTTAACCATAAAATTGGATTTTTCGACATTTTTCAACATTTTTAATCTATTTTTGCCTAGTAGTTTAGTAGTATTTTCCTTTGTTATCGTTATTTACTTTCGTTGCTAGAATTAAATTTTTAATAAAGTGGTTTTAAATTTTTCAACGTTGTGAATCTTTTGACTCAACCCGAGTTTACATATCTAAGTTTACTCTAGCTAGTATCCTTAACGTGTTTAAGTCAAGTTTTGCTAGGCTTTTATATAGGGAACTTTAAAACGCGAAAGTCTTAACTCTCACGGGTTAAAAACAAGAACTTTTCGCAAGTTCCTATAATTGATCCTAGAGAGTCGTTTATCAAGGGAACTTTAAAATGAGAAGTCTAAACTTGGAAAAGTCTAAGAGTTTGCAAGATCCTATAGATGACTCGAAAACCCAAAACTTTGATTTAATAGGGTACGCATCCACGAGTCTCATTCCTTGAGATTTTAAATTATGGAGAACGAGAGATGATAGAGTCAATTATAAGTTTGGTATTCTTTCATGAATTTATGTGAGTTGATTATAAGCTTTTTCTCCCATCGCTTGCTAATAAATTTATCTGCAATAAATAAGGTTGTACGATTTGAAAAGTTACTTAGCTTCTAGCACAAGATCGTTTAAAAGTTGCTCGGTATTAATTAGAGTTCATAGCCAAGGCATAACTTATTGAAGCGGGATGCGAAGATTGGCGAGTCTGAAAAGGTCCTAACAAGACACGAGGGCTACATTTTGTTGCTAAAGATCCAAAAGTGATGTGAAGAATCATTTATCGAAAATCAATATGAAGGATCGAGACACACGACGAAAAGCAAATACTCCCCTAAAGATCATGGAGAAGTCTATCCGAAAAGAACCTAGCAAGGTATGAGGATAAATAGATCCAAGTCCTAAAAGGAGGCGGATCGTTGTATATCAAAGTCCAAAATAAAGATTGGAGAAAAATGAAGAAGTCATGGTCCAAATATGAAGAATCTCTCAAAAACTTCAAATGAAGAAATTCCTATTATGAAGAGAAGACCATAATTTCAAGAACGTCTCTCAAAGATTCGAAGTATGAAGTCGCTGCCAAATATCGGTCCGAGAAAGGTCTCAAATCGTGAAGCGAGTTATGCCAAGATATGAACTTTAAGAGGTCCCGAGAAGCAGTTTTAAAAGATTTTTTCCTTTAGCTAACTATTGATTAAATCGTCCCACATTATTTTCGGCCTAAATAAACTATCGAAATAAGTCAAACAGTGTATCCTCGTGATCATTCAAGACAAAATTAAAATATAAGAGATACACCTAGGAATAAGGGAGTCTAAGTGAATAATTGGCCCACATGATTTTGTGTTAGTTTGCTGACTTATAATAACAATGATCTCGTTTATAAGCTTGGTTTGGAGAACGTGAAACTTGAGGATGATAAACATTCAAGACAGCCGAAGGTCGGTTATTTATGATGAGAAATGTAAACTGTGCTTTAAAATTAATGCATTGCATGAGGGCATTGCAATGGTCAAGTGTAGGGGATTTAATAAGTGTGAAAACACTTATCCTTTTACCACTTATTTCCGATAATAACAAGACCAAAACGTGTATTTTATGTCGTAAAAGTCGGAATTATGCGTGGTTTGTGTTTTTATTGTGTTTTAGGACCAAAAGATGAAAAAGGAAGAAAACATGGGCTATCACGGGCTTTTATCGAAGAAAACAAGAAAAGGCGAAGTCAAAAGATCAAGAGTGCAAAAAGAACGGAAGTCCAAGGCCTATTCTGAAGATTTATCGAAGAAAAAGTATAAAGACGGAAGTTTAATGAAGTCGAAGAACTCAAGTCTAATTATAGAAGAAAATTAGAAGACGAGTTCAATTTATATCGACAAATCCCGAGACGACGTCGAGAAAGACAAAAAATTTAAATCGAGTTGTGAAGAAAGAAAGAAAGAAGGAAGCACATGCACCTCCCCATCTCCTATAAATACCCTCCTAATGACACATTAGGAGGGTGTTAGCTAGTTTAAATTTCTTTCTTTAGTTTTCATTTTAGAGAGAGAAAAGTGTTTAACTTTCTCTCACTAAAACTTCATCTTTTCTTTCTTTCATGTTTAAGCTTTAATTCACTTTTGTAAGTTTGAATCTTTAATCTAGAAGTTCAAGTCTAATCTTATAATCTTAATCTTCTTCTACCTTTCTTTATTTTTAAGTTGTTTTTGATCCGTTATAATCTTTGATTTTGATTAAATTTGATGTTTATGTGATTAAAGAGTTTATCTTTTTAATCCTATATAAGTTTTTATACGATTAAGCTTAAGGCTTGTTATGCTTTTTGGCTTATTTACTATTTAGCTTATTTACCTCTTTTAAGTTTTCTTAAAAGTTTAGTGTTTTTAAAAGTTCATCTTATAAAGTTTGCTTATTTGGTGATTTGATAAGCTTTCCATTCGTAGCTTATTGAGTCTCCTTATTATTGGTCTTGTTGAGTTTTTGATAAGTGCTTATTAGAAGTGCTTATTAGGATTTCTAGCTTATCTCCATTTTCGGATTAATTTGTGCTCCATCGCAATCATTGGTTTTGTATATTCCGACGCTACATTCCGATGGTTTCAGTGTGATCGCAATAACCTTTAAGGTTCTACTTTGCGATCAAGTGTTTTTTCCCCTTATTCCGATCGTGATTGCGATCGCTCATTGCGATCGCACATTGCGACGGGTCATAAGGTTACATTAAGACGAAACTCTGCCAAATTTTTGCTAGCAACATTCCGATAGAAAACCTTGGATTCTGATCTTAAACATTCCGATATTGGATATTCGGATAGACTTGTATTCCGATAGACTTACATTCCGACAGGACTTCATTCCGATAGAGTTAATTTACTTTGATATTCCGATGGTTATTCACACAGCATTATTCCGACAGCTTTCATTTTCTATTATTCCGATGGTTTTGTTTTTGCAACATTCTGACAGAATTGACTTGTTACATTCCGATGGTTTAAGTTTTTAGTTTTATTAAGTTTTAATTTCCAAAAATTGCACGCTTCCCGAAATCTCTATTTTTACAAAGTGTTTTTCTAGTAATTTTTAGTTTAATTTTTAAAGCTTTATTTTTACTCAACGACATTTTCATATTTAATTTTAGTTTAAAATAGATAACCAAACCAATTATTTTTCCACCAAGAACGACTGAGTCGCACTTTCTACTAGTAATCAATTCGAAAAGATCGGTTTTACGAACTTTCATACGAGGCAAAACCCTTGTGTTAGTAATATTATTTCGAATGAGCCCAGTGTGGACCTTAGTGTGGATCAAGTTGCCCAGCCTACAACCCTTCCTAATGAGACACATGAGTATTATAAATCTCTATTTGATAAGCTTGCTAAGGATGTAGATCATGCTACAGTGGTTAATAATAAGTTTAGAGAAACTAATGCCAAATTTACCACTGAGCTTGCGGGATATAAGGAACGGGAGAAAAGTTTTGAGATTCATCATGCTAAAATCAAGGAACTTGAACAAGCTCATGCTACTTCGGTTTATCAAGAAAAATGCAAAACTAAGAAATTAAATGCCTTACACTTAAGTAGTGCTAAAAAGATAAGAGAATTGAATGATGAAATCACCTCTCTTAATAAACAGCTTTCAACTAAAAAATCTATTATTTTGGATTTAGAAGAAGAACGAAAAAAGCTGAAACATGATTTCAAAATTCAAGAAGATGGGCTTCTTGAGGATTTTTGCAAAGCGTAGGATAGGATTAGAGAATTAGACAACCTTTTAGTAAAACGTGGCCAAATTATGCCGACGATAAATATGCTCGCACCAAAAGTGAATGAGATAAATTACACTAGATACAAATTGGCTTTAGGTTGTCCTCTTCCTCCAAATCCCGGATATATTAAGCAAGTTCAGGCCACTAATGAAACTTTATATAATGGTAGTGTGCTCTTGTCTGATGAGCATGATCCTCCTAGTGTGCATGATTATGAGGAAACGACGGATCTTGCAGTACAGACTCGCTTAAGAATGAAAAAGCTTGATAAAGAAGTGGCACCCGTTTATTACCCAAAAATTAATCCTCCAACTATTTTTGTTCGGTCTAAAACGAGTACTAAAATGCTTTTGCTCCCAAGTGAGGATTTGACTGATGACCCTCCTAAACCGAGTATCACATGTCGATTTCTAAACGAGCTTAAAGATAACTTTGTCATTCTTAAACGTGTTGTTAATTCCAAAATCACCGAAGGAAATTTTACATCACCTGTTCAGATTGAGGTTCAGAAATTCTTCAAAACGATATTAATCCGATTATTAATCAAGTTGATGCTCGGTTAGGAAATTTGGAATACGCTTTTCTAAAAGAATTTGCCAACTTTGTTGAAGACTTTAAATCTTTGGCGAAGGAAGCTGATGAATCTCTTGATAAAATCAAAGTTTTGGAAAACGATCTTGACCGCCTGTCTAAACAAAGTGATAGTATTGATAGTAGCCCAGTTGAGTTAGGTACCTCTGTCTTGGATAATGAAAACTTTCAAAATGAGCTTGATCTTATGAAAGCGAAAATGGAATCTTATGTCATTAAAAAGGATAAAGAATTCACCGATATTTGGAGTAAATGTGTCAAAAAAATGTGATGAATGCAAATATGACAAGATTTTGTATGAAAAAGCTTACAATGAAATGCAACAAACTATCGCACGGTTGCAGGCTCAGTTAGGAGGGGTTACGGAAACGAATTTGGCCTCTTCAGGGTTAGAGAGTGCTAGTGATGGTAACGTTCAGAAGCTTAAGGCTAAGATTGCGGATTTAGAATCTGTTGTTGTTTCATATAAGCGGGCTGTCGAACAAAGTAATTCTGTCTATCAGAAACTTATTGATAAAATCTGTGAGAACTGTAAGTTAAAGGTCTTGTTAAAAGATAAGTCTTCTGAACCTAGCTCGATTGTGGATACGATGATCCAGAAACCAGCAACCTCGAGACCCACTCGTATTGCTGTGACACCTTTTCCCAAGGTTGCTGGAACGAACACTGCTGTGATTGCCCCAGGAATGCTACGTGTTAGTTCTCACTCCGTGCCTAGCAAACAACGTAAAGCAAGCGTTAGGACAAAACCGATCACTATAACTCAACCACAAGTTATTGATTTAAAAAGTGCTAATTCTAATAGACGTGTGTCTTCTTCTACAGGAATAAACAACTACACTAAGAGCAGAAGGCCACAGCCTACGAGCAACACCAGGAATGATAGGGTCCCTTTTGCCTCTAGAAGTAGTCGCCCCAAGATCAATAATGTGGAAGTGGAAGAACACCCTAGGAATTTACCACTTTTTAATCATAACCAGACACCTAATACTTGCGAAGGTAATGACTTTAAGCTTGCTATTCGGAATGAAAAATCTGAAGTTATTTGTGCAAAATGTAATAAATGTTTCTTTACTTTTAGTCATGATGCTTGTGGTTTGACTATGAATGGTTTGAATTATGGTGGTTACACTCGAATTGACAAGCTGTCAGTCAGAGAACAACAACGCACTCCTAAGGCTAAGGTGTATGTTCCAAAAATTACGCATGTAGTGTAACACCCCCAAATTTACACAATTCAATACAGCGGAAGACTCGTTGGTGTTACGTGATAGCACATTACTCACATCATAGACAACGCTTAAAAATCGCGTCGTTTAATAATAAAGCATTTCCATTCATAAATATCAAAGTTACATAGGTCCCAAGTCATATTATTTCATACAAAGTTTTACAAAGTGTCTGAATGGAAATTATAATTTAAGTGCGGGCCATGAATTCTTGTTGTCTTCCCGAGAATTACCTTCAAGTACCTGAGATAAAACATGTTAAAAGAAAAGGTCAGCGATAACGCCGAGTGAATTCATAGAGTTTAATAAAATCCATCAATATAACATCGGTATAAAATTATTACCGAAAATCATTTTGTACAACTCTTTGTAATAGGCCATAAAATAGCCAAAGTCATTTTTATACAAATCCTTATCGAAAATCATAATATAGGCATTTGCCTTAAAAATCATTATACGAGCCAATGTCGTAAAAACATCATATAATACGTTTTATAACGTTGTATAGAAATAAAAACTGTTATATGAATATGGTTATGAAAAACCAAAACACGAACATAATATCAATAGTATGACCCCGTATTGCTAGTCAGGCAATACATCGTAATTCGGTGCGTATAGTAGCATTTCGTTAACTGGATTATTATAAGCCGCATGACATTGTTACCTTACTAAACCAAACAACGGGTAGCTAGCCCGAAACTCATTTGCCCATCTAAATTAGCGTGTCGTCACAAAGGTCACGCTATGTAAATCTTCTCATAGATAAATTCGCTTACCAATCAATGTGGCACGACGGAGATCAACCGTCAAGGCGCGAACTGGGGTGATCGTCCCCAAATAGTACTATTATATGCATAAGCGTCTACCAAATCCCGGTAGTTCACAATTCATGCTAATGGGACTTTTAGTGACATAACCTAACTTTAATAATTCATTTAATTTCATCTATCGGGTCATTTAATCATTTATCGGGTCATACAATCGGGTCATACAATCGGGTCATACAATCATTCGGGTCCAAATCAATAAACAAACAATCGGGACAAATGGTGTTCTATTTTATAAAAACTAACATGTTATCTCCCTCGCGGGTTTCTAAAACATTTCATAAAAACATTTAAAAGAGTGCGAGGCTATGAACTCATGTTGATGTGGGAAGGCGGGTTATCGGCAATTCGGACATACGGTACGTGCTTCAATCACGGAAACCTAGACAAATAATACTCGTCTTAGACTCTTGTCCAATGACTTTATAAAAATAACAATTATGTATACATATGATGATTATATATATATGATGATCAAGTGGGTTTACATATTCTCTTTTACTCATTTTAGTGTTTACGTATTGGTAACTTCTTACTAGTTTGCTAGTTTTACCTATTTACGTGTCTTAGGTCCAATAAGCCTATTATAAGTTTATTAACTTGTATTAATCCATTTAATACTTGTCTTATCAGTATTTATACTTTACATTTTGGGCCCAAATGGGTTAAGCCCAATAAATAAGTTTATAAGTGTTTTAGTCCATTTTGTTGTATTATTAGTCCAATAACGTTAATTTAGCCCGTTAATGTCCGTAGGTTATATAGTTCGGGTTTTATCGGTTTTTACTTGTTATATATGTTTATATATCAGTATATGAGTTTTAAAAACTTTCCATTAGACGGGTCCAACCTTCTAGGTTTTATTTAACAAAAACGTTAATTTTTATGGTAATAGCCGAAAAAGTCGTAAAAATCATGTTTATAGTTTTATAACTTATAAAACTTATCAAACTACCATTTTTATAAAATGTCCATTTATTTATCCTTATAAATATTTATATAAATGTATTATATGAGTTAGTGGGTTTTAATTTACATTTTATACTATCTTATTTGAGTGCTTATATAATACTATTATACTTTAATTTCCAAAATCTGATTTTTATTTTCTTGTTCACCAAAACTTCCATATCTAGAGTTCTATATGGAGTTAGAAGCTCAAATGTTTATGACATAAACTACATGATATGTGCTCCATTTAACTCTCCTGTAGCTACTGTTGAATCAGCCTCTAAGTATTTTCTAAAAATCGTCCAAAACAGTTAACTCAGATTTATACTTTAAACTTGTTTTTATCATATCTCACTCATCCTAATGATTCCATTGCATGGCCAACTCTCACATGTGTACAAGACATATTACTTACTGTATATCCATTAATCTATGCCATTTTTATAAGTTCATCATATGATTCTTTACTGTTTTATACAGCCAACCATTTAAACAAGATTTTAGCCTTGTTTCTTATAGTTTTTCATCTTTTTAAGCATGTTTATCAACACCAAATCCCCACACAATATTTTTAATTATCATTCATCATCATATACATATACATAAGTAAAAGAAATACAAGATTACATAATCAAAAATAACAAGAGGATGAGGAGAACAATCTTTATACCACCATGATGATGTAAGTTCTGATCAAAACATGGATTTTGATGGAGAAACTTGTGAATAACCAAGACCATCTTCAAGACTACCATTCTTCATGAACACCTTGTGGAAAATCAGCCCCAAGACTCCATAGAAACTCCTCCTTGGATGTTAAAACTTGCACCAATCTTCATCTTTTTGAATGGAGATTAACATATGTTAATTATAACAAATGTTTGTGGTTAAATTTTGTATGAATGGGGTGTTGTGGTGATGATATGGGACGGCACATAGAGGGAGAGATGAGAGAATTTGAGTTGATTTGCATGAGAGATATGAGCTACTAGTTTGAGTTAAGTGGTTTTGGTGGTGGAAGGCTTACATTGTAAGCTAAGGTGACAAGTGTTAAGCAACTTAGCTTACACTTGACACCAATGTTGGTGTGGTGGAAGCTTTGTGGCCGTCCCATGTGTATAGTGGGGTGGGATAAATTAGTTTGTCCCATCCCACTAATTTACGGGTATTCCTCGATTCCAGTTTCCTCGATTTGCGTGCCCTCGGGTCGTTTTATGAAAAACGTTTTTATAAATTATGAATCAACGGCACAAAACGAATCTAATAAAAATTGTTTCATCAAAAACGGAGTTCGAAAACGTAAATACGTAATCCTAAGGTTTCCGGTTTGGTCGTAAAGGACGTTAAAATAAAATCGTAAGTCCTAATCTCTTCTCGTAAATTTGTGAGTTTATGAACCAACACAAATTTAAAATCTCAAAAAAATATTCACGGGCAAACTTATTTTCTGAAATGTCGGACTGTCACCAAAAACGGTGTATGTAAACGTAAGCACGTAACGTAGAATCCTCCGGTTTAGACGTAGTCGACGCTACTTCAAGAAGTAAATCAAAATTACTTCCCAAAAATAAGTGAGTTCATATTATAACATTAAAATAATGTTTTTAAATAATACTTGAGAATAAAATATCAACCATAAATTGACGGATTGTCACATCATTTACCCCTAAACAGGATCTTTGTCCTCAAAGATCATCTTACTACTCGCTTCTTATAGAGTTACAGCCATGTGGGTATTTCCTCCACATTCGGTCTTTTCTTATAAGTGTAATTCATTACAATACGCGAGTTTCATCAAACATAACTACGCGAATAAGATCAGGCTTAATGTTGACTTACTTTCTCTATCCATGATATTCACGGGTTTTTGATGAACACAACTTTTCGCCGATCTAAACATTACTAAGGAACAATCAGATTTTCACTTGATAGACATTTTATCAAGTTCGATCTACGAAACATAATTCACGCAGCTTTTGAAGTCCTAGGGTAGATCCAGCTTATATGCCTTTCAAACCAATCTTTTACATCATCTCAATGGTCCCATACAACGGGGACTTATATCCCATGATCTTTCTGATCATCAATTCATTTTTCCATGGTTAAATTTTTTGGCATAACTTCGCTACCCATCTGGCACTTCAAGATCTACATTTCATATTCACATAACCTCCTGTCCACTATCGGCAGTCAATAATCAAATCCTAATTTCAACAATCATTTTAGGTCTCGCGAGTCGAATATTTTGCAAGGTTAGGTTTGCCATCATAGGAAACCTTAAACCTAAAAGACATGTCCAACTCACAGTGGGTGTATGTCGGGTGTCTTCATCTCAACTCTTGCTTACAGATGCTCTAATATTTAGATCCTAACAAGATTCGATCTCGATCCTAATACGATAATTATCAATGATAATATCTCCAAAGGAAAGCGATTATACGGTTTATTACCAAAGGTCAATCGTTCAAACATAAAACAACACTTATAGTATTTTGT
Organism: Glebionis coronaria; assembly: GCA_025667525.1. Taxonomy (NCBI): domain Eukaryota; kingdom Viridiplantae; phylum Streptophyta; class Magnoliopsida; order Asterales; family Asteraceae; genus Glebionis; species Glebionis coronaria. Next base: position 119,154,774 of record CM046882.1, on the reverse strand, counting down.
ATCATTACTTTACCTCATCCCTTCGATTGGGGTGGTACACAGTACTCTCATCAAGATTCGTTCTCAACGACTTCTGAGAAAATTTCTAGAAATTCGATGCGAAGCGAGGATCTTGATAGAGATGATCGATACATGCACACTATGTTTACACAACTCCTTTAAATACAAAAGAGTCAATTTCTTCACCAAGAATCTATCATTAACAGGAATGATATTAGCAGATTTGGTCAGTCTGTCGACGATGACCAAAATCGAATCAAATTCAGATGATGACCTTTGTAATAGTTAGACGTTTACTAATGTATGAGGCGATGTCTGCCTTCATAATTTGCCATCAGTATAACTTCTTTAGATAAAGATACATTTAGTCAGAAATGACAGGAATAGAATACTTATACTTACAAGATTTCAACATAACTATATCCCAAAATCTCCATATTTAGGCAACCACAAGTGGTCTTTAAAAGCAGTTAACACCATAGGCTTCTCAATTCTAATGGTTCACATTAGTCGCGAACCCCTTTTTTTCTATATTATCCTTTTTACAAGTATCAGCTATATTTTAAATTGCTCGGCAATTTATTTTGCACAGTCATTATTGAGGAACACATCCTAATTTATTCTTTATCCTTTTTACGTAATGCGTCAGTATCTATATTCACCTTTCCTTGTGAAATAATTATCATAACCAAAATTCACTCAGAATTTCTTTCTTTCTTCATATTTTATAAGTCTTATTTTTGTCTCATCTATCATTTTTATCAGTTTTGCTTAGTCCGGCGTCTAAAGCGTCGATAATTATTACAAGTAATAAAATAATAAATATTTAATTTTATGAAATGTAAACGTAAAAGTTTTAAATTTTCTCAGTTTGACCAATTTTATAAAAGTGTTCAAAATAAATTTGAATTTAATTAACAAGATTTTTGTTGATTTATCGAAAATAATTAAAATAATTAATGAGATCCGTAAATGTTCGAAAAATATTTGTTTATACTTTGGTCAAAAGTTTTCTTAGTTGAAAAGCAGAAATTTGCGTTTCAAATTCCAAGTCATGGTTTAAATGTTTTCCTCAATCCTTTTTAGGTTGTTTTGAGTTACGCACAAACATTTACCCCTAAACATGAGTTTAGTTAAATGATTTAGTTATAAGGAATGATTCCTTAAAAATCCTTTGTTAAAATATTTGTCAAAACATATTTGCACTAGCTTTTTGGTAAAACCCAAAGTCTTAAAAGGGCTCTTAATTTTTTTTAAAGAGTCAATATATTTCATTTTCTATTATTCACACGATCAACTAATATAAAGGATTAAGACTTAAATTACATGTTAATTATTTAAGGTACAGATTTTTCATTACTCGGCCAATTCAGGGCAGTCTATAAATAATTATTAACTCCTTCTTATTCTTATAAACAAACAGATGGTTCTTAATGATCACAAGCATGAATTTATCAAATTACAGCCTACACACGTGATTCACCAAATTTATGGATGCTACAAGTGCATTAGTCAATCCAAACAACATAACATGAACTCATAATATTTATTACGAATCTCAGATGTAGTGATTGGAATAGATAATCTTTTTCGCGTATGCGAAGTTGATGATAACCATGCCGTGGATCAAAATTTTAAAACATACGCTAGAACCTTGTAAATGATCGAACAAATCTATCATCTTGGGTAGTGGATATAGATTTTAATCGTCAATTTACTTAGTTTACGGTAATCAATAAACATAAGGAATGATAACACCATAGCTCTTCATGATGACGAGCTTGGTAGAATAAAAGCTTTCTCCGACAACTAGCTCAGTTGCACGATAATTCTTTTAATTCAGATGGTGTTGTCGTACAGTGCACACACCACAGGTGCAGCACCAAGAATATAATCAATACCAAATTCATCCTGCCTTAATGGCGAAAGTCTAGGTAATCACCAGCAAATACCTCCTAAAGTTTCAGATAGCAGGAACATCTTTTAATAAATTCATATTAGGTTCTTTCTAGATTATAATATCTATGACTAATTCACAACCATTCACGGTATAATTTCAAGTCTAAATGCAGGATATGGTCATCCATCAAGAATTATTTAGATCACTTTTGATAATCAACATCTTATTATTTAGGGGAATTCTATTCGAGTTCCAATCAATTAAGACAATGTCGTCATGTCATAATCAATCAATCCATTCTACTGGCACTATTAACTTTCCAGTTTCATTGTCGTCGATAAGATGTGAATTTCTCAAAAGACTAATAATAACTCATAATCCTTCACAAGTTCAAGGATATCTGGAGACATAACTAACCTTAAAAGAGTAAGGTCAACGCATAATCTACGGGAGAGAATTTCAAATCAGATACAGACGAAAACATTTAATGAATATGAATATATCCCATGTTTTCATAATTTGAGTACGCATTCGAAAGCTACTCAGATCGTTACCAAGGTCATTCAAATCAAAACTAATCAAAAGAAATGATAGGAACGTCGATACATCCAATCGGGTATCAACACTCGGTAATCAGATACTTTTCCAAAGAATCTCACCACGGGAGAATTGGACAAGAAAGGAATATCAATTTGTCAAATAAGACAAATTCCACAGATGAGTGAATTCGACTCAGAAGAATAATAGTACGGGCACATATGTAGGTGTCCCTATCAATATATCCCTATTTTTCACTTCTTGCAGATCTCATAAAATTTAATCTTTCACAATCTTCAAAGAAAATTTAGTGTTTATTAATAATTTCATGATGACTACTAATCAGCCTTGCATGGTCACTTCCAAATTGTATGTAGGCGCGCAACTATATACAATTTCAAGATTAACGATGCAATACTCAGTTCGTCAAAATTTTATCATCATGTTTGTAATAAAAACATTTTCATGCTTAATTCTTAAATAAGAATCAAAAATAAATTTACAAAGATTTTCTTTGTTATGAAAACAATTAAGTTTTCCAAGGTGTTTCATAAATAACTTCATTTCGATAACGATTATCTATAAATCTCACTTTAAATAATCCTTATGGTGATGAAAATTCAATTTTTCTCAAGTGATACTATTATATCTTATAAAACAATGAGTAATCTGCAAAAGAGTGATGAAGAGTTGTTCACCAAGAACTTAACTACAATATGATAGGAAATGAGCTTTAGCCAAATAATCATGAGGTTCATGATCTCAATCGCACTCAAAAAGAAAAATTCACAACGTAACTCAAATCGAGATGAGTACTTGTTCAATGGTTGCATCACTAATGCGAACATTAGGATGAAGCAAGAAAAGATAGATAACATCGATACATGTAGGATTTAACAATCAAAGGTAGTCTTTTCATTAATCACAAACAAGTCAAAATTGTACCGTAACACATTACGTGTCACTATGTCATACAATTCTCAGAACTCATCCTACCAACTGATATCTCAGTTAAGTTAGGGATTTTTAAAAGATACCACAATGAATACTAACCTACAAGAGTCATTAGGTGTCCCACCTGTTCCGGAAGATCCATCGGTCCCAATTTAGAAGAAGATTTCTTCAATTTATTTCTTGGACATTGGGCATCCTCATTAGTGACAATGGTCTAGGAACAACCCTTAACACAAACAAACAATAATTTAAAACCTTATAATTCAATCAAAGAACTTAACGACTTCCTCTTAACAATTTCTTATTCCATACAAGTTAAATTTTACTTCATTCAAGTTTCAACCAAATCATACTCAATGCGATATCCTACCTCATTCTCCAATGCTTCAACTTTATTCTTTGGCCTTAATAGGGCAATAAAAGCTCGATATGAACAACACTTAATTTCCAATCCTATAACTCCTTTATCAATAATAAATAAGTCACTAGTATGAAATGACTTGATCATTCAACTAGACTTCTCGGAAAGGTACTAGTGGCATGAGGCTTTTGGGTAATGGTTCCAATGAAAGCCTCAGGTGCAACATTCACCCTTTCGATTTCAATTTTAGAACTGGATGACAACGAATCAGATGACATCTTTCTAGGTGGTAACGTTTTGTCAAACTCCACTCTATAAGGAAAGATCGTCATGACATCGATATCAGATATAATCTCGCCAATTCTTCTTTAATATCACAATCAACTAATATCAACATTTCTACGAATATTAACCATTTTGTTGGGATCATAAATATCCGCAACTTGGTTTAGATCAAGAATAGCTAGAATTCCTACGGGAATAGCTTCGGTTAATTTACTAGGGGATTTAGGGTTCCTTGTGACAATCTACGTCGTATAAATACCTCGTATAAATATTAAAATAATCATCAAACAATCATGTAATCAAATTACATCATATATATATATATATATTAAAATAACACTTCTCAGTCTTGCCTTGTCGGTAACTCGGGAATTCTTCGGCACCGTTATAGTCAAAAGATTTTTATACATTTTTAGAAAAATGTTTATAGTTAAAAGATTTTGAAATGTTTTATTCAAAACCTTAGTTTTAAAAATCTTTCGTTCTCTATAACGAGAGCTCTGGTACCAAACTGTAACACCCCCAAATTTACACAATTCAATACAGCGGAAGACCCGTTGGTGTTACAGGATAGCACATTACTCACATCATAGACAACGCTTAAAAATCGCGTCGTTTAATAATAAAGCATTTCCATTCATAAAAATCAAAGTTACATAGGTCCCAAGTCATATTATTTCATACAAAGTTTTACAAAGTGTCTGAATGGAAATTATAACTTAAGTGCGGGCCATGAATTCTTGTTGTCTTCCCGAGAATTACCTTCAAGTACCTAAGATAAAACATGTTAAAAGAAAAGGTCAGCGATAACGCCGAGTGAATTCATAGAGTTTAATAAAATCCATCAATATAACATCGGTATAAAATTATTACCGAAAATCATTTTGTACAACTCTTTGTAATAGGCCATAAAATAGCCAAAGTCATTTTTATACAAATCCTTATCGAAAATCATAATATAGGCATTTGCCTTAAAAATCATTATACGAGCCAATGTCGTAAAAACATCATATAATACGTTTTATAACGTTGTATAGAAATAAAAACCGTTATATGAATATGGTTATGAAAAACCAAAACACGAACATAATATCAATAGTATGACCCCGTATTGCTAGTCAGGCAATACATCGTAATTCGGTGCGTATAGTAGTATTTCGTTAACTGGATTATTATAAGCCGCATGACATTGTTACCTTACTAAACCAAACAACGGGTAGCTAGCCCGAAACTCATTTGCCCATCTAAATTAGCGTGTCGTCACAAAGGTCACGCTATGTAAATCTTCTCATACATAAATTCGCTAACCAATCAATGTGGACGACGGGGATCAACCGTCAAGGCGCGAACTGGGGTGATCGTCCCCAAATAGTACTATTATATGCATAAGCGTCTACCAAATCCCGGTAGTTCACAATTCATGCTAATGGGACTTTTAGTGACATAACCTAACTTTAATAATCCATTTAATTTCATCTATCGGGTCATTTAATCATTTATCGGGTCATACAATCGGGTCATACAATCATTCGGGTCCAAATCAATAAACAAACAATCGGGACAAATGGTGTCATATTTTATAAAAACTAACATGGTATCTCCCTCGTGGGTTTCTAAAACATTTCATAAAAACATTTAAAAGAGTGCGAGGCTATGAACTCACGTTGATGTGGGAAGGCGGGTTATCGGCAATTCGGACGTACGGTACGTGCTTCAATCACGGAAACCTAGACAAATAATACTCGTCTTAGACTCTTGTCCAATGACTTTATAAAAATAACAATTATGTATACATATGATGATTATATATATATATATATGATGATCAAGTGGGTTTACATATTCTCTTTCACTCATTTTAGTGTTTACGTATTGGTAACTTCTTACTAGTTTACTAGTTTTACCTATTTACGTGTCTTAGGTCCAATAAGCCTATTATAAGTTTATTAACTTGTATTAATCCATTTCATACTTGTCTTATCAGTATTTATACTTTACATGTTGAGCCCAAATGGGTTAAGCCCAATAAATAAGTTTAAAAGTGTTTTAGTCCATTTTGTTGTATTATTAGTCCAATAACGTTAATTTAGCCCGTTAATGTCCGTAGGTTATATCGTTTGAGTTTTATCGGTTTTTACTTGTTATATATTTTTATATATCAGTATATGAGTTTTAAAAACTTTACATTAGACGGGTCCAACCGTCTAGGTTTTATTTAACAAAAACGTTAATTTTTACGGTAATAGCCGAAAAAGTCGTAAAAATCATGTTTATAGTTTTATAACTTATAAAACTTATCAAACTACCATTTTTATAAAATGTCCATTTATTTATCCTTATACATATTTATATAAATGTATTATATGAGTTAGTGGGTTTTAATTTACATTTTATACTATTTTTATTTGAGTGCTTATATAATACTATTATATTTTAATTTCCAAAATCTGATTTTTATTTTCATGTTCACCAAAACTGCCATATCTAGAGTTCTATATGGAGATAGAAGCTCAAATTTTTATGACATAAACTACATGATATGTGCTCCATTTAACTCTTCTATATCTACTGTTGAATCAGCTTCTAATATTTTTTAAAAATCGTCCAAAACAGTGAACTCAGATTTATACTTTAAACTTGTTTTGATCATATCTCACTCATCCTAATGATTCCATTGCATGGCCAACTCTCACATGTGTACAAGACATATTACTTACTGTATATCCATTAATCTATGCCATTTTTATCAGTTCATCATACGATTCTTTACTGTTTTATACAGCCAACAATTTAAACAAGATTTTAGCCTTGTTTCTTATAGTTTTTCATCTTTTTAAGCATGTTTATTAACACCAAAACCCCACACAATATTTTTAATCATCATTCATTATCATATACATATACATAAGTAAAAGAAATACAAGATTACATTATCAAAAATAACAAGAGGATGAGGAGAACAATCTTTATACCACCATGATGATGTAGGTTGTGATCAAAACATGGATTTTGATGGAGAAACTTGTGAATAACCAAGACCATCTTCAAGACCACCATTCTTCATGAACAACTTGTTGAAAATCAGCCCCAAGACTCCATAGAAACTCCTCCTTGGATGTTAAAACTTGCACCAATCTTCATCTTTTTGAATGGAGATTAACATATGTTAATTATAACAAATGTTTGTGGTTAAATTTTGTATGAATGGGGTGTTGTGGTGATGATATGGGACTGCACATAGAGGGAGAGATGAGAGAATTTGAGTTGATTTGCATGAGAGATATGAGCTACTAGTTTGAGTTAAGTGGTTTTGGTGGTGGAAGGCTTACATTGTAAGCTAAGGTGACAAGTGTTAAGCAACTTAGCTTACACTTGACACCAATGTTGGTGTGGTGGAAGCTTGGTGGCCGTCCCATGTGTATAGTGGGGTGGGATAAATTAGTTTGTCCCATCCCACTAATTTACGGGTATTCATCGATTCTAGTTTCCTCGATTTGCGTGCCCTCGGGTCGTTTTACGAAAAACGTTTTTATAAATTATGAATCAACGGCACAAAACGAATCTAATAAAAATTGTTTCATCAAAAACGGAGTTCGAAAACGTAAATACGTATTCCTAAGGTTTCCGGTTTAGTCGTAAAGGACGTTAAAATAAAATCGTAAGTCCTAATCTCTTCTCGTAAATTTGTGAGTTTATGAACCAACACAAATTTAAAATTTCAAAATAATATTCACGGACAAATTTATTTTCTGAAATGTCGGACTGTCACCAAAAACGGTGTATGTAAACGTAAGCACGTAACGTAGAATCCTCCGGTTTAGACGTAGTCGAAGCTACTTCAAGACGTAAATCCAAATTACTTCCCAAAAATAAGTGAGTTCATATTATAACATTAAAATAATGTTTTTAAATAATACTTGAGAATAAAATATCAACCATAAATTGACGGATTATCACATGTAGGGTCCACAGAAAGTCTTGCTAAGCCTAGTAGCCCTAGATTCACCTCTAAATGGTTGCCTACTGGTAGAAATTTTGACTGTATCGGCAAAATTATCGTCACTAGTAGATCTCATACTGACAGTGAAACATCGGTATGTGATATGGCTTAATTATCATCTAACCCTACAGGAACCTATTTCATCGGTTGCCAAAATATTTTCTTCTCTTCTCATTGGCAGGCTATTGAAATTTGTCTCTGGTGCGTGGACTCGGGCTGTTCCAAACATATGACTGGGAATCGAAGCCTTCTCAAAAATTTTGTATGGCGTTTCATGGGAACTGTTTGATTTGGAAACGATCATGTTGCGGCAATTCTAGGTTTTGGTGATCTTCATTGGGGAAATATAATCATCACCAGAGTCTCTTTTGTTGATGGCTTGGGACATAATTTGTTCTCGATTGGGCAATTTTGTGATTCAGACTTCGAAGTCGCTTTCAGAAGTCATACATGTTTTGTAAGTGATCTTGAAGGAATTGATTTGTTGAAAGGAAATCGTACCACCAACCTTTACACCATTGATCTTTTTCAAATGTCTGATGCTTCTCCAATTTGTTTATGGCCCGAGCTACATCAACAAAGTCATGGTTATGGCATCAAAGGTTATCTCATCTCAATTTCGATGCCATCACCCAACTCGCGAAAGATGATCTCGTTACCGGTCTTCCAAAGTTTAAATATACAAAAGAACATCTTTGTCCTTCCTGTGAGCAAGGTAAAAGTAAGAAGAAGCCTCACAAACCCAAACCTGTTCCCAACTCAACGAATAGGTTACATCTCTTACATATGGATTCGTGTGGCCCAATGAGAATCAAAAGCATTAATGGAAAGCGGTATGTCATAGTAATTGTGGATGATTATTCTCGTTACACATGGGTTCATTTTCTTGCATCAAAAGATGAAGCCCCAGATGTAATTATTAACTTCTTGAAGAAAACATCAGTACTACTGCAAGCCCCTGTCATTATTGTGAGAACGGATAACGGCACATAATTCACCAATCAGAAACTGAAAGCTTACTTTGACGAAGTTGGGATCTCTCATCAAACTTCGGCTGTAAGAACTCCAGAGCATAATGGAGTTGTGGAACGGAGGAATCGTACGTTAGTTGACTGCTCGGACAATGCTTCTCTCCTCCAGTGCACCGTTATTCCTTTGGGCTGATGCTATAGCAACTGCATGTTATACTCAAAACCGCTCCATTATTCACACCCGCTTCAACAAAACACCTTATCAGATCATTAATGGAAGAAAACCGGATATTTCATTTTTAAATGTCTTCGGTGCATTATGTTATCCGAAGAATGATCGTGAAGATATCGGTAAACTTGAACCTAAAGGTGATATTGGTTTTTTCATTGGTTATTCTTCAACTACTTGTGCTTACAGGGTCTATAATCGAAGGACAAGAAAGGTAATGAAGACTATGAAACTTACCTTTGATGAACTCTCGGGTATGGCCTCTCAGCATAGAAGTTCACATCCCGAGCTTCAAGGTCAGACTTCTGGACACGTAAGTTCAGGACTCGCGCTTCAATTTGCACCGTCAACAATCTCATCGTTACAACCTTCAGAACATGACTTGGAAGTTTTATTTGGGCCAATATATGATGAATATATGGAGGGTCCTTCGTCACTTTGTGTTCCTCAAAATGCCCCGGCTGCACCTGCCACGGTAGTTCAAGAACCTCCGATTGCATCTACACCAACGGCATCTACTTCTGCACCATCTACGTCAACCTCAACCATATTGCCTCCAAATATTCCAACCACTTCTCCGACTGCTGACGCAACTCAACAACATTCTCAGCAAATTCCTAATCATGTTCATCTTCAGAATGAAATAGTTGCTGAAAATGCAAACAATGCGATGATCAACGAACATGAGTTTGTTAATCCATTTGCGGCTTCCACAAGTACTACTCAGCCTTCAACACCATATGTGGATCCGTCGAGCTCGCATCAAGTTTCTCATACACTTCCACATGAACACAAATGGACTAAGAATCATCCTTTGGTTCAAGTGATTGGCAATCTCTCACGACCAGTCTCTACACGAAATAAGCTACGTACCGACGGTGATATGTGTATCTATGCACTATCTGTCAGCACAATGGAACCAGCAAGTGTAAAAGAAGCAATGATGTTAGGACCATTGGAATAGTTAATTGTAATAGGTAGACTAGGAGGTATGTAGTTCCTCCTGGTCCTAGTAGTAGTAGGAGCAAGTCGTGCTCCTGGTCCTAGTCAAAGTCAAACTTTATTATTTATTTATTATTCTGTTAGGATATGCATGAGATATGTTAGGAAAGGATATGCATATCAGTTTTACACGTTTTGTTTAATGTTGTATTAGGCTTTCCTTGTAGTATAAAAGGAACCTGAGGCAGAAGGGTTAGACACACCTTCATCAAACATAGTTCTAGTCATTATCAATATTAGAAATCCTTAGAAAGGATCAAGTCTTTATAGTTATTCTGTTCTTCTTTATTATATTTGTATTCTGCATTTATATTGTGTATAGAATCTCTCTGTGAATAGACTTGTGATTACAGAAGTTGTTCACTGTTCCTGATAGGCTGCAAGATCCACATCTAGTGGACCCAACAAGTGGTATCAGAGACTAGGAGAGTCTCTGTACAAGAAGAATCAAGTTTTCTTATTACTAACATTTTTGTTTTATCATGTCTGCCTCAAGTTCTACTCAAACAGGAGAAGACAGCACTCCTAAAATTGTGCAACCTCAGCAGATCGTTGCTACGGTTTCCAACACAAATGGGAAATTCCCTCTTCTAAAAAAGGATGAGTATGATAGTTAGGCAATGAAGATGGAATGGTGGATCACCAACACTGATCAAGACCTTTGAAGGTTATTCTGAATGGGAACAGCAGGAAGCTAACTAGAAGAGACAAGAATGGTAATATTACTCTTCTTGACCCTAAAACTCATGAAGAAATCATAGCCATTCAGAAGGAAGTCAAAGCAAAAACTATTTTGCTTCAATCTCTTCCTGATGATCACATGGGTGACTTCTACCATTTGGATGATGCAAGAGAGATATGGAATGGAATAAAAGCACGGTTTGGTGGGAATGAGGAGTCAAAGAAAATGAGAAGATCCATGCTGAGAGATGAAATCATAGAATTCAAAATCTCAGAAACTGAAGGTATACATCATGGGTATGACAGGTTCCAAAAGATATTGAGCCAATTGAATCAACTTCGGTCGAAACCTGATGATGGTGATATCAATGCAAGATTTCTTCGGGCCTTACCTTACTCATGGAATCAGGTGGTAATCTCTCTCAAAGCAAAAGGTAGGCTTGACTATCTCAATTTTGATGATTTATTTCATAAGCTCAAAACTTTTGAACCTCATGTGAGAGGATATTCAAGTGATTCTTTTCCTACTCCTGCTAATTCTGCATTTGTGAGTTCTATGGCATCCAGTCCCATGTTGTATGCTAATAGCCCTAGCAATACTGTGTCTTCTCAACATACCTTTCAGCATACCTCTGCTCCTGATCCTACAGCCAAGTCTGGTAGCATGGTAGAAGCCGTTCTTCATTCTTTTGTGGCTGATGTTGATGCTCAACAACAACTTGCTTTTGATGACTTCAAACAGGTCGATAAACTTGACCTGGATGAAATGGATCTTAAATGGCAGATGGCCATGCTCACTCTTAGGGTTCACAAGTTTGAGAAGAAAGCAGGTCGAAAATTCAATTACAACCAAAGGGAGCCAGCAAGGTACGACAGAAGCAAGGTTTGATGTTATAACTGCCAGCAGCAAGGTCACTTAGCAAGGGAATTCCCTAGCAAGAATGACCAGGAGAAGAGCAGATACTCAGCTTTTAAGGTTCAGGAGGTGAAAGATGACAAGAAGGCATTGGTATCTTTTGACTCTATGGTCAACTGGAATGATCATCAGACTACCACTTTGGAATTAGCTGAGTCCTCGACTGACGTGTTTGCAATGATTGCTGGGAATCTATCTGATGTAGAGGAAGCAGACGAGTTTGCTCTTATGGGCATCTCACCTCAGGTACAACATTGTCCTCTTGGTTTTCATGATAAATATTCAGAATTGTTGTCCCAATATAATGACTTAAATGATCAGAATGATAAGTATTTTTTAGAGGTTCAAGCCTTTAAGGCTTCTTTAAACACATTGGAACAACAAAAGAGGTGGCTACAAGATACTCAACGTGAGTATGAGGATAAAATTAGGATACTGAGCATCGATTTAGAAAACACAACAAATATGCTTAAATATACAGAAAAGGTAAAAGATGCAAGTATCAAAGAAAAATAGGAGATGCAAGAAAGATTAGATGCTACAATGTTGAGATTTGAAAAATGGGAAAAGGCACCTAAAAATATTTCAAAATTAATCAATAGTAGCATGTCTGGTAGGACTAAAATAGGGTTAGGATTTGATAAATATATTGATTCAGAATATGTGTTTGATTTATCCTTTTCGAGTATCTTTGATGTCGACAAAGAGGAAGAGGGAGAACCTAGTTACAATAGGTTTAGACCAGCAGCAGAAATGCATGTTGTCCCTCCCCCTCTTACTGGAACTTTCATGCCCACTTCTAGGCATAATGACTTGGATGGATCACAGATGCATGAGTCCCCAAAAAGTTCTATTAATTCTAATGACTTTGTCTTGTGTACTTTCAGTGACAAAGCCAGTGACTCTGCATCAAGTGGTTCAAGTGAAGAGTCAAGACCTACAAGTTCCAAGTCGAATGATCATGCAGCTACTGGTGCTAGGAAGTGTGAAGAGAAAGTTACTTTTAAGTCAACTGTGTCTGGTCCTGGTTTATTGGGTCCTAGGAAGATTGATTCTCCTAGAATTATGTGTAATAAAGTTAGCAGTATGAAACAATGTCATTCTAATAAAAGGTCGATTAAAACATGTTTTGTTTGTGGAAGTGCATTTCATTTGATTAAAGATTGTGATTTTTATGACTAACATGCTTATGTTCATCAAACATTTCCTGCTCCTGGTCAACCAGGAGTTTCTCCATATTCTTCTAGAAGACTCAATCCTAGTGCTTAATCGTTTTCTTCTTCTAGAAGGACCTCTCCATTAGCTTCTGATCATTGGCGAAATATTGGATTAACAACAAATAGAACCACCAGTAACTATTTTCAGAATTTTAATCCAATTTATTCACATAATTTTGACCACATGTATTTTGGTTTGGGAAGTTTGGGAACTGTTGTTAAGCCCTCAGCAGGTTGTTCTTGGTCAAACAATACCAATATGATGCATAGACAACCAAAGAACAACGGTGGATCTCATCAATCTTCTTGGCTCTCTACAAAAGATCCACAAGGCAGGCTCAAACCTGACAAGGTTTGGGTCCCCTTAAGACACTAACTTTTGCATTTTTAATCTTGTTGTTGTAGGTTACTCCATACCAAGATCCTAGTATAGGAATTGTTGATAATGGCTGCTCTAGGAGCATGACAGGAAATAAAAGTCTTCTCTCTAACTTTGTACCATTTCAAGGCGGCAAGGTCTATTTTGGTGGAGGTGAAGGCAGGATCACTGGCAAAGGCACAATTCAGACGCCTAATCTAAATTTTGAGCAGGTCTACTATGTGGAAGCACTTCAACACTTCAACTTGATATCTGTCTCTCAGATTTGTGACAAGAAGCAGTTTGTTCTCTTTACGGATACTAATGCACTTGTGCTATCCAAAGACTTTAAACTTCCGGATGACTCACAGGTTCTGCTCAGAATCCCTAGAAGACACAATCTCTATAGCATCAAGCTGAATGAAGTCAACCCTACAGGTCAACTAGCATGTTTGGTTGCTAAAGCCTCAGAAGATGAAGCCACTCAATGGCACAGAAGGATGGGGCATGTGAACTTTAAGACCATTCACAAACTAGCAAATCTGAATCTGGTCTCTAGTTTACCTCCCAAGTCATTCAGAAATGATATAAATTGTATTGCTTGCAGCAAAGGCAAACAACATAAAGCATCCTTCAAGGCCATTACTGCTCTTAGTCTTATAACTGAACCATTGCAGCTACTACACATGGATTTATTTGGTCCTACCTCCATTAGGAGCATTGACCACAAACAATTCTGTCTGGTGGTAACTGATGGATATAGCAGGTTTACATGGGTGTTCTTCATGGCTGCCAAGAGTGAGACCTACTCAATTCTTAGAGATTTTCTTACCCTTATAGAGAACCAGTTGACCAAGAAGGTTAAAGGTATTCATTGTGATAATGGAACCGAGTTCAAAAATAAAGACCTCATAGCACTTTGTAATGCTAAGGGCATCAAAAGAGATTATAGTGCAGCAAGAACTCCTCAACAGAATGGCGTGGCAGAAAGAAAAAACAGGACTCTAATAGAAGCAGCAAGAACAATGCTTGTCGACTCCAAGCTTCCAACCATGTTCTGGACAGAAGCTGTTAATACTGCAAGTTATGTTTTGAATAGGGTTTCTATTACTAATCCTCACAAGAAGACTCCTTATGAGCTCCTAACGGCCAAAGTTCCAAATATTGCTCATTTGAAGCCTTTTGGGTGTCCTGACACCATTATGAATACTAGTGACTATTTGGGGAAGTTTGATGGCAAGGCAGATGACGGATACATTATGGGATATTCAGCTCACTCTCAGGCTTATCGTGTCTACAATCTCAAAGCCAAGCGGGTCATTGAAACTATTAATCTCAGGTATTTTGATGAGAAGTCAAACATCCAAGGCAAGGGTCCTGAATGGTATTTTGATCTTGATTATCTTAGTGATTCATTAGGATATTTTAGTTTCAAAACTAACCATGATGCAGGTCCACAAGTGTTTGCAACTTCTAGTATAGGTGTTCCTTCTAGTCTTTCTGACTCATATTACGAGGATGATATTTTTGTGGTTCCATCCTACTCCACCACCGTCTCTCCTACTCCTCCTAGTGATGCAACTCCATTGGATGTATTGGATTCACAAGTAGCTCTTGTCCTCAAACAACAACAAGAAGCTACTACAGTAGCTGTTCAAGGTGGCTTTGAGGTTCCCTTGAATACGCCTACTGACAAAGCTGCTCCTAGTACCCCAGCTTCTACTCCTAGTGCTAGCTTATCACCTATTGGTATTCCAGCTAGTGAGTCTGCTTCACATACTCGATTCTCCGGTCCTTCTGATTTGGGGAACCATCAAAGGAAGTCTTCTACCAAGCTGGATGATATTCATAAACAACCAATAGATGGCATTTTCAACGCTGCTTCATATGATGCTGACTTTGTTGGGGATCTCAATAACTTGGCACCAGAAGTGGAGGTAGCTTCCAATCCAGTGTTGCAATCACACAAAGATCACCCTACCACTCAAATCATAGGAGATCCTGGTTCTACTGTCAAGACACGCAGAATGCATAAGAAGGCCTCGTCTGATCATCATGCTCTTGTGAGCTATATTGAAGATCAAAAGCGTAATAATCATACGGACTTTCAACACTGTTTGTTTGCTTGTTTTCTTTCACAGGTGGAACCTAGATCAGTCACTCATGCTCTTTAGGATGAAAGTTGGGTGGAGGCTATGCAGGAGGAAATGCAGCAATTCTTGTTTCAGAATGTTTGGGTTCTAGTTGACTTACCAGATGGAAAGACAGCAATCAATACCAAATGGATTCTCAAGAACAAGAAAGATGCACGGAGAATTGTAGTAAGGAATAAAGCTAGGCTTGTCGCACAGGGCCACACTCAAATTGAGGGCATTGACTACACTGAAGTTTTTGCTCCGGTTGCTAGGATTGAGGCTATTCATCTGTTTTTGGCTTTTGCTTCTTATGTGGGCTTTACGGTTTTTCAGATGGATGTCAAGAGTGCATTTCTCTATGGCAAGATTGATGAGGAAGTTTATGTCACTCAACCTAAGGGCTTTGTAGATCCACTTCATCCCAAGAGAGTTTACAAGGTGGTCAAGGCTCTTTATGGATTACATCAGGCTCCTAGAGCTTGGTATGAGCGTCTTTCAACTTTCTTGTTAAAGAATGGCTATAGAAGAGGTACTATTAATAAAACACTATTTCTTAAGAGGAATACCAAGGATATTATCCTTGTTCAGGTTTATGTGGACGATATTATCTTTGTTTCTACTAAGAAGGAATGTTGTGATGAGTTTGAACACTTGATGAAAGGCGAGTTTCAGATGAGTGCTATGGGAGAGCTTTCCTTCTTCCTTGGCCTTCAAGTCAAGCAACAGTCGGATGGGATCTTCATCAGTCAAGATAAGTATGTTCATCAAATCCTTCAGAAGTTTGACATGGATCCTCTTAGACCAGCAGCAACTCCTTATGAAGTTGCTAAAGTCAAACTCAAGAATGAGCCAGATCCCCCGGTTAATGTTCACAAGTACAGGTCTATGATTGGCTCACTCATGTATTTGACTTCATCAAGTCCGGATATCATGTTTGCAGTAAGTGCTTGTTCTAGACATCAGGTGGCTCCAACGGTTTCTAACTTGAATGCAGTTAAGAAGATTTTCAAGTATATCAAGGCTCAACCCAAGCTGGGCTTGTGGTATCCTAAAGAATCACCTTTTATTCTTGAAGCATATAGTGATAGTGACTATGCAGGTGCTAATAATGACATAAAGTCTACTACTGGTGGTTGTCAATTTTTGGGTCGAAGGCTTATTTCATGGAAATGCAAGAAACAGACGATCGTAGCTACATCTTAAACAGAAGTTGAATATGTTGCTGCTGCTAGCTGTTGTGGACAAGTTTTGTGGATCCAAAATCAGATGTTGGATTATGGGTTCAATTTTATGAACACCAAAATTTTTATTGACAATCAAAGTACTATCTGCATTGTGAAGAATCCTGTTTTTCATCAACGTACAAAGCATATTGAAATTTGGCACCATTTTATACGGGATGCCAATGAGAAGAAGTTGATACAGGTTCTTAAAGTTCATACGGATGATAATGTTGCTGATTTGTTGACAAAAGCCTTTGATGGTCCTCGGTTTAACCACTTGGTGGTTCACATTGGGATGGTCAATCCTTGAGGTCTAGGATTGAGGGGAGGCTACGCCTAAGGGGAGGCTTCGTGTACATATTTCTTTGCACAGACTAACATTTTGGTAGGTTTTAACAACATATTGCATTGGTTCTGGTGGTGTGTGTTACTCCTGGTGGAGGTTTTTGCTCACTTCTGATGGTTATATTCGTTCATGACTGGCTTCTAGTCCTTCTTGGTTAGCTTCTAGTGGATAAACATCCTTCTTTGACAAGTGATGGTTGGCTTCTGGTACTAGTTTGGGACACTGTTCAATTTGTTGACTTCTGTTGCCCACATTCTGCTTCTAGTATTGACCATTGTGCGGGTTGACTTTTAGTCAATGCATTCAAAGTTCTGGTATATTTCATCTTATTTAACTTTGGTAAATTGGAATTTGCAAATAATGTTAAAAGAGGCAAGTGGTTACTTTGCAATAACTGCCTAATTTGAAAGGGCAACCCCCATTATTAGGGGTCAATGAATAGTTACTCCCACCATTATTTATGGTCAATTAACCCCCCTTGACTCATTCATCTCACTCATAACACACACACATCCGATCCTACTCTCTCAACCCTAACAAAAATCATCTTCCATTCCTATTAATCAAGATCCATGGTTGCCCTGGTATACCAACCTGCTCACAACAAGGTCGCCTATCTAGGAGATGGTCCACACCGTGATGATTTCACTGATATTCTGGACTTCATTGAGGCTTCCAACCTCAGGTATGCTTTTACTGTATGTCCCACTATTTATGATAGTGTCATTCGTCAGTTTTGGGCTTCTGCTCGTCTTGTGCCTGTGGTTGGTCGTCCACGTGAAATCCATGCTACCATAGACGGATGTTCATACGTGGTTTTTGAGGCTTCTATTCGTAGTTCCCTTCATCTTCAAGATGAAGGTGGTGTTGTTTCCATCGCCAATGCGGAGGTGTTGGAGGGGATGGCTGCTCTTGGGTATAATCATGGGGGGAAGTTTAACTTCCAAAAGAATCGGTTTTCCCCCCAATGGAAGCTTCTGGTGCATTTTCTGATTCATTGTTTAAGTCCCAAGTCTGGGAGTTGGGATGCTTTTCCTACTCCTTTGGCTACTGGACTCATATGCTTAGCACAGGGTAGGGTATTTAATTTTTCTCGTTATTTGTTGGAGGGGATGGTTAGCAATCTGTCTAGTGCTGGTTCTAGGAAGAAGTTTCTGATGTATCCTAGGTTTTTACAATAGATACTTGTTTGTATCCCTCATGATAGGGCTGAACATGAGCCTTCTAAGCTCACTACAAAAGTATACTATAATATGGCCCATGGGTTTAGCGGGGAGTGGAGGCCCCTTACTGAGGCCATGTTGAGGCTGGCTCAGGGTCCTCCTGATGTTGTTGTTCCTCCGGTTGAACAAGCCGAGGAGGAACCTCAATTAGATGATGACCGAATGGAGGAGGAGGATCATGCTGATGGTGCACCTCATGTGGTTGAGGAAGAGCCAGTTGAGGAGGTGGTGGTTGAAAGGCCATCCACTTCCAAGGTTGCTCCTTCTTCATTGCCACATTCGTCTCCATTTGTGGAGACTCCCCCTCCTAGTCCTGTTGAACACTCTTCTGATAAGCCTTCTGGTGCTAGTGCTCCTAATGTTGACCCATTTGTTGCTTCTGGTTCCAATGACGCCTTCCCTGACCCAAGTCCTCTTGCTGGAAAAGCGGAGGAGCCTATTACACTTACTTCTTTGCTTGATCTTATGCACAGGTATCATGCACGGATTCTTTCCTTGGAAGCAGATTTGAATCAACACCGGAAGCTTACTAGGGAATTTGTTCTTCCCATGGCTGACCGAATCAAAGCCTTGGAGACTCAGCAAAGGCGACGAAAGAAGCATGTGGTTCACTCTGATTCTGATGAGGAGGTTAAGGATCGTGTTGAGGATGGTTTGACTTTGTTGGCAAAGGCTGCCTTTGCTGATAAATTGTATGATGATTTGCCGATTCCTCCGACTTCCTCCAGTGTTCCTTCTACTACTGCTGTTCCCACACCAATGGAAGGTGCTTCTGGTCCTACTGCTGGTTCCACTGCTGGTCCATCTCATGGTCCAAAGGGGAAGGCCCCCATGACTGATGCTCCCTCACCACCTCGCAAGCGTACACGCAGACAGCTTGAGGAGGATAGGTTTGGTGAGGAGGCTGCTCAAAGGATGCAAGCTGAAATTGATCAAGCTGCTCGGGCTGAGGAGGAAGCGCTTCAACAGCAGAGACGTGAACAAGTTCAGCATGATGCTATGCATTGGAATGATAGCGATTGGATGCAGGTGTTGACTATTCTTACCAAGGATTATTCCCAGTTCACTGATCTTTTGGGTTCGGATGTGGATGAGCATAACTGTATTCCTCGAGCCATGGTGTTAATGCCCAAGCATCAATTGGCGCTTGCTGCACAGCTTCATGAGAAGCGTAAAAAACAGACCTTTGTCGAGAGCTGAGGAGCGAAAGTAGATGCAGCGATATGTGAAGTATCAGTCGGTTGCCTATTTCACTACTGGTTGGAAGTGGGACAGGGTTCGGGCTTTGTCTTTTGATGAGCTTAAGGCGCTCTATGAACGTATGGTCAAGCATCAGAGCACCCCCATTCCGGAGCGATTCATTTATCGTCCTTCTCCACGTGTGGTGACCACTTCTTCACCTGCTGTTACAACTTGTCCTACATCTGATACTACTCTTGGTTCTGCTGCTATTCCATCGGTTTTTGTTGCTAATACAGTTGGTACCATCCCTACTTCTTCGGTTGCTCCTCTGGTTTCTTCTTCAGGTCCTGCTACCACCACCACATATGCTACCACCACCACCTTTGCTACCACAACCACCACTACTGCTACACCTGCTATGGCATCATCATCACCACTAGTGCCTGGTTCTCAACCTATTCCTTCTTCTAGTGCAGCTCTTGTTGATCCCTTGGGTGGGGAAACTATTGAGTCTACTTCTCCTGCTCCCACTCCTACTGCTCAGGTAAAAGTTAAGGTTGAACCCTCACCTAGTGATCCCACTCCTCGGCCGTTCCATGCGCAAGAAATTGGCTCGACGTGTTAGCCGTGGCAAGACGGTTCCCTATGAGAAGCGTGCTCCCGAAAATCTTATTGATGCAGCTTCTGATAGTGACTCTGATTTGCCTTTGGGTAATGGATATATTACTGGTTGGACAGTTACGCATTCCACGACTCTTCCTGGTACGGTATCTCATAGGATTCCTCTTAGTGATGGGTCTGTTAGGTTTGCTTCGGGTCTGCAAGGTATTTTGTCTTGGGCGGATCGTAAGGATCTTATGGCTTTCTATGGGTTTGTGGATACCGGCATGCCTGTTGATCCTAATGATGTGTCTTCCTGGCCTGGTCTGCGAGTATGGGCTGATTTAAAGATGATGCTTGATGCCCCTCCCTATGCTCCTATTACTGGTGTCTGGAAGGATCAACTACAATGGGTTATTCAGCGATGGAAGTTATATGCGGGTTGTGGTGTGCATATGTTAGAGTTGGAATCTGGTCATATTGTATTCATGCTGACAGACTTAGATTATCCGTTGACGATTACTTCGATGGAGGCTATGTTGGCTTGTCACTTGCAGATTTCTAATGCCCCTCCGGGAATGAGTCTTCTATGGCAACTACTTTGGTGGAAGGGATCCAAGCTCGTTTGAAAGCTGATAAGATGGCTGCTTCTGGTTTGTGATATGTTAGTTTGTAAATTTTATGTTTTGTGTTTTTGTTCATTTGTTAATACTGAAATTCTTTTCACCAATATGTAATGTGATTGGTGACTTTCATTCATTATAGTTAAAAAAAACAATGAAAATAAAAAATAATATACTTTTTATATAATATCTGCTTATACTTTCAACACATTATGGATTTTACACTTGTAAATATAATACCATCTGCTGATTCAAACTATGGGTTCTGGTTGCTGATTCCTACTTGTGCTGGTTACTGGTTTCATCTAGTGTTGGACTTGGTCCTCACAACAAATGGTCCTCAACTCACCATGTCTAATCGACAAGAAAGAGTTGATTCACCTTGAGGGTACGGCTCCTGGTGTGATTCTCAAATCCGTTGATGGTTGCCAGGTTACCCAAAACTGGATGGATTTCACTTGCCATGGTCCTAGACTGAAAAGTGGCTAATCCAAGGGGGTACGGCTCTTGGTAAAGATTTTATCAAATCCGTTGATAGTTGTAATAGCTTGCTTAAAGCTATAGGGTTTTCAACTCACCGATGCTTCATTGCTAAGAGTTGGCGAGTCCAGAGGGGTACGACTTCTGGTAAAGACATATCAAATCTGTTGACGGCTGTGATGGTTTGCCTAAAATCATCAGGGTACCCCCACTCACCATTGATTCACGTTCTAAGAGTTGGGCTGGGTTCTGGTCTCCCAGGGTGATGCTTATTCCACCAGAAAGACTGGCTATCCCAAGAGCGAGCAGCTACTTGGTAAAGGCTCATCAAATCTGCTCATGTTGCTGTAAAGATTCAACACGATGCTGATTTGTTTCAAGCTTTGGAGAAGCTTCTAGTGTTCCATGTTGCGGCGGTTCTCCTGTTACTTATCTTGCTGATGCTGCTGTTTCTTTTGATGATTCAATCCTCGCGCTTTATAGCACGTTTTACCAGGAAACTTGAAATCAACAAGTCAAATTCAAGTTTAGGGGAGGATTGTTAAGACCATTGGAATAGTTAATTGTAATAGGTAGACTAGGAGGTATGTAGTTCCTCCTGGTCCTAGTAGTAGTAGGAGCAAGTCGTGCTCCTGGTCCTAGTCAAAGTCAAACTTTATTATTCTGTTAGGATATGCATGAGATATGTTAGGAAAGGATATGCATATCAGTTTTACACGTTTTTTTAATGTTGTATTAGGGTTTCCTTGTAGTATAAAAGGAACCTGATGCAGAAGGGTTAGAGACACCTTCATCAAACGTAGTTCTAGTCATTATCAATATTAGAAATCCTTAGAAAGGATCAAGTCTTTATAGTTATTCTGTTCTTCTTTATTATATTTGTATTCTGCATTTATATTGTGTATAGAGTCTCTCTGTAAATAGACTTGTGATTACAGAAGTTGTTCACCGTTCATGACAGGCTGCAAGATCCACATCTAGTGGACCCAACAAATGACCGATGCATCTTGGATTGAGTGTATGCAAGATGAACTCAATCAGTTCATCCGGCTTGATGTATGGGAGTTAGTACCTCGACCGGACAATATCGATCCCCTTACTCTAAAATGGTTATTGAAAAACAAGATAGATGAGGAGCAAACGGTCATTAGGAACAAGACTCGGATAGTTGTCAGAGGTTATAAACAGCAGGAGGGAATTGATTTCACAGAATCCTTTGCCCCGGTTGCTCGGATGGAAGCTATTAGGATTTTCTTGGCATACGCGGCACACAAATCGTTCACTATGTATCAAATGGACGTCAAGACGGCTTTCTTTCATGGGCCGTTAAAAGAAGATGTGTATGTATGTCAACCTGAAGGTTTCATCAACACCGAACACCCAAGCAATGTCTACAAGTTGCAAAAGGCAATTTATGGTGTGAAGCAAGCACCGAGGGCATGGTACGACGAATTATCATCATTTATTCTACAAAATCACTTCAGCAAAGGAACCATTGATCCAACGTTGTTTATCAAGCACCACGGCAACGACATCTTGGTGGCTCAGTTCTATGTAGATGATATTATAGTTGGTTCTACTAACCCAAAATATTCCATATTATTGCCGACCTTATGAATAGTCGATTCGAAATGTCCATGATGGGGGAAATGACGTTTTTTCTTGGTCTCCAAGTTCACCAATCCCCCCGTGGTATTTTCATAAATCAGTCCAAGTATGTGCTTGAGATTCTAACGAAATTTGGCATGGAAAACTGTGATCCTATTGGTACTCCAATGGACACTAAACACAAGCTTGATTTGGATAAGAAAGGGACATTTGTAGATGCTACAAAATACCGAAGCATGATCGGGTCCCTTGTGTACTTAACCTCAAGCAAACCGGACATTGTGCATGCTACTTGTTTATGTGCTCAGTCCCAGGCGAATCCAAGCGAGAAGCACCTCAAGGAGGTTAAAAGGATCTTTCGTTATCTCCGGGGAACCATTAACATGGCTCTCTTGTATACGAAGGATTCTGGTTTTAATCTCACTGGTTTTTCAGATGCCGACCATGCAGGGTGTCATGATACATTCAAGAGCACTTCCGGTGGAGCATAATTCTTAGGCGAGAAGCTAGTGAGC
This sequence comes from Glebionis coronaria, assembly GCA_025667525.1. Lineage (NCBI taxonomy): Eukaryota > Viridiplantae > Streptophyta > Magnoliopsida > Asterales > Asteraceae > Glebionis > Glebionis coronaria. The sequence continues at coordinate 119,131,428 of CM046882.1, read as the reverse complement.
TGGTCATCAAGAAAACAAGACTTTACGGCGTTGTCCACCGCGGAAGCAGAATATGTGTCTCTATCCGTGTGTAGTGCTCAAGTCCTTTGGATGAGAACACAACTCACGGATTATGGCTTTCACTTTAACAAAGTTCCTATTTATTGCGATTCACAATCAGCCATAGCCATATCCTGTGTGATAATCTAACATTTTCAGGCAGTGAATTATTTTCTCGTATAATATTTTGAAACTTATTTTTGTGTTGGTTGATGAACCCACAATTTACGGATTTAAATTTGGGCTTACGTGCATAATTTAGCTTCCTTTACGACTAAACCGGAAACCTTAGGATTACGTATTTACGTTTTTGAACTCCGTTTTTGATGAGACAATTTTTATTAGATTTGTTTTGTGCCGTTGATTCATAATTTATAAAAACGTTTTTCGTAAAACGACCCGAGGGCACGCAAATCGAGGAAACTAGAATCGAGGAATACCCGTAAATTAGTGGGATGGGACAAACTAATTTATCCCACCCCACTAACTAGGGACGACCCAAACTAGGACACCACATCAAAGATGTGGCATCCTTACACTAAGTTAAGCTACACTTGTAACTTAGCCTCATTTTGAAGCCACTCGTCCCACAAAACCACTAGCTAAACCATTACTTCCATTTCTAACATGCAAAACAACTAAAACTCTCCTCCCTCTCTCTACATTTTCTGTCCCACTTCACCACCCTACACTACCATTTGATCTTTTCTAGCCACAAGGTAGATGTTATCTAGCCATATTATGGAGAAACCTTGAGGCCTTGATTGATTGGTGGCCATTTTAACAACAAAAGAGGTGATTTGCTTGTGTCCTAGGGCTAATTTCTCAACAAACTATCTTGGTGATTGATGATCTTGGAGATATATCTGGTGTTCATCAAGTTGTTGTCTTCCAAAAACAAGATATAATCTTGGTTGGTAAAGAAGATCATCCTTTCCATTTCTCTTGTTATTTTTGTAAAGATCAAATGTATTTTCTTTCTTGTTGTATATGTATATGATGAATATATGATGATAAAAATGTTGTGTGGGGATCAAGTGTTGATAAATATGCTTAAAAAGATGAATAACCATAAGAAACAAGGCTAAAATCATACTTAAATTGTTGGCTGTATAAAAACAGTAATTAACCAAGATTTAAACTGATAAAATAGCATGGTGGAATCCATTTACAGTAAGTATAAGATGTCATACACATGTGAGAGTTGGTCATGCAATGGAATCATCAAAATGAGTGAGATATGATCAAAACAAGATGAGTGTGCTAATCTGAATAGTCTGTTTTGTAGGGACTGTTAAGGATAGTTAGACATAGAATGAGCAGCAGCTATAACTAACTTAACTGTAGCACATAATATGAAGTTCATGCCATCCAAAAATGAGCTTCTAACTCATTGTAGAACTCTAGATATGATAAAAATGGTGAAGATGAAACTAAAAATCAGATTTTGAAGAATTAATGTTTAATACTATTATATAAGCACTCAAATAATATAGTATAAAAATATGAATTAAAACCCACTAACTTATAAATTTCATTTATATAAATATGTATAAGGTTAAATAAATGGACACTTTTTAAAAATGGTAGTTGAATAAGATTTATAAGTTATAAAAACTATAAACATGATTTTTACGACTTTTTCGACAATTACCGTAAAATTAACGTTTTTTGCCAATTAAAACTTAGACGATCAAACCCGTCTAATGTAAAGTTTTTAAAAGTCATATACTGATATATAAGTATCTAATACAAGTAAAAACCGATATAACCCGAACTATATGACATACGGACATTAACGAGCTAAGTTAGCATATTGGACTGATAATTTAAATAAATAAGTTAAACACTTACGAAAAGTATTTATTGGGCTTAACCCATTTGGGCACAACATGTAAAGTATAAATACTGATAATACTAGTATAAAATGGACTAATACAAGTTAAAGAACTTATAATAAGCTTATTGGACTTAAAATATGTAAATAGGTAAAACTAGTAAACTAGTAAAAAGTTACCAATACATAAACACTAAAATGAGTAAATAAGAATATATAAACCCACTTGATCATCATCATATGTACAAAATCATCATATGTATATTTGTTATTTTGATAAAGTTATTGGACAAAAGTCTAAGACCGATTATTATTTATATAGGTTTTTGTGACCGAAGCACGCCCGTAGCCGATAAACCGCCTTTCATTATCAACGTGAGTTCATAGCCTCGCACTCTTTTAAATGTTTTATAAAATGATTTGTAAACCCGCGAGGGATATAACATGCTAGATTTTGATAAAAATAGAACACAAGTAGTCCCGATGGTATGCTTAATGATATGGACCCGAATGATGCTATGACCCTATAAACGAGATAAAAAGGATTATTACTAGTTAGGTTATGTCACTCAAAGTCCCATTAACATGAATTGTGAACTATCGGGATTTGGTAGACGCTTATGCATATGATAGTACTATTTGGGGACGATCACCCCAGTTCGCGCCTTGACGGTTGATCCCCATCGTACCACATTGATTGGTAAGCGAATTTATGTATGAGAAGATTTACATAGCGTGATTTTTGTGACGACACGCTAACTTAGATGGGCAAATTGTTTGTCGAGTTCGCGGCCCGTTGTTTTGATAGTAAGGTAACAATGTCATGCGGCTAATAATAATCCAAATGAATCCTATATAATCTAAATATCCGATATGATACGGTGTTAATAACGATAATAATATTACCTATAATGGTAATATTGAGGCTACGGTCTCATGGACGGTTTAAGATGTATGCTTGATTTATATATTGCCTAACTAGCAATACGAGGACTTACTTCTGATATTATACTTGTGTTCTGATTTCAACGATTGTTTTATATAACGGTTTTATTAAACTCTATGAATTCACACGGCATTTGCTGATATGATTTTTGCATGTTTTTATCTCAGGTGCTTGAAGGTAATCCGGATAGAGATCGACTTTGATGGCCCACATAATATTAAAAATGTTCATTCGATCTATGTTTTGTAAACTTAATGACCTGTATAATTTGGGACCTGTTGTACACTTTAATACTTTTTATCGAATGAATGTATGTTGAACCTTGTACAACCATTTTTATGTGTTGTCTATGATTGGAGTTATTGTGCTATCCTGTAACACTCTAAAAGACCCTTCCACTGTACCGATACGAAAATTGAGAGTGTTACAGTTTGGTACCAGAGCTCTCGTTATAGAGAACAAAAGATTTTAAAAACCAAGGTTTTGAACAAAACTTTTCAAAATCTTTTAACTATGAACATTTGAGAAAATATTTGAAAAATCTTTTGACTATAACGGTGCCAGAGATCTCCGACGTTACCAACAAGCCCTATTGAGAAGATATATATTTTGATATATATAATTTAATTTATATATATGTATATATCGTGATTTCAGTATGTAATTGTTTAATAAGTATGTTATCCTAATACGAGATATATATATATAAATGCAGATTGTCATGGCTGACCCTAATATTCCTGTAGAGAACCATGCTATTCCCGAACCTAATGTAGATGATGATCCTTGTTTAGACTTAGTAGATTATGATATGGATGATAAGGAGGAACCATTTGAGGATCCCGAGCCCGAGATAGGACTAGGAGATCAGATTGCCCCTCAGGTTGATATGGTAGAGAATGAGATTGATAATGTTGATATTGAGAATGAAGATGAGATTGGGATAGATAATTTAGATGATGAGATTGACGACGAGGATGTCGAGGAGGATATAGGTATAGACGATGAGGTTGATGATGATGAGGAAGCTGAGCTTATTTACCCTTATGATGTTCCAGAGGGCGAGCCCTTACCCCCACCAGTTTATTTGTCTGATTCTGAGGTTGAGCTACCTAGGGATGAAATGTCTGAATCGTCTGAATCTGATTCTGAATCAGAGGAGGATGAGGATGACAATGCACTTGACGGTACTGATGGTATTGCTACTCGTAGAGGTGTGATAGGAGAGTCTTCTAGTACTCAAGAGGCTACTCATATGGATGGTCTTGCACCATGGGCCTTGAGACGTGATTTAGATGCTTCCCGTGTTAATAGTAGTATGATAGAGATTGGATTAGGTGTTGTTCAGACTCATGTTGCTTATTTGGAGTCGAAGACTAAGGTTGGTGAGAAAGAGCGGGAATTGCTGAGTTTGGATTTGACTGATGTAGAGCGTGGTTTGAATGAGGCTTTTAGGAGGTTATCGGTGTTAGAAAGTGGTGAGTTTGCTGTTATGAAGAAAAAGGTGAATTCTATGGAGATTCAGTTGAATGTAGCTCGTGCGATGCGTGAGAAAGCTGAGAAGGAGTTGAATATATCTATGGGATGGAATAGTAGATTTTATGCTGACATGGTTGAAAGAGGAGTGATCCGTAAGCGCCCAGCTGAAGATGTGTCTAGTGATCGTCCGACAAAGATACAGAAGACGATGGAACCAGCCTGTGTTAGTACTGACCTTTGTATCTTTTTTACTTTTGTAGCTTCGACTGAACCGACTTGTTAGTAGTAGACTTGGCACAAATTTTGAGTATGTATAGTGCTAGAACTTTGATATGGGATGTAACTAAGACAATGCTTTTGTTTCAAATCGAATGAAATATGTATCTTGTCTTGAATTCCATATTGTGCCTTATTTGTATCTTGATTATGAATTCAATCCATATTATATGAATCCCTTGATTGGTGAATGCTTAATACTTTGAAATTGTGAAATTATAGAACTATGCCGCCCAAGAAAGCTGTGACTGAGGATGATGTACGTAGGATTATTACAGAGCAAGTTACCGCATCTATGACTGAATTTATGGCAAATGCTAGAAATGAAGCTGGCGGTAGTGGAGCTGACGGTAGTGGAATTGGTGGTACTAATGTGAATGTGAATGCTAATAATGTGAATACTAATGCTGGAGGAAATATAGGAGGACTTGGAACTAATGCACCTGAAGTTGGTGGTTGTACTTATGTGACGTTCATGAAGTGTAAACCTCTACCTTTTAATGGAACTAAAGGTGTTGTAGGATTAAGCCAGTGGATTGAGAAGATTGAGTCGGTGTTTCGGATTAGTAAGTGTAAGGAGGAAGATAAGGTGACTTTTGCTATGGCTACTCTTAAAGGTCGTGCGTTGACTTGGTGGAACGGGAGAATTGCTTTCATGGGTATTGATGCTGCTAATGTTACTCCTTGGCCTGAAATTAAGAAGTGGATGACTTTGGAGTTTTGTCCCCGTAGTGTGATCATTAGGTTAGAACAAGAGTTGATTCATCTGAGAATGAAAGGTGTGGACATTGATAGTTACACAAACCGATTCCATGAGTTGACCTTGCTATGTCCTCGATTGGTGGAACCCGAAGAGATCCGAATTGAGCAATATATTAAAGGGTTGACCAAGAATATCCGGGGGGACGTGACATCATCTAAACCACTGACCATTGATGATGTTGTTCGAATAGCTTACCAACTCATTGGACAGATTAATTCAGGATAGGGAAGATGAAGCCCGTGTTGGTGAGAAAAGAAAGGGAGACGGTGATCGTGTAGATAGAGGTGATAATAGGAAGAATTTCAATCGTCGTCAGAACAAGAGAAAGGGGAATGCAAATGCTCTTACCAATAACACACCGCGCAACGATGATAGATGTCCTAAGTGTGGCAACAAGAGGCATGCTGGCGACTGCTGGAAGTGCCAAAATTGCGGAAAGCTTGGACACAAGGTTGAAAGGTGTAAGAAGGGAACCATTTGCTTCAACTGTAATGAAGAAGGTCATAGGAAATCGGAATGCCCCAAGTTGAAAGCGATTGTACCTGGAAGAAATCCCCAGGGTGGTGTCTATTAACTTGGAACAATTGAGGTGAAGAAAGAGGATCCGAATGTCGTTACCGGTACGTTTTTACACAACAATCATTATGTTGATGCTTTATTTGATTCGGGTGCTGATAGGAGCTTTGTATCCACTAAATTTAGTGCCCTTATTGACATTGAACCTGTTGAGATAAATACCAGTTACGAGGTGGGATTAGCTGATGGTAAATTAGTGAAAACTAATAAGCTATTCTCAGGATGCTCTCTAAATCTCTTGAACTATTCCTTTCCGATTGATTTGATGTTGATAGAATTAGGTAGTTTTGATATTATTATTGGTATGGATTGGTTGTCGTTGAATAATGCTACTATTTTATGTGGAGAGAAGAAGGTTAAGATTCCTCTTAAAAATAGGACGTTAGTAATTGATGGTAATCGAGGTGAATCCCGTTTGAAAATCGTTTCATGTATTAAAGTCCAAAAGTACATCAGGAACAGTTGTAAGTTATTCTTAGCTCAAGTGACCGGGAATGAGTCTAGGGAGAAACGATTGGAAGATGTACCTATTATTTGTGAATTTACTGAGGTATTTCCTAAAGATTTACCCGGACTTCCACCGATAATGCAAGTAGAGTTTCGAATCGATTTAATTCCTGGTGCTGCACCGATGGCACGTGCACCTTACCGATTAGCCCCTTCTGAATTAAAGGAGTTATCAGAGCAACTTAAGGAGTTGTATGATAAAGGTTTTATTCGATCGAGCTTGTCGCCTTGGGGAGCTCCAGTCTTGTTCGTTAAGAAAAAGGATGGATCTTTCCGTATGTGCATTGATTATAGGGAACTGAATAAGTTGACGATTAAAAATCGATATCCTTTACCTAGGATTGATGATTTGTTTGATCAACTACAAGGATCTAGTGTGTATTCTAAGATAGATTTGCGGTCCGGATATCACCAACTTCGCGTCCGTGAAGAAGATATTCCTATAACTGCATTTAGAACTCGTTATGGACACTATGAATTTCAAGTAATGCCATTTGGGTTAACGAATCGAGTGTGCAAGCCCTGCTTGGATACATTTGTGATTGTGTTTATTGACGATATTCTAATCTATTCTAAGAATGAAGATGAACATAGAGAACATTTAAGGATTATTTTGAATTTGTTGAAGGATGAAAGGTTGTATGCTAAGTTTTCGAAATGTGATTTTTGGTTAGATTCTGTGCAATTTCTTGGTCATGTGATTAACAAAGATGGAATTCATGTTGATCCTGCAAAGGTTGAAGCTATTAAGAATTGGTCTGCACCGACAACGCCAACGGAAGTGCGATAGTTCTTAGGATTGGCTGGCTATTATAGGCGATTCATTAAAGAATTTTATTTGATAGCTAAACCCTTGACTAAGCTTACCCAGAAGAATAAACCTTTCGTTTGGGTAAGTGATGAGGATGGAACATTTCAGACATTGAAACAAAAATTATGTAGTGCGCCAATTTTATCATTACCCGACGGGAGTGAAGATTTTGTAGTATATTGTGATGCATCTCTTAGAGGCTATGGAGCTGTTTTGATGCAGCGAGAGAAAGTGATAGCTTATGTCTCTAGGCAATTGAGGAAGAATGAGAAGAATTATACTACTCATGATCTTGAGTTAGGAGCTGTAGTCTTTGCTCTTAGGTTATGGAGACATTATCTGTATGGCACTAAGTGTACGGTATTCACCGATCACAAAAGCCTACAGTATATTCTCGATCAGAAGGAATTGAACATGAGGCAACGAAGATGGATAGAGTTGTTAAGTGATTATGATTGTGATATAAAATATCACCCAGGAAAAGCCAATGTTGTTGCCGATGCGTTAAGTAGGATAGATAGAGAGCCTATCAGGGTACGTTCTCCTGTCTTGACCGTGCACAATAATTTGCCTGAGCAAATTAGAAATGCGCAAATAGAAGCCTGTAAGAAAGAAAATTTTGTTAATGAAGGGTTCCGAGGAGAAGGAGATCCTTTAGAGGTTAGAGCTGATGGAGTGAAATGCTTAAGAGGTCGTATGTGGATACCTAAGTTTGGAGGCTTAAGAGACTTGATTATGTTAGAATCCCATTAATCTAAGTATTCCATTCATTCGGGATCTGATAAGATGTATCATGATTTGAAGAAGTTGTACTAGTGGCCGAATATGAAAGCTGATATTGCTATGTATGTTCTTCAATGCTTGACTTGTGCTAGAGTTAAAGTTGAACATCAAAAGCCACCAGGACTACTTCAACAGCCAAAGATTCCTGAATGGAAGTGGGAGCGAATTACAATGGACTTTATCACCAAGCTTCCTAGAACATCATCTAGAAATAACTCGATTTAGGTCATTGTCGACAGACTGACCAAATCAGCACACTTCATTCCGGTTAAAGAGCAGTTCTCACTGGAGAAGCTGACTCGTATATACCTTGAGAATGTTGTATGCAAGCATGGAGTGCCTGTATCAATCATTTCAGATCGAGATCCTAGATTCGCATCGAAGTTTTGGAAATCTCTCCAAAGATCTTTGGGAACGAATCTCGACATGAGCACTGCTTATCACCCCCAGACTGATGGGCAGAGTGAAAGGACGATACAAACACTAGAAGATATGTTGAGAGCTTGTGTATTAGATTTTGGTAAGAATTGGGATAAACATTTGCCTTTAGTAGAGTTTTCGTATAACTGATGTTGCAGAGTTTTTACTACCCTTTAGGAAAAGAGCAATAAATAGGGCAAGTGAGCACGACGATTTAGGAAAACCGTGTGTGAATGACCCTAAGTGAGTTCGTTCTCGAGGAGGTACGTGTGTTGTGTAATGAAATGATTTTGATTGATGATTTTATTGTTATGAGAAGAAAAGAAATAAGAAATGAGAAAGAAAAGACGGTTAAAAAGACGGATCGAGCTAAGACGAAAACACGTTCACGTAAAACCGTAAATAGTGCCAAAATTAAAATTTTAACCTAAAAATTCCTAAAAGTTCCTAAAAATTACTAAAAATCCCCAATAATATTCTAAGAGTTTACAAAAAATCCAAATTTGTTAAAACATTTTTCTTAATTAGATAATGACTTTTTAATGCTAATTAAAGCCCTAAAAATCACAATTAATTATTAAAAAGCCCTAAACAAGATCTTAAAGTTTGTAAACCTCAAAAATAACCTAATTAAGCCAAAAAGTATTTTTTTTAAATTTTAAAAACAAATAAAACTATTTTTAAACACTTAAAAACTATAAAAATCAATTAAAACTTAAATTAATTCTAGAAAATAAATGAAAAGTCCTAAAAAATATTTGGAAAGTGACAAAACTCCTAATTATGTGTCTACAATCTAGGAAAAATGAAAAAATAGAAAAAACAAACTTTCAATTTTTAATAATAAAATAATAATCAAATAATCAAAAAAATTCAAAGTTTATAAAAGAATTCTAAAAAATTACCAAAAATCTAGAATATTATAACTAAGACAAAAATGCAATTAAAAGTTTCTAAATCCTATTTAATAATTTTATATTAAATTTTAAAGTTAGTGAAAAACCCTAAAATCTTATAAAATCAAAAATAAAACTTTTTGAAAACTTTTTTAGCTGTAAACCTCAAAAATATAAATAAAAACCTAAAAACTATTTTTTGGATTTTTAAAATGCTTTTTCCTATTTTTAAATTACTTTCTAAAATATAAACTAAAAATAATCCTAGAAAATAAATCAAATACGGGAAAAATAAACTTTTAACACCAAAAAGTCCTAAAACTAAACAAAAACACAAGAAAAATACTAAATGGTAAAAATCCAAAAAGAATAAGCTTCAATCAGCTTTTAAATAAGCTGTTTTTTAAATAAGCCACAACACAAACACACCTTAAATACAATTTGAAATGAACCTTGGTCAGTAAAAGACCCAAGGGCGCGCTGGTAAGTTGTGTGTGTTGTGAGGAGGATGGCGCAGGTTCGAGTCCTGGCCAGTCCTTTTTGAAAAAAAAAATTTTTTTTTTTCTTTTTAAACTTTAAAAAACACAAAACCAGTACTTAACTTTACTTAAAAACACAAATCTAATCAACAAAAATATAGAATCAAGCTGCTAGAAAACCAAAAACGTGCCCAGCTTGAATGGTGTTTCTGATGAACACCAAGGTGATTTCTTCACTTGTGCAAATATGGATCAAGAGGGCTTGATCCTTGGCTGTTGTTAGTTTTTGATGGACAAAAAGGCACCCCTATACTCAGTTGAGTATAGGGACTCAGTAATCACACAAAACAAGCAAGTATTCCACAGGATCAACCACCAAATAGGCTAAGAGAAGTTGCTGATTAAGCTATCTAGGTCTGAGGGTGATTTAGCTGAATCAATGTGCACACAACTAGATTTCCAACCTTCAAAACTAGCACACAAGTATACCAAATGACAATAAAACCCTACACAATCCTAAACAAACCTGATATCTAGCAGTATTCAAGATTTCAAGGCAAAATTCTCACAAAATCAATCCCTAACTGTAGTTACTGATTTTTTGCTATATTTTCCAAATTTTTGACTTGCAAATTGCTTTTAAACCCACCAAACTGAAATACAAGAGCATATATCACTTAACAAACACCAAAGAAGTGTGAGAGACAGGTTTTAACTCAAGATTCAAATCATTAAACTCAGTTAAATAGCTAATCCAAACACTCCTTTATAATCTGACATGCAAATTTTTCAAAGCAAATTAATACAAATCTACACTAAACTGATTTAAAAACTTCTAAACATGCATTCTAACATCAAATGAGCATATCCAAACAACTAAACAACACTTAAACAGATTTTTCACAAAAATCATGCAATATCACATAAATCTCCAAATTTCTGAAAAATGAAAAATGGAACAAGGGGTTACCTTGTGGGACCCACATCCAGGTCCCACCAAGGCTGCTTAGCCTTCTCCAAATAGGCCCGGGCCTATATTGATCCTTGAACAAATCAAACTCTTAAACCTGCTAAGAATCAATGAAAAAGCAATATATCCAAAATCTGATTTTTCTGAAACCTTTTTAAAACCTTTCTCACAAACTTGAACCAATGAAAAACTTATGAAACAAGTAAAATGTCAGAAATCCAATGGTTCAATCCACTTTCACTTCATGAACCTTGGATTTCTGAAAATTTAAAAACTTTTTGAAACCTTTGAAAACTGCAATTTCAAACACACAAGTGTTTATCAAATGTAATGTGGAACTCAGAATCTAGCTATCCAATACCAAACTTTTAAAAAACATAAAAGGAATTACAATTTCAATGAAAATACAAAACTTTATATTAATTTAAAAAGGCATTACAAGGTTTAGCTAGAAAAACTGGAACAAAACATAATGGACAAATTTCGTCTCATTATATACTACTAAAAAGAACTATCTAGAATCTGATTAAAATAATACAATGTGCAAAACCCTAATGTGCTAATACCCTGAAATGCCCTCTTGGTCTCTTGGTCAAATGGCCCTCATGTGATGCCTGTGAATAAACAGCTGTCTTGTTATGATCAGGAACGTCCATTTGTCCTTGGGGTCCAAGTAGTAACATCCAACCATTGGTTTTGTCTGTTTTAGGGTTTTAAGGGAAAGGGACGGGGCAGGGGAGGGTCCCACAAGACACATGGGTGTGTCTTGTGTTGGTTTGGGATGTGGGTTTGGATGACAAGGATGTGTATTAGTGATCTGGAATTAATCAAGTAAAAACCCTTTGATATGAAATCAATTGAGTCTGGGATTGGTTTAGGGTTTATGGGTAATTAGGGGGTGATTAGATCTGTTTTGGGCAAAAAGATTTTTAAATAAGTGTTTTGGTGGGAAGGGATTAAGGTTATTTAATCTGCTTGGTGGAAAGCAGACGTGGATGGAGTATGGGATGTGATTGGTTGAGGTGGATTGGTGGGTGACATGGCAGCTTGTGAGTGGAGGATGAAGGTTTTGTTGTCTGGCAGTAATGCCCCCCCCCCCATGTTTCCTTCTTTCTTCATGTTGTATAAACAGCAACAAACTTGTAATTCCCTTTATAACAAGTTTGGTCATTTGGCAATTTTGGCACAAAAGCTTTATAAGCTTGAAACAAGGACTTCAAATGAAATTTCTTCTATTTCCAAGGGCTAAACTTGTAATGTCTTCAAACTTCAAGGACCATTCTTGCATAACTTGATTTCTTCAAGGTCTTAACTTGTCAAGTCTTCAAAAATTGAGGGACTAAAGTTGCCAATCTTGAAAACTTCAAGGGCATTTTTGTAAAATCCAAACTTGGGTCCGGTTCATTGTGCGGCTTCGTTTCCCGTGTTCGTTTTTGAATGATTCTTGTGATCTTTTGTCATTTCCTCAATATCCGTACCTAAAAATACACAAGTAACAAACACGAGCATATATTTGGCAGTTTTAATGATATTTTATGCATTTTAAGCCCGATTTGGACGATGAGACTATGTATAAAAGCAGTCTCATCACTCCCTCATACTAAACCATTGCCGTAACCTCATGCAATGCTAGAATAAAGTATCGTAGCATCTCCAAAATTCATTTTTATTCACTTTATTGAAATGAAAAACTAACTACACTACTACTATTACTACTACTTGCGTTTTAGACATAATGTATGATTTTCATCGCAAAATTGGACGTTTAGGTTCATAGAATAAGAACACGTGAATGCTTCGTTAGAAATAATTTCGTCGTCCTCGATTTTCACTTCAATTCCATGCCAAGCGTGCAACGAGATCATTGTCATTATAAGTTAGTAATGCTAACACTACTCATATGCCCTAATCACGTACTTATCCTCCCATTATTCCTAAGTTGTATCTCTTATATTTTATTTTGTCTTAATGATCACGAGGATACATTGTTGACTTATGCGATAATAGAGATTTAGGTCTAAAAATAGAGTCATAACGGTGTAACTAAGACCATCAAATCAATAACCCCTCCTAATAGACAACGATGTTAAAAAATTAAGTTGACAAGAAGAATCGATAAACACGGTTTTATAACGGTTTTGAACATGAGACTTATTACCAAGACTTTTATACGCCCCCTAATGGAAGGGCCTTATTATCTTTGGTTTACCTCCATCTTTTATTCAACTTCTCCATGAAGCTTTTATTATGACTTCGGTCTTGCCTTGCCTTTTATTATCCGCCTCATCGGTGGTTTTATTAGCCAAAGACGTATATACTCACGCTAAGGCGAATTTTGGATCTTTAAAGCTTCGAAGATTTAGGCCTGATTCACTTTCAATTTTTGCATAGATTTTTCGGCCTTGTGGGGCTTCAAATTGTTTGCTAGATTTAGGTGACCACTTGAAATCTTATTATTGGGTGAAGCTTTTGATTATTGGGGTGCCAATACTTCAAAACCGTGACGCTGGCGATACCTTAATGTCTTCCCACTTTAATTACACGGAAGCTACTAGAAAAGACTAGAAACCCAACAATCCTAACTAAACCGCTAAGTCAATATTTATTAAGCAAAAAATATTTACATGCGAAGGGAGAATAAGCAAACAACGAGAACACATGAGTTTTTGAAAGAATACGAGTACTCTACGTTTAGCATAGTAACTTATAATTAACTCTATCATTTCTCGTCCTCATTTAAGAGACTTAGCCTAATGTGAAGTTAAGGAATCAAAGCTAAGTGCTCAACACGCACGGTCGAGTCAAAAATTACTCTTATTCTCGCCATCGGAAAACCTACATTCGTGTCTTCAAACACTTAAAAAAAATGAGAAAAATTTTAAAATTTGGCTATTTTTAGCCTTATTTTGCAACAAAAAAGATAACAAAAAGATAAACTTTGGAAAGCGTGAAGGTTTGGCAAGGCAAGTATCTATTCACCCCCCATACTAAAGTTAAACATTCTCCTCAATGTTTCGAGTCTAGGGGTGCAAACACCCCCATACTAGAGACGTAGTCGAATGCCTAATCTAGCATGGAAAGGGTGTAACCAATAAATTAATAGCCGTTTATGAAGTGTGCTAAAAACCTAAGGTTAGAACAATCAAGGATATATCATATGGATATTGGGAATGTCTTCAAAGCAAACGATCGAGTGCTCCCATAAAATGAACACGAGAGGCTCCAATCGTGAAGATCATGATCTAAAAACCACAATGCACAAACAACCACGGAACAAAGGTTGGAAGGGCACAAATCCCCTCACATTAATCTAATTAGAAAGCAATAATATGTACATGGATAAGCATGGGTCTCCCCCACGAGGCACCTTGTTTTTGATAACCGAGTCAAAAGCTCGACTCGAATCCCCATAAATGTGATCATTTAGGGATATCATGGTGTGGTCAATTTTTGGTGGGGCTTACATGATAAACAAGGCCCAAAAAAACAACCGGTATTAAGGACTAAGTCCTTAGATGGTGCAAAATACCGGGATCGAAGATGGCGTTTTCGTTTTCATTGGAAAAACAAATCAACGCCACTTCATCAATAGTCAACAAAAACTCAAAGAGTTTCAAGAAAATAGGAGAGAAGAAATAGAAGGGTGGGACAATGGGTAAGTCATACAAACATTGAGCTACTCGAGGTAGACTCGCACCAATCAAATAGAAAGATTTTCCATTTATTGCATCGGTGGAAGACCGAGATTTCCCTTTATAAGCAATTCCAGGATCAAATATCTCGTCCTCGGTGGAGAAAGGGGAGGGAACACAAGGGGCTTCCCCCACACTAAGTACACACAAAGCATCGTCAAAAGGAGAAGACGAGTTAGTAGCACTCAATACACGTGGTGATGACGGAGTTAGAATTGTAGAAAAATCTTTTAAATCCGGTTTAAAATCTTTTCCTTTTTCATCTTTTAAACTCTCCTTGTGAAAACCCGATTTAGTTATGTCAAAAATATTTGGTGTTTCTAAAGCAATGTTAGCCACACTAAAAATTCTCACATTTTGAAACCGTTTTGGTAAAGGTGGTGGTAAGTTTTCAAAACGTTTGTCGACAAAGAAAACTTCCCCACCGGGATCAACGTATTCATCATCCGAAGAATCACTCGAGATTGGAATCGTAGGCTTAACACTCTTAACCTCCACCGGCGGAGGGGACGGAACTTCATTTGTATCAACAACTCCTAAAACTCTATTTGAAATTCTTTTGCAAATGTTTTTGATGGGATTGACATTGTACAAAGACGTGATAGAATACACATGAGAAAGAGTGGAGTTTTGGGTTGCATTAATGACGAGTTCTTCCTCATTGAAACGAAGAGTGATTTTTCTTTCATGCACATCGATAAGTGCTCTCGAGGTATCCAAAAAAGATCCACCTAAAATTAACGAAACTTTAGGATCGATGGGAATGTCCACAACAATAAAGTCTACAGGATAGTAGAACTTTCCAACTTTTACGAAGACGTCCTCGGCAACTCCACAAGCTAGAATCGTAGAATGATCGGCCATTTCGATTGACATTCTTGAAGGAGTGAGATTGGGAAGATTGAGCGATTTGAAAATCTCAAGAGGCATCAAATTAATACTAGCACCAAGATCGGCCAAGGCGTAGCATTCTTCCATGTCTTGTATAGCACATGGGATTAAAAACTTTCCAGGATCACCGACTTTTTGAGGTATGCGGCTTTGAAAAACCGATGAACAACTAGACGATTTTTGCAATTTCTCTTTGTTATTCAACATACTTTTGAAGTTCGCGGCAAATCGAGGCATCATGACTAAGGCGTCAGCAAAACTTATATTAAAATGCAAGTCACGAAACATTTTCATAAAGAGTTCAAATTGATAATTATTTCGTTCTTGTGCCTTTTCCTTGTCTCGTCTTGAAGGGTAGGGTAAAGGTTGTGTGGGTTGGGGCATAGGCATAGGCATCGGCCTTGGAATCTCGGGTTCCATGATGGGTATTGGTTCAACCGTAGGTGTGGTTTGAGCGGTACTTCATGGGCTTGGAATGTGCTCCTTTTCAACCACAACCTCGGGGTCTTTCTCTTTTTCCTTCTCCATAGAAGTACTTGGACGAGAAATGGGTTCTTTGAAAGTTTTACCACTACGAGTAGTAATAACCTTCAATTCTCCTTTCGGGTTCACGATGGTATCACTAGGAAGACCACCCGAAGAAGAGGGCTTACACATGATAGCTTCAAACATTTTAGCCATACGGTCTTCAAACTTAGATTGCCTAGCATCCGCTTTTAACAACTCTTGCTTAATTTCATGTTGCCCTTGCTCCATTTTTTGTTGATTTTGTTGGAGACGTGTGACATTTCCTTCCATTTTATTAGCATGAGTTTTAAGTTCATTAGCAAGTTCGTTTTTAAGCTCGTTTTTCAACTCGGATCTTAAGCTAACCATTTCACGTTGCATATTGTCAAACTTAGCATCATTAGCCTTAGCATAATTCAAAAACTCTCCTTGAAGATTTTTGGTGTGATCATTTTGAAAACCTTGAGTCGAAGTTTGAAAATCACGGTTTTGGTTTTGATTAGAAATTTGCCCATTTCCACTTTGATAATTACCCTTGTTATAATTCCTTTGATTTCCTTGGTAATTTCCACCTTGGTTGTTGTTGTGATAGTTATTAGCATTTTGATTTGGTGGAGCTTGATTTTGGTAGGAACCTTGACCGATTTGGTTATAATTTCCCGTGCCTACATAAGCACTCGAAGTGTTACCATCCGCGGTAATGCACTCGGAAAGATCATGAGCTCCACCACACGACAAACAACTCTTAGAAACCGCTTTAACCGAAGCGGAATTCGAAGCTTCTTGAGCTTTCCAATGGGACATAAGGGTCGAAAACCTATCGAAAAACCGATTTTCCTCATTAGCTTCATCATGTAAGGCATTGATACTACGAGACGATGATGAGCCCATTTTGGCAACACTCGGTGTGTTACGACGGCTATAAACCTTAGACCTATTTTCAATTATGACCAAAGCTTCTTCAACCGTTTTACACAAAAAATTACCACCCACGACGGCATTTAAATAATCTCTTTCATGATCATTAAGTCCATTGTAAAACGTGTCGATTTGATGCAAGTCGGAAAAACCGTGATGAGGACATTCATGTAACATCTCCTTAAACCTATTCCAAGCCGTTGAAAAACTTTCATTTGATTCTTGTGAAAATTTAGAAATCTCATTTTTCAAATGCGTAGTCTTAGAGGGCGGAAAAAATTGGTTCACAAACTTCGAAACGAGATCCTTCCACGTCAATATAGAATTGGGTGGCTCTTTCTCTAACCAAATTTTAGCGGGACCCGCTAAGGAATACGGAAAAAGCATCATCTTAATCGAGTCGTTAGAGACGTCCTTAAACTTGCATGTGGCGGTGAGACGATTGAATTGGCGGATATGGTTGTGCGGATTGTCCTTCTCATCACCACGGAATTTGTTGTTTTGGATAATCGACAACAAACCCGTTTTCACCTCAAAATTCTCCGCAAGGATAGCGGGAATCACAATAGCTTCTCCATAACCCTCGGTGGGTGCTTGAAGTAACTCCATCATAGTTCGATTTGCCATGGTTGGTGCTTTTCGTACAATGGGTTCGTCAATAGGAGACTCCTCACTAGAATGAGTTGGAGTGGGAGTTTTGTTCTTTCGTCTACGTGCACGTTTTGCTTGATTACGAGTTAGCATAAACGTCACGTACAACGAGGAGACGAGCAAAGAAGATTCTTTTTGTTGTTTTGTATTTTTTTCAATTTTTTTGTGGTTTTTGATGGTATTAACTTTTTTGGAAATTGGTGAATGTATTAAGTAGACAAAAATCTACAAATCTCCTCCTTAATCAAATCTCTCGATTAAAGAAGCCTCAAGGAATGAAAACGATCACGTGGAGTGAACGCCTTCGATGACTTTAGAACGATGGTGGAACACCAAATCGTTCAAGAGGGTTTAATCAATGAAAACCAAGAAAATATATATGATATGTAATAATACTTTGGGCGGCAAAACCCTCGATTAGCTCTCAAAATCAAATACGCACAAGCAAGCGGAGGAAACGAGGCGGCGCGAAGCACTTAAGAGCCTTTTTCCTTTAGGTTGTGAAATACAACCGCCTTATACCCACCTTATAGTTTGTATTTTCAAAATCGAGCTTCACAAAAGTATTTATCTATTTTTGCCTTTTTTTTCTTTGGTTTGAGATTCGAATACAATGATTGGGTAATGACCTCCCAAGTCAAGGTTGTGATTTCTCACGTATTTGGAGTACTTGTGAATTTATTGTTCTACGTATACAATATAGTAATAATATTCACACAAAAACCAAAAAACGATAATACGTATTAGTAGTGTGCTACTAATACAAATACTAATTATGGCTAGTATAAAAACAACAATTGTTCAATCAAAACATAACACGCCTCCCCGGCAGCGGCGCCAAAATGATGTTGCAGAGTTTTTACTACCCTTTAGGAAAAGAGCAATAAATAGGGCAAGTGAGCACGACGATTTAGGAAAACCGTGTGTGAATGACCCTAAGTGAGTTCGTTCTCGAGGAGGCACGTGTGTTGTGTGATGAAATGATTTTGATTGATGATTTTATTGTTATGAGAAGAAAAGAAATAAGAAATGAGAAAGAAAAGACGGTTAAAAAGACGGATCGAGCTAAGACGAAAACACGTTCACGTAAAACCGTAAATAGTGCCAAAATTAAAATTTTAACCTAAAAATTCCTAAAAATTACTAAAAATCCCCAATAATATTCTAAGAGTTTACAAAAATCCAAATTTGTTAAAACCTTTTAATTAATTAGATAATGACTTTTTAATGCTAATTAAAGCCCTAAAAATCACAATTAATTATTAAAAAGCCCTAAACAAGATCTTAAAGTTTGTAAACCTCAAAAATAACCTAATTAAGCCAAAAAGTATTTTTTAAAATTTTAAAACCAAATAAAACTATTTTTAAACACTTAAAAACTATAAAAATCAATTAAAACTTAAATTAATTCTAGAAAATAAATGAAAAGTCCTAAAAAATATTTGGAAAGTGACAAAACTCCTAATTATGTGTCTACAATCTAGGAAAAATAAAAAAAATAGAAAAAAAAACTTTCAATTTTAAATAATAAAATAATAATAAAATAATCAAAAAAATTCAAAGTTTATAAAAGAATTCTAAAAAATTACCAAAAATCTAGAATATTATAACTAAGACAAAAATGCAATTAAAAGTTTCTAAATCCTATTTAATAATTTTATATTAAATTTTAAAGTTAGTGAAAAACCCTAAAATCCTATAAAATCAAAAATAAAACTTTTTGAAAACTTTTTTAGTTGTAAACCTCAAATATAAATAAAAACCTAAAAACTATTTTTTTGGATTTTTAAAATGCTTTTTCCTATTTTTAAATTACTTTCTAAAATATAAACTAAAAATAATCCTAGAAAACAAATCAAATACGGGAAAAATAAACTTTTAACACCAAAAAGTCCTAAAACTAAACAAAAACACAAGAAAAATACTAAATGGTAAAAATCCAAAAAGAATAAGCTTAAATCAGCTTTTAAATAAGCTGTTTGTTAAATAAGCCACAACACAAACACACCTTAAATACAATTTGAAATGAACCTTGGTCAGTAAAAGACCCAAGGGCGCGCTGGTAAGTTGTGTGTGTTGTGAGGAGGATGGCGCAGGTTCGAGTCCTGGCCAGTCCTTTTTGAAAAAAAAAACTTTTATTTTTCTTTTTAAACTTTGAATAACACAAAACCAGTACTTAACTTTACTTAAAAACACAAATCTAATCAACAAAAATCTAGAATCAAGCTGCTAGAAAACCAAAAACGTGCCCAGTTTGAATGGTGTTTCTGATGAACACCAAGGTGATTTCTTCACTTGTGCAAATATGGATCAAGAGGGCTTGATCCTTGGCTGTTGTTAGTTTTTGATGGACAAAAAGGCACCCCTATACTCAGTTGAGTATAGGGAGTCAGTAATCACACAAAACAAGCAAGTATTCCACAGGATCAACCACCAAATAGGCTAAGAGAAGTTGCTGATTAAGCTATCTAGGTCTAAGGGTGATTTAGCTGAATCAATGTGCACACAACTAGATTTCCAACCTTCAAAACTAGCACACAAGTATACCAAATGACAATAAAACCCTACACAATCCTAAACAAACCTGATATCTAGCAGTATTCAAGATTTCAAGGCAAAATTCTCACAAAATCAATCCCTAAATGCAGTTACTGATTTTTTTGCTATATTTTCCAAATTTTTGACTTGAAAATTGCTTTTAAACCCACCAAACTGAAATACAAGAGCATATATCACTTAACAAACACCAAAGAAGTGTGAGAGACAGGTTTAACTCAAGATTCAAATCATTAAACTCAGTTAAATAGCTAATCCAAACACTCCTTTATAACCTGACATGCAAATTTTTCAAAGCAAATTAATACAAATCTACACTAAACTGATTTAAAAACTACTAAACATGCATTCTAACATCAAATGAGCATATCCAAACAACTAAACAACACTTAAACAGATTTTTCACAAAAATCATGCAATATCACATAAATCTCCAAATTTTTGAAAAATGAAAAATGGAACAAGGGGTTACCTTGTGGGACCCACATCCAGGTCCCACCAAGGCTGCTTAGCCTTCTCCAAATAGGCCCGGGCCTATGCTGATCCTTGAAAAAATCAAACTCTTAAACCTGCTAAGAATCAATGAAAAAGCAATATATCCAAAATCTGATTTTTCTGAAACCTTTTTAAAACCTTTCTCACAAACTTGAACCAATGAAAAACTTATGAAACAAGTAAAATGTCAGAAATCCAATGGTTCAATCCACTTTCACTTCATGAACCTTGGATTTCTGAAAATTTAAGAACTTTTTGAAACCTTTGAAAACTGAAATTTCAAACACACAAGTGTTTATCAAATGTAATGTGGAACTCAGAATCTAGCTATCCAATACCAAACTTTTAAAAAAGATAAAAGGAATTACAATTTAAATGAAAATACCAAACTTTATATTACTTTAAAAAGGCATTACAAGGTTTAGCTAGAAAAACTGGAACAAAACATAATGGACACATTTCGTCTCATTATATACTACTAAAAAGAACTATCTAGAATCTGATTAAAATAATACAATGTGCAAAACCCTAATGTGCTAATTCCCTGAAATGCCCTCTTGGTCTCTTGGTCAAATGGCCCTCATGTGATGCCTGTGAACAAACAGCTGTCTTGTTATGATCAGGAACGTCCATTTGTCCTTGGGGTCCAAGTAGTAACATCCAACCATTGGTTTTGTCTGTTTTAGGGTTTTGAGGGAAAGGGACGGGGCAGGGGAGGGTCCCACAAGACACATGGGTGTGTCTTGTGTTGGTTTAGGATGTGGGTTTGGATGACAAGGATGTGTATTAGTGATCTGGAATTAATCAAGTAAAAACCCTTTGATATGAAATCAATTGGGTGTGGGATTGGTTTAGGGTTTATGGGTAATTAGGGGGTGATTAGATCTGTTTTGGGCAAAAAGATTTTTAAGTAAGTGTTTTGGTGGGAAGGGATTAAGGCTATTTAATCTACTTGGTGGAAAGCAGACGTGGATGGAGCATGGGATGTGATTGGTTGAGGTGGATTGGTGGGTGACATGGCAGCTTGTGAGTGAAGGATGAATGTTTTGTTGTCTGGCAGTAATGCCCCCCCCCATGTTTCCTTCTTTCTTCATGTTGTATAAACATCAACAAACTTGTAATTCCCTTTATAACAAGTTTGGTCATTTGGCAATTTTAGCACAAAAGCTTTATAAGCTTGAAACAAGGACTTCAAATGAAATTTCTTCTATTTCCAAGGGCTAAACTTGTAATGTCTTCAAACTTCAAGGACCATTCTTGCATAACTTGATTTCTTCAAGGTCTTAACTTGTCAAGTCTTCAAAAATTGAGGGACTAAAGTTGCCAATCTTCAAAACTTCAAGGGCATTTTTGTAAAATCCAAACTTGGGTCCGGTTCATTGTGCGGCTTCGTTTCCCGTGTTCGTTTTTGAATGATTCTTGTGATCTTTTGTCATTTCCTCAATATCCGTACCTAAAAATACACAAGTAACAAACACGAGCATATATTTGGCAGTTTTAATGATATTTTATGCATTTTAAGCCCGATTTGGACGATGAGACTATGTATAAAAGCAGTCTCATCACTCCCCCATACTCAACCATTGTCGTGCCCTCACGCAATGCTAGAATAAAGTATCGTAGCATCTCCAAAATTCATTTTTATTCACTTTATTGAAATGAAAAACTAACTACACTACTACTATTACTACTACTTGCGTTTTAGACATAATGTATGATTTTCATCGTAAAATTGGACGTTTAGGTTCATAGAATAAGAACACGTGAATGCTTCGTTAGAAATAATTTCGTCGTCCTCGATTTTCACTTCAATTCCATGCCAAGCGTGCAACGAGATCATTGTCATTATAAGTTAGTAATGCTAACACTACTCATATGCCCTAATCACGTACTTATCCTCCCATTATTCCTAAGTTGTATCTCTTATTTTTTATTTTGTCTTAATAATCACGAGGATAAATTGTTGACTTATGCGATAATAGAGATTTAGGTCTAAAAATAGAGTCCTAACGGTGTAACTAAGACCATCAAATCAATAACCCCTCCTAATAGACAACGATGTTAAAAAATTAAGTTGACAAGAAGAATCGATAAACACGGTTTTATAACGGTTTTGAACATGAGACTTATTACCAAGACTTTTATACGCCCCCTAACGGAAGGGCCTTATTATCTTTGGTTTACCTCCGTCTTTTATTCAACTTCGCCATGAAGCTTTTATTATGACTTCGGTCTTGCGTTGCCTTTTATTATCCGCCTCATCGGTGGTTTTATTAGCCAAAGACGTATATCCTCACGCTAAGGCGAATTTTGGATCTTTAAAGCTTCGAAGATTAAGGCTTGATTCA
Source organism: Glebionis coronaria (assembly GCA_025667525.1). Lineage (NCBI taxonomy): Eukaryota > Viridiplantae > Streptophyta > Magnoliopsida > Asterales > Asteraceae > Glebionis > Glebionis coronaria. Next base: position 119,108,588 of record CM046882.1, on the reverse strand, counting down.
CTTTCAATTTTTGCATAGATTTTTCGGCCTTGTGGGGCTTCAAATTGTTTGCTAGATTTAGGTGAGCACTTGAAATCTTATTATTGGGTGAAGCTTTTGATTATTGGGGTGCCAATACTTCATGATCGAAAACCTTCACTCAAACACCTTCACGTTTTTGGATGTACTTGTTACATTATAAGAGATGGTGCAAATTTGGATAATATGAAAGATAAAGGTGATGCATGTATTCTAGTGGGATATGCAACTCAGTCTAAAGGATAGAGTTTACAACAAGAGAACAAATATGATAGTCGAGACTATTCATATCCAATTTGATGAATTACAAGAAATGGCACTTGAACAAAACAGTTTAAGTCCCGATCCCAACGACAAACAACTTCCGTTCACAACCGCACGGAACTCGGAACTCAAGACCACAACAATGAACCGTCAAGTTCAAAGCTGGTTCAAATAAATGTTCCAGAGCAGATATGACCGTCAACATGACAATTGAAGAGTTGGAAATGTTATATGGACCAATGTATGATGAATATTTCACGGGGGAGAAACATGTTGTATCAATGTCTTCCGCTGTCACTCATGATAATAATGATGATACTGATCATCGTCAACAAAAGGATACAACTTCATCTACTTCAACACGGGTTACTACAAATTTATCTCCTCAAAATATCACATCAACAACCGCTCCTACAACATCAACAACTGCTGTCATTGCTCTAGAGAACACAAATCAAGCAGACTATGCATTAAATGACGAAGACGACTTTATCAACCCATTCGGTACACCGGTACATGAAACTGGAGAGTCTTCTACTCGCCATGTTGATTCGTCAAATATGCATACGTTCTATCAACGACATCCTTCAACACATCATTGGACCCGAGATCATCCTTTGGTTCAAGTAATTAGAAACCCTTCACAGCTCGTTCGTACAAGACGACAACTTGAAACCAATGGTGATGTTTGTATGATCGCACTCGTCGTGAGTACAGCTAAACTAACAAATATCAAAGAAGCCTTGGTAGATCATGTTTGGATTGAATCGATGACGGATGAACTTCAATAATTTGAAAGACTTAAAGTCTGGGAACTTGTTGACAGACCATACGATGTAATATCATTAAATCTTCGATGGATCTGGAAAAGCAAGATGGATGAAGAAACATGATCATAAAAAATAAATATAGGCTAGTGGCTAAAGGGTATGGTCAGAAAGAGGGTATTGATTTTGAAGAATCATTTGCACCAGTAGCTCGTATGGAAGCGGTCAGGATTATCCTTGCTTATGCTGCACATAAGGGATTCATCATTTATCAAATGGACGTAAAGACGGCGTTTCTTAACGGTCCTTTGATGGAAGAAGTCTATGTCACACAGCCGGAAGGATTCGTCAATCCTCATTATCTTGACAAGGTGTATCGTCTCCACAAAGCACTTTATGGACTCAAACAAGCTCCAAGGGCGTGGTACGATGAGCTCTTAAAATTTTTGGTATCCAAAGGTTTCTTAAAAGGTTCCATTAATCTAACTTTGTTCACATATAAATATGGGAATGACATTTTGCTTGTGCAGATTTATGTTGATGACATTATTTTCGGGTCTACATACCCAAAACTTTCAAAATGGTTTGAAAAAGTAATGCACAGCAAATTTGAAATGTCAATGATGGGCGAACTAAAATTCTTTCTAGGAATTCAAGTTCACCAATCCCCAAGTGGTATCTTTATCAACCAAGCTAAGTATTGTCAAGAGATAATCAAAAATCATGTTATGACCTCATGTGACCCCGTTGGGACACCATTATCAACCACATCCCTAGATGCTGATTTGGAGGGAGATGTCATAGATCAAACGAGATATCGTTCCATGATCGGCTCCCTCATGTACTTAACAGCAAGCCGACCAGATATATCACATGCTACGTGTTTATGTGCACGATATCAAGCACGACCCACTGAAAAGCACCTCAAGGAGGTTAAACAGATCTTTCGGTACCTTAAGAATACCATTCACATGGGAATCTGGTATCCGAGGGAAACCGGTTTCTTTCTAACGACCTATTCAGATTCTGATCATGCAGGGTGTCTTGATACACGAAATAGTACTTCTGGCGGTGCACAATTTCTAGGTCAAGATAAGCTCGTGGGATGGTCTTCCAAGAAACAGGATTGCACGTCACTGTCATCAACCGAAGCGGAGTATGTGTCTCTATCTGCGTGTTGTGCTCAAGTTCTTTGGATGAGAACACAACTCACGGATTATGGCTTCCACTTAGATAAAGTACCTATGTACTGTGACTCAAAGTCAGCCATAGCCATCTCCTGCAATCCGGTATAACATTCCTACACGAAGCACATTGATTTCAGATATGACTTCATTAAAGAACAAGTTGAAAGGGGTATCGTTAAACTATACTTTGTTGGAACTGATTACCAATCAGCTGACTTGTTTACAAAAGCTCTTTCGAAAGAGAGGTTTGCGTATCTAGTTAGGCAAATTGGTATGAGATGTTTGACTCCAGTAGAACTGGAGATTCTGGCAAAGAAGTCTGTTTGATTCATCTATCAAACATCTACTTGTAAATATTAATGAAAAAGAAAAATACCAAATTAAAAATCTTTGATAATCCAAAAATATTCTTCTCTACATGTCTTTCAGTATTGATAATATGGGCGTACCTAGAAATGTCGCTCAATAACGACACGGGTGTGTACATAAAGCTCGAATGAAAGTTGTAAATATCTTTCAAAACATGTCATTTCTACTTTTTACAAAAGGAAATTTTCTATTTTGGACATTTTTTCCACACAACGGGTAGAGCAATCTATCTTGGGTTGAGCTTGTCACAAAACATTCAAAGTTTTGAGCTCAACACAATGGCTTGTAATCACTTTCAGATTGCAACCCGAATCGATATTCACGAGAGAGTGTATGATTTAGTGCGCTTACCCTCAACAAAAGAAGTTAAATCTTCTTACACTTGAGTGGATTTGTCAAGACATTCAAAGTATATGAACTCAAGTTTATGCTTTCGAAAAACTTTTTCGCCAAAAAGAAATAGATTTTTTCAAAAAGCGTTGAACACAATTTTTTCAAGAATTTCTCAATGATTATTCAAAATCTTTCAAAAATTGTGTGTTCAACAACCCCTATCCTCAAAAAGTGAAATGTGGATCACATCCTCACAATGACAATTCAATTGGATCAATTTTTGAGGGGGAGCGTTCCAAATTCATGCTAGTTTGACACATTCTTCTCCCGAATATTTTCAAGAATATTTTTCAAAATATATTTTAATCAAATTTGGTATCTCTAATATCAAACGATTTTATATATTAGAGATAGGGGAGAAAATGTGATTAAAATGTGATCTAGTGACTCAAGCACTCAAGGTTATGATCAAATACCCACAACATCTTTAATTCACGACGTTATTGGTGTCAAAAGGGTTGTTAGGTTTAAGTCCTATGATCCAACCAGAACTAGAGGGATCTTCCCAGGGACAATTCAATAGATTATTAGAAGTCCTTAGGAAAGATGGAGTAGAATGTGAACGTAGCTGAATGCCGACTAAGTACTGATGCTAGCACTGGAACAATCACAACAAGGTGCTAGTAATGATGTCTTGGTAAGCATTGAAAGGGTTGAAGAATGAAAAAGAAATGTAAGGATAAAAGGTGTAAAGAAAGAAGCCCTCCATACAACTTAGGAAGAAACCGGGTCAACACATCATGAAGACAACGCATCATGAACCCAGTGATGTAATGCACAACCCCTCCCCAGCTAACTCAGGCTTCTCTCAAAAGAAGTTTGTTTTATTGTCACGGAGATCAACACGACTTCTATTGACTTTTTCACTCCGAGATAGTTGATATTGAATATGTGGCATCTGCTCCAGCCTCCGACCACTAAAATTGCACAAATCGAGTCTAGAGCCAAGAGATCAATCAAATCTCGTTAGGACACACAGATGACGATCAAGAGAGTCCTACGCCATATCCTTACGATATTGATAGAACACTCAGAGTGATACTACCTAGTATTCACAATGATGAGTAGAAATCCTTCTAGTGTTAACATCAAATAGCACTGTGGTAGGTCATATGTAAGATTCTTTATGAATTGAACATATGTAAAACTAAAAAGCAACAATGGTTTGTTTCTTTATTGATTCAAACTCGTTTCAGGTTTCTACGCAATATCTTTATGGTCTTGCCAGAACATTCAGAGTGATATTTATTAATATTCATAATGACGAATGGAAATCCTTCTAGCGTCAACATCAAACAGCGCTATGGTAGGTAACTTACGAGATTCTTATGAATCAAGCTTGTGTCAACTGGAAAGCAACAATGGTAAGATTCTTAATGAATCAAACTTGTTCCAGGAATTTGAATTGACGACTTTAATCAAGCGGATATTTATCCAATTGATTCACTCTTTATGTTCGCAGTCTTTCTTTGAGACGGTCGAGTAAAGAGAAGGGCTAGTACAGCTGCGAAACCCTGTCAAGGAGGTTCTTAACTGAATCTACCTAATCACAGGTACGATATTTAATATCGTGTAACAGTCTTCACCGATCGGAGGTAAAACGCTACCGATTTAGGACGAATGTCAAAGCCATTTAGTCTGTGTATAAGTTTTGTCTCGAGAAGGTAGCGTTATGGTATACTCAGCAAAGTCGAAGATTCAAAAACCACATACTCATGCCCAAATACATTCAACAATCAAGAAAGCTAAAGACTTCTGCAACTCTAATGATCAAAATCTTCCTTATCAATTAAAGTAGAGGAATGACCGCTCTTCAAAGGAGATTGTTAGCAAGCATTCAAGATTAAGCAAAGTATGAGCATATGGATAAAGACACAAGATAGCAAGATGGCAAAGACAAGTCAAGAATGATTTGAAGATCTCAAGTTTAAAGACAAAGTCGAAAGACAACGACAAAGGCTCAAAGATCATAGCATGAAGGAACAAGACTACTATTACACGTTCAAGACTCATTTATGATGAAATTCGTAATCTCCATTGATCTCGAAATATCGAAGAGGAATGACCTCACATTGGGGGGATTGTTAGCCTTAAAATATTAAGTCAAACAAGAATGTGCGGTCTTAGATTTATATTGTAACATTTATTAGAACGTTGTAATAGTTAGTTAAAATAGTCGTGACATTACGGGCTTGATGGCAAGCTTAAAATGCCTCTTTCAAGGTACTAAGCATTTATTCAAGCCCGGCCTAATCAAATATATAGCCTATTATGCCACATGTAGGCAAAGGCTATAAATACACTTCCTAGCATGTTAGGAAGGGTGTTGGTTGTTCATTTTCTCTAATCTAACATTCCATAAGTTTCACACACTTCTCTCTCTTTTCTCTCTCTACTTTCTCTCTCTAGAAATCATATATCTTTCTTCTTTATTTCAATTAATCAACCATGGTGAAGTGAATTAATATGGGAACAACACAAAGACCTAACGGAAGTTTTTCTATGGCATTGGAAGGATTTAAGGAAATGTTACATGAATGTCCACACCATGATTTTTCCGGATTGTATCAAATTGATACATTTTATAATGGGCTTAACAATCATGAACGAGATTATTTGAATGCCGTCGCGGGTGGTAATTTTTTGTGCAAAACGACAAATGAAGCTTTAACGATCATCGAGAATAGATCTAAGGTTTATAACCCACGTAACACAACGAGTGTTGCCACTATGGGTTCGTCGTCTCGTAACATGAATGCCTTACAAGATGAAGCAAATGAGGAGAATCGGTTTTTCGATAGATTTTTGTCTCTTATGACTCATTGGAAAGCACAAGAAGCTTTGAGTTCTACATCGGTTAAAGCGGTTGAAAAGAGTTGTATATCTTGTGGTGGAGCTCATGATTTTTCTGAGTGCATTACCGCCGGTGGTAACACTTCGAGTGCTTATGTAGCAACGGGAACTTACAACCAAAACGGTCAAGGTTCCCGCCCAAATCAAGCTCCACAAAATCAAAATGCTAATAACTATCGAAACAACAATCAAGGTGGTGGTTATCAAGGAAATCAACGAAATTATAACAAGGGTAATTACATCCAAGGTGGGAACAATGGGCAAGTGCAAAATCAAAGTCAAATTCGTGATTTTCAAAACACTACTCAAGGTTTTCAAAATGCTCACACTAAAAATCTTCAAGGTGAATTTTTAGATTACGCTAAGGCAAATGATGCTAAATTTGATAACATGCAACGAGAAATGATTAGCCTAAGATCCGAGTTGAAAAACGAGTCAAAAATGAACTTGCTAATGAACTGAAAACTTATGCTATTAAAATAGAAGGAAATGTTCAACGTCTTCAACAAAATCAATTAAAGATGGAACAAGGCCAACATGAGATTAAGCAAGAGTTATTAAAAGCAGATAAAAGGCAATAAAAATTTGAAGATAGAATGGCGAATATGTTTGAGGCCATAGTGTGTAAACCGTCTTCCTCGGGTGGTCTTCCTAGTGATACCATTGCAAACCCGAAGGGGGAAATGAAGGTTATTACTACACGAAGTGGTAAAACTTTCAAAGAGCCAATCTCTCGCCCAAGTACTTCTACGGAGAAGGAAATCGACAAAGAACACGAGGTGATGGTCGAAAGGAGCATATCTCAATCCCACGAAGTACCGCTCAATCCATACCTACGGTTGAATCAATCCCAATTATGGAACCCGAGATTCCAAGACCGTTGCCTACGCCCCAACCCACACCACCCTTACTTTACCCATCAAGACGAAACAATGAGAAATTGCATGAACGTAATAATCAATAAATCGAGATTTTTATTAAAATGTTTCAAAAAGTGCACTTTAATTTGAGTTTAGCCGACACGTTGTTATACATGCCTCGTTTTGCCTCCACTATTAAAAGTATGATGAACGATAAGGAAAAGCTTTCAAATCTATCTAATTGTTCTTCGGGTTATCTTAACCGAATACCAGAAAAAGTTGGTGACCACGGGAAGTTTCTTATTCCATGTGATATTCAAGAGATGGAAGGATGCCTTGCCTTGGCCAATCTTGGCACGAGCATTAATTTGATGCCTTTTTCATGTAGAAATCGCTATCATTTCCGGCTCTTACTTCTTCGAAAATTTCTATCGAGATGGCCGATCATTCTACGATTCTCGCATGTGGAGTGGCCGAAGACATTTTTGTGAAAGTGGGGAAGTTATACTATCCCGTTGATTTTATAGTAGTAGACATTCCCATGGATCCTCAAGTTCCTCTAATTTTAGGTCGTCCATTTTTAGATACCTCGAAATCGATAATTGATGTGCATGCTAGAAAAATCACTTTGCGATTCAACGAAGAGGAACTTGTTATAAACGCTACTCAAAATTCTACACCTTCTCATGTTTATGCAATCGCTACCATCAACCACATTGACTTAGTCGATGTAGTTTGCCATGAGTTTACACAAGAAGTGTTAGGTTTTTCCAATAGTTCGTCTAGTGGCAATGCCGCTATTATGGATCCGATTCTTGCTAATTCTACACCAAATCTCATTCCATTCCAAGAAGGAGATTTTATTTTAGATGAAATCGACAAATGAAGATGAGGTGATTATTGGTAAGGATAATCTCATTCCACCATTTCTTCCACCGATGGAAATTATGAGTGTTGAACAAAAATCGTCAATCGAGGATCCACCAATCCTTGAATTGAAAGCTCTTCCACCTCACCTCGAATTTGAATTTTTGGAAGGTGATGACAAGTTTCCGGTTATTATTGCGAAAGATCTTTCCAATGATGAAAAACCGCACTTTAAAAATCCTAAAAGCTCACAAAGGGGCAATTGCGTGGAAAATTTCCGACATTAAGGGTATCGACCCAAAATTTTGTACTCACAAGATTTTAATGGAGGAGTAATACAAACCCGCAATTTAATATCAAAGAAGGGTAAACCCCAAAATTCCGATGTTATTAAAAAAGAGGTCTTAAAACTTCTTGACGCGGGAATGATTTACCCTATATCCGATATCCCTTGGGTGAGCCCAATCCATTGTGTCCCTAAGAAGGGATGAATGACTGTTGTGCCTAATGAAAACAACGAGTTAATTCCCACTCGTGTTGTGACCGGTTAGAGGGTGTGTCTTGACTATCGAAAGTTAAAAGACGCCACTCGTAAAGACCACTTTCCCTTGCCCTTCATGGATCAAATGTTGGAGCGACTCACGGGAAATGACTTATATTGCCTTTTAGATGGTTTTATGGTTACATTCAAATCCCTATCAACCCTCGTGATCAAGAGAAAACTACGTTTACGTGTCCATATGGAACGTTTGCTTATTGTAGAATGCCATTCGACTTTGCAATGCACTAGGAACTTTTCAACGGTGTATGATGGCTATTTTCCAAGATATGATCGAGAAGTCGATGGAAGTCTTCATGGATGAATTTTTGGTGTTTGGTGATTCGTTCACGTCATGTTTAAATAACTTGGAAAAAATGTTAAAACGTTGTGAAGAAACCAACCTTGTGATTGGGAAAAATGTCATTTTATGTGTAAACAAGGAATCATCTTAAGGCACAAGGTCTCGAAACCGTGGATTGAGGTAGATAAAGCTAAGATAGACGTCATCGCCAAATTACCTCATCCCAAAACCGTAAAGGGAGTTAGGAGTTTCCTAGGCCACGCGGGCTTTTATCGTCGATTCATCAAAGACTTTTCGAAAATAACTCGACCTATGACACACCTTCTTGAGAAAGATGCTCCTTTCATCTTCAATGAGGATTGTGTTCGAGCTTTTGAAACTCTTAAGAGGAAACTTACCGAAGCTCCCATTCTTGTTGCTCCTAATTGGGAATTACCCTTAGAAATCATGTACGATGCAAGTGATAATGCAATTGGGGCCGTTTTAGGGCAACGTCATGAAAAACACTTCCGACCTATCCATTATGCTAGTAAGACGATGACCGAGGCTCAAATGAAATACACTACAACGGAAAAAGAACTACTTGCTGTAGTGTATGCTTTTGAGAAATTCCGACCTTATCTCGTATTAACAAAAAGCATCGTGTATACGGTTCATTCGGCTATAAAGTACCTCTTCTCTAAGCTTGATGTAAAGCCGAGATTTCTCTGTTGGATTCTCCTCCTACAAGAATTTGATGTCACCATACTTGACAAAAAAAGGAGCCGAGAATCTAGCGGCCGATCATCTCTCTCGTTTGGAAGATCCTCACAAAAATGAGTTCGAGAACAAGGAAATTACCAAAACATTTCCTCTCGAGACTCTCGGCATGGTGAATTCTAAAGACGACACCCCATGGTTTGTCGACATTGCAAATTACCATGCAGGGAATTTCATAATCAAGGGTATGATGACACAACAAAAGCAAAAATTCTTTCATGACATCAAGTTCTATTTTGGGACGACCCTTATCTCTTTCGGGTATGTGCGGATCAACTCGTTCGACGTTGTGTTTTTGGCATAGAAGCTTCTAACATCATTAGAGCTTGTCACGAGGGACCCACGGGTGGTCACCATGATGCTAACTTCACGGCTAAGAAAGTGTTTGATGTCAACTTCTTTTGGCCTATGATCTATCGTGATGCACATGCACTTGTTAAGTCGTGTGATTCTTGCCAATGTCAAGGAAAATCCTCTCAAAAGGATGAAATGCCGCAAAACATAGTACAAGTGTGTGAGATTTTCAACGTTTGGGGCATTGAATTTATGGGGCCGGTCCCATCGTCTCATGGAAACAAGTATATCCTCGTCATCGTCGAATACCTATCTAAGTGGGTGGAAGCTAAGGCTTTGCCTACGAATGATGCTCGTGTGGTAGTTAAGTTTTTGAAGCAACTATTGTCTCGGTTTGGAACCCCTCGTGCTACTATAAGCGATCGTGGAACCCATTCTTGTAATGACCAATTCGAAAAGGTTTTAAAGAAATATGGGGTTACACATCCTCTTTCTACGGCTTATCACCCGCAAACGAGTTGGCAAGTCGAGGTTCAAACCGAGCTTTGAAGAGGATTTTGGAAAGGTCGATTGGAGAAAACTGTGCTTCATGGTCCGACAAACTTGATGATGCCTTATGGGCCTTTCGCACCGCTTATAAGACCCCAATCGGGTGTACTCCTTATAATTTGGTGTATGGGAAGGATTTCCATTTGCTAATTGAATTAGAACATAAGGCATATTGGGCCCTAAAGCATGCAAACTTTGACTTAAAGATCGCGGGAGATCACCGGAAAATACAACTTAATGAATTGGATGAATTAAGAGATAATGCTTATGAAAATTCATTGATTTTTAAGGAAGAGACTAAAGAGTTTCATGATTCAAAGATGAAAAACCGGGTTTTTAACGTTGGTTGATGACGTATAGTCCCCAGTCGGGTCATGAACCCGGCCCACGGGTACTACCCCTATCCGGCCCATCACGGATGGGTAGGATTAATGTTATTTAAGCCTATGGGCTTAGATGAACAGTAACCGCACACACGTATGCGGCCCACGGCCCGGCATGGCCGGTATGGGTTTAGACAGAATCATACTCCTACTATGATTAGGATTTATCCCAAAGGAGAGAATATTCACTCACCATAATTAGAAGATAACAATCAATCTAATTCTGGTATTTATCCTTTCCTTGGGGCCGAAGCATCAGTGACAGCCCATTAGGGTTTCACTGCCTATATAAGGAACCCCCAATGGTTCCACAAAGGTATTACATTCTACACACTCACATCTCATCCGATTCTCATAACCCTAACCGATTACTTACTCTCACGCTGAAGTCTAATCGTGGGAAACATTCCCACGGTAAGCCTAACGCATGTTATTTTAGTGTACAGGATCCCAATCAGATAATTCACTTGGTGCAGGAGCCGGAGTCTAGCCAACCCGAATTAAGCCTAATTCGGGTCTAGCAAGGATCACCCAACTTTTGTATCAACAAGTTGGCGCCGTCCATGGGACCATTACACTAAGCTAGAGCAAATCTCATCTCGATTTCTCAATGACGAAGGGGCATCCGCAAGGAAACCCTAGGAACACAAATCCTGGGAATCGGAAGTCCCCAGGGGAAGGAATACTCATTCCCAATCGATCCCCTAGCAACCAAGCCGGCGGACCAAACAACCGAAGTGGTCATTGATGAGATGACTTTTATACATGATCTCATCGTTCTTTTCGGGCTTTAAATGCATAAAAATGTCACAAAATACCATATATATGCTTGTATTTGTTTACTTGTGTGTTTTTGGGTATGGATATCGTGAAAAAGACAAAAGATCACAAGAAACAAGGAAAAATGGACACGAGAAACAAAGCCGTACAAAGAACCGGGCCCTAGTTCATGAATTATCCAAGATTAACCCTTGAAGACTTGAAGATGTACAAGATTAATCCTCAAATTATGAAGAAATGACACTTAAAACCCTTGTATATTCATAATTACAAGTTTGGACCCTTAAGTTTGTCAAAATTACAAAATGGTCCTTCAACTTTGAAGAATTGGCAAAATTAGTTCCTCATCAATTCTAATTTGTCAAATATGGTCCCTCATGAAGGCAAACATCCTATAAAGACCTTTGAAGATCAAGAAAGTCCAAATTCAGTCCCTCAATTATGAGAAAATGGCAAAAACAACCGTTGAAACACTTTTGCCAAAGTTTTGGGGCAAATGTGTGAAATTCATAACTTCAACAACAAAGGAATGAGTTTATGTTGGCTGAAAAACGTGTTATGCATATTTTCCCAAAAACAAAGGACCAAAACTGCCAATCCTAAAGTTTAAATTCCTAATAAAGCGGGTAACATTTACTGTAGAGATTTTACCAGCCAAGAACACCCTTTTACCCAGGATTAAAAATGAAGAAAAAAAAGGGGAAAGCGAAATTGGTTGTTCCCACGTGTAATTCACATCACCTCAATCACATCCCACAACAAAAACCTTAAACTCCACTACCAGAAAGATACCCCCACCCCCACTCACATGACGACACCTGGCAAAGGATCATGACATGGCAAAATCAACGAACTTAAACCTTTCCTTAGTCACCAAGAACTCAATGAACGTCCCTGATTTAACCAAGCAAGCTGGCAACAAGCCTAGAAGATTCTTCAAAGATAATTTAGGAAATTCAGTTGCTAGGGTTTATGAATAGTGTTTTGAAGCATTTGCCTATAAAAGGAGACCTCAACTTGTGAGAGTCCCTTTGTTCCAGATTTTAGCTTTAAATCTTTGTAATTCCTTTTTATTAAATAAAAGTTGGATTTTCTGAAAATTTGTGATTTCCCTTTGTGTTTTATAAAAGTTTGGTATCTGATAAGCTAAAGTCTGAGTTCCTTATTCATGTTTGAAGGTTTTTGAGGCAAGGTTTTAAGCAATAAAACTTGTGTTTCAAAAATCAGAAAGTTCTTGTTATTTGTTCATCATTGTGGTTTGTTGTTCTTAGCAGGTACAAGGAAGCTGGTACTTGTTTGCTAGTACCTCAGCTCAAACAATCCAAGGCTTGGATGTAAGTCTTGGAGGTTTGCATCCCTTTCCCTTTTCAATTTTTCTGATTTTATTTGAATTTTTGGTGATTTTGCTTGTTTATTGGTGAATCTGTGTTTTGAGGTTTGATTTGTGTTTCTGAGGTTGATTATCAGTTGTAGGGGTGGATTAGATCTTGTTTGATAGGTTAAAACACAACAATCCTTTGGAAGATTGCAAAATCAGATTCCAAAGGGGTGTTTGGGTTAACTGATTCAAAGGGATTTGACCCTTCCTTTATTGTTGTTGTTGGTTCTTTTGGGTTGGTATCTATTTACTGGTTGCTAAGTGACATTTATCTGCAAGTTTTGTGGGTTTAAACAACCAAATCAATCAAAGGGCTATAAAATTTGATTTACTTGGGTAATTTGGCTAAAATTTTGGGGACACCTAGATCTAAGGGTAGACTTGGGATAACAAGTGTGAAATTTTGGTTAACTTAATCAGGGAATAAGATTTGAAGGCTTAAAATTGGATTGGTGGTCAAATAGATCAGCAAAAGGATTTTGGATAATCATTTTTGCTAATCAGTAACTTTTGGTGCTTAAATCTGCTTATTTACTTTGATCCATTGCTTGAAACAAGTTTATCTGTGCTTATTGGACTTTATTATAGCTTGTGTATGCATTTGGTTCAATTTGGCTGGCTTATTCATGCTAAAACTGCTTATTTGTTTATAATTGCTTATTTTCAAGGTCTGTGCAATATCTGTGGATTGTTTGCTTATTCTGGGCTTATTGAGTGAACCAGTTTGTGATTTCTTTGTTGATATAGATTCCTTGTGATTCACTGATCACAAGGGTGCCCTTGTTTCCATTTGAATCTAACTGGATCTCTCACAAATCATAGGTCAAATAGTCAAAGCAGTGGGAACTCCTTTCCCCTACTGCTAGCCACTGCTAGTGTAATTTTGTGTTCAGCTTATCAATAAGCTATTCTAGTTTATTTTTACCAGCAACAACTTTGATTCTGTAATAGGTGCTCATTATTTGACCCATTTGTTCATACTGGAGCATTTGGTGGGTTGACTTTAGGATTTGACTAGAAAACCAAGTTAATTGACTTTTTCATAAGTGCTTATTGGCTTATTCTAGCTTATTGGTTTTGCTTATTGGATTTTGGTTGATTTTTTTGGCTTATTGAATTCATTTGTAACCTTTTGCAAGTTGAATCAAGTCCTGAGGTGCCCTAGAACTAAAACCCGACTATTTTGTCTTTTAGTGGATTTGTACTTGGCTTATTTCTGGCTTATTGAATGTGCATTTTTAAAATATCTTTTTACAGATCACTTTAGTATCCCACAAGAAGGCTGTGTGTCAAATTAAAGCTTATGGCATTGGCTTATTGCTTAATGGGCTTAATGGTCCAATATAATAAGCTATTTGTTCATTAAGTTGTGATAAGCTCACTTTCAGCTTTTGGGCCTTCAGAGTTTTGTGTTTAGAATTGAATTTTGAGTCAGATAGGGCTTTTTCAAGTTATTTGGGCTTATTTTGACTTTTTGGGCTAAAAAGCCCATTAAGGTTGACTGATTTTGCTTTTGGCCCATTTGAAAGCCCAATAGGGGTAATTTGGTAATTTCACTTTCATTTTCTGATTATTTTTGTTAAAATAAACTAGTTTGCAAGTTTTTAGAATTTTTTATAATTTTTGGATTTTAATATTATTTTATTATTATTTTTCAAATTTCACATTTTTACACTTTTTATATTTTTCTTAGCTTAAATACATTAAAATAGGATTTTTGCAACTCTTAGATTAATTTTATTATCTTTAGATTAATTCTTATAATTATTTAAAGTTTTAATAGTTTTTAAATCATTTTAAATAGTTTTTCTTAGTTTAAAATTTTATAAAAATAGTTTTTAATCTTTTTAGGTCATTTTAGAGGTTTACTAATTAAAAAAATCTTTATTTTGGCTTTTTGATAATTAATTTGATTTTAGGGCTTTAATTAGCATTTAAAAATTAATATTTAATTAATTAAAAGGTTTGAAAAATTTTAGATCATTGGTAAACTCTTAGTCTATTTATTTTGATTTTTGTTGAATTTTTGGTAATTTTTAGAATTAATTTTTATTTTTACTCATTTTACGGTTTTACGTTTAGTCATCGTAGTAATTAATTTCACGTCTTCGTCATCCTCTTTTCTCATCCCCTTCTATCAATATTAATCTCAAACCAATTACGAATTTCTCACACACATATACCTCCTTGGGAAACGAACTTCATTAGGGTCATTTGTACACGGTTTTCCTAAACCGTCGTATTTAATACTTTCCCTATTTACCTCCTTTCCCTAAAGGTGTGGTAAAATTCTACAATCACTTTGGGGCCGCTGCCGGGGAGGTGTGTCGTGATTAATTTGTCTTGTTGTTTTTAATATTAACCATAAATAGTATTTGTATTAGTAGAAATCTACTAATACGTATTATCGGTTTTTTTTGGTTTTCTTGTGAAATTATTATTACTATATTGTACTAAGTATCACAATCAATACAAAATATCTCCAAAAGTGTGAAAACACAACCTTAATTGGGATTTGATCTCCTAATTATTGTATTCGAATCTCAAACAAAAGAAAAAGGCAAAAATAGATAAATACTTTCGTGAAGCTCGATTTTGAAAAATACGAACTTTAAGGTGGGTATAAGGCGGGTATTATAAAATATACCCTAAGGAAAAAGGCTCTTAAGTGCTTCGCATCGCCTCGTTTCCCCGCTTGCTTGTGAGTATTTTGAGATTGAAGGCTAATCGAGGGTTTTGCCGCCCAAAGTATTATTACGTATAATATATTTGCTTGGTTTTCTTTGTGATTAAACCCTCTTGAACAATTTGGTGTTCACCAAAGTTCTAAAGTCATTCGAAGGCGTTCACTCCACGTGATCGTTTTCATTCTTTTGAGGCTTCTTTAATCAAGAGTTTGATTCGAGGAGAGATTTGGTAGATTGTTGTCTACGAAGATACACCAAAATACAAAAAAAAAATAAAAACAATCAAAAACACAAAAAAATTGAAAATTCACAAAACACCCAAAAAGACTCTTCTTTGTTCACCTTCCATTCTTCGTGAAGTTTATGATCACTCGTAATCAAGTAAAACGAGCTCGTAAACGTCTTCAAAAGCAAGCAAATCAAGAGACGTTGATTGAAGAACAAACTCCAATTGTTGAACCTATTGTAGAACAAGAAGTCGTCATGGCTAATCGTACTATGATGGAGTTGCTTCAAGCACCCACCAAGGGTTTTGGAGAGGCCATTGTGATTCCCGCTATCCATGCGGAGAATTTTAAGATTAAGACGGGTTTAATGTCAATGTTGCAAGCTAATAAGTTTAGAGGTCATGAGAAAGACAACCCGCATTATCACATAAGGAATTTTAATCGTCCCACCGCAACTAGCAAGTTTAAGGATGTTCCACATGACGCCATTAAGATGATGTTGTTTCCATACTCGTTAGATGGACCCGCTAAAATTTGGCTTGAAAAAGAACCGCAAAATTCAATTTTGACATGGGGTGATCTCGTTTCTAAGTTTTTGAACAAATTTTTTCCACCATCTAAAACAACACATTTGAAAAATGAGATTTCAAGATTTGTACAACGAAATAATGAAAGTTTTTCAATGGCATGGGAACGATTTAAAGAAATGTTACATGAATGTCCACACCATGATTTTTCGGAATTGCATCAAGTTGATACTTTTTATAATGGGCTTAATGATCATGAACGAGATTACTTGAATGCCGCCGCGGGTGGTAATTTTCTATGAAAAACGACCGATGAAGCTTTAAAGATTATCGAGAATAGATCTAAGTTTTATAGCCCTTGTAACACACCGAGTGTTGCCAATATGGGTTCGTCATCGTCGTCATCGTCTCGTAGCATTAATGCCTTACATGATGAAGCTAATGAGGAAAATCGGTTTTTTGATAGATTTGCTAATCTTATGACTCATTGGAAAGCACAAGAGGCTTTGAATTCCGCTTTGGTTAAAGCGGTTGAAAAGAGTTGTTTGTCTTGTGGTGGAGCTCATGATCTTTCCGAGTGCATTACCGCCGATGGTAACACTTCGAGTGCTTACGTAACAACGGGAACTTATAACCAAAACGGCCAAGGTTCCCGCCCAAATCAAGCTCCACCAAATCAAAATGCTAATAACTATCGAAACAACAATCAAGGTGGTAATTATCAAGGCAATTCACGTAACTACAACAAAGGGAATTATCAAAGTGGGAATGGACAAGTTACTAATCAAAACCAAAACCTTGATTTTCAAAACACTACACAAGGTTTTCAAAATGCTCACACTAAAAATCTTCAAGGAGAATTTTTGGATTATGCTAAAGCAAATGATGCTAAGTTTGATAACATGCAACGTGAGATGATTAGCTTAAGATCCGAGTTGAAAAACGAGCTTAAAAACGAACTTGCTAATGAACTTAAAACTCATGCAAATAAAATGGAAGGAAATGTCCAACGTCTTCAACAAAACCAACAAAAGATGGAACAAGGACAACATGAAATTAAGCAAGAATTGTTAAAAGCGGATTTAAGGCAATCAAAATTTGAAGACCGAATGGCAAAAATGTTTGAAGCAATCATGTGTAAACCCTCTTCCTGGGGTGGTCTTCCTAGTGATACCATTACAAACCCGAAGGGAGAAATGAAGGTTATTACTACACGAAGTGGTAAAACTTTCAAGGAACCAATCTCTCGTTCAAGTACTTCTACGGAGAAGGAAATCGAGAAAGAGCCTGAGGTGATGGTCGAAAAGGAGCATATTACAATCCCACGAAGTACCGCTCATACCACACCTACGGTTGAACCAATACCAATTATGGAACCCGAGATTTCAAGGCCGTTGCCTAATGTCCAACCCACACCACCCTTACCTTACCCTTCGAGACGAAACAAAGAGAAATTGCAAGAACGTAACAAACAACAAATCGAGCTTTTTATAAAAATGTTTCAACAAGTGCATTTTGATGTGAGTTTAGCCGACGCGTTGTTATATATGCCTCGTTTCGCTTCCACTTTTAAAAGTATGATGAGCGATAAGAAAAAGCTTTCAAAGCTTGCTATATGTTCTTCGGTTTATCTTAACCGCATACCGGAAAAAGTTGGTGACCCCGGAAAGTTTCTCATTCCTTGTGACATAAAAGATATGAAAGAATGCCTCGCCTTGGCCGATCTTGGTGCGAGCATTAATTTGATGCCATTTTCCATTTGGAAATCGCTTTCGCTTCCGGCTCTTACTCCTTCGAACATGTCTATCGAGATGGCCGATCATTCTACGATTTTAGCATTTGGAGTAGCCGAGGATGTTTTCGTGAAAGTGGGGAAGTTCTACTATCCCGTTGATTTTATAGTAGTTGACATCCCCGTGGATCCTTAAGTTCCTCTAATTTTAGGTCGTCTATTTTTAGACACCTCGAGATCGCTTATCGACGTTCATGCAAGAACTATCACTTTGAGATTCAACGAAGAGGAACTTGTAGTTCTAAACGCTACTCAAAACTCAAAAGCTTCTCATGTTTATGCAATCGCTACCATCAATCACATTGACTTAGTTGATGTGGTTTGCAATGAGTTTTCACAAGAAGTGTTAGGTTTTTCCGATAGCTCGTCAAGTGGCAATCCCACTATTTTTGATCCGATTCTTGCTAATTCTACACCAAATCTCACTCCATTCCAAGGAGGCGATTTTACTTCAAATGAAATCGACAATAAAGATGAGGTGTTTATTAGTGATGATACTTTTATTCCACCATTTCTTTCGCCGATGGAAGTTATGAGTGTTGAGCCAAAATCATCAATCGAGGAACCACCTATCCTTGAATTAAAAGATCTTCCTTCTCACCTTGAATACGCATTCTTGGAAGGTGATGACAAGTTGCCGGTTATTATTACAAGAGGTCTGGCTAATGATGAAAAAACCGAGCTCTTGAAAGTTTTTAAAGCTCATAAAGGGGCAATTGCGTGGAAAATTTCCGACATTAAGGGTATTGACCCAAAATTTTGTACTCACACGATTTTAATGGAGGAGGACTACAAACCCGCAATTCAAAGTCAAAGAAGGGTAAACCCCAAAATTTACGATGTCATAAAAAAGGAAGTTTTAAAACTCCTTGACGCAGGAATGATTTATCCTATCTCCGATAGCCCATGGGTGAGCCCAATCCATTGTGTCCCTAAAAAGGAAGGAATGACTGTTGTGCCTAATGAAAACAACGAGTTAATTCCCACTCATGTTGTGACCGGTTGGAGGGTGTGTATTGACTACCGAAAGTTAAATGACGCCACTCGTAAAGACCACTTTCCTTTGCCCTTCATGGATCAAATGTTGGAGCGACTCGCGGGAAATGAATTCTATTGCTTTTTAGATGGTTTTTCTGGTTACTTTCAAATCCCTATCGACCCTCTGATCAAGAGAAGACTATGTTTACGTGTCCTTATGGAACGTTTGCTTATCGTAGGATGCCCTTCGGACTTTGTAATGCATCGGGTACGTTTCAACGGTGTATGAGGCAATTTTTCACGATATGATCGAGAAGTCGATGGAAGTGTTTATGGATGATTTTTCGGTGTTTGGCAATTCGTTCACGTCGTGTTTATCTAATCTCGAGCAAATGTTAAAACGTTGTGAAGAAACCAATCTTGTGCTTAATTGGGAAAAATGTCATTTTATGTATAAACAAGGAATCGTCTTAGGACATAAGGTCTCGAAAGCGGGGATTGAGGTCGATAAAGCTAAGGTAGACGTCATCGCCAAGTTACCTCATCCCAAAACCGTTAAGGGAGTTAGGAGTTTCCTAGGCCATGCGGGCTTTTATCGTCGTTTCATCAAAGACTTTTCGAAAATCTCTCGACCTATGACACACCTTCTCGAGAAGGATGCTCCTTTTAATTTCAATGAGAATTGTGTTAGAGATTTCGAAACTATTAAAAGGAAACTTACCGAAGCTCCCATTCTTGTTGCTCCTAATTGGGAATTACCCTTTGAAATCATGTGCGATGCAAGTGATTATGCTATAGGGGCCGTCTTAGGGCAACGTTATGAAAAGCATTTCCATCCTATCCATTATGCTAGTAAGACGATGACCGAGGCTCAATTAAAGTACACCACAACGGAAAAAGGAATTCCTTGCCGTGGTCTATGCTTTTGAGAAATTCCGACCTTATCTCGTCTTAACTAAAAGCATCGTGTATACCGACCATTCGGCTATCAAGTATCTCTTAACTAAGCAAGATGCTAAGCCGAGATTGCTTCGTTGGATGCTCCTCCTCCAAGAATTTGATGTCACCGTGCTTGACAAAAAAGGAGCCGAGAATCTAGCGGCCGATCATCTCTCTCGTCTAAAAGATCCTCACAAAGATGTTTTCGAGAACAAGGAAATCACCGAAACATTTCCTCTCGAGACTCTCGATGTAGTGAATTCTAAAGACACCACTCCATGGTTTGCCAACATTGCAAATTACCATGCGGGGAATTTCATAATCAAGGGTATGACGACACAACAAAAGCGAAAATTCTTTCGTGACGTCAAGTTCTATTTTTGGGGCGACCCTTATCTCTTTCGGGTTTGTGCGGATCAACTCGTTCGACGTTGTGTTTTTTTTTGCCGAAGCTTCTAACATCCTTAGAGCTTGTCACGAGGGACCCACGGGTGGTCACCATGGTGCTAATCTCACGGCTAAGAAAGTGTTCGATGCCGGCCTCTTTTGGCCTTCTATCTATCGTGATGCACACGCACTTGTGAAGTTTTGTGATTCGTGCCAACGTCAAGGAAAATTGTCTCAACGTGATGAAATGCCGCAAAACATAATTCAAGTGTGTGAGATTTTCGATATTTGGGGCATAGACTTTATGGGGCCGTTCCCATCATCTCATGGTAACAAGTATATCCTCGTCACGGTGGACTACCTTTCTAAGTGGGTGGAAGCTAAGGCTTTACCTACTAATGATGCTCGTGTGGTAGTGAAGTTTTTGAAGCAACTATTCTCTCGGTTCGGAACCCCTCGTGCTATTATAAGCGATCGTGGAACCCATTTTCGTAATGACCAATTCGAGAAAGTCTTAAAGAAATATGAAGTTACTCATCGTCTTTCTACGGATTATCACCCGCAAACGAGTGGGCAAGTCGAGGTTTCGAACCGAGCTTTAAAGAGGATTTTAGAGAGTTCGATTGGAGAAAACCGTGCTTCATGGTCCGACAAACTCGATGACGCTTTATGGGCCTTTAGGACCGCTTATAAGACACCTATCGGTTGTACTCCTTATAAGTTAGTCTATGGGAAGAATTGTCATTTGCCCATTGTATTGGAGCACAAGGCATATTGGGCCCTTAAGCATGCAAACTTTGACTTAAAGACCGCGGGAGATCACCAGAAAATACAATTGAATGAACTGGATGAACTAAGAGACAATGCTTATGAAAATTCATTGATTTTCAAAGAAAAGACTAAAAAGTTTCATGATGCAAAGATTAAAAACCGGGTTTTAACGTTGGTGATCAAGTGTTACTTTTTAACTCTAGACTTAAGATATTTTCCGGGAAATTGAAATCTCGTTGGTCGGGTCCTTTCACCGTTACACAAGTGTTTCCTTATGGGACCATCGAGCTATCACAAGATGATGGTCCTAACTTCAAGGTGAACGGACATAGGCTTAAGCACTACTTTGGTGGGGAAATTCCTTCAATGGTTGACCTCGACCAAATCACTTTCCCCAATGATAATTAGCATTGAGGGGATCGAGTCGAGCTCATGACTCGGTAATCAAAAACGAGGTGCCTCGTGGGGGAGATCCCATGCTTATCCTTTTATGCTTTCTAATAACTAATGAGAGGGGATTTTGTGCCCTTCCAACTCGTTGTCTCGTGGTTGTTTGTGATTGTGTTATCTAGATCATCATCATCATCTACGATTGAAGACTCTCGTGTTCGTTTACGTGAGCCTCCATCGTTTGCTTGAAGAAGTTTTTCACGAATCCATGACATATCCTTTATTCTTCTAACAATTATCTTTTATCATAATTAATAAACGGCTTTAGATATATTGTTGATCACCCTTTCCATGCTAGATCGTAAGCATTCGATTCTTCGTCTCTAGTATGGGGGTGCTCCACCTTTAGACTCGAAACATTGAGGACAATGTTTACTTTTAGTATGGGGGTGAATAGATACTTGCTTTGCTACGCCCTCACGTTTTCCAACTTTCAATGTTTTGTTTTGTTGCTAATAAGGCTAAAAATGGCCAATTTTTAAAATTTTTCTTAGTTTTAATAAGTGTTTTTAAGACACGAATATATATTTTCCGATGGGTAGAATAAGAGCTAATTTTTGACTTGATGGGCATTTGGAGCCATTTACATTCCTTAACCCGCTCAATTCAAGTTTTGCTAGACTTTTATATAGGGAACTTTAAAACACGAAATTCTTAGCTCATTTGGGTTAAGAACAAGAACTTTTCGCAAGTTCCTATAATTGATCCTAGAAAGTCACTTATCAAGGGAACTATAAAATGCATTCTCTAAACTTGAAAAAGTCCAAGAAAGTGCAAGATCCTATAGGTGGCTTGAAAACCCAAAACATTGATTTGATAGTCTTAATGAAAGCTAATCCAAATTTGGCTTAATTTTGACTTGCATGGCTAAGTATTCACGAGTCTCTTTAATTAGAGGTCTTTATATAGTGAAGAACGAGAAATGATAGAGTTAGACAAGTGATCATGCTAAACGTAGAACATGAAAATGTTCTTTCAAAAATTCATATGTTTTTAATTGTGGCTTTTTCTTCCCATAAGATCAATGCATTAGGAATAAAAATAATTGCAATAAGTAAGGTCGTACGATTTGAAAGTTTACTTAGCTTCTAGCTCAAGATCGTTTAAAAGTTTCTCGGGGTTGAATAGAGTTCATAGCCAAGGCATAACTTATTGAAGCAGGACGCGAAGATTGGTGAAGATCCAAAACGGCCCTAACAAGGCATGAGGAGCTCTATTTTATTGCTAAAGATCCAAGATGATGTGAAGTATCATTATCTAAATCAATATAAGGATCGAGACACACGACGAAAAGCAATTACTCCCCTAAAGATCATGGAGAAAGTCTATCCAAAAAAGACCTTTACAAGGTATGAGGAAGAATATATCCAAGTCCGAAAAGGAGGCGGATCGTTGTATATCAAAGTCTAAAATAAAGATTGAAGAAAAATGATGAAGTCGTGGTCCAAATATGAAGAATCTCTCAAAAACGTCAAGTGAAGAAATTCCAAAATATCAAGAGAAGACCATAATTTCAAGAACGTCTTCCCAAGATTTGAAGTATGAAGTACATGCCATCTATCGGTCCGAGAAAGGTCTCAAATCGTGAAACGAGTTATGCCAAGATATGAACTTAAGGAGATACACGAGAAGCCGTTTTAAAAGATTTTGTCCTTCGGCTAATTATCGATTAAATCGTGCTACTTTGCTTTCGGACTAATAAATACTCAAATAAGTCAATATGAATCATTTGTGATCCATGACAAATAGTTAAAAAATGCTAGTAACCCATTTCCTTTTATAATAACTAGGATTGCGGGAAGAAAAAGTATTACACAATTTGGACGTATGAGTAGTGTTAGCATTGTGACTTGTACCAACAATGATCTCGTTTTTGCACTTAGCATGGAATGTATGACAATCAAGGATGACAAAATTTACTCTAAGGGACAATTATTTGTTTCTATTCTTTGACCCTAAAAGTCACATTCGTGATGAAAATCATACATTATGTCTTTACACATTTTCGTAGTATTGTTGCAAGTCTTTTACTTTTCAATAAAGGGTAATAAAATTGAACTTTGGTGATGCTTAGATACTTTATTCTAGCATTGCGTGAGGGCACGACAAGGGCTTAGTATGGGGAGTGATGAGATGACTTTTATACATGATCTCATCGTTCTTTTCGGGCATTAAATGCATAAAATGTCATAAAATACCATATATATTCTTGTATTTGTTTACTTGTGTGTTTTAGGTATGGATATCGTGAAAAAGACAAAAGATCACAAGAAACAAGGAAAAACGGACACGAGAAACGAAGCCGTACAAAGAACCGGGCCCTAGTTCATGATTTATCCAAGATTAAACCTTGAAGACTTGAAGATGTAAAAGATTGATCCTCAAATTATGAAGAAATGACACTTAAAACCCTTGTAAATTCATAATTACAAGTTTGGTCCCTTAAGTTTGTCAAAATTACAAAATGGTCCTTCAACTTTGAAGAATTGGCAAGATTAGTCCCTCATCAATTCTAATTTGTCAAATATGGTCCCTCATGAAGGCAAACATCCTATAAAGACCATTGAAGATCAAGAAAGTCCAAATTAAGTCCCTCAATTATGAGAAAAGGGCAAAAACAACCCTTGAAACACTTTTACCAAAGTTTTGGGGCAAAAGTGTGAAATTCATAACTTCAACAACAAAGGAATGAGTTTATGTTGGCTGAAAAACGTGTTATGCATCTTTTCCCAAAAACAAAGGACCAAAACTGCCACTCCTAAAGTTTAAATTCCTAATAAAGCGGGTAACATTTACTGTAGAGATTTTACCAGCCAAGAACACCCTTTTACCCAGGATTAAAAATGAAGAAAACAAAGGGGAAAGTGAAATTAGTTGTTCCCACGTGTAATTTACATCACCTCAATCACATCCCACAACAAAAACCTTAAACTCCACTACCAGAAAGATACCCCCACCCCCACTCACATGACGACACCTGGCAAAGGATCATGACATGACAAAATCAACTAACTTAAACCTTTCCTTAGTCACGAAGCACTCAATGAACGTCCCTGATTCAACCAAGCAAGCTGGCAACAAGCCTAGAAGATTCTGCAAGGATAATTTAGGAAATTCAGTTGCTAGGGTTTATGAATAGTGTTTTGTAAGCATTTGCCTAAAAAAGGAGACCTCAACTTGTGAGAGTCCCTTTGTTCCAGATTTTAGCTTTAAATCTTTGTAATTCCTTTTTATTAAATAAAAGTTGGATTTTCTGAAAATTTGTGATTTCCCTTTGTGTTTTATAAAAGTTTGGTATCTGATAAGCTAAAGTCTGAGTTCCTTATTCATGTTTGAAGGTTTTTGAGGCAAGGTTTTAAGCAATAAAACTTGTGTTTCAAAAATCAGAAAGTTCTTGTTATTTGTTCATCATTGTGGTTTGTTGTTCTTAGCAGGTACAAGGAAGCTGGTACTTGTTTTGCTAGTACCTCAGCTCAAACAATCCAAGGCTTGGATGTAAGTATTGGAGGTTTGCATCCCTCTCCCTTTTCAATTTTTCTAATTTTATTTGAATTTTTGGTGATTTTGCATGTTTATTGGTGAATCTGTGTTTTGAGGTTTGATTTGTGTTTCTGAGGTTGATTATCACTTGTAGGGGTGGATTAGATCTTGTTTGATAGGTTAAAACACAACAATCCTTTGGAAGATTGCAAAATCAAATTCCAAAGGGGTGTTTGGGTTAACTGATTCAAAGGGATTTGACCCTTCCTTTGTTGTTGTTCTTGGTTCTTTTGGGTTGGTATATGTTTACTGGTTGCTAAGTGACATTTATCTGCAAGTTTTGTGGGTTTAAACAACCAAATCTATCAAAGAGCTATAAAATCTTATTTACTTGGGTAATTTGGCTAAAATTTTGGGGACACCTAGATCTAAGGGTAGACTAGGGATAACAAGTGTGAAATTTTGGTTAACTTAATCAGGGAATAAGATTTGAAGGCTTAAAATTGGATTGGTGGTCAAATTGATCAGTAAAAGGATTTTGGATAATCACTTTTGCTAATCAGTAACTTTTGGTGCTTGAATCTGCTTATTTACTTTGATCCATTGCTTGAAACAAGTTTATTTGTGCTTATTGGACTTTATTATAGCTTGTGTATGCATTTGGTTCAATTTGGCTGGCTTATTCATGCTAAAACTGCTTATTTGTTCATAACTGCTTATTTTCAAGGTCTGTGTAATATCGTGGATTGTTTGCTTATTCTGGGTTTATTGAGTGAACCAATTTGTGATTTCTTTTTTGATATAGAATCCTTGTGATTCACTGATCACAAGGGTGCCCTTGTTTCCATTTGAATCCAACTGGATCTCTCACAAATCACAGGTCAAATAGTCAAAGCAGTGGGAACTCCTTTCCCCTGCTGCTAGCCACTGCTAGTGTAATTTTGTGTTCAGCTTATCAATAAGCTATTCTAGCTTATTTTTACCAGCAACGACTTTGATTTTGTAATAGGTGCTCATTATTTGACCCATTTGTTCATACTGGAGCATTTGGTGGGTTGACTTTAGGGTTTGACTAGAAAACTAACTTAATTGACTTTTTCATAAGTGCTTATTGGCTTATTCCAGCTTATTGGTTTTGCTTATTGGATTTTGGTTGATTGTTTTGGCTTATTTAAGTCATTTGTAACCTTTTGCAAGTTGAATCAAGTCCTGAGGTGCCCTAGAACTAAAACCCGACTATTTTGCCTTTTAGTGGATTTATACTTGGCTTATTTCTGGCTTATTGAGTGTGCTTTTTCAAAATTTCTTTTTACAGATCTCTTTAGTATCCCAAAAGAAGGCTGTGTGTCAAATTAGAGCTTATGGCATTGGCTTATTGCTTAATGGGCTTAATGGCCCAATAAGAATAAGCTGTTTGTTCATTAAGCTGTGATAAGCTCACTTTCAGCTTTTGGGCCTTCAGAGTTTTGTGTTTAGAATTGAATTTTGAGTCAGAGGCTTTTTCAAGTTATTTTGGCTTATTTTGACTTTTTGGGCTAAAAAGCCCATTAAGGTTGACTGATTTTGCTTTTGGCCCATTTGAAAGCCCAATAGGGGTAATTTGGTAATTTCACTTTCAATTTCTGATTATTTAGGTTAAAATAAACTAGTTTGCAAGTTTTTAGAATTTTTTATAATCTTTGGATTTTTAATATTATTTTAATATTATTTTTCAAATTTCACATTTTTACACTTTTTATATTCTTCTTAGCTTAAATATATTAAAATAGGATTTTTGCAACTTTTAGATTAATTTTATTATCTTTAGATTAATTTTTTTTAATTATTTTAAGTTTTAATAGTTTTTAAATCATTTTAAATAGTTTTTCTTAGTTTAAAAATTTATAAAAATAGTTTTTAATCTTTTTAGGTCATTTTAGAGGTTTACCAATTAAAAAAATCTTTATTTGGGCTTTTTGATAATTAATTTGATTTTTAGGGCTTTAATTAGCATTTAAAAATTAATATTTAAATAATTAAAAGGTTTGAAAAAGTTTAGATCATTGGTAAACTCTTAGTTTGTTTATTTTGATTTTTGGTGAATTTTTGGTAATTTTTAGAATTAATTTTTATTTTTACTCATTTTACGGTTTTACGTTTAGTCATCGTAGTAATTAATTTCACGTCTTCGTCATCCTCTTTTCTCATCCCCTTCTATCAATATTAATCTCAAACTAATTACGAATTTCTCACACACATATACCTCCTTGGGAAACGAACTTCATTAGGGTCATTTGTACACGTTTTCCTAAACCGTCGTATTTAATACTTTCCCTATTTACCTCCTTTTCCTAAATGTGGTAAAATTCTACAATCAGTCATCAGTCCATGGGTATGACAAGCACGTTCTCTGTCACCCCACAATGGACTTCGACCTTGGATAACCCTGATCCAGGGAGTGCGCCCACCCCCCCCCCCCCCCTAACAAGGAGCCGCGCAGACCATCGACTGAGGAAGAAGTAGAGGTCGAACCACTTAGTGAGGAAGATCTCACTCGAGTTCTCACGCAGAACTTCGAGAGGATCGTCCCACGAATCGTATCAAGGTTGAACCTAGGGAGGGACCTCTAATCTAGGCTCAACTTTGGCAACGCCGGACCAGGCACCTCATCTCAAACATAAAGGAAGCGAAGGACACGACCCCAGGAGCGGAACCTCTTTGAGGAAACTCCGCAACCCAGGAACGTGTTCGAACGCATAGAAGATCGTCTCATGCAAGAACTACTACAATCCCGTGAGGAGGGATAGAGGTCCGACGGTTCACCCGAACGACCAGATCTGGAGCTAACTAGAACTAATCGCCGCACAAGTGTGTGGGATAGGATGAATACCGGGAAGAAGGCTCCTAGCTCTTCTCACAAGAGCGGTCCTCACCCAAAGGATGGGGCACCTCCCCCTTCTCCCGGTCCATCAGGAGAGAATTCGGATGACCATCCACCCAAGCGTCGTCGACCTAGGCGTACTCCTCCACCGTCACCAGACAATGAAGAGTACTATGGCGGCCCCTATTATCGAGAGGCAGAAGCAGAAGATCTTTCCCGCCCGTGGTGTGACCCTAATCTCACCTGTCCATGGGCTGATCCCAGGGAAGATCCTTTTACTCTCCGCATACGGAATTACTCCGAGGATACAAAGCGTCGCATGCCGGCGTGTGTCAAGACTTATGATGGGACGGGTGATCCGGATGATCACCTAAAGATATTTGACACGCAGGCGAAAATTGAACGATGGCCCATTCCTATATGGTGTCAAATGTTCAATTCAACCTTGATCGGCAATGCTCGTGATTGGTTTGAGGGACTTCCTCCGTGAAGCATTGATAGCTTCACTGAACTACGTACTGCGTTCAAGAATAATTATACTCAGCGAAAGAAGTATAATTGGGACCCGGTCTCATTGGCAACCGTCAAGCAACGGCCGGGGGAATCTACGGAGGCCTTCATTGAACGCTTCAATGACGAGTGCACACGTACAAAGACAATGCCGGAACTTCCGAAAATTTCCGATTATATGCACGCCATAACAGACAGGGAATTAATCAGACGTCTCAATGACAAGAATCCGGAGAGGTATGACGACCTTATGGAAATGGTCAGAAACTTCATAGAGGGAGAAATCGCGGTAGCCGCGGCTTACCCTTCAAAAGGAAATAGCTACCGATCGAACGACCAGTCCAGGAGACAGTCGGGCGGTCAAAACAACCAGAGCAGTTGTAGGGGCTCAGATTACAAGAGCCAAAACAAAGGAGGGCGGTCGGAGGACAAATTTACCCCTCTAAAGATGTCCTACCGGGAGATCTTGCTGACAGAAGGGGCCAACTTTCCGAGGCCTCCCCCAATGACGACTCCGCTGGACCGTCGTCAAGGAAATCGCTTTTGCGAATTCCACAACGACAAGGGCCACGGCACCGAGGAATGTATCCAGCTCAAGAAGCACATTGAGTCACTGATCAAGTTAGGCAAACTCAAGCATTTGGTCAAGGATTGGAAGGATGGAAAAGACAAAAAGAAGTATGACAAGAAGGATCCCCAAAAGGACAAGCCTTCAACCATATACATGATCCAATCCAGGCAGTGCCGCACAAGGCAGAAAATTAGTCAAAAATTTTCACGCGGCAGAGAAATCTCATTCCCTCCCATTACGGCAAGTGATGTGACCGATGCGCATCTCACTATCGAGATAAGCATTGGAACACACAATGTCCGCCGTATGTATGTGGATGGAGGGTCATCAGCAGAAGTACTATACGAACACTGTTTCGTACAGTTACGACCATAAATAAGAAGCCAATTAGTACCGGCCACGGCGTCGCTCATCGGTTTTAGTGGAAACACCATCTGGCCAATAGGACAGTTGCGTCTTCTTGTAACCATTGGGAATGAAGAACACTCCACCACAGCGTGGATGAACTTTATGGTGATACGCTCACACTCTCCATACAATGGGATCATAGGCAGACCAGGTATCCTGGCCATACGGGCAGTACCCTCCACGGCACACGGGATGATTAAATTCCCTGTGGAAGGAGGAATTGTCACTATCTATAACACAATCATACCAGCATCCGAGTGTCATGCCGTGACAACACCGGTTCCACCTATTTCCCCCAAGAAGGGATCACCCCCTCCCAATTGGAAGGTGGCAATCCATCCTGATTATCCGGAACAAGAGGTATCCATAGGGGGAACACTCTTGGATTAACGCAAGAGGGTCATGTGCTCTCTCTTGAAAGCAAATTTAGATGTATTCGCATTGGAGCCCAAGTATATGACGGGCGTACCGCGTACGATAGCAGCACATAAGCTCCAAATCCGCCAGGGATATCCTCTCGTTAAGCAAAAGAAGCATGGTCAGGCACCCGAACGCAGCCAAGTAATATTGGATGAAGTACAGAAATTGGTGGATGTAGGTATCATGCGTGAGGTATACTACCACGAGTGGTTATCCAACCCAGTTATGGTCAAAAAGCATGATGGGAGTTGGCGCATGTGCGTGGATTTCACGGATCTAAACAAAGCCTGCCCGCAAGACTGCTATCCGTTACCGGAGATTGATTGGAAGGTGGAATCCATATGTGGATATCCCTTTAAGTGCTTCTTAGATGCATACAAAGGATACCACCAGATCCAGATGGTGGAAGCAGACGCAGAGAAGACGGCGTCCATACTAGTCAAGGCGTATACTGTTATACAAAAATGCCATTCTAACTAAATAACATCGAGGCAACATATCAGCGGCTTGTTGACAAAGCCTTCGACTCACAGATAGGCCGCAATCTGGAGGTCTATGTTGATGATTTAGTCATCAAACGTCATACGGAGGATGCACTTCTCCGAGACGTCCAAGAGACGTTTGACACATTGAGGAGGATTAATATGAAACTAAATCCAAAGAAATTCACGTTTGGGGCAATTGAAGGAATGTTCCTTGGATATATGATTGATCCAAATGGCATCAAGCCTTGCCCGGAAAAGACGGACGCAGTAATACAGTTAGCATCTCCTCAGACACGGAAAGAGGTGCAATCCTTAAATGGGAAGTTGGTTAGGCTAAACAGGTTCTTGTCAAAGTCCGCGGAGAAGTCACTCCCCCTATTCAAAACGCTCAAGAAGTGCATCAAGAAGGGATACTTCCGGTGGACAAAGGAAGCTGAGGAAGCCTTTGGTCAACTCAAGCAACACCTTGCATCTCTCCCCATGCTAGTAGGCCCCCGGCCCAAGGAGGAGTAATAGGTGTGAAAACACCCATCCTTTTACCACTTATTTCTGGCTAAAACGAGACCAAAACACGTATTTAATATCATTTGTTTGGAATTATGCGTAGTTTTTGTGTTTATTGTGTTTTCAAAGTCAACCGGATGAATATTGAAGAAAACATGGGATTGCACGGGTTTTATCGAAGAAAAAGACTCAAGACGAAGTCTATTGTCCAAGAGATGCAAAAGATTTGAAGTCATTGTGCCTATTTGAAGATTTATCGAAGAAAAGGGCCAAAGATGGAAGATTCATATATGTCGAAGAACTCGAGTCTGTTAAACAAAAGATTATAAGACAAGTTGGAATTATTCACCGACACTTCTCAAAATCCAAAGTCAGAAACGTTTATTTAAAGAAACGTAAAGATTAAAGAAGAAAGAAGAAAAGAAGCCTAAAAACAAAGCCCATTCACAAGCCCACAAGAAAACGCCTATAAATAGGACTTCACTTCACAATTTTAGGGAGAGTTAGTTTTTAGTTTTAGTTTTCACTTTTCATTTTTCCTCTCTAGTTTTAGAGAGAGAAAGTTCTCAACTTTCTCTCACTAAGTTTTAATCTTTCTTTCTTTTAATCTTTCAAAGATTAAACCTTTTGTATTGTTGATTTCATTAATCAAGTTTAAGTTTAAGTTTTTAATCTTTCATCTCTTTCTACCTTTCTTTGATTTTGGTTCACTTTTGGTGCGAATTACTTATGATCCGTGTTGTTCATCAATGTTTTCGTGCTTAAAAAGTTAATCTTTTTATGTTTATTTAATTTTTCATACGAATAAGCTTTAAGATCTTTGTGCTTATTGGCTTGTTTATATGTTTAGCTTATTTACTTTTTTTTTTAAAGTTTTCTTAAAAAGTTCATTTTTTTTATTATAGTTTGATTGAAAAGTTTGCTTATTTTAAGTTTAGATACGTTGTATTTGTGCTTATTCAATCCGTTTAACATTAGATTCGTTCAAAGTTTTGGTGTTAGCTTAATCAAATAGCTTATTGCCTTAGCTTTTCTTTCGGGTCAAAGAGGGTAATCGGAAAAGGTAAACCCTTTTCCGATTGTAACATTCCGAGCACACCCCCCTTTATTCCGATCGTCTGATCGGAAAAGGGTTTTGAACTTTCCGATTGTGGGTATTTTAACCCATTCCGATTTCATCTCCAATATTCCGATCCTTTGATCGGAATAGGGTTTTGAAGATTCCGATTAGGGTGGTTTTGTGACATTCCGACGGCAAGTTTTGTAACATTCCGATTTGACTAGTTTGGCAACATTCCGATTGGCACTTGTTTCCCATATTCCGATTGCACCAATTACAACATTCCGATTGTGTTGGTTTGAGTGATATTCCGATTGGCTTGATTCTTTAATATTCCGAAGAGGGTGTTTTTGTTATTCCGATCAGTCTTATTTCCGATCTATATTCCGATCGGAATCCGATTTGGAAACTTTCCGATGGATTTAGTTTTTCGTTTTTACAAAGTTTTCAAGTGTTAGTTTTATTAAGTGTTCGAGTATTTTTCTAATTTTGCCTTTAAGTTTTCAAACATTTATTTTCAACTCGTTATTTTAGTCTAATCTTTAAAACTCTTTTCGCTCAATGACATTTACATTTAATTGCTATTATTTTAAAATAGATAACAAAACAAACCTTCTATTTGTCACCAAGAACAATCATTCCACTCTTAATCGTGATCAATTCGAGAAGATACCGAGAACAAATCTTGAACCATATAAAATCTCTTGTATCAAATGGCGCCACTGCTGGGTCTTCTCGTTAAGATTCACAGTTTTTTGTGAGAACTTGGATTTTGGGATCCGTTCACCGCGAACGTTACTTTTTCATAAAAAATTTCAAAAAATCCTAAAAAATATAAAATTTCAAAAATACAAAAAAATTAAAAAATTAAAAAACTCTAAAAACAAAAAATATTTCTTGTTTGCTTTGTTAGTTCTTTTGCAGGTGCATGCGTACACGATCAACGTCTTATCAAGAGCCCGAGCCTCTCGAAGACTTAGACATGGCCGGTGTACACAACAACAACAATAACCCACCTCAAAACAATAATAACAATAACAATCCACCTCTCAACAACAATAATAACAACAACAATGAGCCTCTACCGGACAATCGCCCGATGATTGAACTTTTGCAAGCACATGTAGACGGCAACAATGATCCAATTGTCATACCCGCGATTGCAGCCAACAACTTTGAGCTCAAATCCGGCTTTATCCAGATGGTCTCTGCTCAACCATTCTTGGGGCGTACTATTGATGATCCACATGACCACATCAAGAGATTCCTGCAACTCACGAATACGGTCAAATTCAATGGTGTTCCACAAGAGGTAATCCGTTTACAACTCTTTCCTTTCTCCTTAGAGGGACAATCCCGGCATTGGATTGCTAAGGAACCGCCACAAAGTATTCTTACGTGGACGGATTTGGAGACCAAGTTCATAAACTACTTTTTCCCACCCTCTCGTATTACCGCTTTGCGGAATGAAATCATTAATTTTGAACAAAAGTACGATGAGTCTTTTAGTGAATCTTGGGACCGTTTCAAAGATCTTTTAAGAATGTGCCCACAACATGGTTTTACCAAAGTGCACCAAATTAATACTTTTTATAATGGTTTAAGCATGAATGACCAAGATTCACTAAACAGTGCCTCGGGGGGTAATATTTTGGTTAAGACTTCTAATGCCGCTTGGGATATCATTGAGAATAAGTCTTGTGTGCAAACCAAGAGTGTGCGGACCAATGCTGCTAGTGCTAGTACTAGCGACAACGATAAGCGACTTGACAAAATTACCACGCTTCTTGAATCGCTTGCCGCCCAAACCGCCAGCAACACCAACAGCATCAACGCTAGAAACGCTCAAGTCAATGCTGTCAACCAACCATGTGAAATATGCGGTGGTCCTCACTCTTACACAACTTGTACCACCACCCAAGACTACCCTTCTGAGAATGTTAATGCAGCATACGGTACCTATCCTCCAGCCGCTTATCAAGCACGACCTCAAGGAGACCGCAACTTGCTTAGCTACCGCTCAAACAACTTTTTATCCCCACCCGGTTTTCCTCCTAACAACCCAAACCAACAACAAAACCTCAATCGCCCTCCTCAACAACAACAACAACCTCGTGCACCATACCAACCACCTCACAAACAACCATATCCACCTCAACGAAACAACCAAGTTTACCAACAACCTGCTTATCAACCACCCGCCTACCATGCTCCTCCTCCCAACCATCCTACTACATTACACCAAGATGTGGAAACCTACATGAGGAACAATGATGTGATCGTGGAAAATCTCCAGCGGGAAGTGCTAAACTTGAAAGCAGACATGGTGAAACAAGGAAACGATCTGAGAGCTGATATGAGAAACACTTTGGCAAGTCAAACGAATGACTTAAGGAACATGATGGCTGGATTCTTCCAAGGTAATCAATCCTCTTCTTCGGGTACTCTTCCGAGTAACACCGTTGCGAATCCAAGAGGGGAGATAAAAGCAATCACCACTCGCAGTGGCAAAGGTACCAAGGAACCCGAGCTTCCTATACCTCCACCGGTAATTGTGACTAAGGAAAACGAGTCACCTGCTCCTATTCCTCATCCTTCTACTTCCCTAATTTCTCCACCTCTTACTTCTACCCCTCCTCCACCCAAGGATGTGAGTGATCCTATTCTCCCAAAGACTTCCTCTTCTTCCGAGATACCTTATCCATCAAGGTTGAGGAAAGAGAAGCTCAAAAGCAAGGATGATATTCAAGTTTCGAACTTTCTTAAAATGTTTAAACAATTGAATTTTAACATCTCCTTCGCTGAGGCTCTCGCTCACATGCCTAAATACGCGAAAATGTTCAAAGATCTTCTTAGCGACAAGGAGAAGCTTCTTGATATTGCTAACACCCAACTTAATGAGAATCGCTCTGCAGTGCTCTTAAGGAAATTGCCAACCAAGCTTGGTGATCCGGGTCGTTTCTTAATCCCTTGCAACTTCCCGGGAGTAGAGAATTGCATGGCCCTAGCCGATCTAGGTGCCAGTATTAACTTAATGCCTTTAAGTGTTTGGAAGCAATTATCTCTCCCTGAGCTAGTCCCCACCAAAATGACTTTGGAATTAGCTAACCGTACGTTTGCTTATCCAGTGGGGATAGCCGAAGACGTTTTTGTAGGAGTCGACAAATTCACTTTTCATGCCGATTTCGTCGTCGTCGACTACGATATGGACCCTCGTGTGCCATTAATTGTTGGTCGCCCATTCTTGAGGACCGGTCGCACTCTCATCGATGTTGAAGCGGGTGAGCTTATCATGAGAGTGGGAGACGATAAAATTGTTTTCAACATGGGAAAGCTTTCTAAACAGCCTTATTCATACGAGAGTGTTAATTGTATTGACGTTCTTGATGAGGCTTGTGAAGAACACTTCAAAGATGCTTGTAAAAGTATTCCTATCTCTCTTCCCAATGTTGAAACCGTTTCCTCTATTGATTCATCACTATCTCTATTTGGAGAAAGTGACTTCCTTTGGAAAGATTTGGAAGCCACCATGGGAGATGTGAACTTAGAACATGACGATTCTCCCACCGATTGGGATGAAGATCTGCGCCTCATTGAGAACCTTCTTAAAGAAGACAATATTTCTCCACCATCTCCCAAGGATATTGCTATCGATAAACCGACTTTTAATACGCCTCCCATCGAAAATCCTTCGGATTTAGAACTGAAGGAGTTGCCGCCCCATCTCGAGTACATGTTCCTTGAAGATAAGAAGAAGTCGCCCGTCATCATTGCTAAGGACTTGAAAGAAGAAGAGAAATCTCGCCTCATCGCCGAGCTTTAAGATCATAAGAAGGGAATTGCTTGGAAAATTTCCGATATCCGCGGAATTGATCCAAACTTTTGTACTCACAAGATTTTCATGGAGGATGACTTTAAACCCGCAATTCAGAGCCAAAGAAGGGTTAATCCTCGCATTCATGACGTCATCAAACAAGAGGTTATCAAACTTCTTGATGCCGGCTTGATTTACCCTATTTCGGATTCGCCTTGGGTAAATCCCGTCCATTGTGTGCCCAAGAAGGGCGGAATAACAGTTGTTCCCAATGAACACAACCAGTTGATTCCCACTCGTCTCGTTACTGGGTGGAGAGTTTGCATCGATTATCGCAAGCTCAATGATGCCACGAGAAAAGACCACTTTCCTCTTCCTTTCATGGATCAAATGCTCGAGCGTCTAGCTGGTAATGACTATTACTGCTTCTTAGACGGTTTCTCCTGGTATTTTCAAATTCCCATCGATCCCAAAGACCAAGAAAAGACCACATTCACTTGTCCCTACGGAACATTTGCTTACAAACGCATGCCTTTTGGTTTATGTAATGCTCCTGGGACGTTCCAAAGGTGTATGATGGCTATCTTCCATGACATGGTGGAAGACACTATGAAGGTATTCATGGATGATTTCTCGGTTTATGGCGATTCATTCTATGCTTGCCTTGCCAATTTAGAACGTATGCTTAAGCGGTGTGAAGACACTCGCCTTGTTCTTAATTGGGAAAAATGCCATTTCATGGTAAAAGAGGACATCGTGCTAGGACACAAGATCTCCAAAGCCGGTCTTGAAGTGGACCGTGCTAAAGTCGATGTTATTGCTAAGTTGCCTCCACCTTCAACCGTGAAGGGTGTGAGAAGTTTCCTCGGTCATGCGGGATTCTACCGTCGTTTCATCAAAGATTTTTCTAAAATCGCTCGCCCGATGACCCACCTCTTGGAAAAAGATACTCCTTTTATCTTCTCCAACGAGTGTATTGAAGCCTTCAACTTGCTTAAGGATAAGCTAACTAAGGCACCGGTCTTGGTTACCCCTAATTGGGAGCTTCCCTTCGAGTTGATGTGCGATGCTAGCGACTTTGCTATTGGTGCGGTTTTGGGCCAAAGAGTGAATAAACACTTCCAACCAATCCACTATGCTAGCAAGACAATGACGGGGGCCCAATTGCATTACATGATAACCGAAAAAGAGCTTTTAGCTGTTGTCTATGCCTTTGAAAAGTTCCGCCCCTATCTTGTCCTTTCTACCACAATCGTTTATACCGATCATTCCGCGTTGAAGTACTTATTAACTAAGCAAGATTCCAAACCAAGACTTCTTCACTGGGTTTTGCTACTCCAAGAATTTAAAATTGAAATTCGCGATAAAAAAGGAGCTGAAAACCTAGCCGCGGATCATCTCAGTAGACTTGAGGATCCTTATCAAGGGGATTGATGTTGGAGTTTTTGTACACCTTTAGGAAAAGGATGACAAAAGTGGCAAGTATTAAGTGTCGGTTTAGGAAAACCAAGCACTAATGACCAATTAGGTTCAAGTTCGTTCACGAGGAGGCTAGTGTGTTATGTGTGTAATGACTTGGATTAATTTGTGATTATATTGAGAAAAGAAAATTAGAAAAGGGATTAGAAAAGAATGACGGTTATGAAGACGGATTAAACTAAGTCTAAAAAGGCGTACACGTAAAGTCGTAAAAACCACCAAAATTAAAATTTAACCCTAAAAATTCCTAAAAATCACCAAAAATCCTTAATAATAATCTAAGAGTTTACAAAAAATCAAAACTTGCAAAAACCTTTTAATTAATTAGATAATGACTTTTTAATGCTAATTAAAGCCCTAAAAATCAAAATTAATTATTAAAAAGCCCTAAACAAGATTTTCAAGTTTGTAAACCTCAAAAATACTCTAATTAAGCTAAAAACTATTTTTCAAAATTTTAAAACCAATTAAAACTATTTTTAATTAATTAAAAACTCCTAAAATCAATTAAATATTAAATTAATTATAACAAATAATTAAAAGACCTAAAAAATATTTGGAAAGTTGCAAAAATCCTAATTAAGTGTTTAGAACCTAGGAAAAATATAAAAACCTAGAAAATCAGACCTTTAATTTTTAATAATAAAATAATATTAAAATAATATTAAAAATCCAAAAATTATAAAAAATTCTAAAAACTTGCAAACTAGCTTAATTTAACCTAAATAACTCAGAAATGAAAGTGAAATTACCTAAATACCCCTATTGGGCCTAGAAAATGGGCCAAACCCTAAACAGTCCCTTATTGGGCTTAATTAAGGCCCAATAAGAAAAAGTGCTCAAAATAAGCTCAAAAAGCACAGGTTGACTCAAAATTTGATTTTAAACAACTTTTTCCAAAGGCCCAAAAGCTGAAAATGTGAAATAAGCTAACTTATAATAAGCAGCTTATTCTTAATGGGCTTTTTGGCCCATTAAGCTATAAGCTGTTGCCATAAGCTAAAATTTAACACACAACCTTCTTTTGACCTAACAAAGACTTCTGTAAAAAGAAATTTCAAATAAGACCACTCAATAAGCCAGAAACAAGTCAACAACTTATTCACAAAACGACAAAATAGTCGTTTTTATGATCTAGACCACCCCAGAAGCTGATTCAAGTTGCAAAATGTTTCTTTTGACAAAACTAAGCTTAAAAACCAAAGAACTTTCAAATAAGCACACTCAATAAGCTGGAAAATCAAATAAGCACTTATCTTAAAAGTCAAACAAGTTGGTTTTCTAGTGAAAAGTCAAAGTCAAAGTCTGATAAGCTCCAGTTCACTTAAATGGGTCAAATAATGAAGATCTATTACAAAAAATAAGTTGTTGCAAGTCAGAATAAGCTAGAATAGCTTATTGATAAGCTGTTGATAAAATTGCACTAGCAGGGGCTAGTTTTGGATGTTGAGCAGTGGGAACTTTTCCCACTGCTTGACTATTTTGACTTGTTGTCTTTAGTGACTTTTTCTTGGATTCAGTTTTCACAAAGGCACCCAATTGATCTATGGATCAAAAGGAGTCAATAACAAGCAAAATAACACAATCACAAACAGCCAATTGATACAGTTTAATCAATTTATCACCAGATATAGCACAGACATGAACAATGAGCAGTTTAGCATTCAAGAGCAATTTTAGCACAAATCAGCCAACCAAATTCAACCAAATGCACACACAAGCTATAATAAACTCCAATAAGCAAGTCTAAACAGGTTTCATGCACTGGTTCAAAGAATTAAGCAAGATCCAAGCTATCAAAGTTACTAATGAACACTACACATGCAGTTTTTAACTTTTGCTGATGTATTTGACACACAAGCCAATTTCAACACCTCAAATCTTTCAAACAGGTTCTGTTAACTTTGTTTAAACCACTTTTATCCCTAAGCATGCATACACACTAAGTGTTCCCAAAATCCTAGGTCAAAACAAGCAGAAACAAGGTCTTGATAGCAGATTGATCAATTCAAGTGTTCAAACCCAATAACTTGCAGCAAAACACTCTCAAACAAAGTTATATCAGATACAAAGCATAAACAACACTTTCCCTTAACACAAAATCAGATTACAAGCACAAATCAGTAGACCCAAACACCCCTTTAACTTTTTCAAATCAAGATTTTCAAAAGCAAAACAAGATTTCAGGCCAACCAAGCATCAATTAACACTCTAACAAGTCTAAATAACAGATTCAAGCAAGAACAAGCCACAAAATTCACAAGAACAACAGTTTCATACAAATATCACCAAAAATCACAATTTATGCAGATTTGGAGATTAAGTAAGCAAACCTCATGGATGTACATCCACACCCACGAATTTTGAGCTTATGTGCTAGCAAGAACAAGCACAAGCTTCCACAAAAGCCTGCTAAGATTCAACAAGGGTTAAGCACAATAACATGAAAAATCAGAAACTTGGAAAAATCTTGATTGATGCAAACTTGTTACCCCACACTTGATTATCCCCAAGTTATAAGCCTCACCACACCTTAACCAACTTAGTTAGGATGCTATGATCAGCCCTATAGCCCAAGAATTCCAAGATTGGAACAAGACTTAGCAAAATATCAAGAAAATGAGGAAAATATGCAAACTTGTGCACACTCCTCTTTTGAAAACAGGTTTTTAAATTCAAAAGCAGTAAACTAAGAACATGAACAACAGAATAAAGGTGGCACTTGGTCTTTCTTCAAAGAACTTAACTCAAATTCATTAAACTGAAAAATGATTTACAAGTCTTTGAACAAAGGAAAAACCAAAAGCAGCTGCAAATGAGAGACCTAGATGCCTTTATATAGGCTACAAGTGAACTAGTTAAGCAAGAAAAAACGTAAACCCTAATGTGTAGAAGTCCCATTTTGCCCTTGCAGCTTGGGCATCTTTTGAAGATCATGTGACTCTTCTTGGCTTGTAGCATGAGTTGGCAAGTGAAAAAGTGATCCAAGGGTGTGTAACCAGCTTAGGATGTAAGCATAATTGTGGGACGTTGGATGACTGGCTCTTCTTTGTCTTCTTCCTCTTAGACGTAGCAGGGGAGGTCCCATGTAACATGTGGGTTGGTGGGGTGTCATGTTTAAGGTTTGGGATGTGTTTATGGGATGGTTAATCATAAATCTGGAAACAATTAGGGCTTAATTACAAGTAATTAAGGAATGCCTAATTTTATCAAGAACATGAAGAACAGGTTGTTTGATTTGTTTTGAAGTTTAAAAGGGTGTTTAGCGCGTGATTTAATATTAATTAACTGATTTGAAAAGTTAGTTAATTAATAAACGGTGAGTGGGAAATGAGGTGGAGAAATGGTGGGTTTTGATTGGTTGTGAAGATTGAGTGGGACACGTGTCACCCATTGGTTGGTCTAGGTAAGAATACTTGTCTGCCAGCTTTAACCCCTCACTTCCCAATAACTTGTCTCTTGCAATCAAAGTTCTATCAGCGCCCATTTAAGCCGTATCAACTTTGGACTTTTTACATTTTTGGCCCATAAACTTTTGTAACATGAATTCAGGGGTATTTCTTGCCATAATTGAATTCTTCAAGGGCTGGTTTGGTATTTTCTTCAATGATAATGGTCTAGACTTGTATGATTGTCATCTTGGAGGACTGAAATTGCCAAGTCTTGATAAATGAGGGACCATTTTTGCCAAATGTTGAAAGTTGAGGGTCCTTTTTGTAATTTTGGATTTTTCAAAGGACCAAACTTGTCATTTCTTGTACTTTGAAGGACTTCATGATATATTTGACTTTGTGGATGATACTGGTTGACAATTTAGCTTTGTTGAGGGGCTAAACTTGCCAATTCTTCAAAGTTAAGGGCCCTTTTGGTAATTTTGACAAACTTTAGGGACCAAACTTGTAATTATGAGGATACAAGGGTATAAAGTGTCAATTCTTCATAATTGGAGGACCCTTCTTCATAATTCT
This sequence comes from Glebionis coronaria, assembly GCA_025667525.1. Taxonomy (NCBI): domain Eukaryota; kingdom Viridiplantae; phylum Streptophyta; class Magnoliopsida; order Asterales; family Asteraceae; genus Glebionis; species Glebionis coronaria. The sequence continues at coordinate 119,067,708 of CM046882.1, read as the reverse complement.
TCAAATCTTCAAGGGTTGATCTTGGGAAAGTCTTCACTAGGGCTTGGTTCATTGTGCGGCTTCGTTTCCCGTGTTCGTTTTTGATTGATTCTTGTGATCTTTTGTCATTATCTCAATATCCGTACCTAAAATACACAAGCAACAAACACAAGCATATATTTGGGTATTTTGATGATATTTAATGCATTTTAAGCCCTATTTGGAAGATGAGACTATGTATAAAAGCAGTCTCATCACTCCCCCATACTAAACCATTGACGTGCCCTCACGCAATGCTAGAATAAAGTATCAAAGCATCTCCAAAATTTAATTTTATTCACTTTATTTGAATGATAAACTAGCTACACTACTACTATTACTACTACTTGTGTTATAGACATAATGTATGATTTTCATCGCAAAATGGGACGTTTAGGTTCATAGAATAAGAACACGTGAATGCTTCGTTAGAAATAATTTCATCGTCCTCGATTTTCACTTCAATTCCATGCTAAGCGTGCAACGAGATCATTGTCATTATAAGTTAGTAATGCTAACACTACTCATATGCCCTAATCACGTACTTATCCTCCTATTATTCCTAAGTTGTATCTCTTATATTTTATGATGTCTTGAATGTTTCACGAGGATACATTGTTTGACTTATGCGATAATAGAGATTTAGGTCTAAAAATAGAGTCCTAACGGTGTAACTAAGACCATCAAATCAATAACCCCTCCTAATAGACGACGATGTTAAAAAATTAAGTTGACAAGAAGAATCGATAAACACGGTTTTATAACGGTTTTGAACATGAGACTTATTACCAAGACTTTTATACGTCCCCTAACGGAAGGACCTTATTATCTTTGGTTTACCTCCATCTTTTATTCAACTTCGCCATGAAGCTTTTATTATGACTTCGGTCTTGCCTTGCCTTTTATTATCCGCCTCATCGGTGGTTTTATTAGCCAAAGACGTATATCCTCACGCTAAAGCGAATTTTGGATCTTTAAAGCTTCGAAGATTAAGGCTTGATTCACTTTCAATTTTGCATAGATTTTAGGCCTTGTGGGGCTTCAAATTGTTTGCTTGATTTAGGTGAGCACTTGAAATCTTATTATTGGGTGAAGCTTTCGATTATTAGGGTGCCAATACTTCAAAACCGTGACGCTGGCGATATCTTAATGTCTTCCCAATTTAATTACACGGAAGCTACTAGAAAAGACTAGAGACCCAACAATCCTAACTAAACCGCTAAGTCAATATTTATTAAGCAAAAAATATTTACATGCGAAGGGAGAATAAGCAAACAACAAGAACACATGAGTTTTTGAAAGAATACTAGTATTCTACGTTTAGCATAGTAACTTATAATTAACTCTATCATTTCTCGTCCTCATTTAAGAGACTTAGCCTAATGTGTAGTTAAGGAATCAAAGCTAAGTGCTCAACACGCACGGTCGAGTCAAAAATTACTCTTATTCTCGCCATCGGAAAACCTACATCGTGTCTTCAAACACTTATAAAACATGAGAAAATTTTAAATTTGGCCATTTTTAGCCTTATTTTGCAATAAAACGATAAACAAAACGATAAACTTTGGAAAGCGTGAAGGTTTGGCAAGGCAAGTATCTATTCACCCCCCCATACTAAAGTTAAACATTGTCCTCAATGTTTCGAGTCTAGGGGTGCAAACACCCCCATACTAGAGACGTAGTCGAATGCCTAATCTAGCATGGAAAGGGTGTAACCATTAAATAATAGCCGTTTATGAAGTGTGCTAAAAACCTAAGGTTAGAACAATAAAGGATATATCATGGATATTGAGAAATGTCTCCAAAGCAAACGATCGAGTGCTCCCATAAAACGAACACGAGAGGCTCCAATCGTGAAGATCATGATCTAAAAACCACATATCACAAACAACCACGGAACAAAGGTTGGAAGGGCACAAATCCCCACACGTAAGCTACATTAGACTAAGAAAGCGATAATATGAACATAGGATAAGCATGGGACTCCCCCACGAGGCTCCTCGTTTTTGATTACCGAGTCATGAGCTCGACTCGATCCCCTCAACACTAATTATCATTGGGGAAGGTGACTTGGTCGAGGTAGTTCAAGGATGGAACTTCCCCACCGAAGTAGTGCTTCAACCTATGTCCATTCACCTTGAAGTTAGGACCATCATCTTGAGCTAGCTCGATGGTCCCATAAGGAAACACTTGAGTCACGGTGAATGGACCGGACCAACGGGATTTCAATTTACCGGAAAAGATTTTAAGTCTTGAATTAAAAAGTAAAACTTGATCCCCAATGTTAAAAACCCGGTTTTTAATTTTTGAATCATGCAACTTTTTAGTTTTCTCTTTGTAAATCAATGAATTTTCATAAGCAATGTCTCTCAATTCATCCAATTCATTTAATTGCATTTTCCGGTGTTTTCCCGCGGTCTCCATATCATCATTACAATGCTTTAGGGCCCAATAAGCCTTGTGTTCTAACTCGATAGGCAAATGACAATTCTTTCCATACACAAGCTTATAGGGAGTGCACCCAATGGGTGTCTTATAAGCGGTCCTAAAGGCCCATAAAGCATCGTCTAACTTATCCGACCAAGATTGTCGGTTTTCCCCCACGGATCTCTCCAAGATCCTCTTCAATGCTCGGTTTGAAACCTCGACTTGCCCACTCGTTTGTGGGTGATAAGCCGTAGAAAGACGATGTGTAACCCCATATTTCCTTAGAACCCTTTCAAATTGGTCGTTACAAAAATGGGTTCCACGATCGCTTATGATAGCACGAGGGGTTCCAAACCTAGCAAACAAACTTTTCAAGAACTTGACTACCACACGAGCATCATTAGTGGGCAAGGCCTTCGCCTCCACCCACTTAGAAAGGTAGTCAACCGCAACGAGAATGTACTTATTACCACGAGATGATGGGAACGGCCCCATAAAGTCTATGCCCCAAACGTCAAAGATCTCACATACTTGAATGATATTTTGTGGCATTTCATCTTTTTGTGAGGCTTTTCCTTGTCGTTGGCATGCATCACAAGACTTCACAAGGATTTGTGCATCTCGGTAAATAGTAGGCCAAAAGAAGCCGGCATCAAACACCTTTTTAGCCGTGAGATTAGCACCGTGGTGACCACCTGTGGGTCCCTCATGGAAAGCTCTAAGGATATTAGAAGCTTCGGTGCCAAATACACAACGGCGGATGATTTGATCCGCACAAGTTCGAAACAAGTAAGGGTCGTTCCAAAAATAGAACTTGACATCACGAAAGAATTTTCGTTTCTCTTGAGTTGTCATACCCTTAACGATGAAGTTACCCGCATGGTAATTTGCAAAATCCGCAAACCATGGGGTAGAAGAATCAAGTTTGGAATTCACTAAACCAAGTGTCTCGAGCGGAAATGTTTCGGTGATTTCCTTAGGCTCGTAAACACTTTGGTGAGGATCTTCCAAACGAGAGAGATGATCGGCCGCTAGATTCTCGGCTCCTTTTTTGTCAACAATGGTGTGATCAAATTCTTGAAGGAGGAGAATCCAACGAAGTAATCTCGGCTTTGCATCTTGTTTAGCCATGAGATACTTGATAGCCGAATGGTCCGTATACACTATGCATTTCGTCAAGACGAGATAAGGTCGGAATTTCTCAAATGCATACACCACGGCAAGGAATTCCTTTTCCGTTGTAGTGTATTTAAGTTGAGCCTCGGTCATCGTCTTGCTAGCATAGTGAATAGGCAAGAAGTGCTTTTCATGACGTTGCCCCAAAACGGCCCCAATAGCGTAATCACTTGCATCACACATAAGTTCAAAGGGGAGGTTCCAATTTGGAGCAACAAGAATGGGAGCTTCGGTAAGTTTCCTCTTAAGGATCTCAAAGGCTCGTACACAATCTTCGTCAAAGACAAAACGTGCCTCTTTTTCAAGAAGATGTGTAATGGGTCGAGAAATCTTCGAGAAATCCTTGATGAATCGTCGATAAAAGCCCGCGTGGCCTAGGAAACTCCTAACTCCCTTGACGGTTTTGGGATGAGGTAATTTGGCGATGACGTCTACCTTAGCTTGATCTACCTCAATCCCCGCTTTCGAGACCTTGTGCCCTAAGACGATTCCACTCTTAACCATAAAATGACACTTTTCCCAATTGAGCACAAGGTTGGTTTCCTCACAACGTTTTAACATTCTCTCAAGGTTCGACAAACACGAAGTAAAGGAATCACCAAACACGGAAAAGTCATCCATGAAGACTTCCATCGTCTTCTCGATCATATCATGAAAAATAGCCATCATGCATCGTTGAAAAGTTCCCGGTGCATTGCAAAGTCCGAATGGCATTCTACGATAGGCAAACGTTCCATATGGACACGTAAACGTAGTTTTTTCTTGATCACGAGGATCGATGGGAATTTGGAAGTAACCGGAAAAACCATCTAAAAAGCAATAGAAATCGTTTCCCGCAAGACGCTCCAACATTTGGTCCATGAAGGTCAAGGGAAAATGGTCTTTACGAGTGGCTTCATTCAACTTTCGATAGTCAATGCACACTCTCCATCCGGTCACGAGTCTTGTGGGAATCAACTCGTTGGCATCGTTTGGCACAACGGTCATCCCTCCCTTTTTAGGGACACAATGAATAGGACTCACCCAAGGGCTATCGGAAATAGGGTAAATCATTCCCGCGTCAAGGAGTTTAAGGACCTCCTTTTTGATGACATCGTGAATTTTGGGGTTCACCCTTCTTTGACTTTGGATTGTTGGCTTGAAATCTTCCTCCATTAAGATTTTGTGGGTACAAAATTTGGGATCAATCCCCTTAATGTCGGATAACTTCCACGCAATCGCCCCTTTGTGATCCTTAAGAACATTGACAAGTGCGGTTTTTTCATCATTCGAAAGTTCCTTCGCAATAATAACCGGCAACTTGTCGTCCTCCTCCAAATAGACATACTCGAGGTGAGGAGGTAAATCTTTCAACTCGAGGATAGGTGGTTCCTCAAGTGAAGATTTGGGCTCGATACTCATAACCTCCTCGGGTGGAGGAAATGGGAAATCGTTGAGAAAATCCTTGATAATCGAGAAGTCCTCATAGTTGTCGAGGTCTTCGTCACAAGTACGTGGAACATTGAATTCTTCCAACGTAAAACCACCACCTTCGAAAGGAGTGAAGGTTGGTGTCGAATTATCAAGAATTGGATCTAACATAGTGGGATTGCCACTAGTTTCTTCATCACCAAAACCTAGAACTTCTTGTGAAAATTCCTCGCAAACCACGTCGATCATATCAACGAGGTTTATGGTTGCAACGGAATAAACATGAGAAATTTGAGAGTTTTGAGTTGCGTTTATAACAAGTTCCTCGTCGTTGAAACGTAAGGTGATCTTTCTAGCATGCACATCGATCAAAGCCATAGACGTATCTAAAAACGAACGACCTAAAATGAGAGGAACTTGAGGATCCGTGGGGATGTCAACAACAATGAAGTCTACGGGATAGTAGAACTTCCCCACTTTCACAAAAACGTCTTCCGCCAAACCACATGCAAGAATCGTGGAATGATCGGCCAACTCAATAGACATTCGTGAAGGAGTAAGATTAGGAAGATTGAGCGACTTGTAGATTGCAAGTGGCATCAAGTTAATGCTAGCACCAAGATCGGCCAAGGCGAAGCATTCTTCCATGTCTTGGATTGCACAAGGGATCAAAAATTTACCGGGATCACCGACTTTTTGAGGTATGCGATTAAGATAAACCGACGAACAACTAGACTTTTGGTGTAATTTTTCCTTGTTGTTCAACATACTCTTAAAGTTAGCGGCAAATCGAGGCATCATGACCAAGGCATCGGCGAAACTTATATTAAAGTGCAAATCACGAAACATTTTCATAAAAAGCTCAAATTGATAGTTGTCGCGCTCTTGCCGTTTCTCCTTCCTAAGTCTCGATGGGTAAGGCAAGGGTGGTGTGGGTTGAGGCATAGGCATAGCCTTTGGAATCTCGGGTTCCAATGATGGTAATGGGTCAACCGTAGGTGTGGCATGAGCGGTACTTTGTGGGCTTGAAATATGCTCCTTTTCGACCACCACCTCGGGTTCTTCCTTAATTGCTTCCTCCGTAGGAGCAATTGGTTGAGGAATCGGCTCCTTAAGTGTCTTACCACTACGTGTGGTAATTACTTTCATCTCCCCCTTAGGGTTGGATATGGTGTTACTAGGAAGACCACTCGACGACGGTTTACACATTATTGCCTCAAACATAGACGAGATTTTATCTTCAAAATTAGATTGCCTCAATACGGCTTCGGTTTGCCTTTTCTCGGCCTTAAGCATCTCTTGTTTAATCTCATGTTGCCCTTGTTCCATCTTTTGTTGGTTTTGTTGTAACCTAGTGACATTTCCTTCCATCTTGTTGGTGTGGATTTTTAGTTCATTAGCTAACTCATTTTTCAACTCTTTCTTCAAGTCGTTTTTGAACTCGGATCTTAGGCTAATTATCTCTCTTTGAATGTTGTCAAACCTAGCATCATTACCACTAGCATATTCAACAAACTCACTTGGAAGATCTTTCAATGTTTGCAAACTCTTGTTGTTATTTTGAAAATCATTTTTGTTTGAAACTTGATTATTAGCCCCTTGATTCCCATAATTTCCCTTGTTGTAATTGTTCTTAAAACCAACTTGATTGTTGCGATAGTTGTTAGCATTTTGATTTGACCCAAAACCCGGTGGAGTCATTTGATTAGAGCGGGAAACTTGACCGTTTTGGTTGTAATTTCCCGTGGCCGCAAAGGCACTCGAAGTGTTACCACCGTTGGTAATGCACTCGGAGAAATCATGACCTCCACCACAATACATGCAAGAAACCTCAACCGCTTTAACCGTAGCGGGAGCACTTGGTTCACCAACTTTAAACTCAATCAAAAGTCCTTTCAACTTATCAAAAATCTTGTTTTCCAAGTTCGCCTCAATTTGGCAAGCATCGATGGTATTAGACAAAGAAGGTGAAGCCGAAGACGAAGCCTTACGAACACTAGACGTGCTACGAGGACTATACACCTTAGATCTATTTTCAATAATCACCAAAGCTTCCTCAACCGTTTTACACAAAAAATTACCACCCGCGGCGGCATTCAAATAATCCCTTTCATGATCATTAAGTCCATTGTAAAACGTGTCAATTTGATGCAAATCGGAAAAACCGTGATGAGGACATTCATGTAACATTTCCTTAAACCTATTCCAAGCCGTTGAAAAACTTTCATTAAATTCTTGTGAAAACTTTGAAATCTCGTTTTTCAAGTGCGTAGTCTTAGAGGGCGGAAAAAATTGGTTCACAAACTTAGACACGAGATCCTTCCACGTCAATATAGAATTGGGTGGCTCTTTCTCTAACCAAATTTTTGCGGGCCCCGCTAAGGAATACGGAAAAAGCATCATCTTAATCGAGTCGTTTGAAACATCCTTAAACTTGCAAGTAGCGGTAAGACGATTGAATTGGCGGATATGGTTGTGAGGATTGTCCTTCTCATCACCACGGAATTTGTTGTTTTGAATCATGGACAACAAACCCGTCTTAACCTCAAAATTCTCCGCAAGGATAGCGGGAATTACAATAGCCTCTCCATAACCCTCGGTGGGTGCTTGAAGTAACTCCATCATAGTTCGATTCGCCATGGTTGGTGCTTCTCTTACAATGGGTTCGTCAATAGGAGACTCCTCACTAGAATTGTTTGGAGTGATAGATTTGTTTTTTCGTTTACGAGCACGTCTTGCTTGATTTCGAGTTAGCATAAACGTCACGTACAACGAGGGGATGAGCAAAGAAGATTCTTTTTGGTGTTTTGTATTTTTTTTCAATTTTTTTGTGGTTTTGGATTGTATTAACCTTTTTTGGAACTTGGTGAAATGTATTAGGTAGACAAAAAGTCCACAAATCTCCTCACTAATCAAATCTCTTGATTAACGAAGCCTCAAAGAATGAAAACGAACACGTGGAGTGAACGCCTTCGATGACTTTAGAACGATGGTGGAACACCAAATCGTTCAAGAGGGTTTAATCAAATTGAAACCAAGAAAATATATATGATACTTAGTAATACTTTGGGCGGCAAAACCCTCGATTCACTCTCACAATCAAATACTCACAAGCAAGCGGGGAAACGAGGCGGCGCGAAGCACTTAAGAGCCTTTTTCCTTAGGATATATTTTATAATATCCGCCTTATACCCACCTTATAGTTTGTATTTTCAAGATTAAGCTTCACGAAAGTATTTATCTATTTTTGCCTTTTTCTTTGGTTTGAGATTCGAATACAATGATTGGGTAATGACCTCCCAAGTCAAGGTTGTGATTGCTCACGTATTTGGAGTACTTGTGTATTTATTGTTCTACGTATACAATATAGTAATAATATTCACACAAAAACCGAAAAACGATAATACGTATTAGTAGAGTGCTACTAATACAAATACTAATTATGGTTAGTATAAAAACAACAATGCCAAATCAAAACACAACACGCCTCCCCGGCAGCGGCGCCAAAATGATGTTGGAGTTTTTGTACACCTTTAGGAAAAGGATGACAAAAGTGGCAAGTATTAAGTGTCGGTTTAGGAAAACCAAGCACTAATGACCAATTAGGTTCAAGTTCGTTCACGAGGAGGCTAGTGTGTTATGTGTGTAATGACTTGGATTAATTTGTGATTATATTGAGAAAAGAAAATTAGAAAAGGGATTAGAAAAGAATGACGGTTATGAAGACGGATTAAACTAAGTCTAAAAAGGCGTACACGTAAAGTCGTAAAAACCACCAAAATTAAAATTTAACCCTAAAAATTCCTAAAAATCACCAAAAATCCTTAATAATAATCTAAGAGTTTACAAAAAATCAAAACTTGCAAAAACCTTTTAATTAATTAGATAATGACTTTTTAATGCTAATTAAAGCCCTAAAAATCAAAATTAATTATTAAAAAGCCCTAAACAAGATTTTCAAGTTTGTAAACCTCAAAAATACTCTAATTAAGCTAAAAACTATTTTTCAAAATTTTAAAACCAATTAAAACTATTTTTAATTAATTAAAAACTCCTAAAATCAATTAAATCTTAAATTAATTATAACAAATAATTAAAAGACCTAAAAAATATTTGGAAAGTTGCAAAAATTAAGTGTTTAGAACCTAGGAAAAATATAAAAACCTAGAAAATCAGACCTTTAATTTTTAATAATAAAATAATATTAAAATAATATTAAAAATCCAAAAATTATAAAAAATTCTAAAAACTTGCAAACTAGCTTAATTTAACCTAAATAACTCAGAAATGAAAGTGAAATTACCTAAATACCCCTATTGGGCCTAGAAAATGGGCCAAACCCTAAACAGTCCCTTATTGGGCTTAATTAAGGCCCAATAAGAAAAAGTGCTCAAAATAAGCTCAAAAAGCACAGGTTGACTCAAAATTTGATTTTAAACAACTTTTTCCAAAGGCCCAAAAGCTGAAAATGTGAAATAAGCTAACTTATAATAAGCAGCTTATTCTTAATGGGCTTTTTGGCCCATTAAGCTATAAGCTGTTGCCATAAGCTAAAATTTAACACACAACCTTCTTTTGACCTAACAAAGACTTCTGTAAAAAGAAATTTCAAATAAGACCACTCAATAAGCCAGAAACAAGTCAACAACTTATTCACAAAACGACAAAATAGTCGTTTTTATGATCTAGACCACCCCAGAAGCTGATTCAAGTTGCAAAATGTTTCTTTTGACAAAACTAAGCTTAAAAACCAAAGAACTTTCAAATAAGCACACTCAATAAGCTGGAAAATCAAATAAGCACTTATCTTAAAAGTCAAACAAGTTGGTTTTCTAGTGAAAAGTCAAAGTCAAAGTCTGATAAGCTCCAGTTCACTTAAATGGGTCAAATAATGAAGATCTATTACAAAAAATAAGTTGTTGCAAGTCAGAATAAGCTAGAATAGCTTATTGATAAGCTGTTGATAAAATTGCACTAGCAGGGGCTAGTTTTGGATGTTGAGCAGTGGGAACTTTTCCCACTGCTTGACTATTTTGACTTGTTGTCTTTAGTGACTTTTTCTTGGATTCAGTTTTCACAAAGGCACCCAATTGATCTATGGATCAAAAGGAGTCAATAACAAGCAAAATAACACAATCACAAACAGCCAATTGATACAGTTTAATCAATTTATCACCAGATATAGCACAGACATGAACAATGAGCAGTTTAGCATTCAAGAGCAATTTTAGCACAAATCAGCCAACCAAATTCAACCAAATGCACACACAAGCTATAATAAACTCCAATAAGCAAGTCTAAACAGGTTTCATGCACTGGTTCAAAGAATTAAGCAAGATCCAAGCTATCAAAGTTACTGATGAACACTACACATGCAGTTTTTAACTTTTGCTGATGTATTTGACACACAAGCCAATTTCAACACCTCAAATCTTTCAAACAGGTTATGTTAACTTTGTTTAAACCACTTTTATCCCTAAGCATGCATACACACTAAGTGTTCCCAAAATCCTAGGTCAAAACAAGCAGAAACAAGGTCTTGATAGCAGATTGATCAATTCAAGTGTTCAAACCCAATAACTTGCAGCAAAACACTCTCAAACAAAGTTATATCAGATACAAAGCATAAACAACACTTTCCCTTAACACAAAATCAGATTACAAGCACAAATCAGTAGACCCAAACACCCCTTTAACTTTTTCAAATCAAGATTTTCAAAAGCAAAACAAGATTTCAGGCCAACCAAGCATCAATTAACACTCTAACAAGTCTAAATAACAGATTCAAGCAAGAACAAGCCACAAAATTCACAAGAACAACAGTTTCATACAAATATCACCAAAAATCACAATTTATGCAGATTTGGAGATTAAGTAAGCAAACCTCATGGATGTACATCCACACCCACGAATTTTGAGCTTATGTGCTAGCAAGAACAAGCACAAGCTTCCACAAAAGCCTGCTAAGATTCAACAAGGGTTAAGCACAATAACATGAAAAATCAGAAACTTGGAAAAATCTTGATTGATGCAAACTTGTTACCCCACACTTGATTATCCCCAAGTTATAAGCCTCACCACACCTTAACCAACTTAGTTAGGATGCTATGATCAGCCCTATAGCCCAAGAATTCCAAGATTGGAACAAGACTTAGCAAAATATCAAGAAAATGAGGAAAATATGCAAACTTGTGCACACTCCTCTTTTGAAAACAGGTTTTTAAATTCAAAAGCAGTAAACTAAGAACATGAACAACAGAATAAAGGTGGCACTTGGTCTTTCTTCAAAGAACTTAACTCAAATTCATTAAACTGAAAAAGGATTTACAAGTCTTTGAACAAAGGAAAAACCAAAAGCAGCTGCAAATGAGAGACCTAGATGCCTTTATATAGGCTACAAGTGAACTAGTTAAGCAAGAAAAAACGTAAACCCTAATGTGTAGAAGTCCCATTTTGCCCTTGCAGCTTGGGCATCTTTTGAAGATCATGTGACTCTTCTTGGCTTGTAGCATGAGTTGGCAAGTGAAAAAGTGATCCAAGGGTGTGTAACCAGCTTAGGATGTAAGCATAATTGTGGGACGTTGGATGACTGGCTCTTCTTTGTCTTCTTCCTCTTAGACGTAGCAGGGGAGGTCCCATGTAACATGTGGGTTGGTGGGGTGTCATGTTTAAGGTTTGGGATGTGTTTATGGGATGGTTAATCATAAATCTGGAAACAATTAGGGCTTAATTACAAGTAATTAAGGAATGCCTAATTTTATCAAGAACATGAAGAACAGGTTGTTTGATTTGTTTTGAAGTTTAAAAGGGTGTTTAGCGCGTGATTTAATATTAATTAACTGATTTGAAAAGTTAGTTAATTAATAAACGGTGAGTGGGAAATGAGGTGGAGAAATGGTGGGTTTTGATTGGTTGTGAAGATTGAGTGGGACACGTGTCACCCATTGGTTGGTCTAGGTAAGAATACTTGTCTGCCAGCTTTAACCCCTCACTTCCCAATAACTTGTCTCTTGCAATCAAAGTTCTATCAGCGCCCATTTAAGCCGTATCAACTTTGGACTTTTTACATTTTTGGCCCATAAACTTTTGTAACATGAATTCAGGGGTATTTCTTGCCATAATTGAATTCTTCAAGTGCTGGTTTGGTATTTTCTTCAATGATAATGGTCTAGACTTGTATGATTGTCATCTTGGAGGACTGAAATTGCCAAGTCTTGATAAATGAGGGACCATTTTTGCCAAATGTTGAAAGTTGAGGGTCCTTTTTGTAATTTTGGATTTTTCAAAGGACCAAACTTGTCATTTCTTGTACTTTGAAGGACTTCATGATATATTTGACTTTGTGGATGATATTGGTTGACAATTTAGCTTTGTTGAGGGGCTAAACTTGCCAATTCTTCAAAGTTAAGGGCCCTTTTGGTAATTTTGACAAACTTTAGGGACCAAACTTGTAATTATGAGGATACAAGGGTATAAAGTGTCAATTCTTCATAATTGGAGGACCCTTCTTCATAATTCTTCAAATCTTCAAGGGTTGATCTTGGGAAAGTCTTCACTAGGGCTTGGTTCATTGTGCGGCTTCGTTTCCCGTGTTCGTTTTTGATTGATTCTTGTGATCTTTTGTCATTATCTCAATATCCGTACCTAAAATACACAAGCAACAAACACAAGCATATATTTGGGTATTTTGATGATATTTAATGCATTTTAAGCCCTATTTGGAAGATGAGACTATGTATAAAAGCAGTCTCATCAGGGATCATCCGAACAAAGAAACCAATGATTCTTTTCCCCTGGAGACCTTAATGTCTATCAACTCGACTTCTGATGAAACCCCGTGGTTTGCGGACATTGCAAACTACTTGGCGGGTGGAATTCTCGTTGACGGGTTAACATCCTAACAAAAGAAGAAGTTCTTCAAAGACATTAAGACTTACTTTTGGGATGACCCGTATCTATTCAAACAATGTGCTGATTTAATTATTCGCCGATGTGTTGATGGACCGGCAGCTTTAGAAATCCTTGACGCTTGCCAGAAAGGACCCACCGGTGGTCACTTTGGTCCCAACCACACCGCCAAAAAAGTGTTTGACTTGGGATTTTATTGGCCCACCATTTATCGTGATGCTCACGAGATGGTTAAACGTTGTGATGCTTGCCAAAAACAAGGCAAAATCACACATAAAGATGAGATGCCTCTGAATTTCATTCAAGAGTGTGAAATCTTTGATGTTTGGGGTATCGACTTTATGGGGCCATTCCCTTCATCTAAAGGAAACAAATACATCCTTGTAGCCATTGACTACGTTTCTAAATGGGTTGAAGCCAAAGCTTTACCCACTAATGACGCTAGGGTGGTTTGTAACTTTTTGAAATCGTTATTCGCTAGATTCGGTGTACCTTGTGCCATTATTAGTGATCGCGGGACTCATTTTTGCAATGACCAATTCGCAAGAGTCATGGCTAAGTATGGGGTAAATCATCGTCTTTCCACCGCCTACCACCCACAAACTAATGGCCAGGCTGAAATATCCAACCGAGGATTAAAGCGAATTCTTGAAAGAACCGTGGGAGAGCATCGTGCCTCATGGGCTGATAAACTTGATGATGCTTTGTGGGCTTTTCGTACCGCATACAAGACTCCGATTGGTTGTACACCATATCGTCTCGTGTACGAGAAAGCGTGCCACCTCCCCATTGAGTTAGAGCACAAGGCTTATTGGGCCTTGAAGTGGGCTAATTTCGATATCAACAAAGCCGGTGACCTACGCAAGATCCAACTCAATGAGCTGAATGAACTCCGTAATGAGGCTTATGAAAATTCTTTGATCTATAAGGAGAAGACTAAGCTCATTCACGACTCTAAGATTAAGAACCGAGAGTTCCAAGTTGGAGACAATGTTTTACTCTTTAACTCTCGGTTGAAAATCTTTTCGGGCAAGCTGAAATCTCGTTGGTCCGGCCCATTCACCATTGCCCAAATTATTCCATATGGTACTCTCGAGGTCGCTCAACCTAATGGACCTAATTTTAAGGTGAATGGCCAACGAGTGAAGTTGTACTTTGGTGAGGACATCTCTCAGGAGATGATTCCATCCCTCACCACGTTTCCCATGAACTAATTTTGGGTCGAGTCAGGCTCGTGACTCGGTTACCAAAAACAAGCGCTCCTCGGGAGGCAGCCCGAGTATCTATCCTTTTTCGTTTTAACCTCCTAAGTGTAGGGGGGCCTCTATAGGTGTTTGTATTTGTGTGTGATGTGATTACAGGGATCAATGCACTTTTGGAACCTTTGAAGAACCGTGCTCCCGTGTTATCCAAAATCCGGTTCTATCTCTCAACTATCGTGATTCAATTTTCTTCATACTCTCATTTGAAATTGATCACTTTAGTCGTCTCTTCCTTAGCTTGATTTAACCAACGTGCACAATGTCATAAGTGTAGGGGAGACTTTTCCCACATGCTTAAACATTGAGGACAATGTTTATCTTAAGTGTAGGGGGGACTTCTATCGAAGTTTTAAGTGGACTTTTCCATGAAAATGCCTTCATTTAAACGGAAAATCATCTTTTTCAACATTTTTCCAATTTTTAATTAACTTTGGCCATTTAGTCGTAATTTTTAAATTTTATTGTTGCTTTCATATGTATATATCCCGCAATAAAGTCAAAAATATTAATAAAGTGGTGTAGCTAGTTTAGAAGTCTTTGACATATTAGGCCCGTTACGATTATTTTGACTCAACCTGAATAGACTTATTCAAGTTTATTCTAGCTAGTATCCTTAACCATGTAGACCTTAATTGGTTTATTAGGCTAAGCATCCACGAGTCTCATTACTTGAGATTTTAAATTGTGGAGAACGAGAAATGATAGAGTCAATTATAAGTCGGTATTCTTGCACAAGCTCACTTGGTGTAATTATCTGCCTATTCTCCCATCACTTGCTAATAATTTATCTGCAATAAGTAAGGTCGTACGATTTGAAAAGTTACTTAGCTTCTAGCCCAAGATCGTTTAAAAGTTGCTCGGTAATGATAAGAGTTCATAGCCAAGGCATAACTTATGAAGCGGGGCGCGAA
Source organism: Glebionis coronaria (assembly GCA_025667525.1). NCBI lineage: Eukaryota > Viridiplantae > Streptophyta > Magnoliopsida > Asterales > Asteraceae > Glebionis > Glebionis coronaria. Next base: position 119,052,596 of record CM046882.1, on the reverse strand, counting down.
GATTGGCGAGTCCGAAAAGGCCCTAACAAGGCATGAGGATTCAATCTTATTGCTAAAGATCCAAGGTGATGTGAAAAGCATTATTCCCAAAATCAATATGAAGGATCAAGACTCACGACGAAAAGCAATCAACTCCCATAAAGATCATGGATAAGTCTATCCGAAAAGACCATAACAAGGTATGAGGATAAATAGATCCAAGTCTGAAAAGGAGGCGGATCGTTGTATCTCAAAATCCTAATTAGAGATTGAAGAAATAATGATGAAGTCGTGGTCAACAAAGTTGGAGTACCCCTCAAAAGTCTCCAAGTGAAGAAACTCTATTATGAAGAGAAGACCATTATCTCAAGAACGTCTCTCAAGATATGAAGTATGAAGTACATGCCAAATATCGGCCCGAGAAAGGTCTCAAATCGTGAACCGAGTTATGCCAAGAAATGAACTTTTTGATATCCCGAGAAGCAGTTTTAAGAGATTTTGTCCTTTAGCTAACTATTGATCAAATCGTCCTACTTTGCTTTCAGCCTAAATAAACTATCGAAATAAGTCCAAAAATGCATCTTCATGATCATTCTAAGACAAAAATAAAATATAAGAGATACACCTAGGAATAAGGGAGTTTAAGCATTTAATTAAGCCATGTGTGTAAGTGTTTGATTTGCTAAATTATAATAACAATGATCTCGTTTTTAAGCTTAGTTTGGGGAACGTGAAACTTGAGGGTGATAAATCTTCGCAGCACCAAAGCCCAAATGTAAGTCCTTGGTCTCTTTGCAAGTTATTACCATATAGCTATTTTCAAGTGAAAATGGTTTTCTGTCCTTTTGTTTACTTTAAAGATTTTAATTTCTCTTAGTACTGTAATTTTTGTTTAGTAGTATTTTAATAAGGCCAAGGTTGGTTGATTATGAGAAAAGTGTAAATTTGCTTTGTCACTAATCATTGCATGAGGGCATGGCAATGGTTAAGTGTAGGGGATTTGATAGGTGTGAAAACACCCATCCTTTTACCACTTATTTCTGGCTAAAACGAGACCAAAACACGTATTTAATATCATTTGTTTGGAATTATGCGTGGTTTTTGTGTTTATTGTGTTTTCAGAGTCAACCGGATGAATATTGAAGAAAACATGGGATTGCACGGGTTTTATCGAAGAAAAAGACTCAAGATGAAGTCTATTGTCCAAGAGATGCAAAAGATTTGAAGTCATTGTGCCTATTTGAAGATTTATCGAAGAAAAGGGCCAAAGATGGAAGATTCATATATGTCGAAGAACTCGAGTCTATTAAACAAAAGATTATAAGACAAGTTGGAATTATTCACCGACACTTCTCAAAATCCAAAGTCGGAAACGTTTATTTAAAGAAACGTAAAGATCAAAGAAGAAAGAAGAAAAGAAGCCCAAAAACAAAGCCCATTCACAAGCCCACAAGAAAACGCCTATAAATAGGACTTCACTTCACAATTTTAGGGAGAGTTAGTTTTTAGTTTTAGTTTTCACTTTTCATTTTTCCTCTCTAGTTTTAGAGAGAGAAAGTTCTCAACTTTCTCTCACTAAGTTTTAATCTTTCTTTCTTTTAATATTTCAAAGATTAAACCTTTTGTATTGTTGATTTCATTAATCAAGTTTAAGTTTAAGTTTTTAATCGTTCATCTCTTTCTACCTTTGTTTGATTTTGGTTCACTTTTGGTGCGAATTACTTATGATCCGTGTTGTTCATCAATGTTTTCGTGCTTAAAAAGTTAATCTTTTTAGGTTTATTTACTTTTTCATACGAATAAGCTTTAAGATCTTTGTGCTTATTGGCTTGTTTATATGTTTAGCTTATTTACTTTTTTTTAAAAAAAGTTTTCTTAAAAAGTTCATTTTTTTATATAGTTTGATTGAAAAGTTTGCTTATTTTAAGTTTAGATAAGTTGTATTTGTGCTTATTCAATCCGTTTAATATTAGATTCGTTCAAAGTTTTGGTGTTAGCTTAATCAAATAGCTTATTTCCTTAGCTTTTCTTTCGGATCAAAGAGTGTAATCGGAAAAGGTAAACCCTTTTCCGATTGTAACATTCCGAGCACACCCCCTTTATTCCGATCGTCTGATCGGAAAAGGGTTTTGAACTTTCCGATTTTAGGTATTTTAACCCATTCTGATTGCATCTCCAATATTCCGATCCTTTGATCGGAATAGGGTTTTGAAGATTCCGATTAGGGTGGTTTTGTGACATTCCGACGGCAAGTTTTGTAACATTCCGATTTGACTAGTTTGGCAACATTCCGATTGGCACTTGTTTCCCATATTCCGATTGCACCAATTACAACATTCCGATTGTGTTGGTTTGAGTGATATTCCGATTGGCTTGATTCTTTAATATTCCGACGAGGGTGTTTTTGGTATTCCGATCAGTCTTATTTCCGATCTATATTCCGATCGGAATCCGATTTGGCAACTTTCCGATGGATTTAGTTTTTCGTTTTTACAAAGTTTTCAAGTGTTAGTTTTATTAAGTGTTCAAGTATTTTTCTAATTTTTCCTTTAAGTTTTCAAACATTTATTTTCAACTCGTTATTTTAGTCTAATCTTTAAAACTATTTTCGCTCAACGACATTTACATTTAATTGCTATTAGTTTAAAATAGATAACAAACCAAACCTTCTATTTGTCACCAAGAACAATCATTCCGCTTTGAACCGTGATCAATTCGAGAAGATTCTGAGATCTAAATCCGAACACAATGAAAACCAGTATATCAAGGAGCTCATCATGTATCTGTCAGCCACACATGGAGCAATAAGTGTGGTACTCATGACGGATAGGGACACAGTCCAAACTCCGGTCTACTTTATAAGTAGAACACTACAAGGGCCGGAGTTGAATTATTCTTCCATGGAAAAATTGGTTTTGGCATTAGTGTTTGCTACGAAACGGCTGTGCCGGTACTTTCAGGCGCACCCAATTATGGTGATTACTGATCAACCAATAAAACAAGTCATTTCCACGCCAGATGTGGCCAGTAGGCTACAGAAGTGGAGCATTCTATTGGGAGAGCATAACATATCTTATAGACCAAGGACGGCTATTAAAGGCCAAATCTTGGCAGATTTCTTGATAGAGAAGCCCGAGGAGGAAGGACCAGTCGTACAACGAGAGGAAACTCCAGCAGAACCATGGGTATTATTTACGGACGGATCTTCGTGCACGGATGGATCAGGAGCTGGTCTCATCCTTACGAATCCGGAAGGAATGGAGTTTACATACGCCTTGCGCTTTGATTTCACAGCCACCAATAATGAGGCAGAATATGAAGCGTTGATTGGGGGTTCAAAAATCTCTGCTAGAATGGGAGTCTGCAACCTTGAGGCCTACGTTGACTCACGGCTTGTCGCGAACCACATTCTAGGGGGGTACATAGCCAAGGAGGATAACATGGTTCGATATTTGGAGAAAGACAAGTCACTCATCGTGGCTTTCAGCAAGTTTTCTATCAAGCTGGTACCAAGAGGCGAAAACAAGAAGGCGGGTGCACTTAGCAAGATCGCGTTTACAAGTTTCGCCCACTTATCCAAGCAAGTCTTTGTGGAAATACTAAAGGAAAATTCTATAACTGAAGGGGAAGTCGCAGCTATAGTTGAGGAAGATGGACCTACATGGATGACCCCGATCATCAACTATTTGACTAATGAAACCCTTCCAGACGAGGAAAAAGTGGCACGGCACATCAGAAGGAAGTCGCAGCACTTCGAGCTTCGAGAAGGTATTCTTTACAACCGCTCTTTCTTGCAGCCGTGGTTGTGGTGTGTTGGGCCACGCCAGGCTACTTATGTGATCAGTGAGATACATGAAGGGTTATGTGGCATGCACGCGGGTCCCCGATCTGTAGTAGCTCGAGCTCTACGCACAGGATATTATTGGCCTACTATGCATAGGGATGCACGCGACATGATTCGCAAGTGCAGTGATTGCCAAGTGCACAGACCAGTACCACGACATCCGCAGCAAGAACTTACACCCATTACATCCCCATGGCCATTCTATAAATGGGGGATCGATATTGCAGGACCTTTCCCGTAGCTGCGGGGGGAGTTAAGTTCTTGATTGTCGCAATGGACTACTTTACACGTTGGATAGAGGCCAAGGCAATCAAATCCATCACAGGCAAACAAGTTAAAAAGTTTGTTTGGGAGAACATCGTCTGCCGTTTTTGCTTACCAGGAGAAATCATCTTGGACAACGGGAAGCAGTTCGTGGATAATCCATTCAAGGACTGGTGCGCAGCATTGAATATCAAATGGCGCTTCGTATCTGTTAAACATCCACAGACAAATGGTCTTGTGGAACGAGCAAATAGAAGCTTGGGTGAAGGAATCAAGGCACGCCTGGAGGAACGAAGTGCCAAATGGGTGGACGAACTACCACATGTTCTATGGGCACATAGGACTATGATCAAAACAGCCAACGGGGACACCCCATTCGCATTGGCCTACGGCACTGAAGCTGTTATACCAGCAGAAATAGGAATGCCTACCATCCGCATAGCGGAGGTTAATGTCGTCACAAACGACGAGCAGCTCCGGGTCAATCTGGATTTGTTGGAGGAAAAAAGGGAGATAGCGGCTATCAATGAAGCCAAGTCCAAGGCACGGATGAAGGCTTATTATGACGCCAAAGTTAAAGGTGTTTCTTTTTGACCAGGAGATTATGTCTATCATGCTAACGAGGCAAGTCGAGCGGAGAATACAGGAAAGCTGGGCCCTAAGTGGGAAGGACCGTATGAGGTCACGGAAGCCTTAGGACGGGGCGCGTACAAGTTACGTGACATGGATGGCCGCGACCTGGAACGCACATGGAATATCTGCAATCTTAAAAGGTGCTATCTTTAAAAGCTACGACTTCCGGATGGACACTTCGCTATATCTAGCTTCAATGAAGATCCATGTGTTCTCTTTGTTTTTTTTTGTTTTTATGCTTTCTAGGTTCCTTTTATTTTTAGGATTTCCCATTCTTGTTCAAACAAAAAAACGTAAACGTTCTAATAAAATGTCGTGGTGCCTAGATAGCTCCACGACTCGTTCTTGTGCAAATAATTGTGTTCTTTTTTAGATTTTCTTATTGTCGTAGAGATTTAGTTGCTATTTCTACAATGTGATATATCTTATTCATATGCATTCATTCAATACCGTACATGTACAATGCGCCTCCAGGCGGGGTAAGAGGATTAAGTGAACCTAATAATTCAACTTTTCGCATAAGAGGGATGCAACCCCAGCGACGCGGATCATATATCCTTACTAGACACCTTACTCACAAGACGTTGTGATAAGTTTCCATACGTCGTGCTCACGTAGTGCTTCGCTTGGTAAAGACGCATGCCGCACGTCTAGTAACATATAGACTTGATTGTATTTTTTGGGTAAGACGTGACCTGTCATGCAGTACAGGTATATGATATCTAAAAAAATTATATACAAGTTTCAAAATTCAAAACACCAAAATAGCCGTGGTCATCACGGACTCGCTTGCATAAATATGACAAGTTATTACAACATCAGTTTTAGCCGTATACATACATGGACGAATAAATAGTACAAATGTTTATAATATAAATTACAAAGGAGGTAGGAACTCCCCCATCTCCTTCTTCCATTCTTCAATCAAGGTGCGGAGGGCCTCCCCGTGAGCATCCTTCCCATCTTGTGTCCTGGCCACGTTCGCATCCAACGCCTCGGCCAGCCGTTTTTCACCTTTCATCACCTTTGACGTAGAGTCGTAGGTGGGCAAAGTTAGTTGGATGGATCAGCAGTGAGCTTGGACATTATTATCTCATTAGGAGCATCCTTTAGCGCTTCTAGCTCATCCAGGAAGGGGTGTTGGATTTCAGCAAGAGCATCCATTGACGCGGTCATCTTGTCTGCGGCTAGAGGGTTGTGGTACGCATGCTGAGTGATATCTTCCTTCTTGCCTATTAGCTCCGCAGCTTTGACCAGCCCCTCGTGCCTACCACGGTTAATACCATCCGATACAACGTCAGCAAATGCCTGTAGCAGGTAAGGAGCTTCTTTCACCTTGCTCACGGCAAGCCGCATTCCCTGGACAACCATCCATCTATGCCCAGCTATGGCTGTGAGCAAAGGCGGACACATCATTTCAGCACAGTCCGTGGCCATCTTGCTTAGTTCGCCCTCAGCTGCTGCAGCTTGCTCATCCAAAGTAGTTCTCGCCTGGGTTAGCTCATCCTTCAGCGCGTCGCGCTCTTAAGCAATAGTGAAGGCTTGTACGGTTACGGCTTTAGTAGAAGCTTCAGCTGTGAATACCTATATATGACACTTGGAGTTAACTAAGGGACAATGTGATTTTTTGTGCACAAAATAAGCATTAATGTGAGAGCATACCTTCTCGTTGGATGCAGCTAAAAGGGCCTCCAACTCGGCAATACGTTCTTCACGCGCGTTGGCATGATGGGCTTGCTCCTTTACGATTGACTCGTCCACGACCAGCGATGCCTGCAAGGATGTGATGGTTTTCTCGTGTTTACCCACCAGTGCTTCACGGCGAGCTATATTTTTGTCAGCACGGCCCACATTAGCCAAGGCCTTGATCAGACGGCGTCTCAAGGCCGCACCAACCGTCACCTGGTGTGCGGAGGACACATCAAACTGCTCCAGCAACGTCTCATGCTCCAGATCGTCCAAATCTTGCGCTAGTGCTGGAGGAGTGATGTGTTCAATAAATTCAGAGCACTCGGACTCTGCCTCCAACCTTGTTAAGCTAGATAAATTCCATGCTAGGCGTAGGCTGGTGTCGGGTTCCTCAGGATGTGGCTCCTCAGCATGGGACACCGGAGGGGATGGAGGTCTCATTGATGTCACGGGAGAGGGTTCCCTTTCCACCTCCTGCACTTGGGCCACGGTCAACGGATCCGCCCTGTTATTAACACACATTAGTTTTCTTTGTGGATCAATATCCTTTGAGTATTAAAAAAGGTACTTACGTAGTGCCAGTGGTGGGTTCCGTGATGGTGGGAGCTACAGCATTCACGGGGTGGCCATCCAGACTTGCTCATTCGCGCGCGGTGAGGGGTCAACCTGGGCTGTAGCAGTGCTGCTTCCTTCCTGGTATTGCGGATGGTCTTTCCTTAGCTTCTTCGGGGGAGCATTATGTGCCCCCGCCCCGTCCCCTAGAGTTTTTTCTACCCTCCTGGTAGTCTTTCTTTTCCTGGATTTGGGCTTGGGGGACCCAGAAGCTTGGGTTGTTTCTTCATCCTCGCCAGTGCGATTGTCAGCAGGGTTGGTAAAATCTTCTTCTTCTTCTTCTTCCTGGTGCGGCACGGTGCCCTCCAGCAGCAGTTCTCCACCATCTTCATTGTGGAAGTCAAGCGGGGACTTCTCAATCACGGGCTCTCCCTCATCTGATCTCTGCTCGGTGGTTTCTTCCAGCGAGATGGTTTTGTCTATGGTCGCATGAAGAAGGGGGAGTTCATTTTCTTTCAGTGGACGGAATCCTTCAGGAACTTTCGTTGGGTCGCCTTGGCGCAATAATCCATGTAGGTTCATCTATGCGGACATATGCATATATACGGATTAGTAAGTTCACAAAATACAAATATGGCATTTTTCACATCTACAAATATAAGTGGTCCTACCCTGCCTACGTTCGGTTAGAAAGCACGGATACATATCCTCCCTCCCATAGTAGTAGCGACTTATCCCCACTAAGCACAGAAAGTGCTCCGGCAAACCCCTATGGAATTCTGTGCGGTGGGTATCTAGAATTTTCAAATCCTTACTACTATAGTCTTTGGATTTGGGTGGAAAGTCTTCGGGTACTCTGGTTTTGAGGACGAACGGGGTAGGGAATACTTTCTCATCAACGAAAAAGTAATGGTCGTAACAACTCTTGAGGGAGTCTAAGGGCTTCCTATACGTCATGGGGGCGTTCCCGGATCGTTTTTGAACGACAGCCATCCATTCACTAGTTGGGGGGAGTAAAAGACCCTAAATAGATTTACGGTCGGGGTTACTCCGCACGTATGGCAGGTAATCTCAAATTGATTTTACATGCCCCTATGCAGTGCAGCTGGGTTATGTGGAATTCATAATATAGAAACAGATCTACCAAGAACTTGGAGAATGGGGTGCGGTAGTTAGCCGAATCGAATAAGCGCGTGTACACGCCTATCTTTCCCCTCGGTGCATCCGTAATCGCTTCACCTTCACCTGGATAGGTTGGGTGTACGCTTTCGGGAATATAATACTTAGACAAAAAGTCTATGTATTTCTCCACAGGCATCACGTTCAGGACATCCGTAATAAGGGGATTGTCCTTCACCATGTTTTATTAAAAGGGTTTGAAAGTCGTGATGATCTAACCTGTGGCGGTGGAAATCCGTGGAATAAGAGGCAAAAGGTTGAAGGAAGGAGCTTGGGAATAACAATGGCGGAATGAATATAAACTGTGTGTGTAACAGTAGCACACGCCAACTCTTATATAGGGTTACCTCGATTTCTGAGGTAACGTAGATGTTTTCCACGTGTAAGCCACTACGCCCATCCAACGGATGGGATTTCTAACACTTCTGAAAACATCAGAAGGGATCCACGGGTCACTGACAGTTTTACGTGGCTCAAAGGTGGTCATTAATGGTGCACTTTTTCAGGCGTGCGACTGACTAGTTGACTACCATTAATGCATTCATTCTTGTGTCGGGATATACGGTCACACGTAAGACCATATTCAATGCTACATTTAATTTGTCCCGGTTGTCACGTGTGGCTGAGGTATCATTGGAATATACTTCCTAAATCAGGTTGCCACGTGCGGCCAAAACAAATTTTTGAAAAATTTATCATTCCCTAAGGGTCTTTCTTGGTATGTTCGGAGAGCATCTTGATAGTCTAGAGGTTACGCCTACGGCTGTAACAACTAGACTGGGGGGACATGATGACGTATAGTCCCCAGCCGGGTCATGAACCCGGCCCACGGGTACTACCCGTATCGGCCCATCACGGATGGGTGGGATTAATGTTATTTAAGCCTATGGGCTTAGATGAACAGTAACCGCACACACGTGTGCGGCCCACGACCCGACATGGCCGGTATGGGGTTAGACAGAATCATACTCCTACTATGATTAGGATTTATCCCAAAGGAGAGGATATTCACTCAGAATAATTAGAAGATAACAATCAATCTAATTCTGGTATTTATCCTTTCCTTGGGGCCGAAGCAACAGTGACAGCCCATTAGGGTTTCACTGCCTATATAAGGAACCCCCAAGGGTTCCACAAAGGTATTACATTCTACACACTCACATCTCATCCGATTCTCATAACCCTAACCGGTTACTTACTCTCACGCCGGAGTCTAATCGTGGGAAACATTCCCACGGTAAGCCTAACGCGTGTTGTTTAGTGTGCAGGATCCCAACCAGATAATTCACTTGGTGCAGGAGCCGGAGTCCAACCATCCCGAATTAAGCCTAATTCGGGTCTAGCAAGGATCACCCAACTTTTGTATCAACATTGGTGATCAAGTGTTACTTTTTAACTCTCGTTTGAAGATATTTTCCAGAAAGTTGAAATCCTGTTGGTCGGGTCCATTCACCGTAACATAAGTTTTTCCTTATGGGACCATCGAGCTAGCTTAAAATGATGGACCTAACTTCAAGGTGAATGGACATAGGCTTAAGCACTACTTCGGTGGGGAAGTCCCTTCTTTGGACGACCTCGACCAAGTCACCTTCCCCAATGATAATTAAGCATTGAGGGGATCGAGTCGAGCTCATGACTTGGTAATAAAAAAAGAGGTGCTTCATGAGAGAGTTCCCATGCTTATCCATGTACATATTATCGCTTTTTAATGTAGTTAATGTGAGGAGATTTATTCCTAACTAGGTTTTTCCTAGTAAGAAAATTATCGTTCGTTGTGTTGGTCTAATCGAATTGATCCTGGTTAACTATGCGACTCTGTCGTTCTTTGGTGGAACAAATAGTTGTGTCGTTGTAGTAAAATAAAATGTGCAAAGACGTAAATGAAAATGACTTTAAAGTAAATCTAACTCTAATTTAATGTAAAGGGCAAGTATTTAAAAGCGTGACTAAAATTAAAGGGCACTAACGTAAATAACGCAAACTTAAATCTATCTAAGGCAAACTTAAAACGCAACTAAAACTTAAAACTAAGGCAAGGCTAAAATAAATCTAAGGCAAATAAACATTAATTGCGACTAAATAAAAAGGCGGGAAAAATAAAGCTTGAAAATTAAAAACTGAAAATTAAAAACTGAAATTAAAGAAACCTGAAAATTAGCTCATCCGGAATAATACCCTCATTCGGAATAAACACTCATCCGGAATGTCACCTTCGTTCGGAATGTTTTTCTTCACTCGGAATATTCACCAAAACCCTTGATCCGGAATAAATCCTTTATCCGGAATATGTCACTTATCCGGAATAAAGTCTTGATTCGGAATAATTGTCTTGATTCGGAATGTTGTTGTTGATCCGAAATAATCCTTGATCCGGAATAATATTCCGAATGAAACCTTTGATCCAGAATGTCAAGATATTCCGAATAAACTCCTTGATCCGGAATAATAAATTATTCCGGATGAACTTGCTTGATCCGGAATATTCCCTTCATTCGGAATGTTAGGTTGATCCGAAATATTCCCTTGATCCGAAATATTATGTTGATCCGGAATAACACCTTGATCCAGAATATCCTGTTGATCCGGAATAAAAGGTTGATCCGGAATGTTTTAATATTCCGAATGAGATGCTTGATCCGGAATAATGAATTATTCCGAATGAGCACAACTGATCCGGAATATCTAATATTCCGGATGAACACCCTTTAAAATCCTTTGTTCGGAATATCTGGGAAGATCAGAACCTGGGAATACAGTAACAACACAAGCGAAGAACAAGGAAACACAAAGATACGGATCTAATAAAAATTAAGCAAAATCAACCACAAGATTAAATCAAACTAATCACAAAACATCTATTAATCATAAACAATCAATCCAAAACAACAAAACTAACAATAATGATCAAGATAATCAAAACCCACTTTGATCAAAATAAGAACATGAACATGAACATAAACATAAAAATCAAAGATTAAGAAAGGTAGATAGGAGATCAAACAATAAAGATAAAGATAAAGATTAACAAGAATTAAAAGAACACTTACTTGAAATTAAATGGTAATTAAGGTGCAAGACAATTAATGTAAATGGACATGAAATTAAATGTGCATAAATTTAAAGTGGAAGAAATAGTGTGTCAAACTATCCAACAAAATGAAATGATTAACTTCATAATCTATTTATAGGGGAGGATTAAGGAGTGCTTAGGAAGCTTCCTCCCCTCTTTCCTTTCTCCTTAATTGCATGCTTAGTCCTTCTCTTCTTAATCTTTTGTTAATTGCCCCATTAGTCCTTAAGCCTTTTAATATTCTTAAATCTTGGACTTTAATGACTTTTGGCTCGCGATTTCTTTGGACTCGTCTTTTAATTCTTCAATAAATAAGACTTGAGTTCTTCGGCTTTTAGTAAACTTCCGTCTTTTGACTTTTTCTTCGATAAATCTTCAGAATTGGTCTTGGACTTCCGTTCTTTTTGCACTCTTGACTTCTTGACTTCGTCTTTCGTCTTTTTCTTCGATAAAAGCCCGTGAATGCCCGTGTTTTCTCAACTTTTCACCTTTTCGTCCTAAATCACAACAAAAACACAAACCACGCATAATTCCGACATAAAAGACATAAATATACGTTTTGGCTCGGTTATTATTGTAATTAAGTGGTAAAAAGGATGGGTGTTTACACACCTATCAAATCCCCTACACTTGACCATTGCAATGTCCTCATGCAATGCATTAGTTACAAAGCACGTTTACACTTTTCGTCATAATCAATCCATAGTGGCCCTTATTAAAGAGATAGAAAATTACAAACATTCAAAGTAAAGAAATCAAAAGCATACCTTGGGTTTCGGAAATGTCATGAATAATCATCATCCTCAAGTTTTCACTTTCTCCAAACCAAGCTTAAAAACGAGATCATTGTTATTATAAGTTAGCAAACTAACACGAACTCATGTGGGCCAATTATTCACTTAGACTCCCTTATTCCTAGGGGTATCTCTTATATTTTATTGTTGTCTTGAATGATCACGAGGATGCATTTTTGACTTACTTCGATAGTTTATTAGGCCGAAAATAAAGTGAACGATTTAATCAATAGTTAGCTAAAGGACAAAATATTTTAAAACTGCTTCTCGGGACCTCATAAAGTTCATATCTTGGCATAACTCGGTTCGCGATTTGAGACCTTTCTCGGACCGATATTTGGCAGCGACTTCATACTTCAAACCTTGAGAGACGTTCATGAAATAATGGTCTTCTCTTCATAATAGGAATTTCTTCACTTGAAGTTTTGAGAGATTCATACTTGGACCACGACTTCTTCATTTTTCTCCATTCTTTATTTTGGACTTTGATATACAACGATCCGCCTCCTTTTTGGACTTGGCTTCATTTATCCTCATACCTTGTTAGGGCCTTTTTGGATAGACTTCTCCATGACTTTTGGGGAGTTTTTTTCTTTTCGTCGTGTGTCTCGATCCTTCATATTGATTTTCGATAAATGATTCTTCACATCACTTTGGATCTTTAGCAACAAAATATAGCCCTCATGCCTTGTTAGGACCTTTTTGGACTCGCCAATCTTCGCATCCCGCTTCAATAAGTTATGCCTTGGCTATGAACTCTAATCCATACCGAGCAACTTTTAAACGATCTTGGGCTAGAAGCTAAGTAAATTTTCAAATCGTACAACCTTATTTATTACAGATAAATTTATTAGCAAGCGATGGGAGAATAGGCTTATAATTAACTCACATAAATTCACGAAAGAATACCAAACTTATAATTGACTCTATCATCTCTCGTTCTCCACGGTTTAAAATCTCAAGGAATGAGACTCGTGGATGCTTAGCCTATTAAATCAAACTTTTGGGTTTTCGAGTTGCCTATAGGATCTTGCAAATTCTTAGACTCTTCCAAGTTTGGAAATCGCATTTTAAAGTTCCCTTGATAAACGACTCTCTAGGATCAATTATAGGAACTTGCGAAAAGTTCTTGTTCTTAACCCGTGAGAGTTAAGACTTTCGCGTTTTATAGCTCCCTATATAAAAGCCTAGCAAAACTTGACTTAAACACGTTAAGGATACTAGCTAGAGTAAACTTAGATAAGTAAACTCGGGTTGAGTCAAAAGATTCACAACGTTTGAAAATTAAAACCACTTTATTCAAAATTTATTCTAATAAAGAAAGAAAATAACTATACAAAAGGAAAAACTAATAGGCCAAAATAGATCAAAAATTTTGAAAAATGTCGAAAAATTCGATTTTCTGGTAAAAATGAGGACAAATACAAGGAAAAGGCCACTTACTTCGATAGAAGTCCCCCCTACACTTAATATAAACATTGTCCTCAATGTTTAAGCATGTGGGAGTAAACTCCCCTACACTTAGGACATTGTGTACTTTGTTTAAATCTCGCTAAGGAAAAGACAACTAAACAGATTCCTATTTTAATATTGGAAAATATAAAATAGTGAATCGAAAAGAGTTTAGGATAGAACCGGGAAAATGGGAAACACAGAATCACGGGTCGTCAAGAATCATCAAGAGTGGATCATTGAGCGCTCGAATCCCTGATTAAGAGAGGAGAGGAAATAGCAAACACCAACGGGTCTCCCCTACACTTAGGATAAAGAAAGCGAAAAGATAGATACATGGGTTGCCTCCCAAGAAGCGCTTGATTTTTGTTAACCGAGTCGTGAGCCTGACTCGACCTTGATCATTATAGGAAGAAGCATGAAACATATCTACCAGGATCAAAGACTTAGTTTTCGTCCATCAAATAGCACAAGCTTAAGGCGAACAAGGCAAGCCAAAGCAGAGTAGGCAAGGTTCCCTTAAGCAAAGACGGAGCACGGTTTAAGCAAGGGTGAAGTGGTGCAAGCAGATTTCCATAAGTTCCAAAGATATTTCCTTTTATTTCATCAGGTGGATACTAAGATGGCTGCAGAATATCGATACCGGGGTCGAACACCTTTTCCTTTAAGGGAAAATAGCACTCAGGCTCAGCAGAATGTGAAGAAGATCCGCGAAGAAGATGCACAACCTCGTCCTTAGAAGGGGGATAAAGAGGTGTTAAATCATATATGATGCGGATGTCGTTGTCGACCGGTTTCTTCTCCTTTGAAAGAATGTTCTTCAAATCCAAAGTAGGATCAAGACGATAATATTCAAAATCTAAAGGAGGTGCATCAGTCTCATGAGGGAAGTAAGTGTTGAGAAACGAAGAGAAGTCTTCCTCAAATGAGTAATCGTCCAAAGTAGGATCAAGTGATGGCGGAGGATCTTCATCATGTGAAGAATCGCTCGAAAGAGTATTGGCCTCATCAAAATCATCATATGTAGGCAGGTCGGGATACTCGGAAGTACAATCATCAATATCACCCGAATCTGAGCTAGAATCATCATCATAAGCATCAAAGATCGGTGGAGAATCATAAATGGGAGAAGGTTCCACATTGGAAAGAGAATCATCCACATCATCTTGAAAAAGTGGATTATCAATGCAAGAGTCGAATAGAGGATTGTTGTAGATGACAAAATCATCGAGCACATTAATCATATTCACTGATTCTCGACCAAAGGATTTGCTTGTAAGCTTCCCCATTTTGAAAACTTGTGCATCATTCCCGACTCTTAAGATTAACTCACCTTCGGCAACATCAACTAGAGCTCGTCCGGTTCTCAAGAATGGCCGACCAAGTATTAAAGGAATACGAGGGTCCATTTCATAATCAACAACGACAAAATCGACTGGGAAAGTAAATGTGCCAACTTTAATGAACACATCTTCGGCAATACCAACGGGGTAAGCGAGAGTGCGATTTGCTAGCTCGAGAGTCATCTTTGTTGGAGTAAGGTCGGGTAATGATAGTGTTTTCCAAACACTCAAAGGCATAAGATTAATACTGGCCCCGAGATCAGCAAGGGCAGTAAATTCTTCGGTTTCGTTGAAGATGCAAGACAACACAAAACGACCGGGATCTCCAAGTTTTTCCGGAAGTTCTTTAAGAATAACTGCAGAACAGTTTTCATTTAAGCGTGTGTTGGCGAGCTCAATCAACTTCTCCTTCTTGTTAAGCAATTCCTTAAATGCTTTGACAAATTTCGGCATGTGGACAAGTGCTTCAACAAGGCTAATGTTGATGTTCATTTGAGAGAGCATCTTAACATAGTTCGACACTTGAGAGTCATCCTTGGTGAGCATTGTGGTCTTGCCTAGCCGTGAAGGATAAGGGATATTGGGTTTGGGTGGTGAAGGTGCAGTAGTTAAAGGTTGAGATGTTGAAGGGTCCTTCTTGGGAACATTGTCATGACGAGGCGGAGACGGTAATGGTGCACTAATACTAGGTGTAGGAGGAGTAGGGATAAATGTTGGTGGAGGAGGTGTAGATAATAGGGGCGGGATAGGTGGTCCTACTATGGTAACGCCACTACGGGTAGTAATAGCACTCACATTCGCTCGCGGATTGGTGACGGTGTTAGAAGGTAGAGAACTCGAAGTAGAAGGTTGAGCTGTGGGCAAGAAACTAGCCAGCATATTCTTAATATCATTCGTTTGAGTGCTGAAGGAGGATTGAATATTATCTCTAAGCTCAGATCTTATCTCATTCCCTTGCTTGGTGATATCTCCTTTCAAATTAATAATTTGGCTCTATAGATTCTTGATTTGCTCACCTTGGGTTCTCATTATTGCTTCAACATCGGGATTAATGGGTGGGGCTTGTTGAGCGGATGGGTGATAAGGATTAGAAGCTCTTGGTGGGATTTGGTTGCTTCTATTGTAGTTGTTGGCGGGGTTTTGGTTTTGAGGAGAAAAACCGGGTGAAAGGTAGTTGTTTGATCGGTAACTCAGCAAGTTTCTATCCCCTTGAGGTCGAGCTTGGTAATTTTCTGGTGAATAATTACCATAAGCTGCATACACATTTTCCGGATTTCCTTGTGTACAAGGACAATCGCTTTAACTTGTTGTTGTTGGTTTGAAGCGAGAAGCAAGATACTTTTGTTCATTTCGGTCATCATGCGTGTGAATTCGGTCATGTCGGGGCTTGCTGAAGTAGAAGAAACATTGACTCTCGGGTTGTTCCTTGAAGAAGCGGAGGAATCCCAGTTTTTGTGGTGAGTAGTCATGTTTTCAATAAGGTTTCTACACTCCTCGGGTCTCCTTTTCATGAATGTGCCACCGGCGGCTGCATTAATCGTATCACGATCTCGAAAAGTCAATCCGTTGTAGAAAGTATCAATTAAGGTGACGGGAAGCATGTTGTGGTTTGGACAACGATCAATCAAGACATTATATCTTTCCCAAGCATCAAAAAGAGATTCATCGGGTTCTTGCATGAAACCGCTGATTTGATTGCGAAGGCTCGTGACCATGGATGGTGGAAAGTAGCGCGACAAAAAGCGTTGAGTCATGTCATCCCAAGTATGAATAGAATTCTTCGGGGGAGATCAAACCATTTCTCGGCATGATGTGATAAAGTATGTGGGAAGAGTTGTAGGCGAAGAACATCCATTGTGGCACCAAGCAACTTCATGCTTTGAGTGATTGTAATGAACTTGTCGAGGTGTTTGTTGGCATCATCATCAGGCATTCCTCGAAAAGGATTTGTTTGCACTTGCTGAATCATGTGGTGCTTCAACGAAAACTCTGGAGCCGTGATTTGCATCGGCGCAATCGGTCCTCCTCGTCCAAACATGGTAGGTTGACAAAGCTCCTCCATTGTCCGAAGATCGGGCTGTGGATGAACATTGTTGTTATTATTGTTGAGGTGCGGTGGATTATTGTTGTTGTTAACACCTGCCATACTTAAATCTACTCGAGTCTCGGGCTCTTGATAATTAGAAGATCTAGTACGCATACACCTACAAAGGAAAAAGAAAACAATACCAAACGCAAAGACAATATATATACACAAGAAAAATAAAATCTTTTTGGATTTTTGAAATTTTTAATTTTTATGGTTTTTTAACAATTTTTAATTTTTATGGTTTTTTAATTTTTAAGCAAGAAAAATAACGCTCACAAGTGAACGGATCCCAAAAAGCAACGCGTCTCTCACAGAAAACCGTTAATCTTTACGAAAAGAGCCGGCAGTGGCGCCATTAGATAACTAGGTTTTTCCTAGTAAGAAAATTATCGTTCGTTGTGTTGGTCTAATCGAATTGATCCTGGTTAACTATGCGACTCTATCGTTCTTTGGTGGAACAAATAGTTGTGTCGTTGTAGTAAAATAAAATGTGCAAAGACGTAAATGAAAATGACTTTAAAGTAAATCTAACTCTAATTTAATGTAAAGGGCAAGTATTTAAAAGCGTGACTAAAATTAAAGGGCACTAACGTAAATAACGCAAACTTAAATCTATCTAAGGCAAACTTAAAACGCAACTAAAACTTAAAACTAAGGCAAGGCTAAAATAAATCTAAGGCAAATAAACTTAAATTGCGACTAAATAAAAAGGCGGGAAAAATAAAGCTTGAAAATTAAAAACAGAAAATTAAAAACTGAAATTAAAGAAACCTGAAAATTAGCTCATCCGGAATAATACCCTCATTCGGAATAAACACTCATCCGGAATGTCACCTTCGTTTGGAATATTTTTCTTCACTCGGAATATTCACCAAAACCCTTGATCCGGAATAACTCCTTTATCCGGAATATGTCACTTATCCGGAATAAAGTCTTGATTCGGATAAATTGTCTTGATTCGGAATGTTGTTGTTGATCCGGAATAATCCTTGATCCGGAATAATATTCCGAATGAAACCTTTGATCCGGAATGTCAAGATATTCCGAATAAACTCCTTGATCCGGAATAATAAATTATTCCGGATGAACTTGCTTGATCCGGAATATTCCCTTCGTTCGGAATGTTAGGTTGATTCGGAATATTCCCTTGATCCGGAATATTCTTTTGATCCGGAATAACACCTTGATCCGGAATATCCTGTTGATCCGGAATAAAAGGTTGATCCGGAATGTTTTAATATTCCGAATGAGATGCTTGATCCGGAATAATGAATTATTCTGAATGAGCACAACTGATCTGGAATATCTAATATTCCGGATGAACACCCTTTGAAATCCTTCGTTCGGAATATCTGGGAAGATCAGAACCTGGGAATACAGTAACAACACAAGCGAAGAACAAGGAAGCACAAAGATACGGATCTAATAAAGATTAAGCAAAATCAACCACAAGATTAAATCAAACTAATCACAAAACATCTATTAATCATAAACAATCAATCCAAAACAACAAAACTAACCATACTGATCAAGATAATCAAAACCCACTTTGATCAAAATAAGAACATGAACATGAACATAAACATAAAAATCAAAGATTAAGAAAGGTAGATAGAAGATCAAACAATAAAGATAAAGATAAAGATTAACAAGAATTAAAAGAAAACTTACTTGAAATTAAACAGTAATTAAGGTGCAAGACAATTAATGTAAATGGACATGAAATTAAATGTGCATAAATTTAAAGTGGAAGAAATAGTGTGTCAAACTATCCAACAAAATGAAATGATTAACTTCCTAATCTATTTATAGGGGAGGATTAAGGAGTTCTTAGGAAGCTTCCTCCCCTCTTTCCTTTCTCCTTAATTACATGCTTAGTCCTTCTCTTCTTAATCTTTTGTTAATTGCACCATTAGTCCTTAAGCCTTTTAATCTTCTTAAATCTTGGACTTTAATGACTTTTGGCTCGCGATTTCTTTGGACTCGTCTTTTAATTCTTCAATAAATAAGACTTGAGTTCTTCGGCTTTTAGTAAACTTCCGTCTTTTGACTTTTTCTTCGATAAATCTTCAGAATTGGTCTTGGACTTCCGTTCTTTTTGCACTCTTGACTTCTTGACTTCTTGACTTCGTCTTTCGTCTTTTTCTTCGATAAAAGCCCGTGAATGCCCGTGTTTTCTCCACTTTTCACCTTTTCGTCCTAAATCACAACAAAAACACAAACCACGCATAATTCCGACATAAAAGACATAAAATACACGTTTTGGCTCGATATTATTGTAATTAAGTGGTAAAAAGGATGGGTGTTTACACACCTATCAGTTCCCTTCCAACTCGTTGTCTCGTGGTTGTTTATGAATGTGTTATCTAGATCATCATCATCACCACGGTTAAAGACTCTCATGTTCGTTTACATGAGCCTCGATCGTTTTCTTGAAGAAGTTTTTCACGAATCCACGACATATCCTTTATTGTTCTAACGATAATGTATCAGCATAATTCATAAACAGCTTTAGATATATTGTTGATCACCCTTTCCATGCTAGATCCTAAGCATTTGACTCTTCGTATCTAGTATGGGGGTACTTCACCTTTAGACTCGAAACATTAAGGACAATGTTTACTTTTAGTATTGGGGGGTGAATAGATACTTGCCTTGCTTATGCCCTCATGCTTTCCAATCTTCGTCGTTTTGTTTTGTTTTGTTGCAAATAAGGCTAAAAATGGCATAATTTTAAAAATTCTCCTAGTTTTCATGAGTGTTTTTAAAACACAAATGTATATTTTCCGTTGGGTAGAATAAGAGTTAATTTTTGACTTGATGGGAATTTGGAGCCCTATACATTCGTTAACCCGCTTGAATCAAGTTTTGCTAGACTTTTATATAGGGAACTTTAAAACGCGAAAGTCTTAACTCATACGGGTTAAGAACTAGAACTTTTTGCAAGTTCCTATAATTGATCCTAGAAAGTCACTTATCAAGGGAACTATAAAATGCATTTTCTGAAGCTTGAAAAAGTCTAAGAACTTGCAAGCTCCTATAGGTGACTTGAAAACCCAAAACATTGATTTAATATAGTCTTAATGAAGCTAATCCAAATTTGGATAAATTTTGACTTGCATGGCTAAGTATTCACGAGTCTCTTTAATTAGAGGTCTTTATATAGTGAAGAATGAGAAGTGATAGAGACAAGTGATCATGCTAAACTTAGAACATGAAAATGTTCTTTCAAAAACTCATGTGTTTTTAATTGTGGTTTTTTCTCCCATAAGATCAATGTATTAGGACAAATAAATTGCAATAAGTAAGGTCGTACGATTTAAAAGATTACTTAGCTTCTAGCCCAAGATCATTTAAAAGTTACTCGTGATTAAATAGAGTTCATAGCCAAGGCATAATTTATTGAAACAGGACGCGAAGATTGGCGAATCCAAAAAGGCCCTAACAAGGCATGAGGATTCCCCTTTATCGCTAAAGATCCAAGATGATGTGAAGAATCATTATTCCAAAAATCTATATAAAGGATCAAGACACACAGCAAAAAGCAATTAACTCCCAAAACGGTTGCGGAAAAGTCTATCCAAAAAGGCCCTAACAAGGAATGAGGATAAATAGATCCAAGTCCTATAAGGAGGCGGATAGTTGTATATCAAAATCCCAAATAAAGACAACGGAAAAATGAAGAAGTCATGGTCAACTTTTGAAGTATCTCTCGAAGTACTCTATATATGAAGAGAAGACCATAATTTCAAGATCGTCTTTCAAGATTTGAAGTTTTAAGTACATGCCAAATATCGGTCCAAGAAAGGTCTCAAATCGTGAAACGAGTTATGCCAAGATATGAACTTAAGGAGATTACGAGAAGCCGTTTTAAAAGATCGTGTCCTTTAGCTAACTATTAATTAAATCGCCCTACTTTATTTTTGGACTAATAAATACTCAAATAAGTCAAATAAATCCTTGTGATCCATGAAAAATAGTTAAAAAATTCTATATCTTTCATTAATAGTTAGGATTGCGGGGAGAAAAAGTATTACACAATTTGAATGTATGAGTAGTGTTAGCATTGTGACTTGTACCAACAATGATCTCGTTTTTGCACTTAGCATGGAATGTATGACAATCAAGGATGACGAACTTTACTCTATAAAACATTTGCTTGTTTTTATTCTTTGACCCTAAAAGAAACATTCATGTGATGAAAGTTATACATAATGTCTCTAACACTCGTCGTAGTGGCGTAGTAAGTTTACGTTTCAATAAAGGTTAATAAAAGTGAATTTTGGAGATGCTTATATACTTTATTCTAGCATTGCGTGAGGGCACGACAATGGTTTAGTATGGGGGAGTGATGAGACGGCAATTATACATGGTCTCATCATCCAAAACAGGCTTTAAATGCTAACAAATGTCATAAAATACCATATAATATGCTTGTCTTTGTTACTTGTGTGTTTTAGGTATGGATATCATGAAAAAGACAAAAGATCACAAGAAATAAGAAAAAACTAACACGAGAAACGAAGCCGTACAATGAACCGGGCCCAAGTTATGATTTTCCAAGAAAAAGTCCTTGAAGATTTGAAGATGTACAATAAAGGTCCTTCATCATTGAATAAATGACACTTTATACCCTTGTATATTCATAATTACAAGTTTAGTCCCTAAAGTTTGTCAAAAGTACAAAATGGTCCATTGAGTTTGAAGATTTGGCAAGATTAGTCCCTCTAATATGATGACTTGTCAAATTTAGTCCTCCTTAATATCAACCATGCAAGTAGGGACCTTCAAGTATCAATAAAAACCAAGTCTAGCCCTTCAAATATCAAGAATGCGTAAAATATACCCTTGAAACTACTTTGGAAAAGTTATTGTGGCCAATATGTGAAAAAGGAAACTTCATTTACAAATAGAATCTGATTTGGTGGCAAAAAGACTTAGTTTACATACGTTGCCAAAGTCTGAGGGGCATTTGTGTACACTCAAACTTTCAAACCCACAAACACGCGCCAAACATACTTAACCCACCTTTTTCGGATCAAAAGTTACCACTGTTCATGTTCTTCACCCCAAGTAACAACTCCACTTAAATAATGGGTAAAATCCTATTACCCAATCCCACGTGTGATTCACCCTCACATGTTCATATCCCACACTTCACATCAACAATCCCATCACCTAATGGTCCCCACCATTCAACCCGTCCACCTATCACATCACAACTTATCCTCCAAGGAATGCCACATGGCCAAATCAACGTCCCACACTCACTACTTGGTCCCCAATCACATTTTGAACGGTTTGGATCATTTTGGACAGCTCAACATCTCAACACGTCTCAAGGGAAATTCTGGGATTTCTAGACTAGGGTTTATGTCTTTCCTTTATTCTAGAATAGTCCATTAGCACTATAAAAGGAGACCTCAGCTTGTGAGAGTCTATTTGTTCCATTTTCTAGCATTTGCTATTGTAATTGCTTTCAAGTTAATATAAAGTATGGTATTTTGCGTTTTACAATTGTGATTCCTTTTATATTGATTGAAGTTGGTGTTAGGTGTTAGAATCTAAGTTCCACAATCTATTTGAAAGTGTTTTGGTGGTTTATGTTGGCCACTTTTGGTTTTGTTTAAGTTTTTCAAAAGTTTCTTCAAGTTTCTGAAAAGGTATTTTGATCTAGGGTTCAAGGCTTGATTGTTCAAGTCCCTTGGAATCTAGGTGTTAGAATCCATTCATTGGCTGCCCAAGACCTTAGTTCTTGAGTGGTTTATTTGTATCTTAGGTAGTAAAGTTTTTACAAAGGTTTAAAAAGTGGTTTTCATCCTACTGCTTGTGTTAGATCCCACTGTTATTGCTATTACTCGTGCTAACCCCTAGTCAAACGCCATAAGCTGTTTCAAGCTTGTTACCAGCAAGCTTGTGAAGGGTTTTAGGCCTTTGGTGAGGTTGTTTGCTCACTTGTGTTGAAGATCCAATCATAGAAGGTCTAGGTTCAGATATTGAACCTTCAACAGACCTTCACCCTTATCCAAGTACCGTAGGTGTGTTCTACCTGTTGAATTACACTCTAGGGAGCATTGCTGACCTTCCCTAGGAAGTAAAGGGAAGCAGGTTTGTTCTCTCTCTCACTTTTCTCTCTTTAGAAATTTGGTTAAAAATCTGCTAGTTTTGATTGCCATGTGATTTTGTGCTTAAGTGTTTATGTGTTGTGTTTTTTGGTTTACTTCTGTTTAGTGTCACCTAGTTGAGCTAATTAGGCTGTGAAATCAATAGGTTGTGTGCAAAAATACAAAGTTTCTTTAAAAAGTGGTCAAACAAGGCAATTTAGGTTCAAAAGTCCTTGTGGCCTTGTGCCCTTGGTTCTTGGGGTTGGTTTTCACTCATCAAGTGTTTCTAAGTACTTTTGGATATCTGGTTAAGTCTCACCAAGTTTGGAAAAGATTTGAACAAGTTTTTATAAAATCTGAAATTTCAAGTTTGAAATTGGTCAAACACATCAAAGGGCTGAAAATCTTTATTTGTTGGAATTAGAAGTTGAAATTTGGTTATTGAAGTGCTTTTGTGGTGTGCTATCTGTGCAATATCTGATTGATAAGTTTGGGAGTTTATTGGATAAGCTAGGGCTTATCAAAGGTGGTTGTAGTGGTCAATTGCATCAGAAATTTGACCACTCTTGTTTTTCTTTGCATTTGAATTTCTATTGCTTGCCCTGCTATATTGTTGCTTGTTATCTAACATTTGGCTGCTTGTGAACTTGGTTTGATCATTGGTTTGCTTATTTGAAAGCTTATAGGCTAACTGGCTTATTGAGCTTAACTTGCCAAAAACATAAGTTAAGTAGACCAACTGGTTTGCTTGGCTCATTGGTTTTGACCTCAAGACCTCATCCAAAAAGTCTCAAAACAAGCTTATAACCACTCATATATCAAGTTTTAAAACTTTGGTAACTTTTGGTTCGTGTTGACTTTTGTCGACCAAGCACAAAAGTGCTTATTAGACTAAACTGGCTTATTGGTACATGCAACAACTTTAAGGTTTTTTTGTAATAGGTGTCATTTTTATCAGCTTAATATCAATTCTGGAAGGTTTCAGCTTATTTGGTTAAGGTTTTGCTAGAAAACCAACTTATTTAGCTTTTTCAGCCATCTTATTGGTTTCTACAGCTTATTTCACTGGACTTTTTGGGATTTTTCATTTTGATTATTCTTAGTTAAGCTATTTGTGAGCTTTTGAAAAAAGAATCAGCTTTCGAAACGTCCTAAATCTCTAACCTGACTATTTTGTCGTTTAGTGAATTTTTACTTTGCTTATTCCTAGCTTATTTCTTGGTCATTTTCAGAATTTCTTTTTGCAAATAAGTTTAAAATGTCATAAGAAGGTTGTGTGTTTAAGCAGAGCTTATGGCATCAGCTTATTGCTTAATGGGCTTATTGGCCCAATAAGGATAAGCTAATTGACTGATAAGATGTGATAAGCTCATATTCAGCTTTTGGGCCTTTAGACGTTTCTGCTTAAAATTAAATTTTGAGTTGGGTTGTGCTTTTCTAGAGCTTTTTGTGAACTTTTAAATTTTGGGCTGAAAAGCCCAATAACTTTGGACTGTATTTGATTTTAGCCTATTTGGCGGCCCAATAGGGGTAATTTGGTAATTTCACTTTCATTTTCTGATTATTTAGGTTAAAATACACTAGTTTGCAAGTTTTTAGAATTTTTTATAAATTTTGGATTTTTAATATTATTTTAATATTTTATTTTAACTTTTAATTATTTTTAATTGATTTTAATAGGTTTAAAAATTTGTAAAAATACATTTTAACTTTATTAAGATACTTTTGAGGTTTACAAGTAGAAAAATCTTTGTTTGGGCTTTTTGTTAATTTATTTGATTTTTAGGCTTTAATTAGCATTTAAAAATTAAATATTAATTAATTTAAATAGTTCAAAACGTTTTGATCATTTGTAAACCTTAGTTTTACTTTTAGGAATTTTTGGTATTTTTTTGGAATATTTAGACTAAAATTTTATTTTGTCACTTTTAACGATTTTACGTGTTTACGTCTTGGCTTAATTTTATCGTATCCGTTATTTTCTTTTCTTCCCTTTTTCTTTCTAATCAATATCAATCCATGATACTTGCATTTTGTATGGGTTCTCTTTTAAATTCTCTCGATATCCTCTCGAATTGATCTTGGTTCTAAGTGGAATGATTGTTCCTGGTTACTAAAAAAGGGGGTTTGGTTTTCTAATCTACTAAAAGGTTTAAATGCATAATCATGAAAAATTAAATCAGAAGTAATTAATTTTAATAACAATTAACAGAACTAGAATTAAAGTTAAAAGATAAAAATAAAATGAACAAACAGTAAGTAAGAAGAAACAGTAAGAAACACTTAAAAATGCTCAAAAGAGATTTGATTCGGAAGATTGAACTTGATTCGGAAGTTTACTTGGAACATGGTTCGGAACCCTTGATCCGAAACTTCGTTCGGAAGTTTATTCGGAACCTTTACTCGGAACTTCACTCGGAACCTTCACTCGGAACTTCACTCGGAAGTTGATTCGGAACTTTCTTCGGAAGTTGATTCGGAACTTTCTTCGGAAGTTGATTCGGAAGTTTATTCGGAAGATTTGAAAAAAGCATTCATTCGGAACTTAAGAATTGATTCGGAACTTTTTAAGGGAAAATTCATTCGGAACTTTAAAAACTCATTCGGAACTTTTGAAAAGCAAATTCATTCGGAACTTCTTAAACTCATGCGGAACTTTGTGTTCATCCGGAAGTTTAAGTTCATTCGGAACTTTTGAAATGAAAATTCATTCGGAACTTCTAGACTGACTCGGAACTTTTTTAACATAAACTCATTCGGAACTTTCTTTGTTCATCCGGAACTTTGTGTTCATCCGGAACTTTTGGTTCATCCGGAACCTGGGAAACTCAAGAACAGTAACTTATACCGAAGAACAAGGAAATCGATTTTAAGCCAAAAATCACCAAATTTTTCACCAAAACTTAAATAAAGCTAAACACAAATGATATACTAACCAATAACTACAAATCCCATCAATAAAAACATAAAACCCAACAACTTTTAAAGATTAAATCAATCAAATAAGAACTTGAAAACTTGAAATAAAAGATGATGATGAACAAGATGAAATGGAAAGATTTAAATGATAGAATAATGTTTTAACAATCACAAAACAAAGATTAAAATTACAAGATTTGAAAAACAAAGATCAAAATCACCAAACACCCTAGTGGTGTTGGTGATACATACGAACAAGAAGAGAGAAAAAGAAGTAGATGAAAAAAAACTTCCAAAAACTCGATGAAAAGTGTGAGGAGAACCCTTTATATAGGTGTTCCCTTTGGTTGGTGAGTGGGCTTTCTCCCGTCCTTCTTGTCTTCTCGTCTTTTAAGAAAGGTTGACGTTTTTAATTCTGATTCGGGATTTATCGTCGATTAAATTCAACTCGTCTTTTAATTTCTTCGTTTAATAGACTTGAGTTTCTTCGACTTATGTAAATCTTCCATCTTTGGTCCTTTTCCTCGATAAATCGTCAAATAGGCCCAGTGACTTCAAATCTTTTGCATCTCTTGGACAATAGACTTCATCTTGAGTCTTTTTCTTCGATAAATCCCGTGCAATCCCATGTTTTCTCCAATATTCATCCGGTTGGCTCTGAAAACACAATAAACACAAAAACCACGCATAATTCCAAACAAATGATATTAAATACGCGTTTTGGTCTTGTTTTAGCCAGAATTAAGTGGTAAAAGGATGGGTGTTTACACACCTATCAAATCCCCTACACTTAACCATTGCCATGCCCTCATGCAATGCTTAGTGATAAAGCAATTTTACACTTTTCTCATAATTAACCAACCTTGGCCTTATTAAAATACTACTTAAACAAAAATTAAGGTACTAAAAGAAATTAAAACTTAAAAGGAAACAAAAGGATAGAAAACCATTTTCACTTGAAAATAGCTACATGGAAATAACTTGCAAAGAGATCAATGACTTACTTTAGGGCTTTGGTGTTGTGAAGATTTATCACCCTCAAGTTTCACGTTCCCCAAACTAAGCTTAAAACGAGATCATTGTTATTATAAGTTAGTAAATCAAACACTTATACACATGGCTTAATTATATGCTTAAACTCCCTTATTCCTAGGTGTATCTCTTATATTTTATTTTTGTCTTAGAATGATCATGAAGATACATTTTTGGACTTATTTCGATAGTTTATTTAGGCTGAAAGCAAAGTAGGACGATTTCATCAATAGTTAGCTAAAGGACAAAATCTCTTAAAACTGCTTCTCGGGATATCAAAAAGTTCATATCTTGGCATAACTCGGTTCACGATTTGAGACCTTTCTCGGGCCGATATTTTGCATGTACTTCATACTTCATATCTTGAGAGACGTGCTTGAGATAATGGTCTTCTCATCGTTAATGGAGTTTCTTCACTTGGAGACTTTTGAGGGGTACTCCAACTTTGTTGACCACGAATTCATGATTATTTCTTCAATCTCTATTTGGGATTTTGAGATACAACGATCCGCCTCCTTTTCGGACTTGGATCTATTTATCCTCATACCTTGTTAGGGTCTTTTCGGATAGAATTCTCCGTCATCTTTATGGGAGTTGATTGCTTTTCGTCGTGAGTCTTGATCCTTCATATCGATTTTGGGAATAATGCTTTTCACATCACCTTGGATCTTTAGCAATAAAATGGAATCCTCATGCCTTGTTAGGGCCTTTTCAGACTCGCCAATCTTTGCGCCCCGCTTCATAAGTTATGCCTTGGCTATGAACTCTTATCATTACCGAGCAACTTTTAAACGATCTTGGGCTGGAAGCTAAGTAATTTTTCAAATCGTACGACCTTACTTATTGCAGATAAATTATTAGCAAGTGATGGGAGAATAGGCAAATAATTACACCAAGTGAGCTTGTGCAAGAATACCGACTTATAATTGAC
Organism: Glebionis coronaria; assembly: GCA_025667525.1. Classification (NCBI taxonomy): domain Eukaryota; kingdom Viridiplantae; phylum Streptophyta; class Magnoliopsida; order Asterales; family Asteraceae; genus Glebionis; species Glebionis coronaria. Next base: position 119,024,722 of record CM046882.1, on the reverse strand, counting down.
TCTATCATTTCTCGTCTTCCATAATTTAAAATCTCAAGTAATGAGACTCGTGGACACTTAGCCTAATAAACCAATTAAGGTCTACATGGTTAAGGATACTAGCTAGAATAAACTTGGATAAGTCTATTCGGGTTGAGTCAAAATAAACGCAACGGGCCTAATATGTCAAAGACTTCTAAACTAGCTACACCACTTTATTAAAATTTGACTTTATTGCGGGATATATACATATGAAAGAAACGATAAAAATTACGACTAAATGGCCAAAGTTAATAAAAAATTTGAAAAATGTTGAAAAATATGATTTTCGGGTTAAATGAAGGCATTTTCATGGAAGAGTCCAATTAAAACTTCGATAGAAGTCTCCCCTACACTTAAGATAAACATTGTCCTCAATGTTTAAGCATGTGGGAAAAGTTTCCCCTACACTTATGACATTGTGCACGTTGGTTAAATCAAGTTAAGGAAGAGACGACTAAAGTGATCAATTTCAAATGTGAGTATGAAGAAAATTAAATCACGATAGTTGAGAGATAGAACCGGATTTCGGATAACACGGGAGCACGGTTCTTCAAAGATTCCAAGAGTGCACTTATCCCTGTAATCACATCACCACACAAATACAAACACCTATAGAGGTCCCCCTACACTTAGGAGGTTAAACGGAAAAGGATAGATACTCAGGCTGCCTCCCGAGGAGCGCTTGTTTTTGATAACCGAGTCACGAGCCTGACTCGACCCAAAATTAGTTCATGGGGAACGTGGTGAGGGATGGAATCATCTCCTGAGAGGTGTCCTCACCAAAGTACAACTTCACTCGTTGGCCATTCACCTTAAAATTAGGTCCATTAGGTTGAGCAAGCTCGAGAGTACCATATGGAAAAATTTGGGCAATGGTGAATGGGCCGGACCAACGAGATTTCAGCTTGCCCGAAAAGATTTTCAACCGAGAGTTAAAGAGCAAAACTTTGTCTCCAACTTGGAACTCTCGGTTTTTGATCTTGGAGTCGTGAATGAGCTTAGTTCTTTCCTTATAGACCAAAGAATTTTCATAAGCCTCATTACGGAGTTCATTGAGCTCATTGAGTTAGATCTTGCGTAGGTCACCGGCTTTGTTGATATCAAAATTAGCCCACTTCAAGGCCCAGTAGGCCTTGTGCTTCAACTCAATGGGGAGGTGGCACGCTTTCTCGTACACGAGACGATGTGGTGTGCAACCAATCGGAGTCTTGTATGCAGTACGAAAAGCCCACAAAGCATCATCAAGTTTATCAGCCCATGAGGCACGATGCTCTCCCACGGTCCTTTCAAGAATTCGCTTTAGTCCTCGGTTGGATATTTCAGCCTGGCCATTAGTTTGTGGGTGGTAGGCTGTGGAAAGACGATGATTTACACCATACTTAGCCATGACTCTTGCGAATTGGTCATTGCAAAAATGAGTCCCACGATCACTAATAATGGCACGAGGCACACCGAATCTAGCGAATAGAGATTTCAAAAATTTACAAACCACCCTTGCGTCATTAGTAGGTAAAGCTTTGGCTTCAACCCACTTTGAAACGTAGTCAACGGCTACAAGGATGTATTTGTTTCCTTTAGAAGAAGGGAATGGCCCCATAAAGTCGATACCCCAAACATCAAAGATTTCACATTCTTGAATGAAATTTTGAGGCATCTCGTCTTTATGTGTGATCTTGCCTTGTCTTTGGCAAGCCTCATAGCGTTTAACCATATTGTGAGCGTCACGATATATGGAGGGCCAATAAAATCCCGAATCAAACACTTTTTTGGCGGTGTAGTTGGGACCAAAGTGACCACCGGTGGGTCCTTTGTGGCAAGCATCAAGGATTTCTAAAGCTGCCGGTCCATCAACACATCGGCGGATAATCAGGTCGGCACATTGTTTGAATAGGTAAGGGTCGTCCCAAAATTAAGTCTTAATGTCGGTGAAGAACTTTTTCTTTTGTTAGGACGTCAACCCTTCCTTGAGAATTCCACCCGCCAAGTAGTTTGCAAAGTCCGCAAACCACGGGGTTTCATCAGAATTCGAATTTATAGACATTAAGGTCTCCAAGGGAAAAGAATCATTGATTTCTTTGTTCGGATGATCCCCTTGGTAAGGATCCTCAAGTCTGCTGAGATGATCCGCGGCTAGGTTTTCAGCTCCTTTTTTATCGCGAATTTCGATTTTAAATTCTTGGAGTAGCAAAACCCAGCGAAGAAGTCTTGGTTTGGAATCTTGCTTTGTCAACAAGTACTTCAACGCGGAATGATCGGTGTAAACGATTGTGGTGGAAAGGACAAGATAGGGGCGAAATTTTTCAAAGGCATAGACAACAGCTAAAAGCTCTTTTTCGGTTGTCGTATAATGCAATTGTGCCCCCGTCATTGTCTTGCTAGCGTAATGGATTGGTTGGAAGTGTTTGTTCACTCTTTGTCCCAGAACCGCTCCAATAGCAAAATCACTAGCATCGCACATCAACTCAAAGGGAAGCTCCCAATTAGGGGTAACCAAGACGGGTGCCTTAGTTAGCTTATCCTTAAGCGAGTTGAAGGCTCCAAGACACTCTTTGGAAAAGATAAAAGGAGTATCTTTCTCCAAGAGGTGAGTCATCGGGCGAGTGATTTGAGAAAAATCTTTGATGAATCGACGGTAGAAGCCCGCATGACCCAGGAAACTTCTCACACCCTTCACGGTTGAAGGTGGAGGCAACTTAGCGATAACAACGATTTTAGCTCGGTCTACTTCAAGACCGGCTTTTGAAATCTTGTGTCCTAGCACGATGCCTTCTTTTACCATAAAATGGCATTTTTCCCAATTCAGAACAAGGCGAGTGTCTTCGCACCGCTTAAGCATACGTTCCAAATTGGCAAGGCAAGAAGAGAAGGAATCCCCGAAGACCGAGAAATCATCCATGAAGACTTCCATGGTTTGTTCAACCATGTCATGGAAGATAGCTAACATGCACCTTTGGAAAGTCCCGGGGGCATTGCATAAGCCAAAAGGCATTCTTTTGTAAGCAAATGTGCCATAGGGACAAGTGAATGTTGTCTTCTCTTGATCTTGGGGATCGATGGGTATTTGGAAATAACCCGAGAAACCATCAAGAAAGAAGTAATATTCATTACCCGCTAAACGTTCAAGCATTTGGTCCATAAAAGGTAGAGGGAAATGATCCTTTCTCGTGGCATCATTGAGTTTGCGGTAGTCTATACAAACTCTCCACCCAGTAACGAGGCGAGTGGAAATCAACTCGTTGTGTTCATTGGGAACAACGGTTATTCCGCCCTTCTTGGGCACACAATGGATTGGACTAACCCATGGTGAATCCGAAATAGGGTAAATCATACCCGCATCAAGAAGTTTGATAACCTCTGTTTTGATGACTTCATGTATTTTTGTATTCACACTTCGTTGGCTTTGAATTGTGGGCTTAAAGTCGTCCTCCATGAGAATTTTGTGTGTGCAGAAGTGAGGATCAATTCCACGAATATCAGAAATTTTCCAAGCAATAGCCTTCTTGTGATCTTTAAGCACGGCGATGAGGCGAGTTTTCTCTTCATCTTTCAAATCCTTAGCGATGATGACTGGCCACTTCTTCTCTTCTTCAAGGAACACATACTCGAGATGAGGCGGCAACTCCTTAAGTTCTAAATTCGGAGGATTTTCGACAGGAGGCGTATTCAAAGTCGGAGTATCGATAGCAATAACCGTGGGTGATGGTGGAGAAAGGTTGTCTTCGTTGAGAAGGTTATCAAAGAAATGCATGTCTTCATCCCCATCGGTGGGAGAATCATCATTAGCTAAGTTCACATCTCCCATGGTGGTTTCAAGATTGTTCCAAAACCAATCACTATCTCTAAATAGAGATAGTGATGAATTAATAGAGGAAACGGTTTCAACATTGGGAAGAGAGGTAGGAATATTTTTACAAGCATCATTAAAGTGTTCTTCACAAGCCTCATCCAGAACGTCAATACAATTAACACTCTCGTATGAATAAGGTTTTTTAGACAACTTTCCCATGTTGAAGACGATTTTATCGTCACCCACTCTCATGATAAGCTCACCGGCTTCAACATCGATGAGAGTGCGACCGGTCCTCAGGAATGGACGACCCACGATCAAGGGAACACGAGGGTCCATCTCGTAGTCGACGACGACGAAATCGGCAGGAAAAGTGAATTTGTCGACTCCTACAAAGACGTCTTCGGCTATCCCCACTGGATAAGCAACCGTACGGTTAGCTAATTCCAAAGTCATTTTGGTGGGGACTAGCTCAGGGAGAGATAATTGCTTCCAAACGCTTAGAGGCATTAGATTAATACTGGCACCTAGATCGGCTAGGGCCATGCAATTCTCTACTCCCGGGAAATTGCAAGGGATTAAGAAACGACCCGGATCACCAAGCTTGGTTGGCAATTTCCTTAAGAGCACTACAGAGCAATTCTCATTAAGTTGGGTGTTGGCAATATCAAGAAGCTTTTCCTTGTCACTCAGAAGATCTTTAAACATTTTTGCGTACTTAGGCATGTGAGCGAGAGCCTCAGCGAAGGAGATATTGAAATTCAGTTGTTTAAACATTTTAAGAAAGTTTGAAACCTGAATATCGTCCTTGCTTTTGAGCTTCTCTTTCCTCAACCTAGATGGATAAGGTATATTGGAAGAAGAGGAAGGCTTTGGGAGAATAGGATCACTCACATCCATGGGTGGAGGAGGGGTAGAAGGAAGAAGTGGAGAAATTAGGGAAGGAGAAGGATGAGGAATAGGAGCAGGTGACTCGTTCTCCTTAGTCACAACCACCGGTGGAGGTATAGGAAACTCGGGTTCCTTGGTACCTTTGCCACTGCGAGTAGTGATTTCTTTCATCTCCCCTCTTGGATTCGCAACGGTGTTACTCGGAAGAGTACCCGAAGAAGAGGGTTGATTACCTTGGAAGAAACTAGCCATAATGTTCTTCAAGTCATTTGTTTGGCTATCCAACGTGTTTCTCATGTCGGCTCTCAGATCGTTCCCTTGTTTGACCAGGTCTGCTTTCAAGTTGAGCACTTCCCGCTGAAGATTTTCCACGATCACATCGTTAGTTCTCATGTAGGTCTGCGCTTCTTGGTGTAAAGCGGTGGGTTGGTTGGGAGGAGCATTGTATGCGGGTGGTTGATAAGCAGGTTGCTAGTAAACTTGGTTATTTCGTTGAGGTAGAGGTGGTTGTTTGTGAGGTGGGATGTATGGTGTACGAGGTTGTTGTTGTTGTTGAGGAGGGCGATTGAGGTTTTGTTGTTGGTTTGGGTTGTTTGGTGGAAAACCGGGTGGGGAAAGATAATTGTTAGAGCGGTAGCTAAGCAAGTTACGGTCACCTTGAGGTCGAGCTTGATAAGCGGGTTGTGGATAGGTGCCATAAGCTGCATTCACATTTTCAGAAGGGTAGTCTTGTGTGGCAGTACAAGTGGTGTAAGAGTGAGGACCCCCGCATATCTCGCATGGTTGGCTAACAGTATTGACTTGAGCGTTTTTAGCGTTGTTGCTGTTGGTGTTGTTAACGGTGTGGGTAACAAGCGATTCAAGAAGCGTAGTGATTTTGTCAAGTCGCTTAGCGCTGTCACTAGTACTAGCACTAGCAACATTGGTCCGAACACTCTTGGTTTGCACACGAGACTTATTCTCAATGATATCCCAAGCAGCATTGGAAGTCTTAGCCAAAAGATTACCCCCCCGAGGCACTGTTTAGTATCTTGGTCACTCATGCTTAAACCATTGTAAAAAGTATTAATTTGATGCACTTTGGTAAAACCATGTTGTGGGCATTTTCTTAAAAGATCTTTAAAACGATCCCAAGATTCACTGAACGACTCATCGTACTTTTGTTCAAAATTTATGATTTCATTCCGCAAAGCAGTAGTACGAGAGGGTGGGAAAAGTAATTGATAAACTTGGTCTCCAAATCCGTCCACGAGAGAATACTCTGTGGCGGTTCCTTAGCAAGCCAATGTCGGGCTTGTCCCTCTAAAGAAAAGGGAAAAAGTTGTAGACGGATTACCTCTTGTGGAACACCATTGAACTTGACCGTATTAGTGAGTTGTAAGAATCTCTTGATGTGGTCATGTGGATCATCAATGGTACGCCCCAAGAATGGTTGAGCAGAGACCATCTGGATAAAGCCTGATTTGAGCTCAAAATTGTTTGCTGCAATTGCTGGTATAACAATTGGATCAGTGTTGCCATCTACATGAGCTTGCAGCAGTTCAATCATCGGGCGGTTATCCGGTAGAGGATCATTGTTGTTGTTATTATTCATGTTGTTGAAAGGTGGGTTGTTGTTGTTATTATTGTTTTGAGGTGGTATGTTGTTGTTGTTTTGTACACCGGCCATGTCTAAGTGATCGAGAGGATCGGGCTCTTGATAAGACGTGGATCGAGTGCGCATACACCTGCAAAAGAACTAACAAGAGAAAAACAAAGCAAAAATATTTTTGGTTTTTTATGTTTTTTATGTTTTTTACTTTTTAGGATTTTTGAAAAATTTTATATTATTATTTTTTTTTTGTGTTTTTGAAATTTTTTATGAAAAAGTAACGTTCACGGGGAACGGATCCCAAAATCCAAGTTCTCTCAAAAAACTTTTGATCTTAACGAGAAGAGCCGGCAGCGGCGCCATTTGATACTTGAATTTTGTATGGGTTCTCTTTTAAATTCTCTCGATATCCTCTCGAATTGATCTTGGTTCTAAGTGGAATGATTGTTCTTGGTTACTAAAAAAGGGGGTTTGGTTTTCTAATCTACTAAAAGGTTTAAATGCATAATCATGAAAAATTAAATCAAAAGTAATTAATTTTAATAACATTAACAGAACTAGAATTAAAGTTAAAAGATAAAAATAAAATGAACAAACAGTAAGTAAGAAGAAACAGTAAGAAACACTTAAAAATGCTCAAAAGAGATTTGATTCGGAAGATTGACCTTGATTCGGAAGTTCACTCGGAACTTGGTTCGGAACCCTTGATCCGGAACTTCGTTCGGAAGTTTACTCGGAACCTTTACTCGGAACTTCACTCGGAACCTTCACTCAGAACTTCACTCGGAAGTTGATTCGGAACTTTCTTCGGAAGTTGATTCGGAACTTTCTTCGGAAGTTGATTCGGAAGTTTATTCGGAAGATTTGAAAAAAAGCATTCATTCGGAACTTAAGAATTGATTCGGAACTTTTTAAGGGAAAATTCATTCGGAACTTTAAAAACTCATTCGGAACTTTTGAAAAGCAAATTCATTCGGAACTTCTTAAACTCATGCGGAACTTTGTGTTCATCCGGAAGTTTAAGTTCATTCGGAACTTTTGAAATGAAAATTCATTCGGAACTTCTAGACTGACTCGGAACTTTTTTAACATAAACTCATTCGGAACTTTCTTTGTTCATCCGGAACTTTGTGTTCATCCGGAACTTTTGGTTCATCCGGAACCTGGGAAACTCAAGAACAGTAACTTATACCGAAGAACAAGGAAATCGATTTTAAGCCAAAAATCACCAAATTTTTCACCAAAACTTAAATAAAGCTAAACACAAATGATATACTAACCAATAACTACAAATCCCATCAATAAAAACATAAAACCCAACAACTTTTAAAGATTAAATCAATCAAATAAGAACTTGAAAACTTGAAATAAAAGATGATGATGAACAAGATGAAATGGAAAGATTTAATTGATAGAATAATGTTTTAACAATCACAAAACAAAGATTAAAAGTACAAGATTTGAAAAACAAAGATCAAAATCACCAAACACCCTAGTGGTGTTGGTGATACCTACGAACAAGAAGAGAGAAAAAGAAGGAGATGAAAAAAAACTTCCAAAAACTCGATGAAAAGTGTGAGGGGAACCCTTTATATAGGTGTTCCCTTTGGTTGGTGAGTGGGCTTTCTCCCGTCCTTCTTGTCTTCTCGTCTTTTCAGAAAAGTTGACGTTTTTAATTCTGATTCGGGATTTGTCGTCGATTAAATTCAACTCGTCTTTTAATTTCTTCGTTTAATAGACTTGAGTTTCTTCGACTTATGTAAATCTTCCATCTTTGGTCCTTTTCCTCGATAAATCATCAAATAGGCCCAATGACTTCAAATCTTTTGCATCTCTTGGACAATAGACTTCATCTTGAGTCTTTTTCTTCGATAAATCCCGTGCAATCCCATGTTTTCTCCAATATTCATCCGGTTGGCTCTGAAAACACAATAAACACAAAAACCACGCATAATTCCAAACAATTGATATTAAATACGCGTTTTGGTCTTGTTTTAGCCAGAATTAAGTGGTAAAAGGATGGGTGTTTACACACCTATCAATCCAAAACTTACAAGTTTTCACACACAATCAACCTCCTTAGGAAACGAACTAACTTTGGGTCATTAGTGTTTGGTTTACATAAATCATTACTTAATACTTACCGCTTAATAAGTTGTTTTTCCTAAAGCACGTATATTTACCACAATCATGGAGACAAAGTGAAGAGGGGAAATTTAGCCGTGACATATTTTGCTCTAACTTGGACATTGTTTACTTTTTTCTTAAAAGTGTCTTTTTAGGTTGTTAAAAATATGTGTATTAAGAGCTAAGGGTATCACAACTAAAATTTCCTTTTTCACTTTGTCCTCACAGCTGCTACATCAGCGCCACATCAGCACAAAACAGTTAACAAAAATACCCTTCACTCATGACATGCCAACCCCTCTTCACTTTGGCCCCACCATTATCTTTTATTTTACTTTTTTTCATTTTCACACAAGTTAAAATTCATTTCATTTAAATTAAAACTACAAGTATTTAAATAAAAATTACAAATACGAAAATAAAAATTACATGTACGAAATTTAAAAATACGATAAATTTAATTGTTTCCGGGATTCAAATCAGATGAGTCCGATGGAATACTCAAATACCTCATGACGAATTTGACGGCTTTTTCTTTCTTGATTTGCCTCTCCGTCTCTTTTTGGCCCTTTCTTCTCCAGCTAATGTTTATCGTAATGCTTCTTCATCAAGAATCATTTGTCGTTCTTGTTCCTCAGTAAGACGAAACTCAGCAGGTACATCGTATTCTTCAATGGGGCTCTCTGGTTTATCAAGTAGACCATCAATAGTAGGAACTAGTAAGGTTTCCGGGTCATTGAGTCATGTATTTGACTATTTTCTCCAGTGTCGATGGGTTGCTTCGAGTTGCTTTTCGTTTGTTTTGTTTCTTGTTTCCAGAAGTGTTTTCTTGAGACATGTTTGAGAGTAGGGTTTGTGTGAGAATATTATAGCAAGTGAAAGTAGTATTTTATAGAGAAAACATAGCCTTTGGAAAGTTCAAACTAAAACATAGCCGTTGGAAAAATCAAATTACAACACAGAAAATAAAATTACATTACTGAAATTAAAATAACAACATAGAAAATAAAATTACAACAACGAAATTAAAATTACAACACGGAAATTAAAACTCTCTCACCCATTCCTTTTTAAATTCCATTTTGTCTTTCTATTTTAACGGCTTCATCAAAGAAAGCATCATGTATCGCATCTTACTTGTCTGATTCTTTTTTCAAAAATTTGATTATCGAATCACGCCACTCTTTTGAAATATCATTGCATTTTTCATATGCTTCCTGCAATTCAAATTTTTTAGTGGATGTACTTTCAAATTAGAGGGCTAAATTCGCAACCGCTTTCCGCCGAACGTTGTCTTCTTTAATTAGGTTAGCAACCAATGTTTTGATTTGATCAAAAGTGTGTGAAACTAAACAAGCTATAATATCATTTTTCGATTTGGGGATAAATATGTTTGTTAAAAGTGCTAAGATAAGGGATATATATAATGGTAAAAGTAAAAAAAAAATTAAAAAAATTATTTTTCATATATTTAAACGTTGGCCAATGGATACATTTTGGCCTGTATCCTCGTTGAAGGCTCGTCGCTACAGCGATGAGTGCTCGGAGACAGGGGTGGGTGTGGCAACGGAAACCGGTAAGGGTGTCAGCAAAGGTCGGCGAACCCTCACCCGCCGTGACACCCGTGGCTCTAAGAGATGATATTATAGATCCTTTTAATAACATGAAAATTTATCCAAGGTAGACCGCTTATGGAAAAGAGAATAGTCAGGATTGTCATGATAAGCATGTGGCAACCAAATAGCCGACGTAAGGATTTCCTTTGAATTCATGCAAAATTGTATTATTGGATTTTGTTTTTGTTAGATTAATGGATTTTTTTGTTGACTTAAATCTAATGGTTTAGTGCATGTACTTGGGACATAAACTTACGCATGAGCTAAGTGAATATAGAAAATACGATGTCGTTAATTGCACATGAAAATTCAACTAACTTCATAACGTAACCAATTTTAAAAATTACAATTTACAGCTAACAAAGGAAACTCGATATCAGGCCATGTTGACATGTACGTCTCATGATGAATGATCGTATACTAAACCTCCTCGGCAACATGCGAGGTGAAAAATTTCTTTGTGACTCAACTCTTAGAGCTTTTTACATTAAGGGTATGTAATAAAATCGCCATATCACTATGAGACAATTGCGGAATCAGGAAAGAAGGATGTAGGGAGCAAAAAAAAATTTCTTGACAATAACAATAAAATACGGAGGAAAAAAACTGCTACTTTTAATAATCGAGTATTTTTACTCATATGTCAAGAGTTTATAAGGTTTAAGAGAGTTGGATTTTAAGCTTTAGTATGTGAGTGGGGGCAATCTAAGTTTTATGTGGAGAGAACTTTTGAAGAAAATAAAAATTAAAAAAAAATTACACTAAAATCTCGTATTTTTCGGCTAGCTATGGGTGGCAGCGCCACCCCCTACCTAAGGAATACATCCGCCCCGGCTATGAGAGATACGATAAGAACGTAGAAACTTGTTTGTGTTACAACGACACAAAAGCTTGTGTAGTGGCAAATAGTTAACTTTTTTAACGACAAGTTAATAGTTCGTGACTCAAGCCCACAATGACATCCAATTGGAGAGTATTTAAGCCTCGAGCTTTCGTATTAGGGGAAAAATCTCACCCTTGTTTCTAACAAATGTTTGCAACTAACATCCATAAAATGTATAAGTTCTCAAGTTCAATCTTTATTACATGCAAACAACTTTAAAGTGACAACATCAACCTTCTGAATGGAAGGGTTTTACTCGATTTGAATATGTGTTGTGGTAAGTTCAAAGTTCAAACCTCCTAAATGACCTATTCGGTCAAAATGTCGAAAAGATGATTATCAAAAAGAGCTTATTTATGTTGCTACTTGTGTTGATACAACGTTATTTTTGTGGAAAAACATATACTCCCTATAATGCTAATTTCACTTTTTGCATATACAATGTTATTTTGTTTCGATAGTTTAGGTTTTCACATTGTATAACTACAAGTAATTTATGTCGGTGTTTTTCAGTAAAGTGTGAAAACGGTCTTTAGTTCTCTCACAAAATGTCAATGTTTCAAATATAGACGCATGCATTTGAGGGTGACTGTAGAAAAGTCAGAAACAATCTCAATATTAACCCGATAATACCACATACACTACAAGAAAAAGGGCATATAGTGACACACCTTTTAATGACACACAAAAATAAGTATAAGTAAAAGTATATGTTTACTTACACTTTTGAAAAAAATGTAAGTATAAGTCTAACTTTCACCTACACTTATCAAGAAGTGTGAGCAAAAGGCTAACTTTCACTCACACTTTTTTAAACGTGTGAGTAAAAGCCTAACTTTCACCTACACTTTTTAAAAAGTGTGAGCAAAAGTCTAACTTTCACCTACACTTTTTAAAAAACGTGATAAAAAGTCCAACTTCCACCTACACTACTTAAAAAGCGTGGGGAAAAGTTTAACTTTCACCGGGATGGCAACGGGTCGGGTTTGGATCGGGTTTGGGTCGGGTTTTAATGAACCCGTACCCGCACCCGTTTATAATATCCAAACCCGTATCCGCCCCAATATCCGACGGGTACCCGATTAGTATTACCCATCGTGTTTTTGGGTTTTACCCGCGGGTATCGGGTATTCACTATTAAATTTGGTCGGACATAATTATGCGTATAAAATTAGAAAAAGTAATGAAAAACGATCAAAAGTACCCCTAATATATCTTTTAAGTTTTTAAAAGATAAAGAATATTAATTCAATATCATATCATTCGATTTAATGTATCAAATATATCGTTATTTTTACTTTAAAAATACGAAGATCGCAAATATCTTAATGCATACAAAATGTAACTAATATGAGCATTCCGTTTGTTTAACAATCTTCGTCCACTATTTCACACAAATTTAAAACTTATATAAAATATAAATAAATGTGGGTACGGATTTTGGTAAATAGGTACGTATACGGGTAAACGGGGCGGGTATTACTACCACCTGAACCCGACTCCGTACCCGTACCCGCGAAAAATAAAAAATCCCAACCCGAACCCGCATCCAAACCCGCCAATCCGAATCGGAACCGGACCCACTCGATTCGGGTTTTGGTTTTCCCCTTCGGTTTCGAATGCTTTTGTCATTCCTACTTTCACCTACATTTTTTACAAAGTGTGGGCCGAAGTATAACTTTCACCTATACTTTTTAAAAAGTGTGGGCAAAAATATACCTTTCAACTACACTTTTTAAAAAGTGTGAGCAAAATTCTTTTTTACGGATCCGCAATCCATAGAGAGTACTGGCTAGCGTTGAACATTTCAGACCACCGATCGGCTCGAACGAATAAATCACCTCGAGCTCGAACTTGACCTAACCTATTTCAGTCCGGTCTTCTGTCCACACTTTACTTAATATTTGAATTTCGGTTTGATTCGGTTTGATTTTACGCACTATCGATCAGAAAACTGAAACAGACCGAACACATTTGTTTTAGTCCTCGAGTCGAGGATTTGGACTAAATTGTTCTCAACCCGATCTGAATTTTAAGGTTCGGTTTCGATTTTCGTCTGGTTTTTTGTCGACACTTTAGTTCATGTTTGATTATCAGTCTGGTTTGGTTCGATCAGATTCAGTCTTACGCACATGTCTTGGGCAAACAAATCAAAAAACCGGACCACACCAAACACATTGGCTTTGATCCTCGATTTGAAGTTTTAAGCTAAATCGCTCTCGGTCTAATCTGATCTGATTTTGATTTTGCGTTGTGAAACCCTTTAAAATTCCAATCACTTGCTCTAACTAAGAATACAAAAAAAAGTAAAAATAAAATAAAATTTATAAAAATGGTATTATTCAACATTACATTAAATTTTTTTATTAATAATAGAATTTATAAAAAAAATATTTAAAATAATTACTGTGTAGTAATACAAAATTTTACCTCGTGCAAACACAAAAGAACCAAAACCCTCACACACACACACACACACACTCAATCGCTCCTCTCCAAACAATGAAAATCCCCAATTCAAACAATCGCCTCATCTCACACACTTAATGGCTCCTCTTCCTAGTTAGGTTTTGGCATCGTTCAATCTATTTAGTTTGGATCGACGGTTAGGGTTTCGAAGTCGGTTTTGAAGTTAGTTAATTAGTTAGGGTTTCAAAGTGGGTTAATCAGTTAATTGTCAGTAGGAATCACAACACAATTGAATGTAAGTCCGTAATATAGTAGTTAATGTGATTTTGATTCAATTTCTGATTTTTTAATTGATAAAATTAGTTTCTAGTCTGTTGATGTGAATTTTTTATCAAGTTAGTTAATGTGAGTGTGATTAGGCGTATGTGATATATATGTTGTTTTATAGCGTTATTGAGTGTTCGGGTTGATAACAAGTTCCTGTTTGTTAATTAAGCGTTGATAGTGATTAGGAGTAAGTGAAGTGCGTGAATTGTTTTGTGAAAATGAAAATTAGGTTTCATTATGTTAAGAATTAGTTATTGTTAGTTGAATCAAGCTTTTGGTTTGAAGCTTTTGTTTCAGTGATAGAGTTGGCCGATAATCTGAGGTTACAGTGGATTCATTTTTGGCGAGCTAATTTAGTTTGTAGGATTAAGTTCTACAAAATTTGGATCTCAATTTTTCTTTGTGCAGTTAGTGTAAGTGAAGTTGAAGCACTCTTTGAGTTATTCAAGCGCATAAGCAGTTCTGTAATCGACGATGGGCTAATTAGCAAGGTAATTTAATATGATATATTTATTTTCTTTTGATTACTTGCTGGAACAGGTCTCCTTTATTGGCATTTCTTCAATGTTTGCTTTTATTATTTCAATGTTTTAATTATGCGTTTGTGAATCACGGAGTAAATTTTTTAAGGCAAGAAAAAGCGGGCGGAGTTTTTGGGAAATTGATGAGGGGTGCGATTAAGAAGCAAGAAGACTTGCAAATGAGGTTTCTTAACACGTTTGAGATATGGCAAAATAAGAGGCAGTACAACGATGGGGTCTAGATAATCAACGATGAAGTAAATACGATAGTTCACAAAAAAATTCAAGTTATATTTCAATTTGGACACATGTATCTTATAGTAGTTTGCATCTTTTAAAGTTTTTACCTGTATAGCCAATTGACTAGGAATCTTACAACTTGTATTTGGCTTTCTAGAATACATCGCTATGTTATTTAAATTTATTCTATAAAACCAATTTATTTTGGTAACACTATCAAAATGAATCTTCAAAGCAATGCTTTGTCATCTTAACTTCTCCACAATATCAGACTTTGAAATTTTATACTGTTAAACAGTTTTTTATACATATATTGAAATTTTATCATCTTTTTTTTGTTCTTATGACTGCAGAGCAATATTGTCCATCTGGTTGGATGATTGGCGAGGTGTTTCTTTAGGATCTTGAAGTCGCTATTGCTCTGCTCAAAATATAGAAGGTTCCGGGCTTGCATCTCTTTATCGTTGGATCTGTTTAGGCAGAATCAAGACAATGGCTTTACGTGTCGAGAAGAAACAAATACTATATTATACATGCCTATATCATAAATGCAAACATTTGTTTTGGTCTATAGAAGTTTCAGATTCATTTGAAGTGCATTTTTTGTTCTAAAGAATGTATTATGCTATTTCCCTGCTGTATATGAGTGTCTTGTGACTGTTATCAGGATAAGGCACATAAGATTGCTGAATTTGTGTACTATCGTCCTTTGGTAAAATAGGTCAAGTATGATGGTCTTCCTAACCATCCTGGACGCTCATTAAACTATTCTCAGGTATTTATCTATCGTTTAGCTACACCCCTGTTATATCACCCCTGTTATATTACGCTCATTACTGTTGTCAGGATATGGCACGTGACCTTCTAATTTCTTCATATAATAGAAATTATCTTAAATTAGACTTTTTTAAAGTATGATATTTTATATCTGGTGTAAATAAGTTAGTTGCCTAAAACATAAATCAGACCAAAGTTTACGATTTTAGGCTTATTTATAATACACATCTGGAATAGAAGAACCTAGCTGATTACTACGTACTGTTTGTAGGAAAATGATGTAAATGAGTCTGGTGTTTTGCAAAAATGGTAGTCATTGAAGTTTTGCAAATCAGGGAGATTCCCCATATGTAAAAATGAACAGTTGCTATTCACATGAAAAAATGGTAGTCATTGAAATTTTGCAAAACTTTAATGCCACCTTGATATCACACGCTAGAAAATTTGAGCTAGGATGTAGGTCTACGTTTTCTAAATATTAAGCATGTTATGATTAATCTATTGAGATGGATGGAAATGGAAGAACTTAGAGAGAGAAAGGTAGAGAGAGAAAGGAGAGAAAGAGAGAAAGAGGAGGTTGATTAAGTGAGAAGTGAAAACATGAATGACCAACCCCTCCTAACATGCTAGGAGGGGGTATATATAGCCCACCCTACATGTGGGCTATATGGGCTATATGGATTACATATAGGATCACGAGCCCATTACTTGAATATATCTTTGGAGTGACCAATCCTTTCTAAATACGTAAAAACGTATTTCTAACAATCTCCCCCAAAGGGAGGTCACTCCAAGTTACAATGTCCTAAATAGTCTATAGCTCGTGATCTATGCTAACAATGATGTGACCGAGACTTTCCTTGGAAAAATGTATTTCCAACAATCTCCCCCAAAGGGAGGTCACACCATTTTACAAAATCTTAAACCTAGCATACTATGCTAGAGTCTTCGATCTTGTTCTTACGAATATGATTGATGTGATCTTTGACTTTAGTCTTGAGCATGTTTCCTTGCCTTGACCTTGTGCATTCATCACTTGTGATATTTGCCTCCTCGTGACTTCATGTTCCACATACTTATACTTTTATAAATTCTTGAAAGCTTCAGAGTTTGATACAGCGGAAGACTTGACTTTTAGACTTTCTTGAATTTGTTAAAGTATTAAGTGCATACAGTATAAGCATGTGTTGACGACTTCTTCTGGATTGAACACCGCAATGCCACCTTCTTGTTACGCTGCATAAGACAGTTAGCAACAAAACATATACACGGATGAAATGGCCTTGAACATTTCATTCTAATTCGGTAGCATTTTACCGCCGGTCGGTGAAGACCGTTGGACGATATTAAATATCGTACTTGTGGCAGGTAGTTTCAATTAAGAACCTCCTTGACAATATTTCGCGGGTAAACCCATTCTCTTTATTCGACCGTCCAAAGCTGACTGTGAACACAAAGAGTGAATCATTTGGATAATAATATCCGCATGATTTGACGCCGTCAATTCATGTTCCTGGAACAAGTGAAATTTAATTAAGAACCGCACAATCGTTGCTTTCCAGTTGTCACGAGCTTGATTCGTATAGAATCTTGCAAGTTACCTACCAAGTGATGTTTGAGGTTAACACTAGAAGGATTTCCACTCATCATTGTGAACACTAAGTTATCACTCTGAGTGTTCTAGCAAGATCACTAAGATATTGCGTAGAGGCCTGGAACGTGTTTAAATTCATTTAAGAATTAAACCACTGTTGCTTTCCAGTTATCACAAGTTTGATTCATAAAGAATCGCACAAGTCACCTACCATGAGCTTTTTGATATTCGCTCAAGAAGGATTTCCATCTTCATTGTAAATACTTTCGTATTACTCGGATGTTCAGGCAAGATCATGAAGATTTTGCGTAGGACTCTTAAGATCTTTCTTACTTTTCACAGTGTATGAAGAAGCAAGGAAATATGAAAGTGTGTCCTAATGATATATTTGATGATCTCAAATGGCTCTAGACTCAATCGTGCATTTTGGATTTTAGTGATCGAAAGCTGGAGAGGAGTGCCACCATTTCAATACCAATTTATTCGGAGTGAATAAATCAATAGATAATGCGTTGTCTTCGTGTGATTAAAACAGATACCTTTTGAGAGATGTCTGAGTTAGCTGGGATGGGTTGTGCATTGCATCACTGGGTCCATGATGTCTGTCTTCAATATCAAGCATCATTAAAAAATAATCTCAATAGCATATGTATTGACCCGGTTTCTGCCTAAGGTTATAAGGATGGCTTCTTTCTTTACACCCTTTATCTTTACAGTTCTTTTTCATTCTTCAACCCCTTCAATGCTTACCAATACGTCATCACTAGCACCTTGTTATGATTGTTCCAGTGCTAACTTAAGTACTTGGTCGGCATTCAGCTACGTTCACAATCTTTCTCCATCTTTCCTAAGAACTACTATTTCTAGCTATGGAATGTCCTTGGGAAGATTCCTCTGGTTCTAGAGGAATCATTGGACTTTAACCTATCCTACCATCCTTATGTCACCACAATTTTCATCGTCGTGAAATAAATGGGTTTCGGGTAAGTATAAATCACCATGAAATCCATTTTGAAGTACAAATCCATTTTGCTCCCCCTTAACATATGCCACGATATTCGAAAACATTTCGCACATGTCGGGATGAGCTATCACGTTAAGTCAAACCATTTGTGATTACTCATTTCCCATATTAAATCACATTTTCTCCCCCATATTAAAAATATTAACCCAATCGATGTTTTTAATATCAATTGATTTAATAGCATTTTAAGAAAATTTGGGAATAAAAATGCAAATCCAATTATCTTCATGATTTACACAAGCTCCCCCTCTAATTAATGAAGGTGTACTTGAAATATGAATGAAGTACCTTTTAAACACAAGTGTAAGGTACTTATCACATGCAAAGATCATATATGATAAGGTATTCACAAGATTAGCGATTTATGAGGTTGGACCTAAATGATGGAGAACATCATATGAAAGAAGCACATGGTTCTTGTTCACGAATGTTGGTCGCCTCATCACGTCTGAAGTTATCTCTTG
Source organism: Glebionis coronaria (assembly GCA_025667525.1). Lineage (NCBI taxonomy): Eukaryota > Viridiplantae > Streptophyta > Magnoliopsida > Asterales > Asteraceae > Glebionis > Glebionis coronaria. Next base: position 119,006,450 of record CM046882.1, on the reverse strand, counting down.
ACTCCATGTGTACGATTGATATCGCTGTCTTTACACCAACATGTGAACTTGGCACTTTCGGCGTCAAAGATTGTGAATGCTGGACAATTGCTCCCCCTCAATTGTTGACCAGTGTTCTATTGAAAGAGCTGTAGTCGCCGTTTGAGTAGTCGCATCGTCGAGTATGTAGATATCAATTGTAAATTGATACGGTTGGTGGAGATGATAACTTCATAAAAACAAGATTTCTCTTGTTTTAACAAATAAATGCACTGAGACGTACATCTATTCGTGTTAGATTGTGTTATTCCGTAAACACAATCCCTTACATGGTTATAAAGTAAACCATGCCCGAGAAAATTAATTCCCGTTGTTGAGTCAAAGCTTTCCGGTAAAATGCTTGACTTGAGTATGAAAAGCGGGTTACTATCTGAAATAATAGCAAACCATTTTGAGCATGTTTTAAAGCATTTGAACTTCTGCTCGTACTTTATTTACAACCCCGTGTCATTATTGAATGGCATTTCTAGGTTCGTAAATATTATCGATTCCAGAAGACATGCTCTTTTTATCAAAACATTTTTGAACACACAATTTTGAAAGATTTAGAAAAACCTTTTGAGAAATTCTCGAAAAATTATGTTCAAAGTTTTGAAAACCAATTACTTGAGCTTTAAGATGTTGAATATCTTACAAAACGAGCTCAAGTCCGAGAAGTTGCAAACTTCCCGTTATGAGGATAAGTTCATCATCGGCGATAAACTTTCCTTTTAACTGAAGAACGAGTCCTAAGTTGACATTTACTTAGAAGTCGTTTTCATGAGCTCGAAAAACTTTGAATGTTTTAACGTAAAGCTCATGACCGAGAAAAGTGAATTTCTCGTTATGAGGAAAAGTTCTCTTATTTAAAAGATTCACTTTCCTTTCTGAGCTTAAAACTTGGAATGTTTTAATACAAGCTCATGACCGAGAAAATTTAATTTCCCGTTACGAGGAAAAGCTATCTTTAAAGATAAGCTTTCCTAAAATTAAGGTCCGAGTTACAGTCTGATATTTAACTGTAAGTCTTTGTGCATGAGCTTAAAAACTTCGAATGTTTTTATTATTAGCTCATGCCCGAGAAAAGTTAATTTCTCGTTGTAAGGATAAGTTTATCATCGGCGATAAACTTTCCTTTTAATTGAAGGACAAGTTCTAAGTTGACATTTACTTAGAAGTCGTTTTCATGAGCTTGAAAAACTTTAAATGTTTTAACGTAAAGCTCATGACAGAGAAAGATAAATTCTCGTTAAGAAGAAAAGTTCTCTTATTTTAAAAATACACTTATCTTTATGAGCTTAAAACTTGGAATGTTTTAATACAAGCTCATGACCGAGAAAAATTAATTTCTCGTTACGAGGGTAAGTTATCATTTAAAGATAAACTTCCCTTTATTTGAAGTCTGGGTCATTTTCTGACATTTAACAATGAACCATTTACACGAGCTTAAAACCTTTGAATGGTTTTAACGTAAGCTCGTGGCCGAGAAAATTTAATTTCTCGTTAATGAGGATAAGTTTATCATCGACGATAAACTTTCCTTTATTTGAAATTCGGGTCATCGTCTGACATTTAACGATGAGCCATTTACACGAGCTTAAAACCTTTGAATGGTTTTAACGTAAGCTCGTGTCCGAGAAAATTTAATTTCTCGTTAATGAGGATAAGTTTATCATTGGCGATAAACTTTCCTTTATTTGAAATTCGGGTCATCGTCTGACATTTAACGATGAGCCATTTACACGAGCTTAAAACCTTTGAATGGTTTTAACGTAAGCTCGTGTCTGAGAAAATTTAATTTCTCGTTGTGAGGGTAAGTTATTGTTGCGTAGATAAACTTCCCTTTCTTTGAAGAGCGGGTCATAGACTGTGATTTGTCTATAAGCCTTAGTGCATGAGCTTAAAAACTTGGAATGTTTTTGATATAAGCTCATGCCTGAGAAAAATTAATTTCTCGTTATAAGGATAAGTTTATCATCGGCGATAAACTTTCCTGTCTTTTGAGAGCGAGTCACAGTCTGTTATGTGACTGAAAGTCATTGGGCATGAGCTTAAAAACTTCGAATGTTTTTAATTTTAGCTCATGCCCGAGAAAAATTAATTTCTCGTTATGAGGATAAATTTATCATCGGCAATAAACTTTCCTTTCTTTGATGATCGAGTTACAAACTGTAATGTGACTGTAAGTCCTTGTGCATGAGCTTAAAAACTTCGAATGTTTTTAATTTTAGCTCATGCCCAAGAAAAATTAATTTCTCGTTATGAGGATAAGTTTATCATCGGCAATAAACTTTCCTTTCTTTGATGATCGAGTTACAGACTGTAATGTGACTGTAAGTCCTTGTGCATGAGCTTAAAAACTTCGAATGTTTTTAATTTTAGCTCATGCCCGAGAAAAATTAATTTCTCGTTATAAGGATAAGTTTATCATCAGCCAATAAACTTTCCTTTCTTTGATGATCGAGTTACAGACTGTAATATGACTGTAAGTCCTGTTGTAAGCTTTAACCATGAATCCCCTGAGATACTTGTTTCTCCGATATCTGCTTCTTCAGCAACCAAACTCTAAGAGTGTCCTTAGTTGAACGATATACAACGATTAGACCGCTTCGTTCTATTGGAACATCAACTTTGGTACTTGCATTCTCATTAGGAATTTGCATGCTTTGACCTGGGTTAGCGATATCTATCTTAGAAGCATATGGGGGTTCACAGTTGTCTTTTCTTGTGCCAGAGGCGACCCGAGTAGATGATTCACATGTCTTAGCTGACAAACGTTTCCTTTTATAGAAAACCTTAAGTTCAAGCTTAAGTGATGTATCATCCTTTTCAATTTCCTCCCTAGCAGTCTTAGTAGAATCGGAGATTATCCTAGTTAAAGGGCACTCGTTTCCTACAAGAGTGAAAGTTCTACCAGTGGGGCGCCAAACATTACCCATGGGTTTGATTTTAGCTATCCACTAGGTTTTAAGTCTAGCACGAGAGTTCACCTCATCAAGTAATTTCTTGACACAAGAATCATGATTTGCCGTAAAGACACATTTTACATGTTTTACAAGTAGCATATTTAATGTTTGAGTAAGATCTAGATATCCTAGATGATTGATTGATGCTCCTAGGATGTGACATGCTACGGTTAGCAGTGTTGGGTAAACTAGAAGGCATCTGACTAGGTTTGAAATTCCTATCTCTTACTTATGTCTTTTGCTTAGCTTCCCTTAGACCAAATGTATGGCGAACGTCATTTGAACTAGTTCGAGACGTATTCTTTGGACTATGTCTAGGGAAATTAGAGGCAATCATGTGATTAGGTCTTGCAAAAGATGTTTTAGTCACATTGGGCCTAGATGGTGGAGTGACTGTTCTAGAAAGATGAACCATATCAACTTGGGAGGCAAACCGCGGTCTCGAGGATTGTGATCGCTCGGATCTAAATGCTGTTGGTTGTCGAATGAACTGATTTGTAGGCGGTTTCCCCAAGATTGATGGTTTTTCAAGCTTAGTGTCCACACTAGTTCCTTTCGTTTTCCTCAATTCGTTTTTCAATGCAGCTATAGCAAAGACCTTTTCCTGTACTTGAGCCTTTAAAGTCTCATTCTCTTTGAGCAAGTTATCTTGGGATGTCAACTTAGATTCAAGTAGTTGAATTTGTTTCAAAAGATTATCCTTTTCAGCTTTAGAATCTAAAACTTTTTGATGCAATTTTCTTTCAAGAACAACGTTTGACTTTTCAAGTTTTTCAAAATATGTTTCAAATTTGTCCGTTTTCTTGGAAAATTATAATTTGGCATCCTCAAGATCTTTAGATTATTGATCTACAATTGTTTCGAGCTCTCTTATCTTGGAATCAGAAGCAGTCAATGAAGCAGTTATAAGACAATTATCATGATGTTTAGCATTTTGAACACTTTCTCCCCCATTATGACTCACAACGGATGAATCAGAAGTGGTATGTCTATCATTATTTTCCATCCCATGTTTGTCATAATTAGGTTCAGAATGCTCAATATGCGGCATTTCATCAGCATATACATCATAAACAACATTACATTGTACCATGTTCGCAGGCTCTTCGTCATAAACGGGTAAGGTGTCATCAAAAGAGATCTCGTGAACATTCCCTGACGTGCCACTAGTATCATGTTGTCCTCCTGATTCCGTGCTCTTGCCATCGTTAGGCTCCAAGTTGTCAACCGTATGACCATTCTCCTCTTGCATCTGCATCATAGATTCTTGCACTCCATTATCATACCCTTGCTGAAGTCTGGATCTTTCATAAATCGAAGACGAAACTGATGTCATAAATTTCAACAGTTTATCGCGGAAGTCTTTCATATCCCTGAATTGTCAGACTTGATGATATTGAATTGGAGGAAAGGCGTAAGTTGTGTAACAAGAGCCTTATAAGCAAGTACCGATGCAGAGTGATTAAAGTCTTCTTTTTGAAGTTGATCAGCAAGTTGGTGTGTTGATGCAAAAGTTGGGTGACCCTTGCTAAACCCGAATTAGGCTTAATTCGGGTTGGCTGGACTCCGGATCCTACACCAAGTGAATCGTATGGTTGGGATCCTGCACACTAAACAACACGCGTTAGGCTTACCGTGGGAATGTTTCCCATGATCAGACTCCGGCGTGAGAGTAAGTAATCGCTTAGGGTTTATAGGAATCGGATGAGTTGAGAGTGTATAGAACGTAATACCTTTGTGGAACCCTTGGGGGTTCCTTTTATAGGCAGTGAAACCCTAATGGGCTGTCACTGATACTTCGGCCCCAAGGAAAGGATAAGTACCAGAATTAGATTGATTGTTATCTTCTAATCATGGTGAGTGAATATCCTCTTCTTTTGGGTAAATCCTATTCATAGACAGAATATGATTCTGTCTAACCCTGTACCGGCCGTGCCGGGCCGTGGGCCGCACACGTGTGTGCGGTTACTGTTCATCTAAGCCTATGAGCTCAAATGACATTATTCCCACCCATCTGTGATGGGCCGGATACGGGTAGTACCCGTGGGCCGGGTTCCTGACCCGGCTGGGGACTATACGTCATCATGTCCCCCCAGTCTAGTTGTTACAGCCGTAGGCGTAACCTCTAGACTATCAAGATGCTCTCCGGACATATCAAGAAAGACCTAGGGAATGATAAATATTTAAGATTTTACTTTGGCCGCACGTGGCTGCCTGTCTTAGGAATGTTATTCCAATAGGACCTCAGCCGCACGTAACGGCCGAGATAAATTAAATGTAGCATTGAATATTGTCTTACGTAAGACCGCATATCCCGACACAAGAATAAATGCATTAATGGTAGTCAACTGGTCAGCCGCACTTCTGCAAAAGTGCACCATTAATGCCCACTATTGAGCCACGTAAAACTGCTAAAAAGTGACCCGTGGGTCCCTTCTGACGTTTCAGAAGTGTCAGAAATCTCATCCATTGGATAGGCGTAGTGGCCTACACGTGTCAAACATCCACGTTACCTCGGAAATCGAGGCAACCCTATATAAGAGTTGGTGTGTGCGTTTGTTACACACACAGTTCACATTCTTTCCGCCATTGTTAGTTCCAAGCTCCATCCTCCAAACTTTTGCCTTCTATTCCACGGATTTCCTCCGCCGCAGGTTAGATCATCACGCCTTAAAAACCCTTTTTATACAACATGTTAAAGGACAACCCTCTTATCACGGATGTCCTGAACGTGATGTCTGCGGAAAAATACATAGACTTTTTGTCGAAGTATTATATTCCCGAAAGCGTACACCCAACCTATCCAGGTGAAGGTGAGGCAATTACGGATGCACCAAAGGGGAAGATAGGCGTGTACACGCTCCTATTTGACTCGGCCAACTACCGTATCCCCCTGTCTAAATTTCTGGTAGATCTGCTTTTATACTATGATTTCCACATAACCCAGCTTCACTGCATAGGGGCGTGTAAAACCAATCAATTTGAAATTACATGCCATACATGCGACATAACTCCGACCGTGAACCTATTTAGGGCGTTTTACTCCTCCCAACTAGTGAATGGGTGGCTATCGTTTAAAAAACGATCCGGGAACGCCCCCATGACGTATAGGAAGCCCTTAGACTCCCTTAAGAACTGGTACGACCATTACTTTTTTGTTGATGAAAAAGTATTCCCCACTCCCTTCGTCCTTAAAACCAGGGTACCCAAAGATTCTCCGCCCAAATCCAAAGACTATAGCAGCAGAGACCTGAAAATACTAGATACCCACCGCACAGAATTCCATAAGGGGTTGCCGGAACATTTTCTGTGCTTAGTAGGATTAAGCCGTCGTTATTATGGGAGGGAGAACTTATATCCGTGCTTTCTGACGAAGCGTGGATAGGGTAGGTTTACTTATACTTTGTAGATGTGATAAACGTCATTTGTATTATAGGATCTTACTGACCCGTGTATTTATAAATGTCCGCAGAGATGAACCTACACGGATTATTGCGCCAGGGCGACCCAATGAAGGTGCCTGAAGGATTCCGCCCATTGAAGGAGAATGAACTCCCCTTTCTCGATGCGACCGCAGACCGTACCATTCCACTCGAAGAAACTTCCGAGCAAATATCGGATGAAGAGGAGCCTATTATCGAGAAATCCCCTATGGATTTCCATAATGAAGATGGTGGAGAGCTGCTGTTGGAGGGCGTCGTGACGCACCAGGAAGATGAAGGTGATTTCCTCAACCTTGAGGATGAAGACATCACTCAAGGCTCTGGGTCCCCCAAGCCCACATCCAGAAAGAGAAAGACCACCAGGAGGGTGGCAAAGACACTAGGGGATGAGGCGGGGGCCTTGAATGCTCCCCCAAAGAAACTAAGGAAAGACCATCCGCAGTACCAAGAGGGAAGTGGTACTGCGACGGCCCAGGCCAACCCCACACCGCACATGGATGAACAAGTCTGGCGAGCTACCCCCGTGAGTGCCGTAGCTCCTACCGCCCCGGAACCTGTGACTGGTACCACGTGAGCACCCTCTCGTCTTTTAGTCTTTCCTTGCCTTATTGTTTTTTAAATATAAGATGCCTAAACAGAAATTGAATATGTCAATAACAGGGCAGATCCGTCGACTGTAGCTCAAGAGGAAGAGGTGGAAAGGAACCCTTCCCCCACAACATCAATCAGACCTCCATCCCCTGCTGCGACACATGCCGAGGAGCCACTTCCTGAAGGACCAGAGAACAGTGATGTTGGAGTTTTGCAACCCTTTAGGAAAAGAGAGCAATAAATAGGGCAAGTGCACAACGATTTAGGAAAACCGTGTGTGAATGACCCTAGGTGAGTTCGTTCTCGAGGAGGCAAGTGCGTTGTGTTAAGAGTTGATATATGATGTTTGTGATTATGAACAAGAAGAAAAGAAATGAGAAAGGAAAGAAAAGACGGTTACGACTACGAATTAAACTACGACGAAAAAGGCGTAAACGTAAAACCGTAAAAACGACAAAATTAAAAATTTCAACCTAAAAATTAAATAATTATGAGTTAAAACAAGTCTATAATAATATAAATAAGGAATAAAATCCAATAAAAATATTTTTAACCCTTTTATTAATTAAATATTCAATTTTAAATGCTAATTAAAGCCCTAAAATTAAATATAATTAATCAAAATGGCCAAAATATGATTTTATTGAACAAATAACTTACTTATATTATCTAAAAACTAAAAAGTATTTTTTATAATTTTTAAATACTATTTTTCTATTTTTAAATTACTAAAAACTATTTTAAAATTAAAATAATTATAAAAAATAATTAAATAATGCTAAAAATAATCTACCAATTTTAAAAATCCTATTTTACTCTAATGAACAGTAGAAAAATGAAAAATCTTGAAAAATATTAAATTTTCCACTAAGTGACAAAACTTGTTTAATTAAAACCCTAATTAACTTAAATTAATTCTAAAAATTAATAAAAGGATGAACAGTAAAATCTTTTTTAACCAAAATCCTTAGAATATCATTCTAAGTTCAGAAAAATTGATTAAACCTAAAAATATTACTTTTTGGCACTAAAAGACAAAAACAGAAACTTTAAAGTTAATTAAAAATAGCTAATTAATCTAAAAATTACTAAATGAACAGTAATAAAAATTTTAATTAAACAGAAAAATCCTAAATTAAATAAGAAAAATAATGGAACTGGTTTCAAGATCTAAATCCACTTTTTACCCACTAAAGACAAAAATACAAGAAAACTGATAGTGACATGTGGACTGGATTTGTCTTTTAGCTTAGCAGTGGTAAAAAAGACACTAGCAGTGGGAAAGGAGTTCCCACTGACAGTGTTAAATATTGGTCTGGTGATTTGGAGCTTAGGAAAGCTTTTGTTTGTTGAAATTAGATGGCAACAAAGGCACCCCCACACTCATGGAAGTGTGGGGAGTCAAGCTAAGCAGAAAAACACCAAAGTTCAACACAAATTCAGCACAAAAACAGGCAAAATCAGTTACTGTATTACACTATGCTGTCTGAATAAACTTTTGCTGGTGCACTTGGTTCTAGGACAATTTTTAGAAGGCCACAACTTGCTCAAATGATTATCAAACCACTTAAAACAAATCTATATCCCTAAGTACTCCTATGATCTAGCAACAAACAAACTCATGAAAGCAGTTAGCACAAAACAAGGTAGAAACAAGGCCTTAACTGATTTTTAGCTAATATTACCAAACATGAGCATGCATTTGTGTGTAAACTTCACCAAGACTGATCATTCAAACAATGCACAACCTATAAATACCCTAATGATTGCTTCTAACTAGTTTTAAACACAAAACCCTTTTAAAATCTTTACTAAACTAGCAGATCCAAACACCCCTTAAAAATCTTATATCATCTCTTTTCAAACTGAATCAACTCAAAACTAAACCAAACTGAAATAAAGGACTTATATCATGCATATAACATCTAAATGAAGCAAATACAAGCTCTTAAACAGATTCTTAACAACTTAACATGGAAGATTACACAAAGCATAAAAAGATTCAGAAAACAATTAAAATTGAAAAGAGAACAAGAACTACCTTTTTGGGCTTACTTCCAAGCCCAACAGTGGCTGATAAGCCACCTCCAATACACCCGGGTGTATGCAGAGCCTTGTGGGATTGAATTGGTTTGAGCACAAATGGCCAGAAAAATGTGAGAATAGACCTTAGCCTTTTCTTGTTTCCTGCACACCACAAATAACAAAGAGAGAAGGAACAAGCTAAAAGTGATTCAATAAGCTTGGTTGAATAAGCTTATTGAAAAGCTTTTAGCAGTAAGATAAAAATAAGTTTCTGAAAATTTTTGAAAACAAGTGAAAACTTAAAAACAAACTTGAGGATTGTAAAATGGATTCAAGAAAAACAAACTTTAAAACATAAAATGCTGGAACTTAAATGGATCACAGTCTTATGTAGCTTAAAAAGAACTTTTTCATTAATTTCATAAAAAGAAAATTTTTACATAAAAACTGGAACAAGCCGTCTCACAAGTTGAGAGGTCTTTTTATACTAGTCTATGGACTATTCTAGACTAAGAAACCCTAGCAGACGGATTTCCCATTGTGCCCTTGGATTTTCAAACTTGAAAAAGTGGTCAAGTGACCCATGTGATCTTCTGGCCTTGATGTTGAGATTCCAGCTGTGTTGGATGCATCTGGAACGTTTGTTTAACCTTTGGGACCAAGTAATTTTATCCAGCCGTTCGTTTTGTCTCCCCATGGGGTTTTGTGGGATAGTGACGTAGCAGGGGAGCCATTTGGGGGGTCCAGGAGTTGAAGGTGATAGGTTTTAGGATGTGGGTTTAGATGGGGAGAGGATAAATTAGCAATCTAGAGCTTAATTTCCTAAACCCCTTTGGTTTAAGTAATTTTGTGATTTAGGGTTCATGTGATGGAAGTAATTAGCAGAAAAGGGGTAAATCCGTTTGGGGTTAAGTATATTTAAAATATGTGTTTACCCCCAATATTTAAACTGATTAAATAAATCAGTTTAAAACAAAGAAAGTGGAAGTTGACGTGGAGGGATGGAGGGGTTTGATTGGTGGAGGGTGATGATGTGTCACAATGATAGGCTGGGAATACTTGTGATGTCTTGGCAGAAATACCCCTTGAACTCTTTTTTTCTTGTCTCTTTGATTCAGTCAGCTCAAAACACAACTTCCTTTGTAAATAACTTTGTAGATTTGTCATTTTTGGCACAATCTTTTTGTAATCTTGAAACAAGGACTAAACATGTAATTTCTTCATTTTCCAAGGACTGATTTTGACATGTTTCCAAACTTCAAGGCTTTGACTTGTTGGTTGACTTCTTGGAGGACCATATTTGACAATTTAGATTTGTTGAGGGACTAAATTTGCCAATTCTTCAAAGTTAAGGGTCCTTTTTGTAATTTTGACAAACTTTAGGGACCAAACTTGTAATTATGAAGATACAAGGGTATAAAGTGTCAATTCTTCAAACTTGGAGGACCAATCTTCAATATTCTTTAAATCATCAAGGGTTTTCTTTGGAAAATTCCTCACTAGGGCTTGGTTCATCGTGCGGCTTCGTTTCCCGTGTTCGTTTTTGCGTGATTCTTGTGATCTTTTGTCATTTTCTCAATATCCGTACCTAAAATACACAAGCAACAAACACAAGCATATATTTGGGTATTTTGATGATTTTTAATGCATTTTAAGTCCAAAAAGAACGATGAGACTATGTATAAAAGCCGTCTCATCACTCCCCCATACTAAACCATTGCCGTGTCCTCACGCAATGCTAGAATAAAGTATCGTAGCATCTCCAAAATTCATTTTTATGGACTTTATTGAAATGATAATCTAGCTACACTACTACTATTACTACTACTTGTGTTATAGACATAATGTATGATTTTCATCGCAAAATGGGACGTTTAGGTTCATAGAATAAGAACACGTGAATGCTTCGTTAGAAATAATTTCATCGTCCTCGATTTTCACTTCATTCCATGCTAAGCGTGCAACGAGATCATTGTCATTATAAGTTAGTAATGCTAACACTACTCATATGCCCTAATCACGTACTTATTCTCCCATTATTCCTAAGTTGTATCTCTTATATTTTATTTTGTCTTGAATGTTTCACGAGGATACATTGTTTGACTTATGCGATAATAGAGATTTAGGTCTAAAAATAGAGTCCTAACGGTGTAACTAAGACCATCAAATCAATAACCCCTCCTAATAGACAACGATGTTAAAAAATTAAGTTGACAAGAAGAATCGATAAACACGGTTTTATAACGGTTTTGAACATGAGACTTATTACCAAGACTTTTATACGCCCCCTAACGGAAGGGCCTTATTATCTTTGGTTTACCTCCATCTTTTATTCAACTTCGCCATGAAGCTTTTATTATGACTTCGGTCTTGCCTTGCCTTTTATTATCCGCCTCATCGGTGGTTTTATTAGCCAAAGACGTATATCCTCACGCTAAAGCGAATTTTGGATCTTTAAAGCTACGAAGATTAAGGCTTGATTCACTTTCAATTTTGCATAGATTTTAGGCCTTGTGGGGCTTCAAATTGTTTGCTTGATTTAGGTGAGCACTTGAAATCTTATTATTGGGTGAAGCTTTCGATTATTCGGGTTGCCAATACTTCAAAACCGTGACGCTGGCGATATCTTAATGTCTTCCCAATTTAATTACACGGAAGCTACTAGAAAAGACTAGAAACCCAACAATCCTAACTAAACCGCTAAGTCAATATTTATTAAGCAAAAAAAAATATTTACATGCGAAGGGAGAATAAGCAAACAACGAGAACACATGAGTTTTTGAAAGAATACGAGTACTCTACGTTTAGCATAGTAACTTATAATTAACTCTATCATTTCTCGTCCTCATTTAAGAGACTTAGCCTAATGTGTAGTTAAGGAACCAAAGCTAAGTGCTCAACACGCACGGTCGAGTCAAAAATTACTCTTATTCTCGCCATCGGAAAATCTACATTTGTATCTTCAAACACTTATAAAACATGAGAAAAATTTTAAAATTTGGCCATTTTTAGCCTTATTTTGCAACAAAACGATAAACAAAATGATAAACTTTGGAAAGCGTGAAGGTTTGGCAAGGCAAGTATCTATTCACCCCCCCATACTAAAGTTAAACATTGTCCTCAATGTTTCGAGTCTAGGGGTGCAAACACCCCCATACTAGAGACGTAGTCGAATGCCTAATCTAGCATGGAAAGGGTGTAACCATTAAATTTAAAGCCGTTTATGAAGTGTGCTAAAAACCTAAGGTTAGAACATCAAAAGGATATATCATGGATATTGAGAAATGTCTCCAAAGCAAACGATCGAGTGCTCCCATAAAATGAACACGAGAGGCTCCAATCGTGAAGATCATGATCTAAAAACCACATATCACAAACAACCATGGAACAAAGGTTGGAAGGGCACGAATCCCCACACGTAAGCTACATTAGACTAAGAAAGCGATAATATGTACATAGGATAAGCATGGGACTCCCCCACGAGGCACCTCGTTTTTGATTACCGAGTCATGAGCTCGACTCGATCCCCTCAATACTAATTATCATTGGGGAAGGTGACTTGGTCGAGGTAGTTCAAGGATGGAACTTCCCCGCCAAAGTAGTGCTTCAACCTATGTCCATTCACCTTGAAGTTAGGACCATCATCTTGAGCTAGCTCGATGGTCCCATACGGAAATACTTGAGTCACGGTGAATGGACCGGACCAACGGGATTTCAATTTACCGGAAAATATTTTCAATCTTGAATTAAAAAGTAAAACTTGATCCCCAATGTTAAAAACCCGGTTTTTAATTTTAGAATCATGCAACTTTTTAGTTTTCTCTTTGTAAATCAATGAATTTTCATAAGCAATATCCCTTAATTCATCCAATTCATTTAATTGCATTTTCTGGTGTTTTCCCACGGTTTCCATGTCATCATTACAATGCTTTAGGGCCCAATAAGCCTTGTGTTCTAACTCGATAGGCAAATGACAATTCTTTCCATACACAAGCTTATAGGGAGTGCACCCAATGGGTGTCTTATGAGTGGTCCTAAAGGCCCATAAAGCATCGTCTAACTTATCCGACCAAGATTGTCGGTTTTCTCCCACGGATCTCTCCAAGATCTTCTTTAATGCACGGTTTGAAACCTCGACTTGCCCACTCGTTTGTGGGTGATAAGCCGTAGAAAGACGATGTGTAACCCCATATTTCCTTAGAACCCTTTCGAATTGGTCATTACAAAAATGGGTTCCACGATCGCTTATGATAGCACGAGGGGTTCCAAACCTAGCAAACAAACTTTTCAAGAACTTAACTACCACACGAGCATCATTAGTGGGCAAGGCCTTCGCCTCCACCCACTTAGAAAGGTAGTCAACCGCAACAAGAATATACTTATTACCACGAGATGATGGGAACGGCCCCATAAAGTCTATGCCCCAAACGTCAAAGATCTCACATACTTGAATGATATTTTGTGGCATTTCATCTTTTTGTGAGGCTTTTCCTTGTCGTTGGCATGAATCACAAAACTTCACAAGATCTTGTGCATCTCGGTAAATAGTAGGCCAAAAGAAGCCGGCATCAAACACCTTTTTAGCCGTGAGATTAGCACCGTGGTGACCACCCGTGGGTCCCTCATGGCAAGCTCTAAGGATGTTAGAAGCTTCGGTGCCAAATACACAACGGCGGATGATTTGATCCGCACACGTTCGAAACAAGTAAGGGTCGTTCCAAAAATAGAACTTGACATCACGAAAGAATTTTCGTTTTTCTTGAGTTGTCATACCCTTAATGATGAAGTTACCCGCATGGTAATTTGCAAAATCCGCAAACCATGGGGTAGAAGAATCAAGTTTGGAATTCACTACACCAAGTGTCTCGAGCGGAAATGTTTCGGTGATTTCCTTGGGCTCGTAAACACTTTGGTGAGGATCTTCCAAACGAGAGAGATGATCGGCCGCTAGATTCTCGGCTCCTTTTTTGTCAACGATTTTGTGATCAAATTCTTGAAGGAGGAGAATCCAACGAAGTAATCTCGGCTTTGCATCTTGTTTAGCCATGAGATACTTGATAGCCGAATGGTCCGTATATACTATGCATTTCGTCAAGACGAGGTAAGGTCGGAATTTCTCAAATGCATACACCACGGCAAGGAACTCCTTTTCCGTTGTAGTGTATTTAAGTTGAGCCTCGGTCATCGTCTTGCTAGCATAGTGAATAGGCAAGAAATGCTTATCATGACGTTGCCCCAAAACGGCCCCAATAGCGTAATCACTTGCATCACACATAAGCTCAAAGGGGAGGTTCCAATTCGGAGCAACAAGAATGGGAGCTTCGGTAAGTTTCCTCTTAAGGATCTCAAAGGCTCGTACACAATCTTCGTCAAAGACAAAACGTGCCTCTTTTTCAAGAAGATGTGTAATGGGTCGAGAAATCTTCGAGAAATCCTTGATGAATCGTCGATAAAAGCCCGCGTGGCCTAGGAAACTCCTAACTCCCTTGACGGTTTTGGGATGAGGTAATTTGGCGATGACGTCAACCTTAGCTTGATCTACCTCAATCCCCGCTTTCGAGACCTTGTGCCCTAAGACGATTCCACTTTTAACCATAAAATGACACTTTTCCCAATTGAGCACAAGGTTGGTTTCCTCACAACGTTTTAACATTCTCTCAAGGTTCGACAAACACGAAGTAAAGGAATCACCAAACACGGAAAAGTCATCCATGAAGACTTCCATCGTCTTCTCGATCATATCATGAAAAATACCCATCATGCATCGTTGAAAAGTTCCCGGTGCATTGCAAAGTCCGAATGGCATTCTACGATAGGCAAACGTTCCATATGGACACGTAAACGTAGTTTTTTCTTGATCACGAGGATCGATGGGAATTTGGAAGTAACCGTAAAAACCATCTAAAAAGCAATAGAAATCGTTTCCCGCAAGACGCTCCAACATTTGGTCCATGAAGGGCAAGGGAAAATGGTCTTTTCGAGTGGCTTCATTCAACTTACGATAGTCAATGCACACTCTCCATCCGGTCACGAGTCTAGTGGGAATTAACTCGTTGGCATCGTTTGGCACAACGGTCATCCCTCCCTTTTTAGGGACACAATGAATAGGACTCACCCAAGGGCTATCGGAAATAGGGTAAATCATTCCCGTGTCAAGGAGTTTAAGGACCTCCTTTTTGATGACGTCGTGAATTTTAGGGTTCACCCTCCTTTGACTTTGGATTGTTGGCTTGAAATCCTCCTCCATTAATATTTTGTGTGTACAAAATTTGGGATCGATTCCCTTAATGTCGGATAACTTCCACGCAATCGCCCCTTTGTGATCCTTAAGAACATCGACAAGTGCGGATTTTTCATCATTCGAAAGTTCCTTCGCAATAATAACCGGCAACTTGTCGTCCTCCTCCAAATAGACATACTCGAGGTGAGGAGGTAAATCTTTCAACTCGAGAATAGGTGGTTCCTCAAGTGAAGATTTGGGCTCGATACTCATAACCTCCTCGGGTGGAGGAAATGGGAAATCGTTGAGAAAATCCTTGATAATCGAGAAGTCCTCATAGTTGTCGAGGTCTTCGTCACAAGTACGTGGAACATCGAATTCTTCCAACGTAAAACCACCACCTTCGAAAGGAGTGAAGGTTGGTGTCGAATTATCAAGAATTGGATCTAACATAGTGGGATTGCCACTAGTTTCTTCATCACCAAACCCTAAAACTTCTTGTGAAAATTCCTCGCAAACCACGTCGATCATGTCAACGAGGTTTATGGTAGCAACGGAATAAACATGAGAAAGTTGAGAATTTTGAGTTGCGTTTATAACAAGTTCCTCTTCGTTGAAACGTAAGGTGATTTTTCTAGCATGCACATCAATCAAAGCCATAGACGTATCTAAAAACGAACGACCTAAAATAAGAGGAACTTGAGGATCCGTGGGGATGTCAACAACAATAAAGTCTACGGGATAGTAGAACTTCCCCACTTTCACAAAAACGTCTTCCGCCAAACCACATGCAAGAATCGTGGAATGGTCGGCCAACTCAATAGACATTCGTGAAGGAGTAAGATTAGGAAGATTGAGCGACTTGTAGATTGCAAGTGGCATCAAGTTAATGCTAGCACCAAGATCGGCCAAGGCATAGCATTCTTCCATATCTTGAATTGCACAAGGGATCAAAAATTTACCGGGATCACCGACTTTTTGAGGTATGCGATTAAGATAAACCGACGAACAACTAGACTTTTGGTGTAATTTCTCCTTGTTGTTCAACATACTCTTAAAGTTAGCGGCAAATCGAGGCATCATGACCAAGGCATCGGCGAAACTCACATTAAAGTGCAAATCACGAAACATTTTCATAAAAAGCTCAAATTGATAGTTGTCGCGCTCTTGTCGTTTCTCCTTCCTAAGTCTCGATGGGTAAGGCAAGGGTGGTGTGGGTTGGGGCATAGGCATAGCCTTTGGAATCTCGGGTTCCAAAATGGGTAATGGGTCAACCGTAGGCGTGGCATGAGCGGTACTTTGTGGGCTTGAAATATGCTCCTTTTCGACCACCACCTCGGGTTCTTCCTCAATTTCCTCCACCGTTGGAGTAATTGGTTGAGGAGTCGGTTCTTTAAGTGCCTTACCACTACGTGTGGTAATCACTTTCATCTCTCCCTTCGGGTTTGAAACGGTGTTACTAGGCAAACTACCCGAAGTAGAGGCTTTGTTTCCCATTACGACTTCTAAAATTGCATTAAGCTTAGCATCAAAATTATTAAACTTCACATCTTGGATAGCGGCTTTTTGGTCAATTCTTTGTTCAAGCCTAGCATGACTTTGCTCTATCTTGTTGTTTTGACCTCGAATTTGGTTAGCAAAATCATTTTTCAATTCATTCCTCATGGCTAGATTTTCCTTAATGAAATTATCTAACTCCTTTGCGTTCTTAGCCGTCTCCTTAGCTTGATTAGCCATTTGCTCTTGAATGTTTTCCACAATCTTATCATTTGAAGTAGTGTAATTCAAAAAGTCTATTGGAAGTTCTTTATTATTTTGAAGACCTTGACTTGCATTTTGAAAATTACGGTTTTGATTTTGATTTTGCAATTGGCTACTACTACTCCCTTGATTCCCATAGTTGTTATTACCCTTATAATTGTTCCTTTGATTGCTTTGGTAACCAACTTGATTGTTTTGATAATTGTTAGCATTTTGATTTGGTGAAAAACCCGGTGGAGTCAATTGATTAGTGCGAGGAACTTGACCGTTTTGGTTATAAGTTCCCGCGGCCGCGAAGGCACTCGAAGTGTTACCACCGTTGGTAATGCACTCGGAATAATCGTGAGCTCCACCACAATACATACAAGAAACCTCAACCGCTTTAATCGTAGCGGGAGCGGGTTGTTCACCAACCTTAAACTCAACTAACAAGCCTTTCACTATATCAAAAATTTTGTTCTCCAAATTAGCCTCGACTTGGCAAGCATCAACGGTGTGTGACAAACTAGGTGAAGATGAAGACGAAGCCTTACGAACACTCGACATGCTACGAGGACTATACACCTTAGACCTATTCTCAATAATTACCAATGCTTCCTCGACCGTCTTACACAAGAAATTACCACCCGCGGCGGCATTAAGATAATCACGCTCATGATCGTTCAAGCCATTGTAAAACGTGTCTATTTGATGCAAGTCGGAAAAACCATGATGAGGACATTCGTGCAACATTTCCTTAAACCTATTCCAAGCCGTTGAAAAACTCTCATTATACTCTTGCGAAAACTTTGAAATCTCGTTTTTCAAGTGCGTAGTCTTAGAGGGCGGAAAAAATTGGTTCACGAATTTTGAAACGAGATCCTTCCACGTCAATATAGAATTGGGTGGCTCTTTCTCTAACCAAATTTTTGCGGGCCCCGCTAAGGAATACGGAAAAAGCATCATCTTAATCGAGTCGTTTGAAACATCCTTAAACTTGCATGTGGCGGTGAGACGATTAAATTGGCGAATGTGGTTATGCGGGTTGTCCTTTTCGTCCCCTCGAAACTTGTTGTTTTGAATCATGGACAACAAACCCGTCTTAACCTCAAAATTCTCCGCAAGGATAGCGGGAATCACAATCGCTTCTCCATAACCCTCGGTGGGTGCTTGAAGCAACTCCATCATAGTTCGATTAGCCATGGGTGCTTCTTTCACTACAATGGGTTCGTCAATAGGAGAGTCCTCACTAGTAGGAGTGAGTGATTTGTTTCTTCGTTTACGAGCACGTCTAGCTTTAGAGCGAGTTTGCATAAACGTCACGTACAACGAGAAGGCGAGCAAAGAAGATTCTTTTTGGTATTTTTACTTTTTCAATTTTTTTTTTGGTTTTTGATTGTTTTTAACTTTTTTTGATTTTTTGGAATGTATTAGTAGACACAAATCTACAAATCTCCTCCTTAATCAAATCTCTTGATTAAAGAAGCCTCAAGGAATGAAACGATCACGTGAAGTGAACGCCTTCGATGACTTTAGAACGATGGTGGAACACCAAATCGTTCAAGAGGGTTTAATCAAATGAAACCAAGAAAATATATATGATACTTAGTAATACTTTGGGCGGAAAAACCCTCGATTCACTCTCAAAATCAAATACGCACAAGCAAGCGGAGGAAACGAGGCGGCGCGAAGCACTTAAGAGCCTTTTTCCTTTAGGTCGTGAAATACAACCGCCTTATACCCACCTTATAGTTTGTATTATCAAAATCAAGCTTCACGAAAGTATTTATCTATTTTTGCCTTTTTTCTTTGGTTTGAGATTCGAATACAATGATCGAGTGATGAAATCCCGAATCAAGGTTGTGATTGCTCACGTATTTGGAGTACTTGTAAATTTATTGTTCTACGTATACAATATAGTAATAATATTCACACAAATCGAAAAACGATAATACGTATTAATAGAGTGCTATTAATACAAATACTTTTATGGCTAATATAGAAAACAACAATGGTTCAACCAAAACACAACACGCCTCCCCGGCAGCGGCGCCAAAATGATGTTGGAGTTTTGCAACCCTTTAGGAAAAGAGAGCAATAAATAGGGCAAGTGCACAACGATTTAGGAAAACCGTGTGTGAATGACCCTAGGTGAGTTCGTTCTCGAGGAGGCAAGTGCGTTGTGTTAAGAGTTGATATATGATGTTTGTGATTATGAACAAGAAGAAAAGAAATGAGAAAGGAAAGAAAAGACGGTTACGACTACGAATTAAACTACGACGAAAAAGGCGTAAACGTAAAACCGTAAAAACAACAAAATTAAAAAATTCAACCTAAAAATTAATTATGAGTTAAAACAAGTCAAAAATAATATAAATAAGGAATAAAATCCAATAAAAATATTTTTAACCCTTTTATTAATTAAATATTCAATTTTAAATGCTAATTAAAGCCCTAAAATTAAATATAATTAATCAAAATGGCCAAAATATGATTTTATTGAACAAATAACTTACTTATATTATCTAAAAACTAAAAAGTATTTTTTATAATTTTTAAATACTATTTTTCTATTTTTAAATTACTAAAAACTATTTTAAAATTAAAATAATTATAAAAAATAATTAAATAATGCTAAAAATAATCTACCAATTTTAAAAATCCTATTTTACTCTAATGAACAGTAGAAAAATGAAAAATCTTGAAAAGTATTAAATTTTCCACTAAGTGACAAAACTAGTTTAATTAAAACCCTAATTAACTTAAATTAATTCTAAAAATTAATAAAAGGATGAACAGTAAAATCTTTTTTAACCAAGATCCTTAGAATATCATTCTAAGTTCAGAAAAATTGATTAAACCTAAAAATATTACTTTTTGGCACTAAAAGACAAAAACAGAAACTTTAAAGTTAATTAAAAATAGCTAATTAATCTAAAAATTACTAAATGAACAGTAATAAAAATTTTAATTAAACAGAAAAATCCTAAATTAAATAAGAAAAATAATGGAACTGGTTTCAAGATCTAAATCCACTTTTTACCCACTAAAGACAAAAATACAAGAAAACTGATAGTGACATGTGGACTGGATTTGTCTTTTAGCTTAGCAGTGGTAAAAAAGACACTAGCAGTGGGAAAGGAGTTCCCACTGACAGTGTTAAATATTGGTCTGGTGATTTGGAGCATAGGAAAGCTTTTGTTTGTTGAAATTAGATGGCAACAAAGGCACCCCCACACTCATGGAAGTGTGGGGAGTCAAGCTAAGCAGAAAAACACCAAAGTTCAACACAAATTCAGCACAAAAACAGGCAAAATCAGTTACTGTATTACACTATGCTGTCTGAATAAACTTTTGCTGGTGCACTTGGTTCTAGGACGATTTTTAGAAGGCCACAACTTGCTCAAATGATTATCAAACCACTTAAAACCAATCTATATCCCTAAGTACTCCTATGATCTAGCAACAAACAAACTCATGAAAGCAGTTAGCACAAAACAAGGTAGAAACAAGGCCTTAACTGATTTTTAGCTAATATTACCAAACATGAGCATGCATTTGTGTGTAAACTTCACCAAGACTGATCATTCAAACAATGCACAACCTATAAATACCCTAATGATTGCTTCTAACTAGTTTTAAACACAAAACCCTTTTAAAATCTTTACTAAACTAGCAGATCCAAACACCCCTTAAAAATCTTATATCATCTCTTTTCAAACTGAATCAACTCAAAACTAAACCAAACTGAAATAAAGGACTTATATCATGCATATAACATCCAAATGAAGCAAATACAAGCTCTTAAACAGATTCTTAACAACTTAACATGGAAGATTACACAAAGCATAAAAAGATTCAGAAAACAATTAAAATTGAAAAGAGAACAAGAACTACCTTGTTGGGCTTACTTCCAAGCCCAACAGTGGCTGATAAGCCACCTCCAATACACCCGGGTGTATGCAGAGCCTTGTGGGATTGAATTGGTTTGAGCACAAATGGCCAGAAAAATTTGAGAATAGACCTTAGCCTTTTCTTGTTTCCTGCACACCACAAATAACAAAGAGAGAAGGAACAAGCTAAAAGTGATTCAATAAGCTTGGTTGAATAAGCTTATTGAAAAGCTTTTAGTAGTAAGATAAAAATAAGTTTCTGAAAATTTTTGAAAACAAGTGAAAACTTAAAAACAAACTTGAGGATTGTAAAATGGATTCAAGAAAAACAAACTTTAAAACATAAAATGCTGGAACTTAAATGGATCACAGTCTTATGTAGCTTAAAAAGAACTTTTTCATTAATTTCATAAAAAGAAAATTTTTACATAAAAACTGGAACAAGCCGTCTCACAAGTTGAGAGGTCTTTTTATACTAGTCTATGGACTATTCTAGACTAAGAAACCCTAGCAGACGGATTTCCCATTGTGCCCTTGGATTTTCAAACTTGAAAAAGTGGTCAAGTGACCCATGTGATCTTCTGGCCTTGATGTTGAGATTCCAGCTGTGTTGGATGCATCTGGAACGTTTGTTTAACCTTTGGGACCAAGTAATTTTATCCAGCCGTTGGTTTTGTCTCCCCATGGGGTTTTGTGGGATAGTGACGTAGCAGGGGAGCCATGTGGGGGGTCCAGGAGTTGAAGGTGATAGGTTTTGGGATGTGGGTTTAGATGGGGAGAGGATAAATTAGCAATCTGGAGCTTAATTTCCTAAACCCCTTTGGTTTAAGTAATTTTGTGATTTAGGGTTCATGTGATGGAAGTAATTAGCAGAAAAGGGGTAAATCCGTTTGGGGTTAAGTATATTTAAAATATGTGTTTACCCCCAATATTTAAACTGATTAAATAAATCAGTTTAAAACAAAGAAAGTGGAAGTTGACGTGGAGGGATGGAGGGGTTTGATTGGTGGAGGGTGATGATGTGTCACAATGATAGGCTGGGAATACTTGTGATGTCTTGGCAGAAATACCCCTTGAACTCTTTTTTTCTTGTCTCTTTGATTCAGTCAGCTCAAAACACAACTTCCTTTGTAAATAACTTTGTAGATTTGTCATTTTTGGCACAATCTTTTTGTAATCTTGAAACAAGGACTAAACATGCAATTTCTTCATTTTCCAAGGACTGATTTTGACATGTTTCCAAACTTCAAGGCTTTGACTTGTTGGTTGACTTCTTGGAGGACCATATTTGACAATTTAGATTTGTTGAGGGACTAAATTTGCCAATTCTTCAAAGTTAAGGGTCCTTTTTGTAATTTTGACAAACTTTAGGGACTAAACTTGTAATTATGAAGATACAAGGGTATAAAGTGTCAATTCTTCTAACTTGGAGGACCAATCTTCAATATTCTTTAAATCTTCAAGGGTTTTCTTTGGAAAATTCCTCACTAGGGCTTGGTTCATCGTGCGGCTTCGTTTCCCGTGTTCGTTTTTGCGTGATTCTTGTGATCTTTTGTCATTTTCTCAATATCCGTACCTAAAATACACAAGCAACAAACACAAGCATATATTTGGGTATTTTGATGATTTTTAATGCATTTTAAGTCCAAAAAGAACGATGAGACTATGTATAAAAGCCGTCTCATCAAACAGCCTGCGCCTAGCATGGAATCTCTCCAGTTTAACAAGGTTGGAGGCGGAGTTTGAGTGTTCGGAATTTATCGAGCATATTACCCCTCCGGACCTTGCTCAAGACTTGGACGAGCTAGACCATGAGTCCTTGCTGGAGCAGTTTGATGTGTCATCCGCACATCAAGTGACGGTGGGTGCCGCCTTAAGACGCCGTCTGATCAAGGCCCTGGCGAATGTGAAGCGTGCAGACAAAAGGATAGCTCGTCGTGAAGCACTAGTTGTGAAGAATGAGAATACCATTGCTTCCTTGCAAACGGCGTTGGTTACGGCCAAGGCTACAGTGAAGGAGCAGGCCCATCACGCCAACAACCGAGAAAAATGCATCGCCGAGCTCGAGGCCCTCGTAGCCGCATCTAACGAGAAGGTATGCTTTCAACAAGAATATTTTATTTTATTTTTTTTTTACCCAAGAAAAAAAACATATTATCCTTGTGATAACTCAGTTCCATATGCAGGTGTCCGCGGCCGAAGCCTCTACCAAAGCTGTAACCGTACAAGCATTCAACATCGCACAGGAGCGCGATGCGCTGAAGGATGAGCTAACACAAGTGCGGACCAATTTGGACGAGCAAGCTGCAACAGCTGAGGAGCTAAGCAAGATGGCCACAGATTGTGCTGAAAGGATGTGTCCTCCGTTGCTATCGGTCATAGCTGGGCGTAGGTGGATGATTGGACAGGGAATGCGCCTTGCCGTAAGCAAGGTTATGGAAGCTCTGTACATGCTGCAAGCATTCGTCGGGTTCGTTTCGGATGGGATTGACCGTGGTAGGCATGAGGGCTTGGTCCAGGCTGCGGAATTGATAGGTAAGAACGAAGATATTACCCAGCACCCCTACCATAACCCTTCAGTTGCGGACAAGATGACCGCGTCAATGGATGCACTTGCTGAAATCCAACACCCTCTTTTGGACGAGCTGGAGGCGCTGAAGGATGCTCCTAACGAGGTGGTAATGTCCAAGCTCACTGCGGATCCCATCCAACTGACCTTGCCTACTTACGACTCCGTGTCAAAAGTAATGAAAGGTGAAAAACTGCTTGCTGAGGCATTGGATGCGACTGCGATCAAGGCGCAGGATGGGAAGAACGCTCGCGGGGAGGCCCTCTGTGCCATGCTCGAAGAAGGGAAGAAGGACATAGGGGAATTCCTACCTCCGTTGTAATTTATCTTTTAAACATTTGTAGCTTTTATTCGTCCGTGCATGTACACGGCTAAAACTGATGTGTGAAATAACTGTCTTTTGTATGTAAGTCCGTGATAACCACGGCCATTTTGTTATGATTTGGAAACTTGTGTATTTTTATTTTGTTGAATATCGTATAGTGATACTGCATGACATGTCACGTCTTACACAAAAAAGGAAATACATTCAAGTCTATAATTTACTAGACATGCGACGTGCGTCTTTACTATGCAAAGCACTGCGTGAGTATGGCATACGGAAACTTACCACAACGTCTTGTGAGTAAGGTGTCCAGTAAGGATACATGATCCGCGTCGCTGGGGTTGCATCCCTCTTACGCGACAAGTTGAATTAGTAGGTTCACTTAATCCTCTTACCCCACCTGGAGGCGTATAGTACATGTAGGGTGATTGAATGAATGCATATGAATGAGACATGGCATATTATAATAATAACTAAAATTCATATGACTAACACAATCCTAAGAAAAATAATTTGCACAAAACAAGCCATGGAGCTAGCTAGGCACCACGGCATTTTATTAGAACGTTTACATTTTTTGTTTGAACAAGAATGGGAAGTCTTAAAAAACAAAAAAGAACCTAGAAAAAACATAAGAAACAAAAACAGATAGAGTACATGGATCTTCATTAAAGCCAAGTGTAGCGAAGTATCCATGCGGAAGCCGTAGCTTTCAAAGATAGCACCTTTTGAGATTGGAGATGTTCCATGTGCGTTCCAGATCGCGGCCATCCATGTCACGTAACTTGTACGCGCCTTGTCCTAAGGCTTCAGTGACCTCGTACGGTCCTTCCCATTTAGGGCCCAGCTTCCCTGTATTCTCCGCTCGACTTGCTACGTTAGCACGATAGACATAATCTCCCGGTCGAAAAGAAACACCTTTAACCTTGGCGTCATAATAAGCCTTCATTTTAGCCTTGGACTTAGCCTCATTGATGGCTGCTATCTCCCTTTTTTCTGCCAATAAATCCAGGTTGATTCGTAGTTGCTCGTCGTTCGTGACGACATTAACCTCCGCTGTGCGGATGGTAGGCATTCCGATTTCTGCTGGTATAACAGCTTCAGTTCCGTAGGCCAATGCAAATGGAGTGTCCCCGATGGCTGTTTTGATCATAGTTGATACAATGATTTTCATTTAGGTTCAGATTATGTCTCTCGGTATCTTCTCGAATTGATCCACAGCTCAAAGTGGAATGATTTGTTCTTGGTTAATAAAAAGGTGTTGGTTGTTTATCTATTTTGAACTAATAACAAATAAGTAAGTGTCGAAGAGTAAAATTAAAGCTTTAAAAGATTAAACTAAATTGACAAGTTAAAACTAAATGTTTTAAAACGTAAAGAAAAGATTAGAAAAATACGAGAACACTTAATAAATATAGAACTTGGAAACTTTGTAAAAAACAAGAAATTCAAACCATCGGAAAACCACATCGAAACCTGATCGGAATATTTGGTCGGAAAGTGCAATCGGAATGTCTAAAAAAGTACTGATCGGAATGTTAGACAAGAAATCTAATCGGAATATCTCTCAAAACCACACAATCGGAATATGAAACCCTCCAATCGGAATCCACTAAAATGTAAGTGATCGGAATGTGCAAATGTCACCTCGTCGGAATGCTTAAATCGGAAAGGTCAATCGGAATAACTAAAAAGGAGACAATCGGAATAATCAAAAATCCCCAATCGGAATAATTCCCAATCGGAATGTCACAAAACACCCTAATCGGAATAATCGTAAACCCTTTTCCGATCTAACGATCGGAATAAGGGGGTGTGCTCGTCGGAATAAACCAATCGGAAAAGGGTTTTACCCTTTCCGATTTACCCCTTTTGGTCCGAAATATAAGCTAAGGCAATAAGCTATAGGAATAAGCCAACACCAAAACTAGCACGAATCGAAACTGAAACGGATTAAATAAGCACTAAAAACAACGTTTACTAACTTTAAATAAGCAAACTTATAAATCAAATGATAAAAAGATGAACTTTTTAAGAAAACTTTTAAAAAGTAAGTAAGCTAAACTTATAAATAAGCCAATAAGCACAAAGATCTTAGAGCATATTCGTAAGAAAACTTAAATAAACATAAAAATATTAACTTTTTAAGCACGAAATCATTAAGAACAACACGGATCAAATGAAATTCGTACCAAAATCAATCTAAAAATCAAAGAAAGGTAGAAAGAGATGAAAGATTAAAAGCTTAATACTTAAACTTGATTAATGAAATCAACAATACAAAGGCTTAATCTTGAAAGATTAAAAGAAAGAAAGATAAAAACTTAGTGAGAGAAAGTTGAGAACTTTCTCTCTCTAAAACTAGAGAGGAAAAATGAAAAGTGAAATTAAAACTAAGAACTAACTCTCTAAAATGGTGAAGTGAAGTCCTATTTATAGGCGTGTGCTTGTGGCTTGTGAATGGGCTTTGTTTTTGGGCTTCTTTTCTTCTTTCTTCTTTAGTCTTTACGTTTCCGACTTTGGATTTTGAGAAGTGTCGGTGAATAATTCGAACTCATCTTATAATCTTTTGTTTAATAGACTCGAGTTCTTCGACATATATGAATCTTCCATCTTTGGCCCTTTTCTTCGATAAATCTTCAAATAGGCACAATGACTTCAAATCTTTTGCATCTCTTGGACAATTGACTTCAAATCTTTTGCATCTCTTGGACAATAGACTTCGTCTTGAGTCTTTTTCTTCGATAAAACCCGTGCAATCCCATGTTTTCTTCAATATTCACCCGGTTGACTCTAAAAACACAATAAACACAAAAACCACGCATACTTCCAAACAAATGATATTAAATACGTGTTTTGGTCTTGTTTTAGCCAGAAATAAGTGGTAAAAGGATGGATGTTTTCACACCTATCAAATCCCCTACACTTAACCATTGTCATGCCCTCATGCAATGCTTAGTGGTAAAGCAATTTTACACTTTTCTCATAATCAATCAACCTTGGCCTTATTAACATTCTACTAAACAAAAATTAAAGTACTAGGAGAAATTAAAACTTTTTAAAGTAATCAAAAGGATAGAAAACCATTTTCTCTTGAAAATAGCTATATGGAGATAACTTGCACAGAGATCAAGGACTTACATTAGGGCTTCGGTGCTGCGAAGATTTATCACCCTCAAGTTTCACGTTCCCCAAACTAACCTTAAAAACGAGATCATTGTTATTATAAGTTAGCAAATCAAACACTTACACACATGGCTTAATTAAATGCTTAAACTCCCTTATTCCTAGGTGTATCTCTTATATTTTATTTTTGTCTTAGAATGATCATGAAGATGCATTTTTGGACTTATTTCGATAGTTTATTTAGGCTGAAAGCAAAGTAGGACGATTTGATCAATAGTTAGCTAAAGGACAAAATCTCTTAAAACTGCTTCTCGATATATCAAAAAGTTCATATCTTGGCATAACTCGGTTCACGATTTGAGACCTTTCTCGGGACGATATTTGGCATGTACTTCATACTTCATATCTGGAGAGACGTTCTTGAGATAATGGTCTTCTCTTCGTAATAGAGTTTCTTCACTTGGAGACTTTTGAGGGGTACTCCAACTTTGTTGACCACGACTTCATGATTATTTCTTCAATCTCTAATTGGGATTTTGAGATACAACGATCCGCCTCCTTTTCGGACTTGGATCTATTTATCCTTATACCTTGTTAGGGTCTTTTCGGATAGACTTCTCCATGATCTTTATGGGAGTTGATTGCTTTTCGTCGTGAGTCTTGATCCTTCATATTGATTTTGGGAATAACGCTTTTCACATCACTTTGGATCTTTAGCAATAAAATTGAATCCTCATGCCTTGTTAGGGCCTTTTCGGACTCGCCAATCTTCGCGCCCCGCTTCATAAGTTATGCCTTGGCTATGAACTCTTATCATTACCGAGCAACTTTTAAACGATCTTGGGCTAGAAGCTAAGTAACTTTTCAAATCGTACGACCTTACTTATTGCAGATAAATTAATAGCAAGTGATGGGAGAATAGGCAGATAATTACACCAAGTGAGCTTGCGCAAGAATACCGACTTATAATTGACTCTATCATTTCTCGTTCTCCACAATTTAAAATCTCAAGTAATGAGACTCGTGGATGCTTAGCCTAATAAACCAATTAAGGTCTATATGGTTAAGGATACTAGCTAGAATAAACTTGGACAAGTCTATTCGGGTTGAGTCAAAATAATCGCAACGGGCCTAATATGTCAAAGATTTCAAAACTAGCTACACCACTTTATGAATATTTTTGACTTTATTTGCGGGATATATACATATGAAAGCAACGATAAAAATTTAAAAATTACGACTAAATGGCCAAAGTTAATTAAAAATTTGAAAAATGTTGAAACAGATGATTTTCCGGTTAAATAAAGGCATTTTCATGGAAAAGTCCACTTAAAACTTCGATAGAAGTCCCCCCTACACTTAAGATAAACATTGTCCTCAATATTTAAGCATGTGGGAAAAGTCTCCCCTACACTTATGACATTGTGTACGTTGGTTAAATCAAGCTAAGGAAGAGACGACTAACGTGATCATTTTCAAATGTGAGTATGAAGAAAATTGAATCACGATAGTTGAAAGATAGAACCGGATTTCGGATAACACGGGAGCACGGTTCTTCAAAGGTTCCAAAAGTGCATTCATCCCTGTAATCACATCACCATACAAACACAAAGCACCTATAGAGGTCCCCCTACACTTAGGAGGTTAAAACAGAAAAGGATAGATACTCGGGTTGCCTCCCGAGGAGGGCTTGTTTTTTATAACCGAGTCACGAGCCTGACTCGACCCAAAATTAGTTCATGGGGAACGTGGTGAGGGATGGAATCATCTCATGAGAGATGTCCTCACTAAAGTACAACTTCACTCGTCGGCCATTCACCTTAAAATTAGGTCCATTAGGTTGAGCGAGCTCGAGGTTACCATATGGAAAAATTTGGGCAATGGTGAATGGGCCGGACCAACGAGATTTCAGCTTGCCCGAAAATATTTTCAACCGAGAGTTAAAGAGTAAATCTTTGTCTCCAACTTGGAACTCTCGGTTTTTAATCTTAGAGTCGTGAATGAACTTAGTCTTCTCCTTATAGATCAAAGAATTTTCATAAGCCTCATTCCGGAGTTCATTCAGCTCATTGAGTTGGATCTTGCGTAGGTCACCGGCTTTGTTGATATCGAAATTAGCCCACTTCAAGGCCCAGTAAGCCTTGTGCTCCAACTCAATGGGGGAGGTGGCACGCTTTCCCGTACACGAGACGATATGGTGTACAACCAATAAGAGTTTTGTATGCGGTACGAAAAGCCCACAAAGCATCATCAAGTTTATCAGCCCATGAGGCACGATGCTCTCCCACGGTTCTGTCAAGAATTCACTTTAATCCTCGGTTAGAGATTTCATCCTGGCCATCAGTTTGTGGGTGGTATGCGGTGGAAAGACGATGATTTACACCATACTTAGCCATGACTCTTGCAAATTGGTCATTGCAAAAATGAGTCCCGCGATCACTAATAATGGCACGAGGCACACAAAATCTAGCGAATAGCGATTTCAAAAAGTTACAAACCACCCTTGCGTCATTAGTGGGTAAAGCTTTGGCTTCAACCCATTTGGAGACGTAGTCAACGGCTACAAGGATGTATTTGTTTCCTTTAGAGGAAGGGAATGGCCACATAAAGTCGATACCCCAAACATCAAAGATTTCACATTCTTGAATGAAATTCTGAGGCATCTCGTCTTTATGTGTGATCTTGCCTTGTTTTTGGCAAGCATCACAACGTTTAACCATTTCGTGAGCATCACGATAAATGGTGGGCCAATAAAATCCCGAGTCAAACACTTTTTTGGCGGTGTAGTTGGGACCAATGTGACCACCGGTGGGTCCTTTGTGGCAAGCGTCAAGGATTTCTAAAGCTGTCGGTCCATCAACACATCGGCGAATAATCAAATCAGCACATTGTTTGAATAGATACGGGTCATCCCAAAAGTAAGTCTTAATGTCTTTAAAGAACTTCTTCTTTTGTTGGGATGTTAACCCGTCAACGAGAATTCCACCCGCTAAGTAGTTTGCAATGTCCGCAAACCACGGGGTTTCATCAGAAGTCGAGTTGATAGACATTAAGGTCTCCAAGGGAAAAGAATCATTGATTTCTTTGTTCGGATGATCCCCTTGGTAAGGATCCTCAAGTCTACTGAGATGATCCGCGGCTAGGTTTTCAGCTCCTTTCTTATCGCGAATTTCGATTTTAAATTCTTGGAGTAGCAAAACCCAGCGAAGAAGTCTTGGTTTAGAATCTTGCTTAGTTAACAAGTACTTCAACGCGGAATGATCGGTATAAACGATTGTGGTGGAAAGGACAAGATAGGGGCGGAACTTTTCAAAGGCATAGACAACAGCTAAAAGCTCTTTTTCGGTTGTCGTGTAATGCAATTGAGCCCCAGTCATTGTCTTGCTAGCGTAATGGATTGGTTGGAAGTGTTTATTCACTCTTTGGCCCAAAACCGCTCCAATAGCAAAGTCGCTAGCATCGCACATCAACTCGAAGGGAAGCTCCCAATTAGGGGTAACCAAGACGGGTGCCTTAGTTAGCTTATCCTTAAGCAAGTTGAAGGCTTCAATACACTTGTTGGAAAAGATAAAAGGAGTATCTTTTTCCAAGAGGTGGGTCATCGGGCGAGCGATTTTAGAAAAATCTTTGATGAAACGACGGTAGAAGCCCGTATGACCAAGGAAACTTCTCACACCCTTCACGGTTGAAGGTGGAGGCAACTTAGAAATAACATCGACTTTAGCACGGTCCACTTCAAGACCGGCTTTGGAGATCTTGTGTCCTAGCACGATGCCCTCTTTTACCATGAAATGGCATTTTTCCCAATTAAGAACAAGGCGAGTGTCTTCACACCGCTTAAGCATACGTTCTAAATTGGCAAGGCAAGCAGAGAATGAATCGCCATAAACCGAGAAATCATCCATGAAGACTTCCATAGTGTCTTCCACCATGTCATGGAAGATAGCCATCATACATCTTTGAACGTCCCAGGAGAATTACATAAACCAAAAGGCATGCGTTTGTAAGCAAATGTTCCGTAGGGACAAGTGAACGTGGTCTTTTCTTGGTCTTTGGGATCGATGGGAATTTGAAAATACCCGGAGAAACCGTCTAAGAAGCAGTAATAGTCATTACCAGCTAGACGCTCGAGCATTTGATCCATGAAAGGAAGAGGAAAATGATCTTTTCTCGTGGCATCACTGAGCTTGTGATAATCGATACAAACTCTCCAACCAGTAACGAGACGAGTGGGAATCAACTCGTTGTGTTCATTGGGAACAACGGTTATTCCGCCCTTCTTGGGCACACAATGGACGGGACTTACCCAAGGGGAATCCGAGATAGGGTAAATCAAGCCGGCATCAAGAAGTTTGATAACCTCTTGTTTGATGACGTCATGAATGCGAGGATTAACCCTTCTTTGGCTCTGGATTGCGGGTTTAAAGTCATCTTCCATGAGAATCTTGTGAGTACAAAAGTTCGGATCAATTCCGCGGATATCGGAAATTTTCCAAGCAATTGCCTTCTTATGATCTTTAAGCACGACGATGAGGCGAGATTTCTCTTCTTCTTTCAAGTCCTTCGCGATGATGACGGGCGACTTCTTCTTATCTTCAAGGAATACGTACTCGAGATGGGGCGGCAACTCCTTAAGTTCTAAATCCGGAGGATTTTCGATGGGAGGCGTTTTCAAAGTCGGAGCATCGATAGCAATAACCGTGGGAGATGGTGAAGAAATATTGTCTTCTTTAAGAATGTTCTCAATGAGGCGAAGATCTTCATCCCAATCGGTGGGAGAATCGTCATGTTCTAAGTTCACATCTCCTATGGTGGCTTCCAAATCTTTTCAAAGGAAATCACTTTCTCCAAATAGAGATAGTGATGAATCAATAGAGGAAACGATCTCAACATTGGGAGGAGAGGTAGGAATACTTTTACAAGCATCTTTGAAGTGTTCTTCACAAGCCTCATCAAGAACGTCAATACAATTAACACTCTCGTATGAATAAGGCTGTTTAGAAAGCTTTCCCATGTTGAAGACAATTTTATCGTCACCCACTCTCATGATAAGCTCACCCGCTTCAACATCGAT
Organism: Glebionis coronaria; assembly: GCA_025667525.1. NCBI lineage: Eukaryota > Viridiplantae > Streptophyta > Magnoliopsida > Asterales > Asteraceae > Glebionis > Glebionis coronaria. The sequence goes on along the minus strand of CM046882.1, from coordinate 118,974,460 downwards.
GAGAGTGCGACCGGTCCTCAGTAATGGACGACCAACAATTAATGGCACACGAGGGTCCATATCGTAGTCAACGACAACGAAATCGGCAGGAAAAGTGAATTTGTCGACTCATACAAAGACGTCTTCGGCTATCCCCATTGGATAAGCAACCGTACGGTTAGCTAATTCCATAGTCATTTTGGTGGGGACTAGCTCAGGGAGAGATAATTGCTTCCAAACACTTAAAGGCATTAAGTTAATACTGGCACCTAGATCGGCTAGGGCCATGCAATTCTCTACTCCCGGGAAGTTGTAAGGGATTAAGAAGCGACCCGGATCACCAAGCTTGGTTGGCAATTTCCTTAAGAGCACTGCAGAGCAATTCTCATTAAGTTGGGTATTTGCGATATCAAGAAGCTTCTCCTTGTCGCTAAGAAGATCTTTGAACATTTTCGCGTATTTAGGCATGTGAGCGAGAGCCTCAGCGAAGGAGATGTTAAAATTCAACTGTTTAAACATTTTAAGAAAGTTTGAAACCTGAATATCATCCTTGCTTTTGAGCTTCTCTTTCCTCAACCCTGAGGGATAAGGTATATCGGAAGAAGAGGAAGTCTTTGGGAGAATAGGATCACTCACATCCTTGGGTGGAGGAGGGGTAGAAATAAGAGGTCGGGAAGTTGGGGAAGTAGAAGGAGGAGGAATAGGAGCAGGTGACTCGTTTTCTTTAGTCACAATCACCGGTGGAGGTATAGGAAGCTCGGGTTCCTTGGTACCTTTGCCACTGCGAGTGGTGATTGCTTTCATCTCCCCTCTTGGATTCGCAACGGTGTTACTCGGAAGAGTACCCGAAGAAGAGGGTTGATTACCTTGGAAGAAACCAGCCATCATGTTCCTTAAGTCATTCGTTTGACTAGCCAAAGTGTTTCTCATATCAGCTCGCAGATCGTTCCCTTGTTTCACCATGTCTGCTTTCAAGTTGAGCACTTCCCGCTGGAGATTTTCCACAATCACATCATTGGTCCGCATGTAGGTTTCAACATCTTGGTGTAATGCGGTGGGTTGGTTGGGAGGGGGAGCATGGTAAGTGGGTGGTTGATAAGCAGGTTGTTGGTAAACTTGGTTGTTTCTTTGAGGTGGATATGGTTGTTTGTGAGGTGGTATGTATGGTGCACGAGGTTGTTGCTGTTGTTGAGAAGGGCGATTGAGGTTTTGTTGTTGGTATGGGTTGTTAGGAGGAAAACCGGGTGGTGAAAGAAAGTTGTTAGAGCGGTAGCTAAGTAATATATCCTTTTTTAGTTCGTTTTTCTCGGTATCGATTCGAATTGATATAACTATCCAAGCTTGACTTAATTGTTTTTGGTGAATAAAATCTTTTTTGGAATTTATGTCTAATTGGCACAAAGCAAGTAAAAAGGTAAAAATATTATCTATTACTACATATACATACTAATCTAAAAACACGTTGCAATTATGACATTTAAATGCACAAAAATATAAAATGAAAAATACAATTTTATACTACAAATTAAAAATGCAAAATGAAAAATATTAAACTAAATTTATTTATATAAAACTAAAACAGTATTTCTAATCTAACTTTACTAAAAGTTATCTGACCAAAACTAAATGCTAAGAAACATAAAAGCCCAATTACGTAATCTTCAGTCCAAGTAACTAAAAATGTCATTGCAAATCTGCTATGGTGCTATACTCACAATTTACCCATTCACTATTTAATATTTTGTTAATAGAAAAATCTTATGGCTGCGTTTTGAATAGTCAAAATACTCTGACACAACACATGAATCTCAAATTTATATCACATAGCTAAGAATACACGACTGACTAAAAACAGCTTTGTTTTCATTACTTTTACAATGATCATTTAAACTATTATTCAATTAAGTTCGAAACAGTCTATTCCTTAGTGCAAATTCCTATTTTACAAATCAAAGAGTATTTCTGATTTTTACAAATTCCTATAATAAAAGTGGCAAGGTAAGTTGCAAACTTGAAACTACTAAAATCTGATATAAGCACAAATCCTACTGACTTACATCAGTAACCTATATCACCTCTAAGACTAATTATTTGTATCGATCTTAACATTTAATTTCACTAATATCATCAACCTATTAGATCAAAATATGCTTGAATATTCTTGTCTCAATCACAGCTTACCTATGACAAACTTAACAATCTTATAACAGAATATGAGAACTCTAAGTACTGGCCAATTACAGAAACTTGCTGAGATGCAAAGCCAATAACTCATTTAAAGAAGAAAATCCCTCAACAGCAAACTCACTAATTCTAAGCTACACGAAATAACGGATTACAGACAAAGTTAACTAACCATTACACTACAGATTGCTAAAACAAGATTTAAACTACAATTATGCTCGAAAATAACTAAGTACTTGACCTGCTCATCCGTCGTTTAGTCCTTTGAGTCGAAGCGGAGCGCTGAGCTCGCTTAGAAACGGATCTCTACAACGCCAAACACACTCCTACTGATCTGCTGACGTGTTCTTTTGAAACAGCAAAGCGAAACCTGCAAAATCGAAATAAAGCGAAGAAAAACCAAACAGAATCTACGATTCTGAAACCTGCATATACTTGAAAAACAATTGGATTGAACTAAAAAAACAATTAACAAACTAGCTATAGCTGGCATCCAAAAACTTGCTCCAAACAAAAACAAAACGGAAGCTCGAAACTGAATGCTAGATTAACAGATTGCTTCCTAACAGATCTAATTAAGCTATTCTTTAGCTAAAACTAACCCACCTCGCAGCACTAATCTACACAAGCTCCTAACCGAATCGGTCTTTTGTTATCCTGAATTGAAACTCGAGTAAAGCAGTCACGAAAGGATGTTTAACGCTAGTAATGGTGCTTATCATAAGCTAATGAACAACTATTGGCTCTTGAACTCAAACCAGAAAAAAATCACCAGCAAATTCAGATATCTACGAAACTAAAATAAAGCCAAAACATGTGGTTCTCAAAACTGACTCCGATAAACAGTACAGATTTAATCATTATCTAATCACTCTATAACAATATTCTTTGTAAAAAAAACTAATCAGTAAAAGATAAGAGAAAGAGATGAAGCTTTTAGAGAATTCATTAATGGAGGAAAAGATTACATTCAGTTATAACAGAAATCATTCGGTTACAAGTTTTTAAACAAGAAAATGATCAAACTAACTAAATGATTAACTGAAAATCATAAAGCTTTGAGAGAAAATTAAACTAATTCCTAACTAACTAGGTGTAATCTACTCCTATGCTAACCGTCTTCAAATGGGGTCTTGATCTTCTATTTATAGGCGTTGAAGAGGAGAAGATGACGTGTTTCTTCCAATTAAATCATGCCACGTGTTTAATACGAGGTTCTTGATGATTAGGGTTCTTCAGGGATTTGGGGATTTCTTCTCCTTTGCGTCTTGATCTAATTAATTAGTATCATCTTGAAGAGGAGGAAGAGATGAGCATTTTTGTAGTTTAAGTCTTCGCTTGAATCTTCATGAATCGTTCTTGATTTGCATATGCAGGTTTTGAGGTGGAAAGAGAAGGTTAGCTGTTCTTTCTTTCTCTCTCTTCACGTTTGGAGAAGAAGGATGAGACGTGTGTTTGTGTTTGACCGAATCTTGGTCAATGACCAAGTAAATAATACTTAACTTCCCATTTATTTCTCTTTGGTCCTTCAATTTTCATATCTTTCCAAATGGTATATAAACTTTTTAGCACATTTTCCTTTCATCCTCATCTTTGTAGAAAATTGCAAGTTCAGCCCTTGATCTTTGAAAACTTGGCAAATAAAGTCCTTGAATCATCTTTCGTCTCTTTCTTCATCTTTTTATCAAATAAATCCTTGAAAACGTGTCTTTGCTTCAAAATGTATCTTTCTTTTCCTGAAAGCACAAAAACACAAATACACGCGTAATTCTGTTATTTTACAGTTTAATATTATGTATTTGACTTTGTTTTGAGTGGTTTTTGGATCATTATTGATGAGTGTTTTCACACTTATCAACTCCCCTCCACTTGACCATTGTCATGACCTCATGCAATGCAGCATTTCAAAGCTCTAAAATGCACTTTTTCTCATAATTAACTAACCTTGGCCATTTTATGATTTAATAAACTATACTATGCTATATGATGAATGGTTTTGAATATTTACAATGCAATGCAAAGAAAACAATTCTATTTATATATTTTTGATTTTTATTGAAATGGTTTTTATGGAAATAACTCATAAAGAAATCAATGACTTAAATTAGGGCTTTGGTACCATGGACGCGTATCACCCTCAAGTTTCACTTTCCCCATACCAAGCTTAAAAATGGGATCAATGCATTCACAAGTAAAAAGTGCATCAACTTATTCATGACAATTAAATGTGGAACCGGTTATTATTTGAGCAAATTGCTTTTGGGCAAATTTGTCATTATTTAAAGCGTGAAGTATAAGAAATGTAAAAAAAAAATAAGGAAGCACGGTTTTAATCCTAAGTAATCCTCTCATCCATTACTTGAAAAACCGCTCACAATTAATAAAAGTCCGTTTCAAGAGTAATAAGTCATTCGCCTTATGTGTAAAATCCTCATGTCATGCTTTCATAAGTAGCTACACACTCGCTAAGGAAAGAAAAATAAAACTCACGCAATAATTTACATCCGCCATCTTTTTGAGACTTTGGATCTTCAACCCCGCAACCCGTCAAGGTAATATTGGATTGGAGCAATCTATTGAATCCCCGCAACCCGTCAAGGTAATATTGGAACTCAATAGTCACTATAATTAACACCACACTGCTCCTCTTGGGAGTCTTGTATAATTATTTTTTTTCTTTTTTTTTCTTTTTCTCTTTTTTTCTAGCCACTCATTTTTTTTCATAAGCCGCTCTTATTTTTCTTTATTCCTCACAAAGAAAGTTTAAAAGAATAAAACGAAAAACACCCGCTAAATATTGAGCATGACATAAGTCTAGTACACATAAAACGTTTTAACTTAGAATCTTAAGACGTACTTATATCAACCATGAATGATTAGACAAAAATGCATAAGAGATTACAAACCGATTAAAACCGTTCTTGATTATTTATTAACAATTATATACATGCAAAGAAAATAGAGGTAGAGAAGAGAAGGGTTTAACCACAAGTAATTATCATGAAGTTTATCTAGCCCTTTTATACTTGCTTCAACTCTATCATTTCCCATTCTCCACAAATTTAAAATCTCAAATAATGAGATTGGTGGATGCTTAGCCTAATAGACCAATGAAGGACTACATGGTTAAGGATACTAGATAGAGAGTGCTAAGATAAGCAAACTTGGGTTGAGTCAAAATATCCATGGCGGGCCTAATATGTCAAAGAAGACTAAACTTGTTAAACCATGTTTTTATTATATTTTTTTCCTTTTCGATTTTTGATGAAAAACAAAAGAAGAAATATATACAATGCAAATGAAAAATGATAGATGCAAAAATTATTAATGCATATTTTTGGTGGCCAAAGTAGATCAAAAATTTGAAAAATGTTTGAAAAAATAATTTTCCAATTTATCATGAAGTTAAGGCAATGGTCTAGGTAAGGTCACTTCGATAGAAGTCTCCCCTACACTTAAGATAAACATTGTCCTCAATGTTTAAGAGTATTGGAGTGAACTCCCCTACACTTATTACATTGATTACTTTGCTTAACCCAAATTAAGGAAGAGACAACTAAAGGGTATTCATTTTAAGCACAAGTGTTTTGAATATCACGATAGCAAAAACTAATCGAAGTGAACCAAATACACGGGCCTCCTCCATAAGCTCCAAGCATGAAATGTGAGAGAGCAACCCTTGAAACAAACACCAAAAGACGAAGAAAGCGCACCCCTCTACTTCAACTCTACTATAACATCCTTTTAATTAAACCTAACCTATTGAAAATCTACTCTACGTTTTCTAACCTAGTTATTCAATGCTTGAGTTTTTTAACCCTAAGTCGCTAGCTCGACTCGGCCCCGAATTAAGTTGTCCTTGGGGAAACCATCATGGAGAATAAAGGATATCACTGTGAAGCACATCTCACATGATACACTCAAACTTAGCACGTTGCCATTTACTATAAGATTTACAATATCCGCCTCGATAAATGGAACGGTCCAACATGTCTCAAGTTTGTCCAACATAAGAAATCTCTCAAATAGGAAGCACCCCAGGATCAAATACATAGTTTCCATCTCTACATTCGAACAACTCCAAAATAGGTAGCATCACCAAAATAAGATCATATGAGAAGTCCATATCGATCGAAATCACACTCTTTAGTGGAGTAGATGAAAACCAAGGTGTCTCAAACATACGTATCCCAGGATCAAAAACCTTTCCCTTCATGGGAAAATAAGGAGATGAGCTCATATCAACCATATAAGATTCCCCCTTAGTGATCAAAGCATCATGACACAACGAAGGTGTAGGTATCAAAACATTCATAACTATTATGTTCATGTTAGGCTCGTCATCATCATCAAAAGGTGGGTAATCTTCCATAGAAGGCATAGTGAAAGGAGGATCAAAATTAATAGTGTCTTGTGGAGGAGGTGTAGGCTCTATGGTCCCAAAAAGCAATGTAGTAATAAGACGAACCTCCTCTTCCAAATTAGAAACACTATCGTTGACCTCTATATCAAAATGTGCAAGAGTATCCTCTATGGTGGCATCAATCTCCATAAAAGAGTCCATATCAAAGGTTTTGAGTTCTAAAGGTGCTTTAGATGAAAACGTATCAATCTCTAAGAGGAAAGGATCTTCATCAATAACCAACTTCAAGGGTGGGAGTGTGGGAACATAAGGCTCAAAAGGAGGTGTATTAATGAGAGAATCACTCAAAGGGATGATATGATCAATAGGTGTATCCTCAAAAACCAGTGAAGGATGATCAATCAAGGGTTCTTCTTCTATAGACTCATTATTAGGTTCTTCACACTCCTCAAAAAGTGGGTTATCAAAACATGTCTCAAAAAGAGGATTTGAATGTATCACAAAATCACTTAGAGGAATAGGTGAAGGAGTCATAGAAGAAATGGAGTCATAATCATCAGAAGTAAAAGACTCATCACTATCATAAGGATCATCAAAGGTTTCATCACAAGAATCATAAGGTGGTAGAGGAGAAGGATCCACTTTTCCTATAGGAGCAAACTCTTCATCTAAATTAGGAATGTTATCTTGACAAGACAAATCATTGGATGATATAGCATAAGACGCGTCACTAGAATCACAATCATCATCCTCCATTTGTGGAAAGTCTTTCACAAACTCTTCCTTAATCTCATTATCCCTGTCTTTAAACAATTCATCAAGATCAAAGTCACCAAAATCACTAGTAGTAGCATGAAGGTCAATATGTGATAAAATCTCAATGTGATCATGAGGAGAAGAGGTATCAACACAAAGCTCATCACATGGTTCATTGGAAACCCTCTCAAGCTCTCTTTGTATTGGGATAAGGTTCTCAACACTAGAAGAGGTTAATTCATCCGAATTGGTGTTTGTATTAGTGCTAAGAGGCTCGTCCCCCATGGTTAAAGAGTCGGTGGGTCCCATGTGAGGTAAAGGTGATGAAGGTGTGTATGGCTCAAGTATAGTCGGTGGAGAGATGGAAGGGTCTATAATAGGAACATCACTAAGTGTATCATCCTCAACATCTACTCTCAAAGAAGGCTCATCTTCAGGGAAGGCATCGTCAGGTCTCATGAGTTGCAAGACGTATGTGCTCAAGCCTAAGATTTTCGGATCAGTTGCCTCTTGCATTGTCTCAAGTGCTTGCATTACAACTTTAAAAGCGTCTTTACTCAAGAAATGATAAATGCCTTGATTGTGAAAGGTTGTTTGATTATGATTTTGAAAATTCTCTTCATTTTGGAAATTGTCTTGATTTAAAAATTCTTGATTTTGAAAATCCTCATTAAACCCTTGATCATAATCGCTCGCGTATAGATGACAATTATTTGTACCATGCGGTCCTCCACAAGTCGCACAAGGCCCATACACAGCTCGATAATGCTCCTCTTGTAATATCTCCAAAATAGGACGATTATCCATGTGTGGCAAAATGGTCGAATGTATATACAAGTGAAATGACGTCTAAAAGCTTCCTCGGGGAAGGAAGTAATACACCAAAGGTGGTATGTTTACACGTGTGCGAGTACACGTGTAAGTAAACATGAGGAATGAGGGAGTAGCCCTCAGTCGACTTTTGAAGAGAAAAGGATTATCCTCTTCGAGTTTCGATATGAAATATCCACAAGAAAGTATAATATATATAATTACTACTTGGGTGCAAGACCCCCAATAAAGCCTTCCTTCTTAGAATACGCACTAGTGAACGGGGGATTATGTGGCGCGAAGCACTTAAGTACCTATTGACCCTTAGATGGCATTTTATAGCACATCGCCTTTCTATTCACTTTGTAGTTGGTATTCTTCGAATTATTGCCTATTGGAAGTATTTATCTATTCTTGCTTAATTAAATTTGATCGATACGCGTGTCAAGGACCGGAACGCCCCCTAACACGGTGTATTGCCTCGGCAATACTTATGGAAGATATGTGTATTGGTTGTTCTTACACGTATACATATTTACATATAATAATATAGAGAAAGTATTTTTGTATTTATTTGATTTTTTAAGAAAAATACTATATGTACGTAAAAACGATGAAAACCGATATAATATATATTTTTGGGTGTAATCTTTTAGGAAAAAGATTACTTTTTGGATTTTTTATTTTTTTGGTTCAATTCTTTAGGAAAAGAATTGATTTTGTGGTTTTTTATTTTTTTGTATTTTTATCTTTTTGATTTTTTTTATGTTTTTGATTTATAATACGTAAAAATAACGTTCATAAAGTGAACGGATCCCAAAATCCAATCGTCTCACTCGAAACCGTTAATCTTCACGAAAAGAACCGACAGCGGCGCCATTTAATATATCCTTTTTTAGTTCGTTTTTCTCGGTATCGATTCGAATTGATATAACTATCCAAGCTTGACTTAATTTTTTTTGGTGAATAAAATCTTTTTTGGAATTTATGTCTAATTGGCACAAAGCAAGTAAAAAGGTAAAAATATTATCTATTACTACATATACATACTAATCTAAAAACACATTGCAATTATGACATTTAAATGCACAAAAATATAAAATGAAAAATACAATTTTATACTACAAATTAAAAATGCAAAATGAAAAATATTAAACTAAATTTATTAATATAAAACTAAAACAGTATTTCTAATCTAACTTTACTAAAAGTTATCAGACCAAAACTAAATGCTAAGAAACATAAAAGCCCAATTACGTAATCTTAAGTCCAAGTGACTAAAAATGTCATTGCAAATCTGCTATGGTGCTATACTCACAATTTACCCATTCACTATTTAATATTTTGTTAATAGAAAAATCTTATGGCTGTGTTTTGAATAGTCAAAATACTCTGACACAACACATGAATCTAAAATTTATATCACATAGCTAAGAATACACGACTGACTAAAAACAGCTTTGTTTTCATTACTTTTACAATGACCATTTAAACTATTATTCAATTAAGTTCGAAACAGTCTATTCCTTAGTGCAAATTCCTATTTTACAAATCAAAGAGTATTTCTGATTTTTACAAATTCCTATAATAAAAGTGGCAAGGTAAGTTGCAAACTTGAAACTACTAAAATCTGATATAAGAACAAATCCTACTGACTTACATCAGTAACCTATATCACCTCTAAGACTAATTATTTGTATCGATCTTAACATTTAATTTCACTAATATCATCAACCTATTAGATCAAAATATGCTTGAATATTCTTGTCTCAATCACAGCTTACCTATGACAAACTTAACAATCTTATAACAGAATATGAGAACTCTAAGTACTGGCTAATTACAGAAACTTGCTGAGATGCAAAGCGAAATACTCATTTAAAGAATAAAATCCCTCAACAGCAAACTCACTAATGCTAAGCTACACGAAATAACGGATTACAGACAAAGTTAACTAACCATTACACTACAGATTGCTAAAACAAGATTTCAACTACAATTATGTTCGAAAATAACTAAGTACTTGACCTGCTCATCCGTCGTTTAGTCCTTTGAGTCGAAGCGGAGCGCTGAGCTCGCTTAGAAACGGATCTCTACAACGCTAAACACACTCCTACTGATCTGCTGACGTGTTCTTTTGAAACAGCAAAGCGAAACCTGTAAAATCGAAATAAAGCGAAGAAAAACCAAACAGAATCTACGATTCTGAAACCTGCATATACTTGAAAAACAATTGGATTGAACTAAAAAAAACAATTAACAAACTAGCTATAGCTGGCATCCAAAAACTTGCTCCAAACAGAAACAAAACGGAAGCTCGAAACTGAATGCTAGATTAACAGATTGCTTCCTAATAGATCTAATTAAGCTATTCTTTAGCTAAAACTAACCCACCTCGCAGCACTAATCTACACAAGCTCCTAACCGAATCGGTCTTTTGTTATCCTGAATTGAAACTCGAGTAAAGCAGTCACGAAAGGATGTTTAACGCTAGTAATGGTGCTTATCATAAGCTAATGAACAACTATTGGCTCTTGAACTCAAACCAGATCAAAATCACCAGCAAATTCAGATATCTACGAAACTAAAACAAAGCCAAAACATGTGGTTGATGAGACTGCTTTTATACATAGTCTCATCTTCCAAATAGGGCTTAAAATGCATTAAATATCATCAAAATACCCAAATATATGCTTGTGTTTGTTGCTTGTGTATTTTAGGTACGAATATTGAGATAATGACAAAAGATCACAAGAATCATTCAAAAACGAACACGGGAAACGAAGCCGCACAATGAACCAAGCCCTAGTGAAGACTTTCCCAAGATCAACCCTTGAAGATTTGAAGAATTATGAAGAAGGGTCCTCCAATTATGAAGAATTGACACTTTTTACCCTTGTATCCTCATAATTACAATTTTGGTCCCTAAAGTTTGTCAAAATTACAAAAAGGACCCTCAACTTTCAACAATTGGCAAAAATGGTCCCTCAATTATCAAGACTTGGCAATTTCAGTCCTCCAAATTATCAATATTGCAAGTCTAGACCATTATCATTGAAGAAAATACCAAACCAGCCCTTGAAGAATTCAAATATGGCAAGAAATACCCCTGATTACACTTTGTAAAAGTTTTTGGGCCAAAAATGAAAAAAGGCAAAAGTTGATAAAGCTTGTTAGGGCGTTGATAGAAGTTGGATTGCATTTGACAAGTTTCTGAAAGAAAGGGGGTAATAATGGGCCAGACAAAGAAGTTACCTAGACCAGTGACAAGCTGCCACGTGCCCCACTCACTCAAACCCACCAATCCCATTCCACCAAACCTCCACATCATCATCCACTCACACCAGCCATAACTAACTTAATTTATTAAGTTAATTATGGCGCCTAACACCTGGTTTAAAAACTAAAACAGATCAAACCCATGTTCTTAGCATTCATAATCCAAATTGGGTTTTTCTAAACTGCTCAAAATTAAGCCACCAAAGTGTCCAGATTTGTGATTAAGGTCAACATAAACACATCCAAATCCTTAAACCCTATGCCACATCATCAACCATGTCACATGTTAAACCCTTGTCCCACCCCTTGGAGAAGAAGACAAAACAGTAAAGCAAATCCAACGTCCCATAGACTTGCTTACTTTCTAAGCTTCACAAGAACCATTGGATCAAATTTCAACAGCTATACACCCCACAAACGTCCAAGATAAGTCACAAGAGCTCAAGATTTCAAATTTCCACAAGGGCAATTTTGGAAGATCAAGCCTAGGGTTTTCACATTTTTCAGCTTCCTAGGACCATGTACACCCTCTATATAAAGGGTCTAGCTCATTACGTTTATAGCTGCTTTTGGTTTTTCCTTTGTTCAAACACTTGTAAATCCTCTTTCTGATTAATGAATTTGAGTTAAGTGCTTTGAAGAAAGACCAAGTGCCATCTTTATTCTGCTTGTTTATGTTCTTAGTTTACTGCTTTTGAAGTTTAAAACCTGTTTTTCAAAGAGGAGTGTGCACAAGTTTGCATATTTTCCTCATTTTCTTGATATTTTGCTAAGTCTTGTTCCAATCTTGGAATTCTTGGGCTATAGGGCTGATCATAGCATCCTAACTGAGTTGGTTAAGGTGTGGTGAGGCTTATAACTTGGGGATAATCAAGTGTGGGGTAACAAGTTTGCATTAATCAAGTTTTTTCCAAGTTTCTGATTTTTATGATATTGTGCTTAACCCTTGTTGAATCTTAGCAGGCTTTTTGTGGAAGCTTGTGCTTGTTCTTGCTAGCACATAAGCTCAAAATTCGTGGGTGTGGATGTACATCCATGAGGTTTGCATACTTAATCTCCAAATCTGCTTAAATTGTGATTTTTGGTTATATTTGTATGAAACTGTTGTTCTTGTGAATTTTGTGGCTTGTTCTTGCTTGAATCTGTTTATTAGACTTGTTTTAGTGTTAATTGATGCTTGGTTGGCCTGAAATCTTGTTTTGCTTTTGAAAATCTTGATTTGAAAAAGTTAAAGGGGTGTTTGGGTCTACTGGTTTATGCTTGTAATTTGTTTTTGTGTTAAGGGAAGGTGTTGTTTATGCTTTGTATCTGATATACCTTTGTTTGAGAGTGTTTTGCTGCAAGTTTTTGGGTTTGAACACTTGAATCAATCAATCTGCTATATAGACCTTGTTTCTGCTTGTTTTGACCTAGGATTTTGGGAACACTTAGTGTGTATGCATGCTTAGGGATAAAAGTGGTTTAAACAAAGTTAACATAACTTGTTTGAAAGATTTGAGGTGTTGAAATTGGCTTGTGTGTCAAATACATCAGCAAAAGTAGAAAACTGCATGTGTTAGTGTTCATCAGTAACTTTCATTGCTTGAATCTTGCTTAATTCTTTGAACCAGTGCATGAAACCTGTTTAGACTTGCTTATTGGAGTTATTTATAGCTTTTGTGTGCATTTGGTTGAATTTGGCTGGCTGAATTGTGCTAAAACTGCTCTTGAATGCTAAACTGCTTATTGTTCATGTCTGTGCAATGTCTGGTGATTAATTGATTAAACTCTATCAATTGGGTGTTAGTGATTGTGTTATTTTGATTGTTATTGACTCCTTTTGATCCAAAGATCAATTGGGTGCCTTTGTGAAATCTGAATCCAAGAAAAAGTCACTAAAGACAAAAAGTCAAAATAGTCAAGCAGTGGAAAAAGTTTCCACTGCTCAACATCCAAAACTAGCCCCTGCTAGTGCAATTTTATCATCAGCTTATCATTAAGCTATTCTAGCTTATTCTGACTTGCAACAACTTATTTTTTGTAATAGATCTTCATTATTTGACCCATTTAAGTGAACTGGAGCTTATGAGACTTTGACTTTGACTTTTTACTAGAAAACCAACTTGTTTGACTTTTAACATAAGTGCTTATTTGATTTTCCAGCTTATTGAGTGTGCTTATTTGAAAGGTCTTTGGTTTTTAAGCTTAGTTTTGTCAAAAGAAACATTTTGCAACTTGAATCAGCTTCTGAGGTGGTCTAGATCATAAAAACGACTATTTTGTCGTTTTGTGAATAAGTTTGTGACTTGTTTCTGGCTTATTAAGTGGGCTTATTTGAAAATTCTTTTCGCAGAAGTCTTTGTTAGGTCAAAAGAAGGTTGTGTGTTAAATTTTAGCTTATGGCATCAGCTTATGGCTTAATGGGCCAAAAAGCCCATTAAGAATAAGCTGCTTATTATAAGTTAGCTTATTTCACATTTTCAGCTTTTGGGCCTTTGGAAAAAGTTGTTTAAAATCAAATTTTGAGTCAACCTGTGCTTTTTGAGCTTATTTTGAGCACTTTTTCTTATTGGGCCTTAATTAAGCCCAATAAGGGACTGTTTTGGGTTTGGCCCATTTTCTAGGCCCAATAGGGGTATTTAGGTAATTTCACTTTCATTTCTGAGTTAGTTAGGTTAAATTAAGCTAGTTTGCAAGTTTTTAGAATTTTTTATAATTTTTGGATTTTTAATATTATTTTAATATTATTTTATTATTAAAAATTAAAAGTCTGATTTTCTAGGTTTTTATATTTTTCCTAGGTTCTAAATACTTAATTAGGATTTTTGCAACTTTCCAATTATTTTCTAGATCTTTTAATTATTTTCTATAATTAATTTAGGATTTAATTGATTTTAGGAGTTTTTAATTGTTTAAAAATAGTTTTAATTGGTTTTAAAATTTTGAAAAATAGTTTTTAGTTTAAGTAGAGTATTTTTGAGGTTTACAAACTTGAAAATCTTGTTTAGGGCTTTTTAATAATTAATTTTGATTTTTAGGGCTTTAATTAGCATTAAAAAGTCATTATCTAATTAATTAAAAGGTTTTTGCAAGTTTTGATTTTTTGTAAACTCTTAGAATATTATTAGGGATTTTTGGTAATTTTTAGAAATTTTTAGGTTTAAATTTTAATTTTGGTGGTTTTTAGGATTTTACGTGTACGCCTTTTTAGACTTAGTTTAATCCGTCTTCATAACCGTCATTCTCTTCTAATCCCCTTTCTATTCTTTTTATTCAAATATAATCACAAGTTAATCCATATCATTACACACATAACACACTAGCCTCCTCGTGAACGAACTTGAACTTAATTGGTCATTAGTGCTTGGTTTTCCTAAACCGACACTTAATACTTGCCATTTATTGCTTCCTTTTCCTAAAGGGGTAATTTTACTCAACATCATTTTGGCGCCGCTGCCGGGGAGGCGTGTTGTGTTTTGATTTGGCATTGTTGTTTTTATACTAACCATAATTAGTATTTGTATTAGTAGCACTCTACTAATACGTATTATCGTTTTTCGGTTTTTGTGTGAATATTATTACTATATTGTATACGTAGAACAATAAATACACAAGTACTCCAAATACGTGAGAAATCACAACCTTGACTTGGGAGGTCATTACCCAATCATTGTATTCGAATCTCAAACCAAAGAAAAAGGCAAAAATAGATAAATACTTTCGTGAAGCTTAATCTTGAAAATACAAACTATAAGGTGGGTATAAGGCGGATATTATAAAATATATCCTAAGGAAAAAGGCTCTTAAGTGCTTCGCGCCGCCTCGTTTCCCCGCTTGCTTGTGAGTATTTGATTGTGAGAGTGAATCGAGGGTTTTGCCGCCCAAAGTATTACTAAGTATCATATATATTTTCTTGGTTTCTATTGATTAAACCCTCTTGAACGATTTGGTGTTCCACCATCGTTCTAAAGTCATCGAAGGCGTTCACCCCACGTGATCGTTTTCATTCCTTGAGGCTTCGTTAATCAAGAGATTTGATTAAGGAGGAGAATTGTAGATTTTTGTCTACTTAATACATTTCACCAATCTCCAAAAAGGTTAATACAATCAAAAACCACAAAAAAAAATTGAAAAAAAATACAAAACACCAAAAAGAATCTTCTTTGCTCGTCCCCTCGTTGTACGTGACGTTTATGCTAACTCGAAATCAAGCAAGACGTACACGTAAACGAAAGAACAAAACTCCCACTCCCAACAATTCTAGTGAGGAGTCTCCTATTGACGAACCCATTGTAAGAGAAGCACCAACCATGGCGAATCGAACTATGATGGAGTTACTTCAAGCACCCACCGAGGGTTATGGAGAGGCTATTGTGATTCCCGCAATCCTTGCGGAGAATTTTGAGGTGAAAACGGGTTTGTTGTCCATGATTCAAAACAACAAATTCCGTGGTGATGAGAAGGACAATCCACACAACCATATCCGCCAATTCAATCGTCTTACCGCTACTTGCAAGTTTAAGGATGTCTCTAACGACTCGATTAAGATAATACTTTTTCCGTATTCTTTAGCGGGGCCCGCTAAAATTTGGTTAGAGAAAGAGCCACCCAATTCTATATTGACGTGGAAGGATCTCGTGTCTAAGTTTGTGAACCAATTTTTTCCGCCCTCTAAGACTACGCACTTGAAAAACGAGATTTCAAAGTTTTCACAAGAATTTAATGAAAGTTTTTCAACGGCTTGGAATAGGTTTAAGGAAATGTTACATGAATGTCCTCATCACGGTTTTTCCGATTTGCATCAAATTGACACGTTTTACAATGGACTTAATGATCATGAAAGGGATTATTTGAATGCCGCCGCGGGTGGTAATTTTTTGTGTAAAATGGTTGAGGAAGCTTTGGTGATAATTGAAAATAGATCTAAGGTGTATAGTCCTCGTAGCACGTCTAGTGTTCGTAAGGCTTCGTCTTCGGCTTCACCTTCTTTGTCTAATACCATCGATGCTTGCCAAATTGAGGCAAACTTGGAAAACAAGATTTTTGATAAGTTGAAAGGACTTTTGATTGAGTTTAAAGTTGGTGAACCAAGTGCTCCCGCTACGGCTAAAGCGGTTGAGGTTTCTTGCATGTATTGTGGTGGAGGTCATGATTTCTCCGAGTGCATTACCAACGGTGGTAACACTTCGAGTGCCTTCGCGGCCACGGGAAATTACAACCAAAACGGTCAAGTTTCCCGCTCTAATCAAATGACTCCACCGGGTTTTGGAACAAATCAAAATGCTAACAACTATCGCAACAATCAAGTTGGTTTTAAGAACAATTACAACAAGGGAAACTATGGGAATCAAGGGGCTAATAATCAAGTTTCAAACAAAAATGATTTTCAAAATAACAACAAAAGTTTGCAAACATTGAAAGATCTTCCAAGTGAGTTTGTTGAATATGCTAGTGGGAATGATGCTAGGTTTGACAATATTCAAAGATAAATCATTAGCCTAAGATCCGAGTTTAAAAACGACTTGAAGAAAGAGTTGAAAAATGAGTTAGCTAATGAACTTAAAATCCACACCAACAAGATGGAAGGAAATGTCACTAGGTTGCAACAAAACCAACAAAAAATGGAACAAGGGCAACATGAGATTAAACAAGAGATGCTTAAGGCCGAGAAAAGGCAAACCGAAGCCGTATTGAGGCAATCTAATTTTGAAGATAAAATCTCGTCTATGTTTGAGGCAATAATGTGTAAACCGTCGTCAAGTGGTCTTCCTAGTAACACCATATCCAACCCTAAGGGTGAGATGAAAGTGATTACCACACGTAGTGGTAAGACACTTAAGGAGCCGATTCCTCAACCAATTGCTCCTACGGAGGAAGCAATTGAGGAAGAACCCGAGGTGGTGGTCCAAAAGGAGCATGTTCCAATCCCACGAAGTACCGCTCATACCACACCTACGGTTGACCCATTACCATCATTGGAACCCGAGATTCCAAAGGCTATGCCTACTATGCCTCAACCCACACCACCCTTGCCCTATCCATCGAGACTTAGGAAGGAGAAACGTCAAGAGCGCGACAATTACCAATTTGAGCTTTTTATGAAAATGTTTCGTGATTTGCACCTTAATGTGAGTTTCGCCGATGCTTTGGTCATGATGCCTCGATTTGCCGCTAACTTTAAGAGTATGTTGAACAACAAGGAGAAATTGCACCAATTGTCTAGTTTTTCATCGGTTTATCTTAATCGCATACCTCAAAAAGTCGGTGATCCCGGTAAATTTTTGATCCCTTGTGCAATCCAAGACATGGAGGAATGCTTCGCCTTGGCCGATCTTGGTGCTAGCATTAACTTGATGCCACTTGCAATCTTCAAGTCGCTCAATCTTCCTAATCTTACTCCTTCACTAATGTCTATCGAGTTGGCCGACCATTCCACAATTCCCGCATGTGGTTTGGCGGAAGACGTTTTTGTGAAAGTGGGGAAGTTCTACTATCCCGTAGACTTCATTGTTGTTGATATCCCCACGGATCCTCAAGTTCCTCTTATTTTAGGTCGTTCGTTTTTAGATACGTCTATGGCTTTGATCGATGTGCATGCTAAAAAGATCACCTTACGTTTCAACGACGAGGAACTTGTTATAAACGCAACTCAAAACTCTCAAATTTCTCATGTTTATTCCTTTGCAACCATAAACCTCGTTGATATGATTGACGTGGTTTGCGAGGAATTTTCACAAGAAGTTCTAGGTTTTGGTGATGAAGAAACTAGTGGCAATCCCACTATGTTGGATCCAATTCTTGATAATTCGACACCAACCTTCACTCCTTTTGAAGGTGGTGGTTTTACGTTGGAAGAATGCAATGTTCCACGTACTTGTGACGAAGACCTCGACAACGATGAGGACTTCTCGATTATCAAGGATTTTCTTAACGATTTCCCATTTCCTCCACCCGAGGAGGTTATGAGTACCGAGCCCAAATCTTCACTTGAGGAACCACCTATCCTCGAGTTGAAAGATTTACCTCCTCACCTCGAATATGTCTATTTGGAGGAGGACGACAAGTTGCCGGTTATTATTGCGAAGGATCTTTCGAATGATGAAAAAACCGCACTTGTCGATGTTCTAAAGGCTCACAAAGGGGCGATTGCGTGGAAGTTATTCGACATTAAGGGAATCGATCCCAAGTTTTGTACCTACAAAATCTTAATGGAGGAAGATTTCAAGCCAACAATCCAAAGTCAAAGAAGGGTGAACCCCAAAATTCACGAAGTCATCAAAAAGGAGGTCCTTAAACTCCTTGACGCGGGAATGATTTACCCTATTTCCGATAGCCCTTGGGTGAGTCCTATTCATTGTGTCCCTAAAAAGGGAGGAATGACCGTTGTGCCAAACGATGCCAACGAGTTAATTCCCACTAGACTCGTGACCGGATGGAGAGTGTGCATTGACTATCGTAAGTTGAATGAAGCCACTCGAAAAGACCATTTTCTCTTGCCCTTCATGGACCAAATGTTGGAGCGTCTTGCGGGAAACGATTTCTATTGCTTTTTAGATGGTTTTTCCGGTTACTTCCAAATTCCCATCGATCCTCGTGATCAAGAAAAAACTACGTTTACGTGTCCATATGGAACGTTTGCCTATCGTAGAATGCCATTCGGACTTTGCAATGCACCGGGAACTTTTCAACGATGCATGATGGCTATTTTTCATGATATGATCGAGAAGACGATGGAAGTCTTCATGGATGACTTTTCCGTGTTTGGTGATTCTTTCACTTCGTGTTTGTCGAACCTTGAGAGAATGTTAAAACGTTGTGAGGAAACCAACCTTGTGCTCAATTGGGAAAAATGTCATTTTATGGTTAAGAGTGGAATCGTCTTAGGGCACAAGGTCTCGAAAGCGGGGATTGAGGTAGATCAAGCTAAGGTAGACGTCATCGCCAAATTACCTCATCCCAAAACCGTCAAGGGAGTTAGGAGTTTCCTAGGCCACGCGGGCTTTTATCGACGATTCATCAAGGATTTCTTGAAGATTTCTCGACCCATTACACATCTTCTTGAGAAAGAGGCACGTTTTGTCTTTGACGAAGATTGTGTACGAGCCTTTGAGATCCTTAAGAGGAAACTTACCGAAGCTCCCATTCTTGTTGCTCCAAATTGGAACCTCCCCTTTGAACTTATGTGTGATGCAAGTGATTACGCTATAGGGGCCGTTTTGGGGCAGCGTCATGATAAGCACTTCTTGCCTATTCACTATGCTAGCAAGACGATGACCGAGGCTCAACTTAAATACACTACAACGGAAAAGGAGTTCCTTGCCGTGGTGTATGCATTTGAGAAATTCCGACCTTATCTCGTCTTGACGAAATGCATAGTGTATACGGACCATTCGGCTATTAAGTATCTCATGGCAAAGCAAGATGCTAAGCCGAGATTACTTCGTTGGATTCTCCTCCTTCAAGAATTTGATCACACCATCGTTGACAAAAAAGGAGCCGAGAATCTAGCGGCCGATCATCTCTCTCGTTTGGAAGATCCTCACCAAAGTGTTTACGAGCCCAAGGAAATCACCGAAACATTTCCGCTCGAGACACTTGGTGTAGTGAATTCTAAGCTTGATCTTTCTACCCCATGGTTTGCGGATTTTGCAAATTACCATGCGGGTAACTTCATCGTTAAGGGTATGACGACTCAAGAAAAACGAAAATTCTTTCGTGACGTCAAGTTCTACTTTTGGAACGACCCTTACTTGTTTCGAACTTGTGCGGATCAAATCATCCGACGTTGTGTGTTTGGCACCGAAGCTTCTAACATCCTTAGAGCTTGCCATGAGGGACCCACGGGTGGTCACCACGGTGCTAATCTCACGGCTAAGAAGGTGTTTGATGCCGGCTTCTTTTGGCCTACTATTTACCGAGATGCACAAATTCTTGTGAAGTCTTGTGATGCATGCCAACGACAAGGAAAAGCCTCACAAAAAGATGAAATGCCACAAAATATCATTCAAGTATGTGAGATCTTTGACGTTTGGGGTATAGACTTTATGGGGCCGTTCCCATCATCTCGTGGTAATAAGTACATTCTCGTTGCGGTTGACTACCTTTCTAAGTGGGTGGAGGCGAAGGCCTTGCCCACCAATGATGCTCGTGTGGTAGTTAAGTTCTTGAAAAGTTTGTTTGCTCGGTTTGGAACCCCTCGTGCGATCATAAGCGATCGTGGAACCTATTTTTGTAATGACCAATTCGAAAGACTCTTAAGGAAATATGGGGTTACACATCGTCTTTCTACGGCTTATCACCCACAAACGAGTGGGCAAGTCGAGGTTTCAAACCGAGTTTTAAAAAGTATCTTGGAGAGATCCGTAGGAGAAAACCGACAAACTTGGTCGGATAAGTTGGACGATGCTTTATGGGCCTTTAGGACCGCTCATAAGACGCCCATTGGGTGCACTCCCTATAAGCTTGTGTATGGAAAGAATTGTCATTTGCCTATCGAGTTAGAACACAAGGCTTATTGGGCCCTAAAGCATTGTAATGATGATATGGAGACCGCGGGAAAACACCGGAAAATGCAATTAAATGAATTGGATGAATTGAGGGACATTGCTTATGAAAATTCATTGATTTACAAAGAGAAAACTAAAAAGTTGCATGATTCTAAAATTAAAAACCGGGTTTTTAACATTGGGGATCAAGTTTTGCTTTTTAATTCTAGACTAAAAATCTTTTCCGGTAAGTTGAAATCCCGTTGGTCCGGTCCATGCACCGTGACTCAAGTGTTTCCGTATGGGACCATCGAGCTAGCTCAAGATGATGGTCCTAACTTCAAGGTGAATGGACATAGGTTGAAGCACTACTTTGGCGGGGAAGTTCCATCCTTGAACTACCTCGACCAAGTCACCTTCCCCAATGATAATTAGTATTGAGGGGATCGAGTCGAGCTCATGACTCGGTAATCAAAAACGAGGTGCCTCGTGGGGGAGTCCCATGCTTATCCTATGTACATATTATCGCTTTCTAATGTAGCTTACGTGTGGGGATTTGTGCCCTTCCAACCTTTGTTCCGTGGTTGTTTGTGATATGTGGTTTTTAGATCATGATCTTCACGATTGGAGCCTCTCGTGTTCGTTTTATGGGAGCACTCGATCGTTTGCTTTGGAGACATTTCTCAATATCCATGATATATCCTTTGATGTTCTAACCTTAGGTTTTTAGCACACTTCATAAACGGCTATTACTTATTGGTTACACCCTTTCCATGCTAGATTAAGCATTCGACTACGTCTCTAGTATGGGGGTGTTTGCACCCCTAGACTCGAAACATTGAGGACAATGTTTAACTTTAGTATGGGGGGTGAATAGATACTTGCCTTGCCAAACCTTCACGCTTTCCAAAGTTTATCGTTTTGTTTATCATTTTTGTTGCAAAATAAGGCTAAAAATGGCCAAATTTTAAATTTTTCTCATGTTTTATAAGTGTTTGAAGACACGAATGTAGATTTTCCGATGGCGAGAATAAGAGTAATTTTTTACTCGACCGTGCGTGTTGAGCACTTAGCTTTGATTCCTTAACTACACATTAGGCTAAGTCTCTTAAATGAGGACGAGAAATGATAGAGTTAATTATAAGTTACTATGCTAAACGTAGAGTACTCGTATTCTTTCAAAAACTCATGTGTTCTCGTTGTTTGCTTATTCTCCCTTCGCTTGTAAATATTTTTTGCTTAATAAATATTGACTTAGCGGTTTAGTTGGGATTGTTGGGTTTCTAGTCTTTTCTAGTAGCTTCCGTGTAATTAAATTGGGAAGACATTAAGGTATCGCCAGCGTCACGGTTTTGAAGTATTGGCAACCCGAATAATCGAAAGCTTCACCCAATAATAAGATTTCAAGTGCTCACCTAAATCAAGCAAACAATTTGAAGCCCCACAAGGCCTAAAATCTATGCAAAAATTGAAAGTGAATCAAGCCTTAATCTTCGAAGCTTTAAAGATCCAAAATTCGCCTTAGCGTGAGGATATACGTCTTTGGCTAATAAAACCACCGATGAGGCGGATAATAAAAGGCAAGGCAAGACCGAAGTCATAATAAAAGCTTCATGGCGAAGTTGAATAAAAGATGGAGGTAAACCAAAGATAATAAGGCCCTTCCGTTAGGGGCGTATAAAAGTCTTGGTAATAAGTCTCATGTTCAAAACCGTTATAAAACCGTGTTTATCGATTCTTCTTGTCAACTTAATTTTTTAACATCGTTGTCTATTAGGAGGGGTTATTGATTTGATGGTCTTAGTTACACCGTTAGGACTCTATTTTTAGACCTAAATCTCTATTATCGCATAAGTCAAACAATGTATCCTCGTGAAACATTCAAGACAAAATAAAATATAAGAGATACAACTTAGGAATAATGGGAGGATAAGTACGTGATTAGGGCATATGAGTAGTGTTAGCGTTACTAACTTATAATGACAATGATCTCGTTGCACGCTTAGCATGGAATTGGGGTGAAAGTCGAGGACGATGAAATTATTTCTAACGAAGCATTCACGTGTTCTTATTCTATGAACCTAAACGTCCCATTTTGCGATGAAAATCATACATTATGTCTATAACACAAGTAGTAGTAATAGTAGTAGTGTAGCTAGTTTATCATTCAATAAAGTGAATAAAATGAATTTTGGAGATGCTTTGATACTTTATTCTAGCATTGTGTGAGGGCACGATAATGGTTTAGTATGGGGGAGTGATGAGACTGCTTTTATACATAGTCTCATCTTCCAAATAGGGCTTAAAATGCATTAAATATCATCAAAATACCCAAATATATGCTTGTGTTTGTTGCTTGTGTATTTTAGGTACGGATATTGAGATAATGAAAAAAGATCACAAGAATCATGCAAAAACGAACACGGGAAACGAAGCCGCACAATGAACCAAGCCCTAGTGAAGACTTTCCCAAGATCAACCCTTGAAGATTTGAAGAATCATGAAGAAGGGTCCTCCAATTATGAAGAATTGACACTTTATACCCTTGTATCCTCATAATTACAATTTTGGTCCCTAAAGTTTGTCAAAATTACAAAAAGGACCCTCAACTTTCAACAATTGGCAAAAATGGTCCCTCAGTTATCAAGACTTGGCAATTTTAGTCCTCCAAATTATCAATATTGCAAGTCTAGACCATTATCATTGAAGAAAATACCAAACCAGCCCTTGAAGAATTCAAATATGGCAAGAAATACCCCTGATTACACTTTGTAAAAGTTTTTGGGCCAAAAATGAAAAAAGGCAAAAGTTGATAAAGCTTGTTAGGGCGTTGATAGAAGTTGGATTGCATTTGACAAGTTTCTGAAAGAAAGGGGGTAATAATGGGCCAGACAAAGAAATTACCTAGACCAGTGACAAGCTGCCACGTGCCCCACTCACTCAAACCCACCAATCCCATTCCACCAAACCTCCACATCATCATCCACTCACACCAGCCATAACTAACTTAATTTATTAAGTTAATTATGGCGCCTAACACCTGGTTTAAAAACTAAAACAGATCAAACCCATGTTCTTGGCATTCATAATCCAAATTGGGTTTTTCTAAACTACTCAAAATTAAGCCACCAAAGTGTCCAGATTTGTGATTAAGGTCAACATAAACACATCCAAATCCTTAAACCCTATGCCACATCATCAACCATGTCACATGTTAAACCCTTGTCCCACCCCTTGGAGAAGAAGACAAAACAGTAAAGCAAATCCAACGTCCCATAGACTTGCTTACTTTCTAAGCTTCACAAGAACCATTGGATCAAATTTCAACAGCTATACACCCCACAAACGTCCAAGATAAGTCACAAGAGCTCAAGATTTCAAATTTCCACAAGGGCAATTTTGGAAGATCAAGCCTAGGGTTTTCACATTTTTCAGCTTCCTAGGACCATGTACACCCTCTATATAAAGGGTCTAGCTCATTACGTTTATAGCTGCTTTTGGTTTTTCCTTTGTTCAAACACTTGTAAATCGTCTTTCTGATTAATGAATTTGAGTTAAGTGCTTTGAAGAAAGACCAAGTGCCATCTTTATTCTGCTTGTTTATGTTCTTAGTTTACTGCTTTTGAAGTTTAAAACCTGTTTTTCAAAGAGGAGTGTGCACAAGTTTGCATATTTTCCTCATTTTCTTGATATTTTGCTAAGTCTTGTTCCAATCTTGGAATTCTTGGGCTATAGGGCTGATCATAGCATCCTAACTGAGTTGGTTAAGGTGTGGTGAGGCTTATAACTTGGGGATAATCAAGTGTAGGGTAACAAGTTTGCATTAATCAAGTTTTTTCCAAGTTTCTGATTTTTATGATATTGTGCTTAACCCTTGTTGAATCTTAGCAGGCTTTTTGTGGAAGCTTGTGCTTGTTCTTGCTAGCACATAAGCTCAAAATTCGTGGGTGTGGATGTACATCCATGAGGTTTGCATACTTAATCTCCAAATCTGCTTAAATTGTGATTTTTGGTTATATTTGTATGAAACTGTTGTTCTTGTGAATTTTGTGGCTTGTTCTTGCTTGAATCTGTTTATTAGACTTGTTTTAGTGTTAATTGATGCTTGGTTGGCCTGAAATCTTGTTTTGCTTTTGAAAATCTTGATTTGAAAAAGTTAAAGGGGTGTTTGGGTCTACTGGTTTATGCTTGTAATTTGTTTTTGTGTTAAGGGAAGGTGTTGTTTATGCTTTGTATCTGATATACCTTTGTTTGAGAGTGTTTTGCTGCAAGTTTTTGGGTTTGAACACTTGAATCAATCAATCTGCTATATAGACCTTGTTTCTGCTTGTTTTGACCTTGGATTTTGGGAACACTTAGTGTGTATGCATGCTTAGGGATAAAAGTGGTTTAAACAAAGTTAACATAATCTGTTTGAAAGATTTGAGGTGTTGAAATTGGCTTGTGTGTCAAATACATCAGCAAAAGTAGAAAACTGCATGTGTTAGTGTTCATCAGTAACTTTCATTGCTTGAATCTTGCTTAATTCTTTGAACCAGTGCATGAAACCTGTTTAGACCTGCTTATTGGAGTTATTTATAGCTTTTGTGTGCATTTGGTTGAATTTGGCTGGCTGAATTGTGCTAAAACTGCTCTTGAATGCTAAACTGCTTATTGTTCATGTCTGTGCAATGTCTGGTGATTAATTGATTAAACTCTATCAATTGGGTGTTAGTGATTGTGTTATTTTGATTGTTATTGACTCCTTTTGATCCAAAGATCAATTGGGTGCCTTTGTGAAATCTGAATCCAAGAAAAAGTCACTAAAGACAAATAGTCAAAATAGTCAAGCAGTGGAAAAAGTTTCCACTGCTCAACATCCAAAACTAGCCCCTGCTAGTGCAATTTTGTCATCAGCTTATTCTGACTTGCAACAACTTATTTTTTGTAATAGATCTTCATTATTTGACCCATTTAAGTGAACTGGAGCTTATGAGACTTTGACTTTGACTTTTTACTAGAAAACCAACTTGTTTGACTTTTAACATAAGTGCTTATTTGATTTTCCAGCTTATTGAGTGTGCTTATTTGAAAGGTCTTTGGTTTTTAAGCTTAGTTTTGTCAAAAGAAACATTTTGCAACTTGAATCAGCTTCTGAGGTGGTCTAGATCATAAAAACGACTATTTTGTCGTTTTGTGAATAAGTTTGTGACTTGTTTCTGGCTTATTAAGTGGGCTTATTTGAAAATTCTTTTCGCAGAAGTCTTTGTTAGGTCAAAAGAAGGTTGTGTGTTAAATTTTAGCTTATGGCATCAGCTTATGGCTTAATGGGCCAAAAAGCCCATTAAGAATAAGCTGCTTATTATAAGTTAGCTTATTTCACATTTTCAGCTTTTGGGCCTTTGGAAAAAGTTGTTTAAAATCAAATTTTGAGTCAACCTGTGCTTTTTGAGCTTATTTTGAGCACTTTTTTCTTATTGGGCCTTAATTAAGCCCAATAAGGGACTGTTTTGGGTTTGGCCCATTTTCTAGGCCCAATAGGGGTATTTAGGTAATTTCACTTTCATTTCTGAGTTAGTTATGTTAAATTAAGCTAGTTTGCAAGTTTTTAGAATTTTTTATAATTTTTGGATTTTTAATATTATTTTAATATTATTTTATTATTAAACATTAAAAGTCTGATTTTCTAGGTTTTTATATTTTTCCTAGGTTCTAAATACTTAATTAGGATTTTTGCAACTTTCCAATTATTTTCTATATCTGTTAATTATTTTCTATAATTAATTTAGGATTTAATTGATTTTAGGAGTTTTTAATTGGTTTTAAAATTTTGAAAAATAGTTTTTAGTTTAAGTAGAGTATTTTTGAGGTTTACAAACTTGAAAATCTTGTTTAGGGCTTTTTAATAATTAATTTTGATTTTTAGGGCTTTAATTAGCATTAAAAAGTCATTATCTAATTAATTAAAAGGTTTTTGCAAGTTTTGATTTTTTGTAAACTCTTAGAATATTATTAGGGATTTTTGGTAATTTTTAGAAATTTTTAGGTTTAAATTTTAATTTTGGTGGTTTTTAGGATTTTACGTGTACGCCTTTTTAGACTTAGTTTAATCCGTCTTCATAACCGTCATTCTCTTCTAATCCCCTTTCTATTCTTTTTATTCAAATATAATCACAAGTTAATCCATATCATTACACACATAACACACTAGCCTCCTCGTGAACGAACTTGAACTTAATTGGTCATTAGTGCTTGGTTTTCCTAAACCGACACTTAATACTTGCCATTTATTGCTTCCTTTTCCTAAAGGGGTAATTTTACTCAACATCAGTGGTTCTCAAAACTGACTCCGATAAACAGTACAGATTCATTCATTATCTAATCACTCTATAACAATATTCTTTGTTAAAAAAACTAATCAGTAAAAGATAAGAGAAAGAGATGAAGCTTTTAGAGAATTCATTAATGGAGGAAAAGATTACATTCAGTTATAACAGAAATCATTCGGTTACAGGTTTTTAAACAAGAAAATGATCAAACTAACTAAATGATTAACTGAAAATCATAAAGCTTTGAGAGAAAATTAAACTAATTCCTAACTAACTAGGTGTAATCTACTCCTATGCTAACCGTCTTCAAATGGGGTCTTGATCTTCTATTTATAGGCGTTGAAGAGGAGAAGATGACGTCTTTCTAATCGTGCCACGTGTTTAATACGAGGTTCTTGATGATTAGGGTTCTTCAGGGATTTGGGGATTTCTTCTCCTTTGCGTCTTGATCTAATTAATTAGTATCATCTTGAAGAGGAAGAAGAGATGAGCATTTTTGTAGTTTAAGTCTTCGCTTGAATCTTCATGAATCGTTCTTGATTTGCATATGCAGGTTTTGAGGTGGAAAGAGAAGGTTAGTTGTTCTTTCTTTCTCTCTCTTCACGTTTGGAGAAGAAGGATGAGACGTGTGTTTGTGTTTGACCGAATCTTGGTCAATGACCAAGTAAATAATACTTAACTTCCCATTTATTTCTCTTTGGTCCTTCAATTTTCATATCTTTCCAAATGGTATATAAACTTTTTAGCACATTTTCCTTTCATCCTCATCTTTGTAGAAAATTGCAAGTTCAGCCCTTGATCTTTGAAAACTTGGCAAATAAATTCCTTGAATCATCTTTCGTCTCTTTCTTCATCTTTTTATCAAATAAATCCTTGAAAACGTGTCTTTGCTTCAAAATGTATCTTTCTTTTCCTGAAAGCACAAAAACACAAATACACGCGTAATTCTGATATTTTACAGTTTAATATTATGTATTTGACTGTGTTTTGAGTGGTTTTTGGATCATTATTGATGAGTGTTTTCACACTTATCACTAAGCAAGTTGCGGTCTCCTTGAGGACGAGCTTGATAAGCGGCCGGAGGATAGGTACCGTATGCTGCATTCACATTCTCAGAAGGATAGTCTTGGGTGGTGGTACAAGTGGTGTAAGAGTGAGGACCCCCGCATATTTCACATGGTTGGTTGACAGCATTGACTTGAGCGTTTTTAGCGTTGATGATGTTGGTGTTGCTGGCGGTTTGGGCGGCAAGCGATTCAAGAAGCGTAGTAATTTTGTCAAGTCGCTTGTCGTTGTCACTAGTACTAGCACTAGCGGCATTGGTCCGAACACTTTTGGTTTGCACACGAGACTTATTCTCAATGATATCCCAAGCGGCATTAGAAGTCTTAACCAAAATATTACCCCCAGAGGCACTATTTAGTGAATCTTGGTCATTCATGCTTAAACCATTACAAAAAGTATTAATTTGGTGCACTTTGGTAAAACCATGTTGTGGACACTTTCTTAAAAGATCTTTAAAACGGTCCCAAGATTCACTAAAAGACTCATCGTACTTTTGTTCAAAATTGATAATTTCATTCCGCAAAGCGGTAGTACGAGAGGGCGGGAAAAAGTAGTTGATAAATTTGGTCTCCAAATCCGTCCACGTAAGAATACTTTGTGGCGGTTCCTTAGCAAGCCAATGCCGGGCTTGTCCCTCTAAAGAAAAGGGAAAAAGTTGTAAGCGGATTACCTCTTGTGGAACACCATTGAATTTGACCGTATTCGTGAGTTGTAGGAATCTCTTGATGTGGTCATGTGGATCATCAATGGTACGCCCCAAGAATGGTTGAGCAGAGACCATCTGGATAAAGCCGGATTTGAGCTCAAAGTTGTTGGCTGCAATCGCGGGTATGACAATGGGATCATTGTTGCCATCTACATGTGCTTGCAGAAGTTCAATCATCGGGCGATTTTCTGGTAGAGGCTCATTGTTGTTGTTATTATTATTGTTGAGAGGTGGATTGTTATTGTTGTTATTGTTTTGAGGTGGGTTATTGTTGTTGTTTTGTACACCGGCCATGTCTAAGTCTTAGAGAGGCTCGGGCTCTTGATAAGACGTTGATCGTGTACGCATGCACCTGCAAAAGAACTAACAAGGCAAAAACAAAGCAGAAATATTTTTGGTTTTTATGTTTTTTTTTTATTATTTTAGGATTTTTGAAAATTTTATATATTTTTTTGTGTTTTTGAAGATTTTATATAAAAGTAACGTTCACGGTGAACGGATCCCAAAATCCAAGTTCTCACAAAAAACTGTTAATCTTAACGAGAAGAGCCGGCAGCGGCGCCATTTGATACAATGATTTTCATTTAGGTTCAGATTATGTCTCTCGGTATCTTCTCGAATTGATCCACAGCTCAAAGTGGAATGATTTTTTCTTGGTTAATAAAAAGGTGTTGGTTGTTTATCTATTTTGAACTAATAACAAATAAGTAAGTGTCGAAGAGTAAAATTAAAGCTTTAAAAGATTAAACTAAATTGACAAGTTAAAACTAAATGTTTGAAAACGTAAAGAAAAGATTAGAAAAATACAAGAACACTTAATAAATATAGAAATTGGAAACTTTGTAAAAAACAAGAAATTCAAACCATCGGAAAACCACATCGAAACCTGATCGGAATATTTGGTCGGAAAGTGCAATCGGAATGTCTAAAAAAGTACTGATCGGAATGTTAGACAAGAAATCTAACCGGAATATCTCTCAAAACCACACAATCGGAATATGAAACCCTCCAATCGGAATCCACTAAAATGTAACTGATCGGAATGTGCAAATGTCACCTCGTCGGAATGCTTAAATCCGAAAGGTCAATCGGAATAACTAAAAAGGAGACAATCGGAATAATCAAAAATCCCCAATCGGAATAATTCCCAATCAGAATGTCACAAAACACCCTAATCGGAATAATTGTAAACCCTTTTCCGATCTAACGATCGGAATAAGGGGGGTGTGCTCGTCGGAATAAACCAATCGGAAAAGGGTTTTACCCTTTCCGATTTACCCCTTTTGGTCCGAAATATAAGCTAAGGCAATAAGCTATAGGAATAAGCCAACACCAAAACTAGCACGAATCGAAACTGAAATGGATTAAATAAGCACTAAAAACAACATTTACTAACTTTAAATAAGCAAACTTATAAATCAAATGATAAAAAGATGAACTTTTTAAGAAAACTTTTAAAAAGAAAATAAGCTAAACTTATAAATAAGCCAATAAGCACAAAGATCTTAGAGCTTATTCGTAAGAAAACTTAAATAAACATAAAAAGATTAACTTTTTAAGCATGAAATCATTAAGAACAACACGGATCAAATGAAATTCGTACCAAAATCAATCTAAAAATCAAAGAAAGGTAGAAAGAGATGAAAGATTAAAAGCTTAATACTGAAACTTGATTAATGAAATCAACAATACAAAGGCTTAATCTTGAAAGATTAAAAGAAAGAAAGATAAAAACTTAGTGAGAGAAAGTTAAGAACTTTCTCTCTCTAAAACTAGAGAGGAAAAATGAAAAGTGAAATTAAAACTAAAAACTAACTCTCTAAAATGGTGAAGTGAAGTCCTATTTGTAGGCGTGTGCTTGTGGCTTGTGAATGGGCTTTGTTTTTGGGCTTCTTTTCTTCTTTCTTCTTTAGTCTTTACGTTTCTTTTAAATAAACGTTTCCGACTGTGGATTTTGAGAAGTGATACATGGTTTTAGTGTGGTGAAAAGTTCGATTCTCGGAATCCTCTCGAATTGATCTCAGTTAAAAGTGGAATGATTTGTTCTTGGTGACAAAAAAGTGGATTTGGTTTTCTATACTAAATAATTGAAGTGAATAAAGATTAAAGCCGAAAATAATAGATAAAAACAATTAAATGTTAAAACAGGAAAAATACTGTTACTGAAAATACCCTATGCTGAAAATAATCCCTATGCGGAAAACTCTCCCATGCGGAAAACATATGCCATTCGGAAAGATGACACCTATGCGGAAAGTAAGCCTTATGCGGAAAATAATTCTATTCAGAATAAATTGCTCTATGCGGAAAATAGAATCCTATGCGGAAAATAATGGCTACTCGGAAAAATTGCTTATGCGGAAAAACAGGGCTATTCGGAAAATAAAGTTCTATGCGGAAAAACAAGCTTATGCGGAATAAAAAAATGCTCTATGCGGAAAAATAGGACTATGCGGAATATCTGAAATATTCCGAGTAACAGAAATGAAAACACCCCTATTCGGAATATTGGAAAGATTCCGAATAAGGCAAATTGAAACTCACCTATTCGGAATATAAGGGCTATTCGGAAAAATGTTCCGAATAAGGAAACTGAGAAACGGCTAAGCGGAATATCCAGAATATTCCGAGTAATGAAACGAAAACGCCCCTATTCGGAATGTTTGAAAATGTTCCGAATAAGGGAAACACAAAATGGCCTATTCGGAAAGTTCTGGGAGATGAAGAACAGTAACAGCAGCGATATAACAGGGGACACGGAATTTACTCAAAAT
Organism: Glebionis coronaria; assembly: GCA_025667525.1. Lineage (NCBI taxonomy): Eukaryota > Viridiplantae > Streptophyta > Magnoliopsida > Asterales > Asteraceae > Glebionis > Glebionis coronaria. The sequence goes on along the minus strand of CM046882.1, from coordinate 118,942,772 downwards.
CAACTCCAATACTTAAAAAGGTTTTACCAAACTAACCAATAATCATTAACATACCATAAGAAATAAATCCCACCAATAAAAACACTAAATCAACAACTTTTTGAAATCAAACTTGAATCAAATAAGAAACTTAGAAACTTGCAATAAAAATGATGAAGAACAAGATGAATAGAAAGATGGAATGGATTGATTAAAGGAAAAGTAACAAGAGTATTGAATCAAACTTACAAGATGAAAAGAAAAAGATGAAAATCACCAAACTCCCTAATGGAGTTGGTGATGGAACGAACTACAAAGAAACTGGGAAAGAAAAATGAAGCTAACTCTCTAATTGTGTGAAGGGAGTTTCTATTTATACTCCTAGTGGTTGGTTGGTGAGTGGGCTTTCTCCCTTTCTTCTTGTCTTCTCGTCTTTTCAGAAAAGTTGACGTTTTCGATTCTGATTCGGGATTTGTCGTCGATTAAATCCAACTCGTCTTTTAATTTCTTCGTTAAATAGACTCGAGTTTCTTCGACTTATGAAAATCTTCCGTCTTTAGTCCTTTTCTTCGATAAATCTTCGAATAGGCCCAGTGACTTCAAATCTTTTGCATCTCTTGGACAATAGACTTTATCTTGAGTCTTTTTTCCTTGATAAATCCCGTGCAATCCCATGTTTTCTTTAATATTCATCCGGTTAGCTCTGAAAACCCAATAAACACAAAAACCACGCATAATTCCAAACAAATGATATTAAATACGTGTTTTGGTCTTGTTTTAGCCCGAATTAAGTGGTAAAAGGATGGGTGTTTACACACCTATCAAATCCCCTACACTTAACCATTGCCATGCCCTCATGCAATGCTTAGTGATAAAGCAATTTTTACATTTTTCTCATAATCAATCAACCTTGGCCTTATTTAAATTCTACTAAACAATAATTAAAATACGAAGAGAACTTAAAACTTTTAAAATAAACAAAAGGATGGAAATAACTTGTAAAAAAAATCAAAGACTTATATTAGGGCTTTGGTGTTGCGAAGATTTATCACCCTCAAGTTTCACGTTCCCCAAACTAAGCTTAAAAACGAGATCATTGTTCTTATAAGTTAGTAAATCAAACACTTACACACATGGCTTAATTAAATGCTTAAACTCCCTTATTCCTAGGTGTATCTCTTATATTTTATTTTTGTCTTAGAATGATCATGAAGATGCATTTTTGGACTTATTTCGATAGTTTATTAAGGCTGAAAGCAAAGTAGGACGATTTGATCAATAGTTAGCTAAAGGACAAAATCTCTTAAAACTGCTTCTCGGGATATCAAAAAGTTCATATCTTGGCATAACTTGGTTCACGATTTGAGACCTTTCTCGGGCCGATATTTGGCATGTACTTCATACTTCATATCTTCGAGAGACGTTCTTGAGATAATGGTCTTCTCATCATAATAGAGTTTCTTCACTTAAAGACTTTTGAGGGGTACTCCAACTTTGTTGACCACGACTTCATGATTATTTCTTCAATCTCTAATTGGGATTTTGAGATACAACGATCCGCCTCCTTTTCGGACTTGGATCTATTTATCCTCATACCTTGTTAGGGTCTTTTCGGATAGACTTCTCCATGATCTTTATGGGAGTTGATTGCTTTTCGTCGTGAGTCTTGATCCTTCATATAGACTTTAGGAATAATGCTTTTCACATCACTTTGGATCTTCAGCAATAAAATTGAATCCTCATGCCTTGTTAGGGCCTTTTCGGACTCGCCAATCTTCGCGCCCCGCTTCATAAGTTATGCCTTGGCTATGAACTCTTATCATTACCGAGCAACTTTTAAACGATCTTGGGCTAGAAGCTAAGTAACTTTTCAAATCGTAAGACCTTACTTATTGCAGATAAATTATTAGCAAGTGATGGGAGAATAGGCAAATAATTACACCAAGTGAGCTTGCGCAAGAATACCGACTTATAATTGACTCTATCATTTCTCGTCCTCCACAATTTAAAATCTCAAATAATGAGACTCGTGGACACTTAGCCTAATAAACCGATTAAGGTCTACATGGTTAAGGATACTAGCTAGAATAAACTTGGATAAGTCAATTCGGGTTGAGTCAAAATAAACGCAACGGGCCTAATATGTCAAAGATTCCTAAACTAGCTACACCACTTTATTAATATTTTTGACTTTATTGCGGAATATATACATATGAAAGCAACGATAAAAATTTAAAAATTACAACTAAATGGCCAAAGTTAATAAAAAATTTGAAAAATGCTGAAAAATAGGATTTTCCGGTTAATTGAAGGCATTTTCATGGAAAAGTCCACTTAAAACTTCGATAGAAGTCTCCCCTACACTTAAGATAAACATTGTCCTCAATGTTTAAGCGTGTGGGAAAAGTCTCCCCTACACTTATGACATTGTGCATGTTGGTTAACTCGAGTTAAGGAAGAGACGACTAAAGTGATCAATTTCAAATGTGAGTATGAAGAAAATTGAATCACGATAGTTGAGAGATAGAACCGGATTTCGGATAACACGGAAGCACGGTTCTTCAAAGTTTCCAAGATTGCAGTAATCCCTGTAATCACATCACCACACAAACACAAACGACCAAAATAGGTCCTCCCCTACACTTAGGGGGTTAAAGGGATAGATACTCGGGCTGCCTCCCGAGGAGCGCTTGTTTTTGATAACCGAGTCACGAGCCTGACTCGACCCAATATTAGTTCATGGGAAACGTGGTGAGGGATGGAATCACCTCCTGAGAGGTGTCCTCACCAAAGTACAACTTCACTCGTTGGCCATTCACCTTAAAATTTGGTCCATTAGGTTGAGCGAGCTCGACAGTACCATATGGAAAAATTTGGGCGATGGTGAATGGGCCGGACCAACGAGATTTGAGCTTGCCCGAAAAGATTTTCAACCGAGAGTTAAAAAGTAAGACTTTGTCTCCAACATGGAACTCTCGGTTTTTGATCTTGGAGTCGTGAATGAGCTTAGTTCGTTCCTTATAGATCAAAGAATTTTCATAAGCCTCATTCCGAAGTTCATTCAGCTCATTGAGGTGGATCTTGCGTAGGTCACCGGCTTTGTTTATATCAAAATTAGCCCACTTCAAGGCCCAATAAGCCTTGTGCTCCAACTCAATGGGGAGGTGGCACGCTTTCCCGTACACAAGACGATAAGGCGTACAGCCGATCGGGGTCTTGTAAGCAGTACGAAAAGCCCACAAAGCATCATCGAGTTTATCAGCCCATGCGGCACGATGCTCTCCCACGGTTCTTTCCAGAATTCGCTTCAGCCCTCGGTTTGATATTTCGGCCTGACCATTAGTTTGTGGGTGGTAGGCTGTGGAAAGACGATGGTTTACACCGTACTTAGCCATGACTCGAGCAAATTGGTCATTGCAGAAATGAGTCCCACGATCACTAATAATGGCGCGAGGCACACCGAATCTAGCGAATAAAGCTTTCAAAAAGTTACAAACCACCCTTGCGTCATTAGTAGGTAAAGCTTTGGCTTCAACCCACTTAGAAACGTAGTCAACGGCTACAAGGATGTATTTGTTTCCTTTAGATGAAGGGAATGGCCCCATAAAGTCGATACCCCAAACATCAAAAATTTCACACTCTTGAATGAAATTCTGAGGCATCTCGTCTTTATGTGTGATTTTGCCTTGCTTTTGGCAAACATCACATCGTTTGACCATATCGTGAGCGTCACGGTATATGGAGGGCCAATAAAATCCCGAATCAAACACTTTCTTTGCGGTGTAATTAGGACCAAAGTGACCACCGGTAGGTCCTTTGTGGCAAGCATCAAGGATGTCAGACGCTGCCGGTCCATCAACACATCGGCGGATAATCAAGTCGGCACATTGTTTGAATAGGTAAGGGTCGTCCCAAAAGTAAGTCTTGATGTCGGTAAAGAACTTCTTCTTTTGCTGGGACGTCAACCCTTCCTTGAGAATTCCACCCGCCAAGTAGTTTGCAAAGTCCGCAAACCACGGGGTTTCATTCGGCTTCGAGTTTATAGACATTAAGGTCTCCAAGGGAAAAGAATCATTGATTTCTTGGGTCGGATGATCCCCTTGGTATGGATCCTCAAGTCTGCTCAGATGGTCCGCGGCTAAGTTTTCTGCTCCTTTTTTATCGCGGATGTCGATTTTAAATTCCTGGAGCAGCAAAACCCAGCGAAGAAGTCTTGGTTTGGAATCTTGCTTTGTCAACAAGTACTTCAACGCGGAATGATCGGTATACACAATGGTGGTGGAAAGGACAAGATAGGGGCGGAATTTTTCAAAAGCATAGACAACGGCTAAAAGCTCTTTTTCGGTTGTCGTATAATGCAATTGTGCCCCAGTCATTGTCTTGCTAGCGTAATGGATCGGTTGGAAGTGTTTGTTAACTCTTTGTCCAAGAACCGCTCCAATAGCAAAATCGCTAGCATCGCACATCAACTCAAAGGGTAGCTCCCAATTAGGGGTAACCAAGACGGGTGCCTTAGTTAGCTTATCCTTAAGTGAGTTAAAGGCTTCAAGGCACTCTTTGGAAAAGATAAAAGGAGTATCTTTTTCCAAGAGGTGGGTCATCGGGCGAGCGATTTGAGAAAAATCTTTAATGAATCGACGATAGAAGCCCGCATGACCCAGGAAACTTCTCACACCCTTCACAGTTGAAGGTGGAGGCAACTTAGCTATAACATCGACTTTAGCACGGTCTACTTCAAGACCGGCTTTCGAAATCTTATGTCCAAGCACGACGCCTTCTTTTACCATAAAATGGCATTTTTCCCAATTTAGAACTAGGCGAGTGTCTTCGCACCTCTTTAGCATACGTTCCAAATTAGCAAGGCAAGCGGAGAAGGAATCCCCGAAGACCGAGAAATCATCCATGAAGACTTCCATGGTTTGTTCAACCATGTCATGGAAGATAGCTAACATACACCGTTGGAAAGTCCCTGGCGCATTACATAAGCCAAAAGGCATTCTTTTGTAAGCGAAAGTGCCATAGGGACAGGTGAATGTAGTCTTCTCTTGATCTTGGGGATCGATGGGTATTTGAAAATAACCCGAGAAACCATCGAGAAAGCAGTAATATTCATTACCGGCTAATCGTTCAAGCATTTGGTCCATGAAAGGTAGAGGGAAATGATCCTTTCTCGTGGCATCATTGAGTTTGCGGTAGTCTATACAAACTCTCCACCCAGTAACGAGACGAGTGGGAATCAACTCGTTGTGTTCATTGGGAACAACGGTTATTCCGCCCTTCTTGGGCACACAATGGATTGGACTAACCCACTGGGAATCCGAAATAGGGTAAATCATACCCGCATCAAGAAGTTTGATAACCTCTGTTTTGATGACTTCATGGATTTTTAGATTCACCCTTCGTTGGCTTTGAATAGTGGGCTTGAAGTCGTCCTCCATGAGAATTTTGTGTGTGCAGAAGTGAGGATCAATTCCACGAATATCGGAAATCTTCCAAGCGATAGCTTTCTTGTGAGCTTTCAACACAGCGACGAGGCGAGTCTTCTCTTCATCTTTCAAATCCTTTGCAATAATGACAGGCGACTTCTTGTTGTCGTCAAGGAACACGTACTCGAGATGTGGCGGCAACTCCTTAAGTTCCAAATCCGGAGGATTTTCGACGGGAGGCGTTTTCAAAGTCGGAGTATCGATAGCAATGACCGTGGGAGATGGAGGCGAAGGATTGTCTTCGGTGAGAATATTGTCAAAGAAACTCATGTCTTCATCCCCCTCGGTGGGAGAATCATTAGTAGCTAAATTCGCATCTCCCATGGTAGCTTCAAGATTGTTCCAGAATAAATCACTATCTCCAAATAGAGACAACGATGAATCAATAGAGGACACGGTTTCAACAGTGGGAAGAGAGGTAGGAATACTTTTGCAAGCATCATTAAAGTGTTCTTCACAAGCCTCATCAAGAACGTCAATACAATTAACGCTCTCATATGAATAAGGCTGTTTAGACAACTTTCCCATGTTGAAGACTACTTTATCGTCACCCACTCTCATGATAAGCTCTCCGGCTTCAACATCAATAAGAGTGCGACCGGTCCTAAGGAATGGACGACCAACAATGAGTGGCACACGGGGGTCCATCTCGTAGTCGACGACAACAAAATCAGCAGGAAAGGTGAATTTGTCGACTCCTACAATGACATCTTCGGCTATCCCCACTGGATAAGCAACCGTACGGTTAGCCAATTCCAAAGTCATTTTAGTGGGGACTAGCTCTGGGAGAGATAATTGCTTCCAAACACTTAGAGGCATGCGATTAATACTGGCACCTAGATCGGCTAGGGCCATGCAATTCTCTACTCCCGGGAAATTGCAAGGGATAAGAAAACGACCCGGATCACCAAGCTTAGTTGGCAATTTCCTTAAGAGCACTGCAGAGCAGTTCTCATTAAGTTGGGTGTTGGCAATGTTGAGGAGCTTTTCCTTGTCGCTCAAAAGATCTTTAAACATTTTCGCGTACTTGGGCATGTGAGCGAGAGCCTCAGCGAAGGAGATATTGAAATTCAGTTGTTTAAACATTTTAAGAAAGTTAGAAACCTGAATATCATCTTTGCTCTTTTGCTTCTCTTTTCTCAACCTAGAAGGATAAGGTATATTGGAAGAAGAGGAAGGCTTTGGGAGTATAGGATCACTCACAACCACGGGTGGAGGAGGGGTAGAAAGAAGAGGTGGAGAAATTGGGGAAGGAGAAGGAGGAGGAATAGGAGCAGGCGACTCGTTCTCCTTAGTCACAACCACCGGTGGGGGTATAGGAAGCTCGGGTTCCTTTGTACCTTTACCACTGCGAGTAGTGATTGCTTTCATCTCCCCTCTTGGGTTTGCAACGGTGTTACTCGGAAGAGTACCCGAAGAAGAGGGTTGACTACTTTGGAAGAAACTAGCCATCATGTTCCTCAAGTCATTCGTCTGACTATCCAACGTGTTCCGCATATCGGCTCTTAAATCATTTCCTTGCTTAACCAAATCTGCCTTCAAATTGCGCACTTCCTCTTGGAGGTTTCCCACTATCACATCATTGGTTCTCATGTAAGTGGCGACCTCTTGGTGTAATGCAGTGGTGGCTTGGTTGGGAGGAGCATTGTATGCAGGTGGTTGGTAAGCAGGTTGTTGGTAGACTTGATTGTTACGTTGAAGCGGTTGTTGCTGCTTGTGAGGTGGGATATATGGTTGTCGAGGTTGTTGTTGTTGTTGAGGAGGGCGATTAAGGTTTTGTTGTTGGTTTGGGTTGGCAGGAGGGAAACCAGGTGGTGAAAGATAGTTGTTGCTGCGGTAGCTAAGCAAGTTACGGTCACCTTGAGGTTTAGCTTGATAAGCAGGTTGTTGGTAGGTGCCATATGCCGCATTCACATTCTCAGCAGGGTAATCTTGGGTGGCGGTACAAGTTGTGTAAGAATGGGGACCACCGCATATCTCACAAGATTGGCTGACAGCGTTCACTTGTGCATTTTTGGCGTTGTTGCTGTTGTTGTTGCTGACGGTATGGGTGACAAGCGATTCAAGAAGCGTAGTGATTTTGTCTAATCGCTTGTCGCTGTCATTAGTGCTAGCACTAGCAACATTGGTCCTAACGCTCTTGGTTTGCACACGAGACTTGTTCTCAATGATATCCCAAGCAGCATTGGAAGTCTTAGCCAATAAATTACCCCCTGAGGCACTATTCAGTGAATCTTGATCATTCATGCTTAAACCATTGTAAAAAGTATTAATTTGATGTACTTTGGTAAAACCATGTTGTGGGCATTTTCTTAAAAGATCTTTGAAACGATCCCAAGATTCACTGAATGACTCATCGTACTTTTGTTCAAAATTTATAATCTCATTCCGCAAAGCGGTAGTACGAGAGGGTGGAAAAAAGTAGTTGATAAACTTTGTTTCCAAATCCGTCCACGAGAGAATACTCTGTGGCGGTTCCTTAGCAAGCCAATGCCGGGCTTGTCCCTCTAAAGAAAAGGGAAAAAGTTGTAACCTTATCACTTCTTGCGAAACTCCATTGAACTTGACCGTGTTGGTGAGTTGTAGAAATCTCTTGATATGGTCGTGTGGGTCATCAATGGTGCGTCCCAAGAATGGCTGAGCGGAGACCATCTGGATAAAGCCTGACTTGAGCTCGAAATTGTTGGCGGCAATTGGTGGTATAACAATTGGATCTGTGTTGCCATCAACATGAGCTTGCAGCAGTTCAATCATTGGGCGATTATCCGGAAGGGGCTCATTGTTGTTGTTATTCATGTTGTTGAAAGGTGGGTTGTTGTTGTTATTATTGTTGTTCGGAGGTGGTATGTTATTGTTGTTTTGGACACCAGCCATGTCTAAGTTATCGAGAGGCTCGGGCTCTTGATAGGACGTGGATCGAGTGCGCATACACCTGCAAAAGAACGAACAAAGAAAAACCAAGCAAAAATATTTTTGGTTTTTATTGTTTTTTACTTTTTAGGATTTTTGAAAATTTTATATTTTTTTAGTTGTTTTTGAAAATTTTCTTGAAAAAGTAACGTTCACGGGGAACGGATCCCAAAATCCAAGTTCTACAAAAAACTTTTGATCTTAACGAGAGGAGCCGGCAGCGGCGCCATTTGATACATGGTTTTAGTGTGGTGAAAAGTTCGATTCTCGGAATCCTCTCGAATTGATCTCAGTTAAAAGTGGAATGATTTGTTCTTGGTGACAAAAAAGTGGATTTGGTTTTCTATACTAAATAATTGAAGTGAATAAAGATTAAAGCCGAAAATAATAGATAAAAACAATTAAATGTTAAAACAGGAAAAATACTGTTACTGAAAATACCCTATGCTGAAAATAATCCCTATGCGGAAAACTCTCCCATGCGGAAAACATATGCCATTCGGAAAGATGACACCTATGCGGAAAGTAAGCCTTATGCGGAAAATAATTCTATTCGGAATAAATTGCTCTATGCGGAAAATAGAATCCTATGCGGAAAATAATGGCTACTCGGAAAAATTGCTTATGCGGAAAAACAGGGCTATTCGGAAAATAAAGTTCTATGCGGAAAAACAAGCTTATGCGGAATAAAAAAATGCTCTATGCGGAAAAATAGGACTATGCGGAATATCTGAAATATTCCGAGTAACAGAAATGAAAACACCCCTATTCGGAATATTGGAAAGATTCCGAATAAGGCAAATTGAAACTCACCTATTCGGAATATAAGGGCTATTCGGAAAAATGTTCCGAATAAGGAAACTGAGAAACGGCTAAGCGGAATATCCAGAATATTCCGAGTAATGAAACGAAAACGCCCCTATTCGGAATGTTTGAAAATGTTCCGAATAAGGGAAACACAAAATGGCCTATTCGGAAAGTTCTGGGAGATGAAGAACAGTAACAGCAGCGATATAACAGGGGACACGGAATTTACTCAAAATCAACTCCAATACTTAAAAAGGTTTTACCAAACTAACCAATAATCATTAACATACCATAAGAAATAAATCCCACCAATAAAAACACTAAATCAACAACTTTTTGAAATCAAACTTGAATCAAATAAGAAACTTAGAAACTTGCAATAAAAATGATGAAGAACAAGATGAATAGAAAGATGGAATGGATTGATTAAAGGAAAAGTAACAAGAGTATTGAATCAAACTTACAAGATGAAAAGAAAAAGATGAAAATCACCAAACTCCCTAATGGAGTTGGTGATGGAACGAACTACAAAGAAACTGGGAAAGAAAAATGAAGCTAACTCTCTAATTGTGTGAAGGGAGTTTCTATTTATACTCCTAGTGGTTGGTTGGTGAGTGGGCTTTCTCCCTTTCTTCTTGTCTTCTCGTCTTTTCAGAAAAGTTGACGTTTTCGATTCTGATTCTGGATTTGTCGTCGATTAAATCCAACTCGTCTTTTAATTTCTTCGTTAAATAGACTCGAGTTTCTTCGACTTATGAAAATCTTCTGTCTTTAGTCCTTTTCTTCGATAAATCTTCGAATAGGCCCAGTGACTTCAAATCTTTTACATCTCTTGGACAATAGACTTTATCTTGAGTCTTTTTTCCTTGATAAATCCCGTGCAATCCCATGTTTTCTTTAATATTCATCCGGTTAGCTCTGAAAACCCAATAAACACAAAAACCACGCATAATTCCAAACAAATGATATTAAATACGTGTTTTGGTCTTGTTTTAGCCCGAATTAAGTGGTAAAAGGATGGGTGTTTACACACCTATCAAGAAGTGTCGGTGAATAATTCCAACTCGTCTTATAATCTTTTGTTTAATAGACTCGAGTTCTTCGACATATATGAATCTTCCATCTTTGGCCCTTTTCTTCGATAAATCTTCAAATAGGCACAATGACTTCAAATCTTTTGCATCTCTTGGACAATAGACTTCAAATCTTTTGCATCTCTTGGAAAATAGACTTCGTCTTGAGTCTTTTTCTTCGATAAAACCCGTGCAATCCCATGTTTTCTTCAATATTCACCCGGTTGACTCTGAAAACACAATAAACACAAAAACCACGCATACTTCCAAACAAATGATATTAAATACGTGTTTTGGTCTTGTTTTAGCCAGAAATAAGTGGTAAAAGGATGGGTGTTTTCACACCTATCAATAGTCCTATGCGCCCATAGAACATGTGGTAGTTCATCCACCCATTTGGCACTTCGTTCCTCCAGGCGTGCCTTGATGCCGTTTCCCAAGCTTCTATTTGCTCGTTCCACAAGGCCATTTGTATGCGGGTGCTTAACAGACGCGAAGCGCCGTTTGATATTCAATGATGCGCACCAATCCTTGAATGGATTATCCGCGAACTGTTTACCATTGTCCGAGATGATTTCTCCTGGTAAGCCGAAACGGCACACAATGTTCTCCAAAACAAACTTTTTAACTTGTTTGCCTGTGATAGATTTGACTGCCTTGGCCTCTATCCAACGTGTAAAGTAGTCCATTGCGACAATCAAGAACTTAACTCCCCCCTCAGCTACAGGAAATGGTCCAGCGATGTCGATTCCCCACTTATAGAATGGCCATGGGGATGTAATAGGTGTAAGCTCCTGCTGCGGATGTCGCGGCACTGGTATATGCACTTGGCAATCACTGCACTTACGAATCATGTCACGTGCGTCCCTATGCATGGTAGGCCAATAATATCCTGTACGTAGGGCTCGAGCTACCACGGATCGCGAACCTGCGTGCATGCCGCACAACCCTTCATGTATCTCACTGATCACATAAGTGGCCTGTCGTGGTCCAACACACCGCAACTACGGCTGCAAGAAAGAGCGCTTATAAAGGATACCTTCTCGAAGTTCGAAGTGCTACGACTTCCTTCTGATGCGCCGTGCCGCTTTTTCATCGTCGGGAAGGGTTTCATTGGTCAAATAGTTGACGATCGGGGTCATCCATGTAGGTCCATCCTCCTCAACTATAGTGGCGACCTCCCCCTCTGTTATAGACTTTTCCTTGAGTATTTCTACGAAGATTTACTTGGATAAGTGGGCAAAGCTTGTGGACGCAATCTTGCTAAGAGCATCCGCCTTCTTGTTCTCACCTCTTGGTACCTTCTTGATAGAAAACTTGCTGAAAGCCGCGATGAGTGACTTGACTTTTTCCAAGTATCGGACCATGTTATCCTCCTTAGCTATATATCCACCTAGAATATGGTTCGCGACAAGCCGTGAGTCCACGTAGGCCTCAAGGTTGCGGACTCCCATTCTAGCGGTAATTTTTAAACCTGCAATTAATGCTTCGTATTCCGCCTCCTTGTTGGTGGCTGTGAACTCAAAGCGGAGGGCGTACGTAAACTCCATTCCTTCCGGATTCCTGAGGATGAGACCAGCTCCTGACCCATCCGTACACAAAGATCCGTCCGTAAATAACACACATGGTTCTGCTGGAGTCTCATCTTGTTTTATGACTGGTCCTTCCTCATCCGGCTTCTCTACCAAGAAATCTGCCAGATTTGGCCTTTAACAGCCGTCCTTGGCCTATAAGATATGTTATGCTCCCCCAATAGAATGCTCCACTTTTGTAGCCTTCCTGCCACATCTGGTCTAGAGATGACTTGTTTTATTGGTTGGTCGGTAATGACTACAATTGGGTGCGCCTGAAAGTATCGGCGCAACCGTTTTGTAGTAAATACTAGTGCCAAAACTAATTTTTCCATAGAGGAGTAATTCAACTCCGGCCCTTGTAATGTTCTACTTATGAAGTAGACCGGAGTTTGTACCGTATCCCTATCCGTCATGAGTACCGCACTTATTGCTCCATGTGTGGCTGATAAATACATAATGAGCTCCTCCTTTGGTCGGGGAGCTACTAGCATGGGGAGAGATGCGAGGTGTTGCTTGAGTTGACCAAAGGCTTCCTCAACTTCCTTTGTCCACCGGAAGTCTCCCTTCCTAATGCACTTCTTGAGTGTTTTGAATAGGGGGAGTGACTTCTCTGCGGACTTTGATAAGAACCTATTTAGCCCGGCCAGCTTCCCATTTAAGGACTGCACCTCTTTTCGTGTCTGAGGGGATGGTAGCTGTATTACTGCGTCCGTTTTTTCTGGGTAAGGTTTGATGCCATTTGGATCAATCATATATCCAAGGAACATTCCCTCCGTTGCCCCAAACGTGCATTTCTTTGGATTTAGCTTCATATTAATCCTCCTCAGTGTGTCAAATGTCTCTTGGACATCCCGGAGAAGTGCATCCTCCGTATGACTTTTGATGACTAAGTCATCCACATAGACTTCTAGGTTGCGGCCTATCTTTGAGTCAAAGGCTTTGTCCACAAGCCGCTGGTATGTAGCCCCGGAGTTCTTTAGTCCAAACGGCATTTTCGTATAACAATATACGCCTTGACTAGTATGGAACGCCGTCTTCTCTGCGTCCTCCTCCGCCATCTGGATCTGGTGGTATCCTTTATACGCGTCTAGAAAGCACTTAAAGGGATATCCACATAGAGATTCCACCTTCCAGTCAATCTCCGGTAACGGGTAACAATCCTGTGGACAGGCTTTGTTTAGATCCGTGAAATCCACACACATGCGCCAGCTTCCGTCATGTTTTTTGACCATGACTGGATTGGATAACCACTCGTGGTAGTATACCTCGCGCATGATACCTGCGTCCACTAGTTTCCGTACTTCATCCAGTATCACTCGGCTGCGTTCAGGTGCCTGGTCGCGCTTCTTTTGCTTAACGGGTTGGTACCCCTGGCGGATCTGGAGCTTATGTTCTGCTATCGCGCGTGGTACGCCTGTCATATGCTTTGGCTCCCATGCGAATATATCTAAATTTGCCTTTAAGAGAGAGCACATGGCCCTTTTGCTGCTATCCGAGAGCGTCCCCCTATGGATACCTCCTGTTCCAGATAATCAGGATGGATTGCCACCCTCCAATTGGGAGGTGGTGATCCATCCTTAGGTGGAACATGTGGAACCGGTGTTGTCACGGTATGACACTCGGATGCTGGTACGATTGTGTTGTAAATGGTGACAATTCCTCCTTCTACAGGGAATTTGATCATTTCGTGTGCCGTGGAAGGTACCGCCCGTATGGCCAGAATACCTGGTCTGCCTATGATCCCATTGTATGGAGAATGTGAGCGTATCATCATAAAGTTCATCCACGCAGTGGTGGAGTGTTCCTCATTCTCAATGGTTACAAGCAGACGCAGTTGCCCTATCGGCCAGATGGTGTCTCCACTAAAACCAACGAGCGGCGCCGTGGCCGGTACCAATTGGCTTCTTATTTCTGTTCGTAACTGCACAAAACAGTGTTCGTACAGTACTTCTGCTGATGACCCTCCATCCACATACATGCGACGAACATTGTGTGTTCCAATGCTTATCTCAATAGTGAGAGGCGCATCAATCACATCGCTTGCTGTGATGGGAGGGAATGAGATTTCCCTGCGGCGTGAAAATTTTTGGCTAATTTTCTGCCTCGTGCGGCGTTGTCTGGATTGGATCATGTATATGGTCGAAGGTTTGTCCTTTTGGGGATCCTTCTTGTCGTACTTCTTGTTGTCTTTTCCATCCTTCCAATCCTTAACCAAATGCTTGAGTTTACCTGACTTGATCAGTGACTCAATGTGCTTCTTGAGCTGGATACACTCCTCCGTGCCATGGCCCTTGTCGTTATGGAACTCGCAGAAACGATTTCCTTGGCGACGGTCCAACGGAGTAGTCATTGGGGAAGGCCTCGGAAAATTGGCCCCTTCCGTCAGCAAGATCTCCCGGTAGGACATCTTTAGAGGGTTAAACTTATCGTCCGGCCGTCCTCCTTTGTTTTGGCTCTTGTAATCTGAGCCCCTACTATTGATCTGGTTTCTTTGACCGCCCGACTGTCTCCTGGACTGGTCGTTCGATCGGTAGCCGTTTCCTTTTGAAGGGTAGGCCGCGACAACCGCTGTTTCTCCCTTTATGAAGTTTCTGACCCATTCCATGAGGTCGTCATACCTCTCCGGACGCTTGTCATTGAGACGCCTGATTAATTCCCTGTCTGTTATGGGATGCATGTAGTCGGAAATTTTCAGGAGTTCCGGCATTGTCTTTGTGCGTGTGCACTCGTAGTTGAAGCGTTCAGTGAAGGCTTCTGTAGACTCCCCCGGCCGTTGCTTGACAGTTGCCAATGAAACCGGATCCCTATTATACTTCTTCCGCTAAGTATAATTATTCTTGAACGCAGTGCGTAGTTCAGTGAAGCTATCAATGCTTCGCGGAGGGAGTCCCTCAAACCAGTCACGAGCATTACCGATCAAGGTTGAGTTGAACATTTGGCACCATATAGGCATAGGCCATCACTCAATTTTAGCCTGCGTATCAAATATTTTGAGGTGATCATCCGGATCACCAGTTCCATCATAAGTCTTGACACACGCCGGCATGCGACGTTTTGTGTCCTCGGAGTAGTTCCGTATGCGGAGAGTAAAAGGATCTTCCCTGGGGTCTGCCCATGGGCGGGTGAGACTAGGGTCGCACCATGGTTGGGAAAGATCTTCTACTTCTGTCTCTCGATAATAGGGACCACCATTGTACTCATCATTGTTTGGTGGTGGTGGAGGAGTACGCCTAGGTCGGCGACGCTTGGGCGGATGGTCATCCGAGTCCTCTCCTGATGGATCAGGAGAAGGAGGCGGTGCCCCATCTCTTGGATGAGGACCGTTCTTGTGAGAAGAGCCAGGGGCCTTCTTCCCGATGTTCATCCTATCCCACACACTCGTGCGGCGATTGGCTCTGGTCAGTTCCTGATCCGACCGTTCGGGTGAACCGTCGGACCTCTCTCCTTCTCGAGATTGCGTTAATTCCTGCATAAGACGATCCCCTATGCGCTCAAACACATTCCTAGGTTGGGGAGTTTCCTCGAAGAGGCTCCGCTCCTGAGGTCGGGTCTTTCTCTTCCTTTGATTTTGAGAAGAGGTGCTTGGTCCGGCATTGCCGAAGTTGAGTCTAGATTGGAGGTCCCTCCCTAGATTCAACCTTGATGCAATTCCTGGGACGATCCTATCAAAGTTCTGCGTGAGAACTCGAGTGAGATCTTCCTCGCTGAGCGGTTGGACTTCTACTTCTTCCTCGATCGATGGTCTGCGCGGCTCCTTGTTAGGGGGATTAGGCGCACTCCCTGGATCAGGGTTGTCCAGGGTCGAAGTAGGTGGAGGAGTCATGGAGATCGTGCTCGTCACCCCCATAGACTTAAAACCACTGCGGTTGTTTGGTCCGCCCGCTGGACGGCTAGGGGATTGATTGGGAATGAGTATCCCTTCCCCTTGGGACTTCCGATTTCCAGGATTTGTGTTCCTAAGGTTAGCTTGCGGATGCCCCTTCGTCATTGAGAGTTCAAGATAAGATTTCGCTCTAGCTTAGTGTAATGGGTCCCACGGATGGCACCAACTTGTTGATGCAAAAGTTGGGTGACCCTTGCTAAACCCGAATTAGGCTTAATTCGGGTTGGCTGGACTCTGGCTCCTGCACCAAGTGAATCGTATGGTTGGGATCCTGCACACTAAACAACACGCGTTAGGCTTACCGTGGGAATGTTTCCCACGATTAGACTCCGGCGTGAGAGTAAGTAATCGGTTAGGGTTTATAGGAATCGGATGAGTTGAGAGTGTATAGAACGTAATACCTTTGTGGAACCCTTGGGGGTTCCTTTTATAGGCAGTGAAACCCCTATTGGGCTGTCACTGATACTTCGGCCCCAAGGAAAGGATACCAGAATTAGATTGATTGTTATCTTCTAATCATGGTGAGTGAATATCCTCTTCTTTGGGGTAAATCCTATTCGTAGACAGAATATGATTCTGTCTAACCCTGTATCGGCCGTGCCGGGCAGTGGGCCACACACGTGTGTGCGGTTACTGTTCATCCAAGCCTATGAGCTTAAATGACATTATTCCCACCCATCTGTGATGGGCCGGATACGGGTAGTACCCATAGGCCGGGTTCCTGACCCGGCTGGGGACTATACGTCATCATGGTGAAAGTTGAGGAATAGTGAATCGATGAATGTATAATGATTTTTACCAAGAGTGTCACAAATTCGCTTCCTCCTTGAACCCATGCAATGGCCATAAGATGTGACTAAAGTAGTCGACATGAAATTATACCACTTTCTCTAGCTGTGTCCTGCGTGTGATGCAAGTCTCCCTCTTGAAATTCCAAATTCAACGAATCCATTGATAGTTCGATAAAAATTCTTGGATCCTTGTTTGATATTGTTGATAAAACAGGTGCTTGAAATCCACGAAATTTGTCTAAAGTCCAATTCTTTATTAGACCGAAAAATATCTTTGTCGTTTAAGCATTTGTGTTCGAAAGTTAAAAATTTACCCGAGTTCTTTTAAAAAACAATACCCGTAAATTATTTCAAAACCTCATTTACTTTGAAGAAAGGAGTAATAATAATATCTGAACCCACTATGTATCCACACTCGAAAATATTATTATCAAAATAAAATCAAAATTTAAAATCAGATATTAAAATGAAATCAAAATAAAATCAAGATTTCGAAAATACTAATAATTAGATATGAAAATAAAATATTATTATCAAAATAAAATCAAGATTTCGAAAAAAAACTCGAAAGTAATAATAAAAATCAGATAGAAAGTACTAGTCAAGATGTAAATCACACGCGTCCTAGTCTGTTGTTCTTGTTTTCTCCGTCTAAAAAATCCACTATTAATACTCCTCCAACAAATCACTCTTGTTTCCTCTGTCTAAATTTCTGCTTCTATATCTCTCTCTCCTCAAAACCAACAAAAAATAAAAAACTCTGGTAACTTGTTTCTTGTTACCTCCGCCCCTCAAATCATTCACATTCTTTCTCCATGATTCCACTATCTAAAAACACGGATTATGTAAGCAAATCAATTATCATCCACGAATCGCAAACTCAACCAATTATAATCCAAATAAAACACCAAACTCAAGAATCTGATCTCATCACATCAAAATTGTTCATACCGAAAATCAAACCATCATCCATAATTTGTAAATCCCAGAAACTCGAACCATAAAAAGATCACTGATCTCCTAATTCGGCTTCAAGGTCATTCCATGGCCTCGGGTAGGTTTCTAATGAATTGCATGTGATTGATGTGACGTTTTTTATTAAAGAATTGAAAAAAAATAATGAGCTTAACAAGTTTGTTAAAGATCTTTGTTTAATTTTGTATATTAATACTTGGTTTAAAACCAAATACGAATCTATGATGCTTGAATTCGATTTTTAAAGATCTATGAAAGTTTTATAAATCTTAAATCGAATTGCAAACTGAGATCAATAAGTTTTCTGTTTGAGTAAGATAAAAGATTTGTTTGTTGATGGGATTAGGAGTGGATGGGATTAGGATAGAAAATTTGTTAGAAAAAAATTTGTGTTGGAGTCGAGTTGGGTGTGGGTTTGTTCGAGGGTGTGATGAGTCGAATCGAGTCAAGTTGATTTGACAGTTTTGAGAGATATGTGTTCGAGGGTCGTTGTGTAAGTCTTGTTGGTTTTGTTGTGTTGGAGTCGTGATGAGACGAGGGTGTTGGTTTGACCGAGGGTGTTGGTTTGACCGAGGGATGTTGGTGGAGAGAAGAGTTAGGTTAAGATCGAGTCTGATCTAGGGTCTGTTTAGTCAGAGGGGCTGTTGAGGTTGGTTGTGGTCAAAAATGATTTCAGTCCAAGTTTTGAAAAAACAAACACCCATCGCAATGTTTGATATTTTCCATCGCAATACTCTTCATCGCAATATCTTATACTTACTCCATCGGAATATCAAACTTTTTACTATGCCATCGCAATCTCAACAACACTCACCATCGCAATGTTCAAAACACTTCCATCGGAATGTAGCGAAAAAATTTGGCAGAGTTTCGTCTCAATGAACCTTAATCCCGTCGCAATCACGATCGCAAAGTGCAATCGCAACCCACGTCGGAATAAGGGTGTCGGAATAATTTGATTGCAAAGTAGAACCTTATGGTTATTGCGATCAATGTACAAACCTGGGACGTTACGATCGGAATACGGATCGGAATAAGGCAACAATCTATCGGAATATGACAAAAAAGGAATTCATCTGAATCACCATCTGAATGTGGGAAAACTTTTCCGATACAAAACTTGGATAAAAAAGACAAAACAGAAAGCTATAAAAACTGATAAAAATGGATTAAAATTTTGAAAATGGATAAAAATGGATTAAAAGGACAAAATGTGAAAAAATTGATAAAAATTAGTGTTAAAATTTTGATAATAGATAAAAGTAAAAGAAATCTTTAGTAGAAAGATTTGATAAAAATTTTTATCAAAGAGTTTATAAAAGTAAATTTTAACAACGTACGCTTAAAGAGAAAAAAATAGACGAAAGAGAAAAATTGTGAAAAGAAGAAAAATTTACCATCAAATCAATAGATAAAAACGCTCAAATCCAAAGAATCAACCAAGGATCTTGATACCAATTGTAGGTCTACGTTTTCTAAGGATTAAGCATGTTATGATTAATCTATTGAGATGGATGAAAATGGAAGAACTTAGAGAGAGAAAGGTAGAGAGAGAAAGGAGAGAAAGAGAGAAAGAGGAGGTTGATTAAGTGAGAAGTGAAAACATGAATGACCAACCCCTCCTAACAGGCTAGGAGGGGGTATATATAGCCCACCCTACATGTAGGCTATATGGGCTATATGGATTACATATAGGATCACGAGCCCATTACTTGAATATATCTTTGGAGTGACCGATCCTTCCTAAATACGTAAAAACGTATTTCCAACATAGGATTTTTGGGTACCTGACTGCTAGCATCTTTGATTGGACCCTACGGTCCTTCAATTATGCGCAATGTACATGCTAAATAAGCAATAGCTGAATTGGAGTTGTTTTCTTACTTTTTAACATTGGCCTTGAGGTTAGTAAACATAAGTCTAATTTAAGTTTATTTTTAGTTCTTGCGTATATGAAGAAATTCGAAGCTTGTTTACATTGGCCTTACAGGTAAACATAAGTCTAATTTAAGTAAACTCTTAAATATTACCTTACTTCCAGCTTTATATGGTTATTTATTGCTTTTTTTTTTGTTATATTATTATTATCATGATTACGTATTATTTACAGGAACCAATGGAATTTTAAAGCGACGTGAACGATTGTGAAGCCTGAGCATGGCCAGTTTTTTCTTTCTTAAACTCAGTTGTATTTCATTGTATTTCATTGAATTGTGATAATCATACTTGCATTTCACACTTGATAAAGTTCGCTTTTGTTTGTCGTTTGGAAAATACTTTGTATCAAGGTGTGGTTGAAATCAATGTTTTCAGACCCGGGTTGACCCGGTCGGGTCAACCGGTTGAACCGGTTCCGGCCGAAAAAAGGGTCATATTGACCCGGGTTTCATATTTTCGAAACCCGGCTTGACCCGGCGGGTTTGGGGTGACCCGGGTCAACCCGGTTCTCAAGACCCGGCCGGGTTTCGAATTTTTCGGGTTTTTTTTAAAAAAATAATTAATTTTACGTATTTGCGACGAAATTTTATTTTTACATATTATATTGATTGGTAAACAATTTTATTTTCAATATACGTAAGTTTTTATGGGTTTTATAAGTATAATTTTGTTAATTATTAAAAATATAAAAAAAATATATTTTTTTAGAAAACCGGGTTAACCCGGGTTGACCCGGGTCGACCCGGGTTGACCCGGACCCGGCGACTCGACCGGGTCGATCTAAGACCCGGGTTTTAAAACATTGGTTGAAATAATAAATATATCTGAATCTCGATTTTTTTGTTATTAATTAGTAATAGTTTTTGGGTGTTAATTAGAATAAATATAGCATTTTTATAGCAAGCTATAGTAACACCTATAGTGACAGATTGTGTGTGTTAGAGATAGTTTCAACTTGTCCTGTCACTATTAAGTGTCAGTAAGGGGTGTCACTGTATACTTTTACCAGCAGGACTTTAACTCACACTTTTTATAACTGTAGGTGAAAGAAAAAGTCTTCTAGTGACACTTTGTTGGACATTTTCTGACACTTTCTGTGTGTCATTAAAGGACCTTTTTCTTGTAGTGATACATCTAAGTTAAAACGGATTTTCCTACACAAATAACCTGAACAACAAAAGCCCATCCATTACCGTTTTTAAACAAATAGGTAAACACAATTGATCCAAATACTATATCTTACTTAGGGTATTTGTTTCGCTTATGACTTATTCATTTTGGGTTATGCTTTATAAGCTTATTTTTTTTACTTATCATGAAATTTTTCGACTTAGAGAAGTTTTGTATGTCATAATGAATTTATATAAATTAAAAAGTTTAAAATAAACTCCATAAAACAAATTTATAAAACACTAGCAGGGTACCCGCGCGTTGCAGCTACCGATACCCTAAAACTAAAATTAGTCGCGTACATTGTTTTACGATTATATTTATTTCTTGATAATAATTTTATGAATAATGATTATAGTTTTAAGTTTGAATAACTTTAGGCAATAATAACCATATCATATAAAAATAGTATTACAATATTGTTATGATTGATGGTGAAATGTATTTACTAATATGTTCGTCACAATATTATATAACGTGTAAACATAAACAATCTTTGTAGTTTATATGTTTACATGTTTTCATACATTACAATAACCTTGAAATTTTCATATTTACATATGTACTATTTAATCGAATTAATTGGCAAAATAATTACTATTTCATTAAATTTGTTCTAAATAAATACATATATGATATATATTTTCGAATATGCAAATTCAAAAAAAAAAACTAAATGTTCATAACCAAAGACAAATATGATATTAAACTTATATTAGTGAACAATATAAATAATTGTATGTAAAAAATATATTATTTATAACATTATCATTTGTACATGTTGCATATTAATTTGTATTCTTTAATGTATATTGCTCAACAATTAAAACATATTTAAATTTATAAAGTTTTTGTGTTGTAAAGGTTCGTGCTTGATAGGTGTGAAAACACACATCCTTTTACCACTTAATTATAACAATAACCAAGCTAAAACGTGTATTTTATGTCATAAATGTCGGAATTATGCGTGGTTTTTGTTTTTGTTGTGATTTAGGATCAAAAGGTGAAAAGGGGAGAAAACACGGTCTTTCACGGGCTTTTATCGAAGAAAAAGACAAAAGACGAAGTCAAAAGATCAAGAGTGCAAAAAGAACGGAAGTCCAAGGCCTATTCTGAAGATTTATCGAGGAAAAAGTCTAAAGACGGAAGTTTAATAAAGTCGAAGAACTCAAGTCTAATAAATGAATAAATTTATAAGACGAGTTAAATTTATATCGACAAATCCTAAGACGACGTCGAGAAAAACAAAGAATTTAAATCGAGTCGAGACGAGAAGAAAGAAAGAAGAAAGCTCCAACACATTTTCCTCCTCCTATATAAACCCTCCTAATATGTCATTAGGAGGTGTTAGTCATTTTAGGAGTAGATTAGTTTAGGAGTAGGATTAGATTACTTTCTCTCTCTAGATTTATTTCATCTTCTCTAGCTTTTCTTAAATGTTTTTCAAGCTTTTTCATTAATCTTGTAATTTGAATCTTAATCATTTTAATTTCAAGCTTTTTCAATTAATCAAGCTTCTTCTACCTTTCTTGATTTTATTTACCTTTGATTCGTGATCATCTTTGATTTTGCTTCATCTTGATGTTTATGTGAATAAAAAGTTTAACTTTTTATTCATCTCTAAGTTTTAATACGAATTGAACTTTGAGCTTATCATGCTTATTGGCTTATTTTGTATTTAGCTTATTTACTTTTAAGTTTACTTAAAGGTTTCGTCTTTTTATGATTGTTTTAAAAAAAGTTTTACTTATTTAAAGTTTAAAAAGTTCTTATTTGTGCTTATTAGTTCTTTTCGTTATAAGTTTGGTAAGGTATTGGATTGTGCTTATTTTAAAAGGAGCTTATTTTGGTTGCTTATTAAATTTTTCACTCCATCGGAAAAGGTAAACTAAACCCTTTTCTGACGGGATATTCTGACAAATTCCACTATTATTCCGATACATTGTATCGGAAAAGGGTTTTTGATTCCGACTGAGATTCCGATTGGGATTCCGACAGCAGTGATCATCATTATTCCGATAGCTTTATGTTACCAGTATTCCGATGATTTTCTTTTTCTTGTATTCCGATAGAATTATTCCGATACTTTGATATTCCGACAGTTGTTATTCCGATGGGCTTTCCTTTGACATATTCCGATGAGCATATTCCGATTACATTCCGACACAGACATTCCGACGGGATTCAGTTTTTGTTTTTTTTATAAAGTTTTAAGTTTTCAATTTACCTTCAAGTTTTTAATCATTTATTTATTTTTAATTCATAGTTTAGTTTAATTTTTAAAGCTTCTCAACGACATTTTCATATTTGTCTTTAGTTTAAAATAGATAACCAAACCTTTTTTATTTTCCACCAAGAACGACTAAGTCGCACTAATAACTAGTAATCAATTCGAAAAGACTGGAATTAACGAATCTCTTTCATACGAGGTTTAACCTTGTATTAAATGGCGCCGCTGCCGGCTCTTTTCGTGAAAATTAATGGTTTTTTGTGAGAGACGCGTTGGATTTTGGGATCCGTTCACTCGTGAACGTTATTTTTCGTGTCAAAAATTTTCAAAAGTCCATAAAAATAAAAATAAAATTCAAAAATCCAAAAACATTTGAAAAATCATAAAAGCATTTCTTTTCTTTTTCGAAAGTTTTGCACCAAAAATATTCTTCTTGCTTATCTATTGTTATTAATGAATTCGTATGTTGCTTGTGCTGCAGGGTGTGGAAGACCATTGTATGGCTTTCAAACATGTCAATGGTGTACATGTGAGTGGTGTGGAAATGATATCGACAATACACAATCTGGATTTTGTCCCTCGTGCAATTCGATTAACTCATCCTTTGCTTCTAATGCACTTACTCCACCCTCTTGCATATATTGTGGAAGCGATTTTCATTGGCATGTTTCGTGTCCAATTCGATACCCATCTCATGGCGAGCAAGAACTGGGTTACAATTATGACAATGGTAATAGCTATCTACAAGAAGCATCGGGTTTTCCTCAATACCCGTATTGCAACAATTGTGGGGGCCCTCACGGTACCTTTTCTTTTCAGCCGATGAATTATTATGAGCCAAATCCGTGTTCTAATTCTTTTCAACCGATGATCTATGATGGACCACATCCGTGCTATAATTCCGGTTTTCAGAATTTTGAGCCCCCACCATACACCCTCGATCATCAACCTTCTGTTGGAATGAGTGAAGAAGAACGAGCCACTTTTTTTAATACACTTCAATAGGTTCAACAAGAATTAGATAGCATACGCGAAGCAAGGGCGGAGCAACGACGACAAGAGCAAGTATCTAATCTTAGTGCTTATACTCCTCCTCTTGTGCGTCCATACTACTATTATGATGATAACGAGGATGATATCTATGATCTCAACCCATCTTCTGAGATTACTACTCCTACTCTTGATATCCCTAATGCGTCTAAGGATAGTGATACATCGAGTGAGATTAGTGATTTTGGTCTTGATAAATTCTTTGATGAGGTTTGTGATGCACCAGATTTTGTGGAGCCTACGGACGAGGTCGCTCTTAATGATGATGATTTTTCTCCATGCTATGAGAATTTCACCTGTGAAATTTCTCACTCTCCTCCGGGAGATGATGGAGATGTTGATTTATTCTCTCCGACTTACGAGAAGTTCACCACTGAACTTGGTCTTGTAGATGAGGTGGAAGACGTTATTCTTCGCGACAAATTACTGAAAGTTCATCTTCTTATTGCTAAAATTGAAGCGTTGAATTCTGCTCCTATTTTAGAGTCTTTACCTCCGTCTATTACTTCAGTTGAGAATAATGATACAGCTATGGAGGAAATCGACATTCTCTCAATACCTCCGGGTATTGATGATGATGATACGGAGGGGGATATTCTTTTTGATAATTTGCTGCATGAAGATATTGTCCCAAGTCACCCTCCCGAGCACCTTTTATCCCAACCTTTAGAAACCATTACCGAAGATGAGTGCTTTGACCCGGGAGGTGACATTGACCATTCTATGATTGACACCTTTACGGCTTTGTCGCTTTTTGAACATTAATTGTCTTTGGGGGATGACAATTTGCTTACTTTACCCACCCCACCTCCCGTGGATCACGACCTCACATACTTTTCGTATGTTGAGAGGAATTTTCTACCTTTCAAGACTTATCCTCCGGCCTCTCCTTTATTAATGTCCTCCGGGAACGAGGACAAGGTCTTTGATCCCGGTATTACATTCAAGGCTTCCCCATGGACCATTTAATTCGGGGACGAGTCAGGCTCGTGACTCGGTTAACAAAAACAAGCGCTTCGCGGGAGGCAATCCGATTATCCCTCTATCTTTATCTGTTTTTATAATAAGTGTAGGGGGAGACCCTAGTATGTGTTTGTTGTTTTCTTTCTTATCATGTGCAGGGATTCGAGCTTTCAAATATCCATTCTTGATGACTCTTGACGAACCGTGATCCCGTGTACCCGTCTTCCCAGTTTTATCCTAAAATCTTTTGATTCACTATTTTATATTCTTCAAAATTAAAATAGGAATCACTTTAGTTGTCTCTTCCTTAGCAAGATATAAACAACGTGCACAATGTCCTAAGTATAGGGGAGGTTACTTCCACATGCTTAAACATTGAGAACAATGTTTATTTTAAGTATAGGGGGACTTCTATCGAAGTTAAGTAGGCTTTTCCTTGTATTTGTCCTCATTTTAACCGGAAAATTGATTTTTCGACATTTTTCAAAATTTTTGATCTATTTTGGCCTAGTAGTTTTACCTTTGTTATAGTTATTTTCTTTCTTTATTAGAATAAAATTTTAATAAAGTGGTTTTAATTTTTTCAAACGTCATGAATCTTTTGACTCAACCCGAGTTTACTTATCTAAGTTTACTCTAGCTAGTATCCTTAACATGTTTAAGTCAAGTTTTGCTAGGCTTTTATATAGGGAGCATTGAAACGCGAAAGTCTTAACTCTTACGGGTTAAGAACAAGAACTTTTCGCAAGTTCCTATAATTGACCCTAGAGAGTCGTTTATCAAGGGAACTTTAAAATGCGAATTCTAAAACTTGAAAAAATCTAAGAAGTTACAAGATCCTATAGATGACTTGAAAACCCAAAACTTTGATTTAATTGGCTAAGCATTCACGAGGCTCATTCCTTGAGATTTTAAATTGTGGAGAACGAGAGATGATAGAGTTAATTATAAGTTTGGTATTGTTTCATGAGTTTATGTGAGTTAATTATGAACTTTTTCTCCCATCGCTTGCTAATAAAAACTTTTTCTCCCATCGCTTGCTAATAAATTTAATTGCAATAAATAAGGTTGTACGATTTGAAAAGTTACTTAGCTTCTAGCCCAAGATCGTTTAAACGTTGCTCGGTATTAATTAGAGTTCATAGCCAAGGTATAACTTATTGAAGCGCGATGCGAAGATTGACGAGTCCGAAAAGGTCCTAACAAGACATGAGGGCTACATTTTGTTGCTAAAGATCCAAAAGTGATGTGAAGAATCATTTATCAAAAATCAATATGAAGGATCGAGACACACGACGAAAAGCAAACACTCCCCAAAAGATCATGGAGAAATCTATCCAAAAAGACCCTAGCAAGGTATAAGGATAAATAGATCCAAGTCCTAAAAGGAGGTGGATCATTGTACATCAAAATCCCAAACAAAGATTGGAGAAAAATGAAGAAGTCTTGGTCCAAGTATGAAGAATCTCTCAAAAAGTTTAAATGAAGAAATTCCTATTATGAAGAGAAGACCATTATTTCATGAACGTCTCTCAAGATTTGAAGTATGAAGTCAATGCCAAATATCGATCCGAGAAAGGTCTCAAATCGTGAAGCGAGTTATGCCAAGATATGAACTTTATGAGGTCCCGAGAAGCAGTTTTAAAAGATTTTGTCCTTTAGCTAACTATTGATTAAATCGTCCCACTTTATTTTCAGCTTAAATAACTATCGAAATAAGTCAACAATGCATCCTCGTGATCATTTAAGACAACAATAAAATATAAGAGATACACCTAGGAATAAGGGAGTCTAAGTGAATAATTAGGCCACATGAGTTTGTGTTAGTTTGCTAACTTATAATAACAATGATCTCGTTTTTAAGCTTGGTTTGGGGAACGTGAAACTTGAGGATGACAAACATTCATGACAATCCAAAGCCTCAATGTAAGTCTTTAATCTCTTTATTTGTTTTTCTTCCTTTAATTATGTTTAATAAAGGCCAAGGTGAGTTAATTATGATGAGAAATGTAATATGTGCTTTGAAATTAAAGCATCGCATGAGGGCATTGCAATGGTCAAGTGTAGGGGATTTGATAGGTGTGAAAACACTCATCCTTTTACCACTTAATTATAACAATAACCAAGCTAAAACGTGTATTTTATGTCGTAAATGTCGGAATTATGCGTGGTTTGTGTTTTTGTTGTGATTTAGGATCAAAAAGTGAAAAGGGGAGAAAACACGGTCTTTCACGGGCTTTTATCAAAGAAAAAGACAAAAGACGAAGTCAAAAGATCAAGAGTTCAAAAAGAACGGAAGTCCAAGGCCTATTCTGAAGATTTATCGAGGAAAAAGTCTAAAGACAGAAGTTTAATGAAGTCGAAGAACTCAAGTCTAATAAATGAAGAAATTTATAAGACGAGTTAAATTTATATCGACAAATCCTAAGACGACGTCGAGAAAAAACAAAGAATTTAAATCGAGTCGAGACGAGAAGAAAGAAAGAAGAAAGCTCCAACACATTTTCCTCCTCCTATATAAACCCTCCTAATATGTCATTAGGAGGTGTTAGTCATTTTAGGAGTAGATTAGTTTAGGAGTAGGATTAGATTACTTTCTCTCTCTAGATTTATTTCATCTTCTCTAGCTTTTCTTAAATGTTTTTCAAGCTTTTTCATTAATCTTGTAATTTGAATCTTAATCATTTTAATTTCAAGCTTTTTCAATTAATCAATCTTCTTCTACCTTTCTTGATTTTATTTACCTTTGATTCGTGATCATCTTTGATTTTGCTTCATCTTGATGTTTATGTGAATAAAAAGTTCAACTTTTTATTCATCTCTAAGTTTTAATACGAATTGAGCTTTGAGCTTATCATGCTTATTGGCTTATTTTGTATTTAGCTTATTTACTTTTAAGTTTACTTAAATGTTTCGTCTTTTTATGATTGTTTAAAAAAAAGTTTTACTTATTTAAAGTTTAAAAAGTTCTTATTTGTGCTTATTAGTTCTTTTCGTTATAAGTTTGGTAAGGTATTGGATTGTGCTTATTTTAAAAGGAGCTTATTTTGGTTGCTTATTGAATTTTTCACTCCATCGGAAAAGGTAAACTAAACCCTTTTCCGACGGGATATTCCGACATATTCCACTATTATTCCGATACATTGTATCGGAAAAGGGTTTTTGATTCCGATTGAGATTTCGATTGGGATTCCTACAACAGTGATCATCATTATTCCGATAGCTTTAGGTTACCAGTATTCCGATCATTTTCTTTTTCTTGTATTCTGATAGAATTATTCCGATACTTTGATATTCCGACAGTTGTGATTCCGATGGGCTTTCCTTTGACATATTCCGATGAGCTTATTCGGATTACATTTCGACACAGACATTCCGACAGGATTCAGTTTTTGTTTTTTTTATAAAGTTTTAAGTTTTCAATTTACCTTCAAGTTTTTAATCATTTATTTATTTTTAATTCATAGTTTAGTTTAATTTTTAAAGCTTTAATTTTACTCAACGACATTTTCATATTTGCCTTTAGTTTAAAATAGATAACCAAACCTTTTTTATTTTCCACCAAGAACGACTGAGGCACACTAATAACTAGTAATCAATTCGAAAAGACTGGAATTAACGAATCTCTTTCGTACGAGGTTTAACCTTGTATTAGTGATAAAAACTTATTAGGTTGTAAAGTTTAAATTTTTTTAGAGATAGTGCAATTTCTATGGTTCGTTTTCGAAAGGTTTTTGTTGGCTAGTTTCCGGTTAAGTCCATTGACCCGATTTGGTTTTCAAAACTATGTACACAATCATTTTAAGTAGACAGCGTATGTGAATATATTTTTTTAATTGTTACACAATGTGAATATATAATTGTAATTTTAATTAATAGTGTGTATTAATTATATAATAATTAGTATTGATAATTTTTAATGTCAAATGTATATTATTTATTATGTATTAATTATTATGTATTAATTATTATGTATTAATTAGTTTTAATATAGGTATTAAATTATGTTTGTATAATTTAATATATTTTTAATTATGTTTGTATAATTGTAAAATATGCACAAATGTATGTAACTTAAATTTTCAAATATTTTTTAATTAACATGCCTCAATACTTTATATGTAAGAGCATATGCAATGCAAGCTTTTTAAAAGACTTTTTACTATTTGAAAAAGTTTTATAAAAGACTTGATCTATTGCAACAAAAGCTTTACTAATAGCTTTTAACAAAATGACTTGGTAGATGTTAAGAGTGCGTTTAGTTGGAAAATATTTTCCATCATTTTCTATTTTGTAGAAAAAGAAAAGGGATTTCTTTTTCCATAAAACACTTAAAAATTTAGAAAACGCGTTTAGTTGGAGAAATTTGTGTTTTCTATTTTCCAAGACTATAAAAAAAACAAAGGGGGAAATGAATTTTCTATGTCTAAAGGAAAATTTAGAAAACAAAAAAGGAGTTTTTTTGTTAAATGTGCAAAAGGGTAAAACATATATTTTATATTTCCTAGAAAATATTTTTAGAAAACGATGATTTGAACACGTTTTCTGTTTTCCTTATTTTCTAAAAAACATTTTGTAGAAAACAGGTTGTTTTCCATCTAACTAAACGCAACATGAGTGTTTGACAAAATTTTTACAAACTATTTACATTTAATGAGGACATGTTATTTTTTATTTTATGCCCATATTAAATAATGAAGGACAAAATTTTTTAAAAACTTTAATGCAAAGGAGTTTTATAAAAAAGACTTTTGAAAAATGAAAGTTAATGAAAAATAATTACTCATCATAAATGCAAAAAGACTTTAGAAGATAAATGCATTATAAATGTTTATAAGTGAAAACAAACACCCCCTTAACAACTAATAAAGGAAAGAAAGTCTCAATTCCCAAACACCGTATAAGTAGCAGACATTTATTATTATCTCTCTCCGAAAAGGAGCTGAATCCCCAATTAATCGGTGCGATCGATCAACAATGAAGAAAGAAGACACAGTGAAGCTAATCAGCGCAGAAGGTTTCGAATTTGTCATCGACAAGAATGCCGCTATGGTTTCTCAAACCATCCGTAACATGCTTACCTCTCCAGGTTCAAACCCTAACCCTAACCTAATTGTTTTCTTTTCAATTCTAAAATTGACCAATTTGATTCGAATATATGAATTGAATTTGCAGGGGGTTTTGCCGAAACTGAGCGTAATGAAGTCACGTTCCCGGAAATTAGTACTACCATTTTGGAGAAAATCTGCCAGTATTTTTATTGGTCTCTTCAATACGCAAGGTTTGTATTTTTTTATTAATCTATAAAATGTGATATTGGTTGATTGCATTTGGTGAATAACTGAATGGATTGATAATGACATGCAATACCCGATTATCGATGATGGTGTTAGTAATTCTAGTGTTATCAATTATATTATGTTTATTAACCAACGGCCTTACACAAGTTTAGCTCTAGATGAGTTTGGAGATGTGGAATGCACGCTCATTATAGTAGACGCGGGGTGAAGGTGGGCACGCGCCCCCTTGCAAGGTCAACTGGCAGCACCCTTGCGGGGTCAAGGGGTGTGCCCCGTGTTCTAGTCCCACTTGCAACAGAGCGGACGGGGTGGAGGGGAAGCCTCCTCTCACAGGTTTGGGGCAGCGCCCCGAAATCTAAACGATTTTTACTAATCGGTGTTAACATTTTTCCGCCAAAAACCTAACCGATGTGTCTTTTACCAACCAACACAAATAAATGAATTTTGCTGGTTGGTTATAACTAGATTTCTGGTCTCATTTATAGAACATAACCTTGGTTTTAAAAAGCGAGAAGCGGTCCGTTGCGCTAAGGGTCCGAAGCGAGAAGCCCCGGGCAATGAGGCAAAAGCGCACGCCTCTCGTAGGCGAGGCGCTTACTTTGTACACAACGATTGTGACTTTGTTAAAACCCATAATTCAAACTCTTTGAGCTTAAATTCATTTTTAGACTAATAAAAGTCCAAATGTCATTTTTAGAGCAAACAACCCTTTGATTTTAAAAGTCCACTCAAACCCAATGTCACTTTTTAGAACAAAAAGCACTTGTGGTGGTAAAAAGCGTTCCTCTAAGGCGTAAAAAAGCACCGCCTCCAATCGCTTTTTGTAACGGCTGCGCATCAGGGGTCCTGAGGCGATGACCCCATTGCCTCGCCTCGCCTCGCCTAACGCCTTAGGCGCAAAAAGGCGCGCTTTTTAAAACCAAGATTACATAACAAACAATACTCTTAACGTTTCTGATTGATTTCAATTACCAATTTAAAATGAAAGTGATTACACGATTCAGATTGAGGGCAATTTTTGTTGTGCTTGGCCAGAAGCATATTGGTTTTATGATTCGTTAGTACATTATATTATGGTTGATTGGTGTCAAAACCTGATCTTATCTTTTATTGGTATATAGGCATCCGGTTGGGGGCAAACATTTGACACATATTGTTTTTTTTGTTGATGCTGGCATCTTTTTTATATCTGATGTGCTAGGTTAATGTTATTATCATACAAGACTTTGTTTTAGCAGATGACTCTTAAAATCTGCTCCGCATATTGGTTATTACTGTCTGTACCTTGTTATGGCACATACCGATTACCTATTCATATAGTTTTATTAACTTAGCTAGTGTGTTAGGTAGTGATAAAATCAGGGTGATATATTTACCTATCATAAGTGATTGCTTTATATTTATACCCAAATTAAACTGCATAAAGGGTCAAACTGCACCAATCCCTTGGTTCCAGTTTAAAAGACCCTTAGACAGAAAATTAACATAAGCATGAGGTTTTGAGCTCTGCAGCAAGATAATGCAGAAGATTAGTATTTGGTGATGGA
This sequence comes from Glebionis coronaria, assembly GCA_025667525.1. Classification (NCBI taxonomy): domain Eukaryota; kingdom Viridiplantae; phylum Streptophyta; class Magnoliopsida; order Asterales; family Asteraceae; genus Glebionis; species Glebionis coronaria. Next base: position 118,911,096 of record CM046882.1, on the reverse strand, counting down.
AGGATATGGATTAATAGTTAACGAGGTGCGCCATGTGCTTTGTCTGTTGTCTGTAAGTGCTCGTAATCATCCATCATAAGTTAGCACCAGGGAGTGTGTACATGCATGATACACTACTTAAAAGTTTTTTCTAGATGTGTTTTAATATCGATATGATAGGATTCAATATACATTATAGGACAATTGTTATGCCGCATGGAACGCCGACATGTAGGTTTTTGATTGTATTTGGATATGAGGTGATGCGATACATGATTTCAAACCTAAAAGGAGCACATACATTAGATCTATTGGTGATCTAGAATAGTTTTGAAGTTTACGTTGGATGCTGGTTTGTTTAGACTTGCTAGTTTATAATAATCGTTACAAAATTGAACATAATCTTTTCAATATGATTTCATGCCTAACTGCCTTCTTTTTTTTTTGCTTTGGTATCTAATAGTAACTAAATTTTGGTACACAAGGTTCCTCTATATTAATTGAGTGGTATATTAGTAGTTACCTGACGAGTCAAACTCTCCTATTATACTATATGAAAGTCAATTGTTGTATTTCAGTTGAGATGGAAGGTGGTTAGTGGTTTGTTGCAGTTCTATTCATTTATATAAATTATATATATTGCATATATTTATGAGTGATTGTGTCTGCTAAATATATGGTACAAGCCTATCCCATACTAGGCTCGTATTTGTTCATAAATCCAAAGTGTGGAACTCACCTAAAAAGCTAGCTTGTAAGAGGAGGGGACACCTGGACTTATAAACAACCAACTAATGCCAGAGGAGAGACACGTAGACTTATAAACCAGTACTTGGCCGATGTGGGATCGTAACGGGCTATGCTGGTCTCGGTTGACACCCTTCTTTGTTTGGGTCCAAGCCACAACTCCATAGACCATAGGTCACCACTTTGAGCTTGTTGGTCACGGTTGGCACACTTCTTTTTTCGGGTCCAAGCTACCACTTCGAGTGTTGGAACCTCGAAAGGTAGGACTAGCTTTAATACCAATTGGTACGAACCCATCCCAATACTAGGCTCGTATCGGTTCATAACTACAAGTGTAGAACTCACTCAAAAAGCTAGCTTGTAAGAGGGAGAGGACACCTAGACTTATAAACTGACAACCAATCCTGTACTTGGCAATGTGAGATCATAACAATATACCATAAAATTACTATCAGATGATGTGACATGTTAAATCTGCTAAGTAAAATAGTAATAAAGACATACTATTGTTTTATTAGACACACATAAATGGGCAATAGTAATGGTATAGTTATATGCTGCCTCATATATGTATGTGTCCCCATACTATCTTTTGGAATTCCCAAGTCCGGGAAGGAAATTAGTTACAAGCTGGAGTTGTAGATAGAAAGAGAACGTGTTCCAGTTATAATTTCATCCATACCTACGACTTGCCACTTTGCGCCTTATGATTACTCGAACATATCTTTTTCTTTGTTGTATTGTCTTCCCCAAATAATCTTATTATTGAATCCATTTATTATATAATGTATGTCATTTCAACTTTAACGTGGCAGTGGGAAGGAGACTGAATTCTACATTGAACCTGAACTGACATTGGAACTGATGATGGCTGCTAATTATCTGCACACTTGACAAATGTCCTCATCGCCAACGTCTCGGTAATGACCACTGTATTTTTCTTTTAAGTAACCCACACATGACTGCTAAGAGAATTTTTAATACTTGCACACACACATTTTCTGGCTGTCATGTGGATATTAGTTGAAACATGTCTTATTAGCATGTTTTAACAACAGAGATGGCAACAGCATGTCAATGGGTTGGATGTGTACTTTTTTAAAATGGCCAGGTTGACCCATAACGCTTTCCGGCCATTTTCTTATCAAATTTATAATGCACCAACTGTGTAATATTATTTGAATAATAACCTAAACATTTCACTAGAACAGTTAAAGAGGGTTTATGTGTTGAAAATATATCCTTTGGGAGACTTGCACCCATTTTGAGCCTTTTAGCTATTTCTTGTTACCGTTTGAGATAGTAATCACTAATCGGTAATGTATACCAGCCGTAAAGAAAAGAGCCACAGATTGCCACCACAATTCGACTTACTTGCGAGCCATTTTCTTATACGTTTATTTTTTTACTTTTGTTGTTAGATCAAGGGTGCTTGAAGATCGTTTTGTTGGTTGACATGAAAGATCACAGTGTCGTCAGGAGCTATGACCAAAGTGGTATATGTATTAGTAATGTTTACTAGTTCATGTGAGCAGTGTTAGAAAACGAGTTCGTAAACATAGAATTCTGTCTTTGAACCTTTCTTTAATGTATCATTTTACTATTTTAGTTAAGCTTGTAAATACTAAATTATCTAATAAACGATTAGTAGTATATTTGTGGCAAGAGCGTGTTACATGTAATGTTATTTTACTTTTTGTGTGACCTTACTGACTTACTCCCAATATTGAAGTATGATTTTGAGAATGGTTTTAGAGTATTCTAAGAACATGTTTCTAAAGATTATAAACATGAAGGTATTTATGTCCGGTACTTCTTTCAAAGAGGTTAACTGGTAGGGGTGTTCACGGGTCGGTTCGGTTCGGTTAGTTAGACGATTTTGACTACCCATCGCGGTTCGGTTAGTTAAATTTACTATCCGTAATCGAACCGTACAAGGCGGTTAACCGGACATACGGTTACCCGAAATGAGCGGTTACCCACGGTTCGGGTCACGGTTAACCATTAAATAAGTTTCATAAAGTTTTAGTTTATAAATAATAACATGGTTTACAACATAGAATGTCGTTTGCGTATAATTCAACGACATTAAATAGATAAAAATCATATAAAAATTATTTTGTTATAAAAAAGGTGCATTAGAACATTCATAAATAACATATTAACTAAAAAGTATTTATTCGATATTTATAAACTACGATCACATTATTTAAATTTACACATACATGTTTAATACATGTATTATAATTAGAATATTTAGTTAAAAAAATTCATGTATAATAAAAGTAGGGTACTAATACAATTAATACATGTACTATAATTTGAATATTTAGTTAAAAAATTTCAAGTATAATATGTGCGGTTCGGTTCGGTTAACCACGGGTATCTAAAAATGAAAACCGTAACCGAACCGTTATAAGCGGGTTTTTTCGGTTTCGGTTTTTTTCGGTTTCGGTTTTTTCGGTTTAGGGTTATTTCGGTTTCGGATTGAGCGGTTCGATTCGGTTTGTCGGTTTCTCGGTTTTTTTGAACATGATAGATCCGTTGATATGAAATACAAATACTAGTCAATGAGACAGAGAAGGTCAAGGAACTTGAAGCATTTGAGCTTAGATGATATGAAGACAGTCTGTTCTGACATTTGGGATAAAGAATTAGAGGTAGGTTTAAGTTTGAATCAGCCTGAAATCGGTTTTTTGTTACATTTTAACCGGGTTTAAATCGGATCGGTTCGATTTTTAACAGGATCAATTTGGTTTTAACCGGTTTTTAAACCCCTCTTGGCTATTTTATTAAACCGGTTACAAACCGTCGGATCAGCTTGAGAAAAAACAGTTTTCAAAAAACCGGTTTTGATTTTTTTTTCGAACCGTAAATCGGTTTTGATTTTTTTTTGGTGTGACCGGTTCAACAATAAGTCGACCTAGTGGATTTTTTTTTGAACTAAAGTCGACCTAGTGGATGACCGAACGAATGTCACCACACTTACTAATCTTCAAAATTTGATTGAAGAGGGCGCAAGAATCTTTTGGATTGATGTGTACATTGTAATTAATGGAAGTTTTTTTTTTCACTTTCAAAAAAGGTAAGAATATTTTTTATCAATCTATTATTATTGAGGAGCTTTTATGGGCACACGTATGACAATGAATAATCTTTTATCGGCATATTTTTTGGTAAAAAGGCCTTAGAATCCCAATAAATTTATTACACCAAAAAACATTTAAGTATAGATGGGATGTGGCTGAAATACCACATTAACCTCCTACAATATTGCTTGGTAAGCACCAAACCCCGTATATATGACATGCGATGCACACTTACACCTCTAGAAATAAATTACAAATAACTTACTAGGGATAACAAGAGAAAAGAAATGTAGATAAATTACGTCTTGAAATTATCAAGATCTTTGGAGACCCAGAGTTTGTTGTTACGGAACAAGTTCGAAGATTCATCGTAAATGTTTTCAACCTCCTCCACGTCCGTGTCTTAAGCATCAAAATCATTAGAAGTAGCAACACGTACACTCTTAACGGGCTATTGGCATATGCAAAACACTAAATGGGCTATTGGCGGATTCTTTTATTTAATAGGGTAAAGTGTAAAAAACGTCCCTGAACTTTTCAAAAATCGTAAATTTGCCCCTGAGTCCAAACTACAAGCAATTTTGCCACTGAACTTTCATTTCGCGTGCATTTTTGCCCCTGAGTCGTCGAATTTTGACTTTTCGTAACTTTCCTTCATTAACTCCCACACGTACCTGGCACGTGAGGGTATATTCGTCATTTCCCGTTCCACCCCATCTCCACACCTTTCATTAGATGCAAAAAACGTCCCCGAATACATTTCCTAACCTTTCGCCCACGTCATTATTACACTGACATGTTTCCTTTCGAGGACGTTATTTGCACGAATGTAATCTTTTCATCTTCTTCATTACGACACTATATTTACCTTCAAACGCACGCGCACACACACACACGCACGCACACACGCACGCACACACACACACAAAACTTCCCATCTTCTTTATAACAAATGGCTCGACTTGTTGAACTAGTTGGTATGTCTGGGTCATTCCACCTTGGTGAGATACTGGTAGCCTCGTACCAATCCAAGATTGACGAGGACATATGGCAGGCAAGATAGTTGATGAATAACTCTCAACGGCTGACCGAGCTCCAAAATGGAAATTCTTCTAGATGTGCTAGGGCAAATCTCACAGAGCTCAAGGCACTCCAAACTGCCGACATGCGCAAGGCAATGATGTTGATGAAAATGTTCACCCATATTCACAACAAGATTATTGACAAGATTGACTTTTCAGCGAGGCAAAGGGAGATGTGAACCGGTTGGTTCATGAATGTAGGTCCATAGTTTCTTAGGATTAAGCAATGTTATGATTTATCTAATGAATGGAATGGAGAAGAAGGAAGTAGAGAGAGAAAGGTAGAGAGAGAAAGGAGAGAAATAAGAAGAAAAATGGAATAAGTTAAATGAAAAAGTGTTCAACCCCTCCTAACATGCTAGGAGGGGGTTTATATAGCCACCTTACATGTGGGATTTGGTGGGCTATATCTTAATATATTGGATCACGAGCCCAATACTTGTATCTATCTTTGGAGTGACCGATCCTTTCTAAATACGTAAAAACGTATTTCCAACAATATCCCCCTAAGGGAGGTCACTCCAAGTTACAATATCCTAAATAGTCTATAGCTCGTGATCTATGCTAATAATGATGTGACCGAGACTTTCTTTGGAAAAACGTATTTCCAACAATCTCCCCCTAAGGGAGGTCACACCATTTTACAAAATCTTAAACCTAACATACTATGCTTGAGTCTTCGATCTTGTTCTTGTGAGTATAGTGATTTGATCTTTGGCTTTAGTCTTGAGCATGTTTCTTTGCCTTGACCTTGTACATTCATCACTTGTGAAATTTGCCTCTTCGTGACTTCATGTTCCACATACTTATACTTTTATAAATTCTTGAAAGCTTCAGAGTTTGATACAGCAGAAGACTTGACGTTTAGGCTTTCTTGAATTTGTTGAAGTTAAGTTCATAAAGTATAAGCATGCGAGGACGACTTCTTTTCGGATAGTACATCGCAATGCCACCTTCTTGTTACGCTGCATAAGACAGTTAACAACAAAACATATACACGGATGAAATGGCTTTGAACATTTCATTCTAATTCGGTAGCATTTTACCTCCGGTCGGTGAAGACCGTTGGACGATATAAAATATCGTACTTGTGGCAGGTAGTTTCAATTAAGAACCTCCTTGACAAGATTTCGCGGGTAAACCTGTTCTCTTTATTCGACCGTCCAAAGCTGACTGCGAACATAAAGAGTGAATCATTTGGATAATAATATCCGCATGATTTGAAGCCGTCAATTCATGTTCCTGGAACAAGTGAAATTCAATTAAGAACCGCACCATCGTTGCTTTCCAGTTGTCACGAGCTTGATTCGTATAGAATCTTGCAAGTTACCTACCAAGTGCTGTTTGAGGTTAACACTAGAAGGATTTCCACTCATCACTGTGAACACTAAGGTATCACTCTGAGTGTTCTGGCAAGACCACTAAGATATTGCGTAGAGGCCTGGAACGTGTTTAAATTCAGTTAAGAATTAAACCACTGTTGCTTTCCAGTTATCACAAGCTTGATTCATAAAGAATCGCACACGTCACCTACCATGAGCTTCTTGATATTCGCTCAAGAAGGATTTCCATCTTCATTGTAAATACTTTCGTATTACTCGGATGTTCAGGCAAGATCATGAAGATTTTGCGTAGGACTCTTAAGATCTTTCTTACTTTTCACAGAGTGTGAAGAAGCAAGCAATTTTAAAAGTGTGTCCTAATGAGATATTTGATGATCTCAAATGGCTCTAGACTCGATCGTGCATTTTGGATTTTAGTGATCGGAGGCTGGAGAGGAGTGCCACCATTTCAATACCAATTTATTCGGAGTGAATAAATCAATAGATAATGCGTTGTCTCCGTGTGATTAAAACAAATATCTTTTAAGAGATATCTGAGTTAGCTGGGAAGGGTTGTGCATTGCATCACTGGGTCCATGATGTCTATCTTCAATATCGAGCATCATTAAAAATGATCTCAATAGCATATGTGTTGACCTGGTTTCTGCCTAAGTTGTAAGGAGGGCTTCTTTCTTTTCACCCTTTATCTTTACAATTATTTTTCATTCTTCAACCCCTTCAATGCTTACCAATACGTCATAACTAGCACCTTGTTGTGATTGTTCCAGTGCTAACTTAAGTACTTGGTCAGCATTCAGCTACGTTCACAATCTTTCTCCATCTTTTCTAAGGACTATTATTTCTAGCTATGGAATGTCCTTGGGAAGATTCCTCCGGTTTTAGAAGAATCATAGGACTTAAACCTATCCTACCATCCTTATGTCACCACAATCTTCACCGTCGTGAATAGAGATGTTTTGGGTAAGTTTATGTCACCATGAAATCCATTCTGATATCTAAATCCATTTTGCTCCCCCTTAACATATGCCATGATATTCAAAAACATTTCGCACATGTCGGGATGAGCCAGCACATTAAGTCAAACCATTAAATTGATTGATCTCATTATTAAATCACATTTTCTCCCCCATATTAAAAAATATTAACCAATCGATGTTTTTAATATCAACTGATTTAATAAAGTTTTAAGAAAATTTGGGAAGAAAAATGCAAAACCAATTATCTTCATGCTTTACACAAGCTCCCCCTCAAATTAATGAGGGTGTACTTGAAACGTGAATGAAGTACCTTTTAAACACAAGTGTAAGGTACTTATCACATGCAAAGATCATATATGATAATATATTCACAAGATAAGGAATTTACGAGGTTGGACCTGAATGATGGAGAACATCATATGAGAGAATCACATGGTTCTTGTTCACGAATGTTGGTCGCCTCGTCACGTCTGAAGTTATCTCTTGACTCCATGTGTACGACTGATATCGTTGTCTTGACACCAACATGTGAACTTGGCACTTTCGGCGTCAAAGATTCTGAATGCTGGACAATTGCTCCCCCTCAATTGTTGACCCGTGTTCTATTGAAAGAGCTGTAGTCGCCGTTTGAGTAGTCGCATCGTCAAGTATGTAGATATCAATTGTAAATTTCTACGGATGGTGGAGATGATAACTTCATAAAAACAAGATTTCTCTTGTTTTAACAAATAAATGCACTGACACGTACATAAATTTGTGTTAGATTGTGTTATTACGTAAACACAATCCCTTACATGGTTATAAAGTAAACCATGCCCGAGAAAATTAATCCCCGTTGTTGAGTCAAAGCTTTCCGGTGAAATGCTTGACTTGAGTATGAAAATTGGGTTACTATCTGAAATAATAGCAAGCAATTTTGAACATGTTTTAAATTATTTAAACTTCTGCTCAAACTTTATTTACAACCCCGTGTCATTATTGAACGACATTTCTAGGTTCGTAAATATTATCGATTACAGAAGACATGTTCTTTTATCAAAACATTTTTGAACACACAATTTTGAAAGATTTAGAAAAAACTTTTGAGAAATTCTCGAAAAGTTGTGTTCCAAGTTTTGAAAACCAATTACTTGAGCTTAAGATGTTGAATATCTTACAAAACGAGCTCAAGTCCGAGAAGTTGTAAACCTCCCGTTGTTAAGGATAAGATACCATCGGCGATAAACTTTCCTTTTAACTGAAAAGCGAGTTCTAAGCTGACATTTACTTAGAAATCGTGTTCATGAGCTTGAAAAACTTTGAATGTTTTAACGTAAAGCTCATGACCGAGAAAGATGAATTTCTCGTTGAGAAGAAAAGTTCTCTTATTTAAAAGATATACTTTACTTTATGAGCTTAAAACTTGGAATGTTTTAATATAAGCTCATGACCGAGAAAAATTAATTTCTCGTTACGAGGAAAAGTTATCATGAAAGATAAGCTTTCCTAAAAATTAAGGTGCGAGTTACAGCCTGATATTTAACTGTACGTCGTTGTGCATGAGCTTAAAAACTTCGAATGTTTTTATTATTAGCTCATGCCCGAGAAAAATTAATTTCTCGTTGTAAGGATAAGTTTATCACCGGTGATAAACTTTCCTTTCTTTGAAGTCCAGGGCATAATTTGAAAAATAAATTATACGCCATTTACACGAGCTTAAAACTTTTGAATAGTTTTAATGTAAGCTCACGTCCGAGAAAATTTAATTTCTCGTTAAGGAGGATAAGTTTATCATCGGCGATAAACTTTCCTTTATTTGAAGACCGGGTCATCATCTGATATTTAATGATGAGCCTTATACACGAGCTTAAAACCTTTGAATGGTTTTAGGAAAAGCTCGTGTCCAAGAAAACTTAATTTCTCGTTAAGAGGGTATGTTATCGTTGCGTAGATAAACTTCCCTGTCTCTGAAGTCCGGGTCATCGTCTGTCATTTAACGAGGAGCCATTTTTACACGAGTTTAAAACCGTTGAATAGTTTTAATGTAAGCTCATGTCCGAGAAAATTTAATTTTTCTTTTTGTAGGTAAGTTATCGTTGCGTAGATAAACTTCCCTTTCTCTGAAGTCCGGGTCACAGACTGTTATTTGAATGTGAGCCATAGTTGTTAGCTTAATCGTAAATCCCCTTGATTCGTAGATATCAGCTTTTTCAGCAACCAAACGCTAAGAGTGTCCTTAGTTGAATGGTATACAGAGGTTTGACCGGTTTGTTGTTGTTGTTGATGCTTGACTTTAGTACCTGTACTAGAATCAACAATTTGCATACTTTCACATGGGTTAGCGATATATATTTTAGAACCATGCGGGGGTTCACAACCAACTTTAGTAGTGCTAGAGGGAAACATCCTTCCTGTAGGAACCCATTGAAGATTAATGATGTGATCGTGATAGTATAGTGATAATTAAGATACGTTATAGGGTAAATTAGAAAATTACCTTTAGGAAAAAGTAATAGTCTAAAATTACCAAAGACGAATTCAATTAAACACGTGATGAACCAAGTTCGTTGTACACGAAGATCTTATGAATTTGAGACGTTTTTGTATCGATTTGGACAATTGATTCGAATTGGTTGTCGGTTTTTAAAACTAGAATTAAATCTACCAATTTTAAACTATTAAATCTTATCCTAAAGTGCATGAATCGTAAGCCCCGAATTATTTTAATCTAATCACTTTAAATTAAAAACTATTTAAAATTTAAACTATTTAATAATCTATAAAAATTAATCTATTTAATAAAAATAACTTTTAATCTATTTTTAGAAATCTAATTAACTTTTTAAACTAATTAAATTTACTAAAATTTACTTAAACCAAATCTATATCAAAAACTATATTTTTATTTAAATCTAAAATAATAAAAATCTAATTAATTGAAAACTATTTAAACTTTTAAAATTAATAAAAACATTTTTATCTTTATTTTATTTTTATATTATTTAAAAACTATTTAATATTTTTAAAATTAGAAATTACTTTAAGAAAAATGCTACTTATAATTAAAATAGACGGAAATTAATGAAAATTCTACTAAGTTAAAATCAGCCAGAAACCAGTATACTATATTAATTAACTAACTGTTAATAAAATCAAACGAGCACTGAGCTCAGTTGGCTAACACGTTGGCCCTGTGACCAGGAGGTCACAGGTTCGATTCCCATGAGGGACCAAATTCTCTTATTTATTTTCGGACAACGAAAATTTAAACAGGATCACAGGAGTAATCCATTGTGATTATAACCCTTTTTATTATACTGATAGGAATCAGTTTTGAATGCTTATCAAAGCAGTTTAAAATTATTGATTATACATAACAAATTACGAATAAAAACGAGACTAATCAGCAAATTCTAACATTCTGTATAAAAGAAAGAATCAGTAACATCATCAATAAAATCAATTACCAAATTACACAGATTAATATGGAACGCTTTAGATTATCAGTTAAAAACTGAATGTTTACAAGCAGATAGAATCATTAAACATTCAGACAATCTATAAATCAAACAGGCCTAACTCAGATTACAAGCAAATCTATACTCACAGACCTTACACAATCTAACTACAACAATCATTAACGGTCAAACAGATCCAACTCGCACAGCTAATAATCAGACCATAATAGTGAGCAGACTAAGAATATCACTCAGATAACCCAAGTCAATTCAGTTTAAACATAAGGAAATAAAAGCAGTTTTTAACACAATAATCTTAACATCAATGATTAATCCTCAAAGAACAATTAAAGCTACAGCAATCTTTCGTACATATAAGTCACCCATCACGAATCAAGAAGAACAGAGTCATATAATCGTATATTCAACTAAACGCAAGAAAAATCTAGGATCATTCCTTCCCTATCAAGCATAAAACAAGTAACAAACATAATCGCAGCATCAACTTAATCAAATTATCAGTCAAACATAAGTATTAAAACTCGAATCAAAAGCAGATTCATAAACATACTTATAACCTAACATACTCATATCTCCCTAACATTAAACCATATAAGCATCTAAATTTAATAAACTAAATAACATGGAATTTAAAAAGAAAATGCACCTGTTGGAGTAACCGTTGAGTAGAAGGTTGTGCTGAACAACCTTTATGAACCGATTCGACACCCTAATTCACCATTAATCGTCAACCGAACCACCACCACCATCAAATAAAATCTCGAACAATGTTTTTAAAACTAAACATTGGGTTTAGTTTGGTATCCCAATTTCACTTATCAATCAAATAAGCTATTGAAAAAGCTTATTTTACTGATTTTCAGTTATAATATAAATTGGAAACTTTTGAATATGCAAATTATAAAACAAACAGTAAACTCAAAATCATAAGATTAAGAAAAGACCAGTGAAATAAAGTAACTTTTTATTAAACCAAAATCTCAATACATCATTTGGAAAAGAAAATTACAAATTCTAAATCTAATCTAACATTATAACATTACTAGTAAAAAAGGGATCCGAATTACAAGTATTTTGGGGGTTTATATAGCCAACCCCCTAGGCTGTTGAGGGAGAATATTCAGATCTTCAAGAGCATATTCCATCTTCAATCTTTATCTTCTCTCTCATGTTGATTTTGATCGTAGGGCTGATAATACACAATTAGCACACGGATTGCCAACGTGGCATCCGTTTGTGCTAGTTGTGCTTCTTGGATGATGAGGTGTCCCCTTTTGATTGGAGATTGGGGAATGGTGAGGTGTTTCCTCCAGTAAAAAACTGCCACGTAGCTTGTTCCTTCCATCTCTTCTCTTCTTTAAACTTGGGGGATTTAATTCCCCCAAGTGTGAATCACACGTGTGGAGAAAAGCCCCAAAATTACTTGAGCTATTTATTCATCTAAGGTTTTAAACAGTAACTATATGTCTGGTTATTTGGGAATAGGGAAGAAGGGGATGAGAGCTTTGGGAGTATCGAAATAATTTATTGTGTGGAAAGTGTGAGTGAATAAACGTGTGGTGGTGGGTATATGTGTGGGATGATTCTAAGTTAAATAAACTTATATGTCGACTGTTTAAAATTTCCAAACCCTAAAGCCCAATTAATCTTAAATCGTCCAAATGTAAATACTTGGGCTTGAAGCCCATAATTAGCTCCACCCTTTCTTAAATTCGTATTTTGGGCCAAATCTTGGGCTTTTAGCACTTGATATCAACATATTGAACTTCAAATGGGCTTTTAAGCCCATTTTCCCAAATGAGGGACCAACAAGCCCAATAACTCCATATAAAATTAAATCCGCTAAAGATAAGCTCGATTTTGGCTTCTTCGATCTTTCTCTTCAAACTCGTGCCGGTTTTGCCGATTTTCGCGAACTTGGTACCTACACACATGAAACAACAAAACAACACATATACAAGGCATTTTCAATGTTTTTACGCATTTATTCATTGTTATTTGATACAAATGATATGAGTATTTAAGCTCATATCAAATTCCCCCTTGCTAAGCAATTGCCGTGTCCTCACGCAATGATAAAATAAAATACTAACTACACCATTATTCAACTTTTGACATTTTATTTTGCAAAGACATAATGTATTGCTTTCATTATTTGAAAAATAACTTTAAGGATCATAAAACTCAAATAGATTCATCGTCCCCGACTTTTCACTTTTCCATGCCAAGTGCAAAAACAAGATCATTGTTAATCATAAGCCCCAAAATTAAACCAACTCATACAAGTAATTTGTGTTAAACTCAATCTCCTATTATTCCTAATTGTATCTCTAGATTTTATTTGTCATTCACCCAAAGGCTCATTTGACTTATTTTGATATTTATTAGTCCAAAAATGAAGGCAAGAACGGTGTAAACTCAACACTCAAAACCTAACCTCGACTTCAAAAACCGTTGTCACTAAAGAAAGCCCACATCAAGGATAACTTAACACAATTTGAGGGATAAATCCCGGACCCGAAATTTGGCTAATATGGCTACTTAAAAGCAAAAGATAAAACCTCCAAAGTCAATTATGACCTTATTAATGGAGTTAGCAACAACTACATCATAACACCTTGTGGCTCTTTAAGATGCAATTGTACTCCTTATTTAAAATCCACACCCGAAGGCTCATTGGACAAAAATAAGGGAATTGACATCACCATCCTACCTTACGGCTCATGATGATGAAGCAATTTTTATTCAACACGTCCCCTTGCCATACACCCTAAGGCTCTAATGACAAGGTTAGTGCTACATGACTCCCACCCGAAGGCTCCTAGAGAACATGTTTTATTTATTCTTCTTATAAATATAAAATTTATAGTAAGCCAAATTTCCGCAATCCCATGATCAAAAGTCCATGACGCTGACACCCTTAATGTGTTCTCACTATAATTACAAGGGAAGAAAAAGAAGGAGTTACGAGTTAAGATATCAAGCCTAAACCGCTCAAAACTTCATTTATTAAGCAATTATTATTCAAGTGTGGAAAGTAAATACGAGGAGATTAAATCAAACACAAAAATACTTGCACAAAGAAGAATTAATCTTAGAAACTTATGATTGAACTCTATCATCTCTTGTTCTCTATATTGTAAAATTCCAAAAATGTGAAATCAATGGATACTTAGCCTATTAAATCAAAGTTTTGGGTTTTTAAGTCATCTATAGGATCTTGCATCTTCTTATACTTTTTCAAGTTTTAGAATTTGCGTTTTAAAGTTCCCTTGATAAACGACTTTCTAGGATCAATTATAGGAACTTGCGAAAAGTTCTTGTTCTTAACCCGTATGAATTAAGACTTTCGCGTTTAAAAGCTCCCTATATAAAAGCCTAGCAAAACTTAATTCAAACACGTTAAGGAAAAGCTAAGGCTAAAAACCGAGTCGAGTCAAAAACTATTTTTATTTTCACCAACGGAAAGCCTACATTCGTGTCAAAAGCACTTATTTTCTTTATTAAAACTTTAAAAATAACACTAAAAATGTAAAATTTTATTCAAAAATGAGAAAAACAATTACGTTTGGACACGACAAAAGCAATAGCAAGCGATTATATCGATTGACTCCCCCATGCTAAAACCAAACATTGTCCTCAATGTTTCTTAGCTCAAGAGTAACACCCCCTTGCTAAAACACGAAGAGTCTAATGCAAAATCCTAGCATGGAAAGAGCACGCAAATCTATAAGTCGTTTATAAATTATGCCTCAAGATAAAACGTTAGTCGATAAAAATCAAAGGGTAGAGAGTGTGCCCCTTTTGGCAATCAAAGATGGAAGATCAAGTGGACCGGCAAAAACCGAACACGAGAGTCTTCAAATATAAGGGTCATACCTAAGATTCACAACACAACAAAACACGAGCACGAGCTTGAAAGATCAAGCCTTATTAGTGTTAGAAAATAGAAAGAAGATAGAATGTATGGGACTCCCCCACAAGGCACCTCGTTTTTGTTAACCGAGTCATGAGCTCGACTCGATCCCCGCATTCATTGGTCCTTAGGGAAAGTTTGAAGATCCAGGACAACCTCCGTAGGTATGTCCCCTCCAAAGTAATGTTTCACACGATGACCATTCACCTTAAAGTTAGGCCCGTCTTTTTGAGCTAGCTCAATGGTGCCATAAGGGAAAACGCGTGAAACGGTGAATGGTCTGGACCAACGGGATTTAAGCTTGCTCGAGAAAATCTTAAGTCTAGAGTTGAATAGGAGGACTTGATCACCAACATTGAAAATGCGGTTTTTGATCTTAGAGTCATGAATCCTCTTAGTCTTTTCTTTATAGATCAAAGAATTTTCATAAGCTTGATCCCTTAATTCACTTAGTTCATTCAATTGAACCTTGCGATGATCACCCGCGGTCCTCAAATCAAAGTTACAATGCTTAAGAGCCCAATACGCCTTATGTTCGAGTTCAATTGGCAAGTGGCATGCTTTTCCGTAGACCAACCTAAATGGTGTACACCCAATTGGCGTCTTGTAAGCCGTACGGAAAGCCCACAATGCATCATCCAATTTATCCGACCATGAAGTGCGATTTTCTCCAATAGAACACTCCAAAATCCCTTTAAGAGCCCGGTTTGAAACCTCCACTTGACCACTCGTTTGAGGGTGATAAGTCGTAGAAAGTCAATGAGTGACACCATATTTCTTTAGGACTTTTTCAAATTGTTCATTATAAAAATGGGTCCCACGATCACTTATAATAGCCCGCGGAGTTCCAAACCTAGCAAAGAGTTGTTTCAAAAAGTTCACCACAACTCGAGCATCATTCGTGGGCAAAGCCTTAGCTTCAACCCATTTAGACAAATAGTCCACGGCTACGAGAATGTATTTATTTCCTTTCGAAGATGGAAATGGCCCCATAAAATCGATCCCCCACATGTCAAAGATTTCACAAACTTGGATAATGTTTCGAGGCATTTCATCCCTTTGTGAGTTCTTTCCTTGACGTTGACAAGCATCACAAGTCTTGATCAAGTCTTGGGCATCACGATATATGGAAGACCAAAAGAAGCCGGCATCAAAGACTTTCTTCGCGGTGGCGTTAGCACCATGATGTCCCCCGGTGGGTCCCTCATGACAAGATTTAAGGATATCTTGAGCTTCTTTGCCAAACACGCACCTACGAATCACTTGATCCGCGCACACACGAAACAAATAGGGGTCGTCCCAAAAGTAGTAGGATATATCCTTGAAAAACTTTTGTTTTTGTTGGGACGACATACCCTTGATCACAAACTTCCCCGCATGGTAATTTGCGATGTCCGCAAACCATGGGGTACTATCATCACCACGAAAAGTAATCATACCAAGCGTCTCGAGAGGAAATGTTTCATTAATTTCCTTGTTCTCTCGATCGCTTTGGTGAGGATTCTCAAGTCGGGATAAATGATCGGCCGCGAGATTCTCGGCTCCTTTTTTGTCTAGAATTTTGACATTAAATTCTTGAAGGAGGAGAATCCACCAGAGCAACCTCGGCTTAGCATCTTGTTTATTAAGAAGATATTTGATAGCCGAGTGGTCCGTATACAATATGGTTTGAGACAAGACGAGATATGGTCTAAACTTTTCAAAAGCATACACAACGGCAAGAAACTCCTTTTCCGTTGTAGTATACTTTGTTTGAGCATCCGTCATAGTCTTACTTTCATAATGTATAGGCAAGAAATGTTTTGACTTACGTTGCCCCAAAACCGCACCTACCGCATAATCACTAGCATCACACATAATTTCAAAAGGTAGGTCCCAATCCGGGGCAACCAAGATTAGAGATTCGGTTAATTTCCTTTTAAGCATCTCAAAGGCTTGAATACACTCATCCGAAAAGATAAAAGGTGTCTCTTTTTCCAAAAGACGGGTCATAGGCCGAGCTATCTTAGAGAAGTCTTGTATAAAACGTCGATAGAAGCCGGCATGGCCGAGAAAACTCCTAACTCCCTTAACGGTGGTGGGTGGAGGTAATTTGGCAATCACGTTGATTTTAGCCCTATCAACCTCAATACCGGCCTTAGAGATCTTATGTCCTAACACAATTCCCTCTTTGTACATGAAGTGACATTTTTCATAATTAAGCACAAGATTTGTTTCCTCACAACGTTGCAACATTCTTTCAAGGTTAGAGAGACATGAAGTGAAAGATTCCCCAAAAACTGAAAAGTCATCCATGAAGACTTCCATGGTTTTCTCGATCATATCATGGAAAATGGCCATCATACACCTTTGGAACGTCCCCGGAGCATTGCATAGTCCAAAAGGCATGCGACGATAAGCAAATGTTCCATAAGGACAAGTGAATGTGGTCTTTTCTTGATCATGAGGGTCAATGGGGATTTGGAAATAGCCGGAAAATCCATCCAAAAAGCAATAAAATTCATTCCCCGCTAGTCTCTCTAACATTTGATCCATAAAAGGTAATGGAAAATGATCCTTCCTAGTGGCATCATTAAGTTTCCTATAATCAATATAAACACGCCAACCGGTCACAAGTCTAGTAGGAATCAATTCATTATCCTCATTAGTAACAACCGTCATTCCTCCTTTCTTTGGAACACAATGCACGGGGCTAACCCATGGACTATCCGAGATAGGGTAGATCATTCCGGCGTCTAGAAGTTTGGTGACTTCCTTTTTGATCACCTCATGAATCTTTGGATTGACCCTTCTTTGATTTTGGATAGCGGGTTTATAATCATCCTCCATTAGAATTTTATGAGTACAAAATTTTGGATCTATACCCTTAATGTCGGAGATTTTCCATGCAATGGCCCGTTTATGTTTCTTAAGCACTTTGATAAGTTCATTCTTTTCATTTTCCTTTAATCCCTTAGCAATAATCACCAGTAACTTATCCGTTCCTTCAAGAAAAGCATACTCCAAATGAGTGGGTAGTTCCTTAAGTTCTAATTCGGGTGCTTCCTCAATAGACGTTTTCACTTCAGTCTCATTTTCATTCACAACTTTTAAATCCATAGGTAGCGATTCATAAGGATCTTCATTCAAAAAGGCTTCAAGTAAATCGATATCTCCCTCCATATCATGATAATCCTCATCATATGTAGATAGCAAATCCGGTGTGCTAAGAAAAGCATCCACCTTCCCCAAGATAAAATCACTAGCCCCAAATGGAGTAAGGGGTGGAGACGAAAGGGAAATAATAGGATCTGATAAAGAAGGATTGCCACTTTCGGAATTAGCCGAGAATCCAAGCACTTCTTGAGAATATTCTTCACAAGTAACATCAATCACATCGATTTGATTAATTGATTCCTCGTAATACTTGGAAGAATATTTTGTGTTATCACCAACATCAAGTGAAACACTTTCATCATCAAAACGTAAAGTCAACTTCCCCGCTCTCATGTCAACTTTAGAACTAGCCGTCATTAAAAACGGTCTTCCCAAAATAAGTGGTACACGAGAATCTTCGGGATAATCGCAAACTACAAAGTCCGTTGGAAAGACGAGTTTCCCTACTTTGACAAACACGTCCTCGGCTATACCTTTTGGAAAGGTGGTTGATCGATCCGCTAGCTCGAGAGTCATCTTAGTAGGTGTAAGCTCGGGAAGTGATAACCTTTTCCACACGGAAAGAGGCATCAAATTAATGCTAGCGCCAAGATCGGCTAATGCTAAGCATTCTTCCATATTAGGGGAACTCACATGGTATCAAAAAATTGCCCGGGTCTCCAAGCTTTTTGGGAAGCTTTTTTGTAAGAACCGCGGAACAATTAGCATCTAAAGATGTAGACATTTCAACCAATTTCCCTTTATCGTTCATCAATCTCTTAATAGTCGAAGCAAACTTAGGCATGTGAAGCAATGCATCCGTGAAACTAAGATTAATATGAAGATTCTTAAACATCTCTAAGAAAATAGCCATTTGAGCATTGGACTTTTCGCGGAGCTTCTCTTGGTTAAGTCTCGAAGGGTAGGGTAGTGTGGGTTTAGTCTTCGGAAGCTCGGGTTCCGGAATAGGCAATTGGTCTACCTTTGGTGGATTAGGAATTTATTTTTCTTTAACCACCTCGGGTTCTTGCTCCACTTCCCTCACCGGAGAGGTACTCACTTGTGGAAGCAAAGGTCCGTCTAAAGCTTTCCCACTACGTGTGGTTATAGCTTTCATCTCACCCTTCGGGTTTGGAATGGTGTTGCTAGGTAAGCCACCCGAAGAAGAGGAAGGTTTGGTCATAAAAGATTCAAACATCGAAAGCAATTTATTTTGACCTTGTTCCATACTTTGTTACAAACGATTTTGACTTTGCTCGAACATTTGCTCAAATCTTTGTTCAATTCTTTGTTGATTAAGCTCAATCTTATTGTTTTTCCCTTTAATTGTATTTTGAAACTCATTTTTCAAAGTTGCCATTTGTCCTTGAATGTTATTTTGAAAAGCCTTTAAATTTGCATCATTTGACTTGATGTAGCTTGACAAATCATTTTGGTTATTGTGAAAACCTTGATTGTTTTGATTAGCATTAAACCCATTTCCTTGATTGTAATTCCCTTGGTTACCACGGTTAAAATTATTCCCATTGTTTCCATTGTTGTACCTATTTTGAACCGGTGGAAAACCCGGTGGAGCAACATGATTTTGACGAGGAACTTGACCGTTGGAGCCATAAGTTCCCGTCGCGGCAAAAGCACTAGCTTGATCAAACCCCGTGGTTGAACAAGCATAATTAGGATGTGCTCCACCACATGATACACAAACATTCTCAGTCATATTAATCGATCCATGAGGATTCTTCCTAAGCTCATTCAAAATCGTGTCAATCTTAGAGTCCAATCTAGCAATCTCGATATTAGACGAATTCACATTGGAAACACTCGGTGTGTTTCATGAATATTGTGCTCTAGACTTATTCTCAATTATGCACCACGCGTCTCTCGGAGTTTTTCTTAAAAGATTACCACCCGCGGCGGCATTTAATGAATCTTGTTCAATCATATTAAGCCCATTATTGAAAGTATTAATTTGATGCAATTCCGAGAAACCGTGGTGTGGACATTGTCTCAACAAATCTTTAAATCTTTCCCAAGCAACCCCAAACGATTCATGCACTTTTTGTTCAAATCTAATGGTCTCGTTCTTAAAGTGTGTTGTCTTAGATGGTGGAAAGAAATAGTTCATGAACTTAGACACTAAATCATCCCATGTTAAGATCGAACCCGGTGATTCTTTCTCATAAAAATTTTAGCATTACCCTCGAGCGAGTACGGAAAAAGCATGAGCTTAATCGCGTCATTAGGCACATCTCTAAACTTGAGAGTCGAGGTAATTCGAAGAAAATTCCGAATGTGAGAGTGCGGGTTATCGGTCTCATTGCCACGAAATTGGTCGGCACGAATGAGCGATAAAAGACTCGTCTTAATCTCATAATGATCCGCCAAAATAGCTGGCACAACGATTGCTTCCCCATACCCTTCGGTGGGTGCACGGAGCAATTCCTCCATTGTTCGGTTATCAGCCATCTCTACAACAATAGGTGGAAGCTCGGGTTCCACTATTCGTTGTTGACGATTTCTATTTCTACGAGGAATATTTTCAAGCCTATTAAAATCAATCACAAGACGAGAAGATAGTAATTGCATACACTACAAAGACGAGAATTTAGAGGATTGAAGAAAAGAAATTAGACAAGAAGAAGATTATTTTTGGTATTTTATTTGGTATTGCTCAATAAAAAATGATCGATAAAAACAAGGAATAAGGATAACTACTATAGAAGTAAATTACCCTCGGTCGACTTTGAAACGATAGGTGAAAACCTAAACGTCTCGAGGTTCAATAAGTAAACTACATAAATAAGATTTATTACTACTTGAGTCGGCAAACCAATAATAGGTCGTCCCTCTCAATATACGCACAAGCAAGAGGGGAAACGAGGTGGCACAAGCACTTAAAAACCTTTTTCCTTAGACGGCCTTTTATAGCACGTCGCCTTATACCCACCTTATAGTTTGTATAAATCGAGTTCAAACTTCTTATTAGTATTTATCTACTTTGCCTTTTATTTTTGTTTTGGATTTGACTACAATAGCTAGGTGATGATATCCCAACTAATGCCTTATTTGAAAAGTATGTAAATTTATTGTTCTACGTAATACAATATATTATTCACAAAAAACGAGAAAAACGATACATACTATATAATAGAAAAATAACAGAACTTTCCGAGGACGGAAAGGGTCTTCAAATCAACGATCAACAAATCTCAACGAAAACGAATCGTACACAAGGTCCCCGGCAGCGGCGCCAAAATTTTTGATGTGATCGTGATAGTATAGTGATAATTAAGATACGTTATAGGGTAAATTAGAAAATTACCTTTAGGAAAAAGTAATAGTCTAAAATTACCAAAGACGAATTCAATTAAACACGTGATGAACCAAGTTCATTGTACACGAAGATCTTATGAATTTGAGACGTTTTTGTATCGATTTGGACAATTGATTCGAATTGGTTGTCGGTTTTTAAAACAAGAATTAAATCTACCAATTTTAAACTATTAAATCTTATCCTAAAGTGCATGAATCGTAAGCCCCGAATTATTTTAATCTAATCACTTTAAATTAAAAACTATTTAAAAATTAAACTATTTAATAATCTACAAAAATTAATCTATTTAATAAAAATAACTTTTAATCTATTTTTAGAAATCTAATTAACTTTTTAAACTAATTAAATTTACTAAAATTTACTTAAACCAAATCTATATCAAAAACTATATTTTTATTTAAATCTAAAATAATAAAAATCTAATTAATTGAAAACTATTTAAACTTTTAAAATTAATAAATTTTTTTTTATCTTTATTTTATTTTTATATTATTTAAAAACTATTTAATATTTTTAAAATTAGAAATTACTTTAAGAAAAGTGCTACTTACAATTAAAATAGACGGAAACTAATGAAAATTCTACTAAGTTAAAATCTTCCAGAAACCAGTATACTATATTAATTAACTAACTGATAATAAAATCAAACGAGCACTGAGCTCAGTTGGCTAACACGTTGGCCCTGTGACCAGGAGGTCACAGGTTCGATTCCCATGAGGGACCAAATTCTCTTATTTATTTTTGGACAACGAAAATTTAAACAGGATCACAGGAATGATCCATTGTGATTATAACCCTTTTTATTATACTGATAGGAATCAGTTTTGAATGCTTATCAAAGCAGTTTAAAATTATTGATTATACTTAACAAATTAC
The DNA here is from genome assembly GCA_025667525.1 of Glebionis coronaria. Taxonomy (NCBI): domain Eukaryota; kingdom Viridiplantae; phylum Streptophyta; class Magnoliopsida; order Asterales; family Asteraceae; genus Glebionis; species Glebionis coronaria. The sequence continues at coordinate 118,889,160 of CM046882.1, read as the reverse complement.
GAATAAAAACGAGACTAATCAGCAAATTCTAACATTCAGTATAAAAGAAAGAATCAGTAACATCATCAGTAAAATCAATTACCAAATTACACAGATTAATATGGAATGTTTTAGATTATCAGTTAAAAACTGAATGTTTACAAGTAGATAGAATCATTAAACATTCAGACAATCTATAAATCAAACAGGCCTAACTCAGATTACAAGCAAATCTATACTCACAGACCTTACACAATCTAACTACAGCAATCATTAACGGTGAAACAGATCCAACTCGCACAGCTAATAATCAGACCATAATAGTGAGCAGACTAACAATATCACTCAGATAACCCAAGTCAATTCAGTTTAAACATAAGGAAATAAAATCAGTTTTTAACACAATAATCTTAACAACAATGATTAGTCCTCAAAGAACAATTAAAGCTACAACAATATTTCGTACATATAAGTCACCCATCACGAATCAAGAAGAACAGAGTCATATAATCGTATATTCAACTAAACGCAAGAAAAATCTAGGATCATTCATTCCCTATCAAGCATAAAACAAGTAACAAACATAATCGCAGCATCAACTTAATCAAATTATCAGTCAAACATAAGTATTAAAACTCGAATCAAAAGCATATTCATAAACATACTTATAACCTAACATACTCATATCTCCCTAACATTAAACCATATAAGCATCTAAATTTAATAAACTAAATAACATGGAAATTAAAAAGAAAATGCACCTGTTGGAGTAACCGTTGAGTAGAAGGTTGTGCTGAACAACCTTTATGAACCAATTTGACACCCTTATTCACCATTAATCGTCAACCGAACCACCACCACCATCAAATAAAATCTCGAACAATGTTTTTAAAACTAAACAGTGGGTTTAGTTTGGTATCCCAATTTCACTTATCAATCAAATAAGCTACTAAAAAGCTTATTTTACTGATTTTCAGTTATAATATAAATTGGAAACTTTAGAATATGCAAATTATAAAACAAACAGTAAACTCAAAATCATAAGATTAAGAAAAGACCAGTGAAATAAAGTAACTTTTTATTAAACCAAAATCTCAATACATCATTTGGAAAAGAAAATTACAAATTTTGGGGGTTTATATAGCCAATCCCTAGGCTGTTGAGGGAGAATATTCGGATCTTCAAGAGAATATTCCATCTTCAATCTTGATCTTCTCTCTCATGTTGGTTTTGATCGTAGGGCTGATAATACACAACTAGCACACGGATTGCCAACGTGGCATCCGTTTGTGCTAGTTGTGCTTCTTGGATGATGAGGTGTCCCCTTTTGATTGGAGATTGGGGAATGGTGAGGTGTTTCCTCCAGTAAAAAACTGCCACGTAGCTTGTTCCTTCCATCTCTTCTCTTCCTTAAACTTAGGGGATTTAATTCCTCCAAGTGTGAATCACACGTATGTAGAAAAGCCCCAAAATTACTTGAGCTATTTATTCATCTAGGGTTTTAAACAGTAACTATATGTCTGGTTATTTGGGAATGGGGAAGAAGGGGATGAGAGCTTTGGGAGTATCGAAATAATTTATTGTGTGGAAAGTGTGTGTGAATAAACGTGTGGTGGTGGGTATATGTGTGGGATGATTCTAAGTTAAATAAACTTATATGTCGACTGTTTATAATTTCCAAATCCTAAAGCCCAATTAATCTTAAATCGTCCCAAATGTAAATACTTGGGCTTGAAGCCCATAATTAGCTCCACCCTTTCTTAAATTCGTATTTTGGGCCAAATCTTGGGCTTTTAGCACTTGATATCAACAAATTGAACTTCAAATGGGCTTTTAAGCCCATTTTCCCAAATGAGGGACCAACAAGCCCAATAACTCCATATAAAATTAAATCCGCTAAAGATGAGCTCGATTTTGGCTTCTTCGATCTTTCTCTTCAAACTCGTGCCGGTTTTGCTGATTTTCGCGAACTTGGTACCTACACACATGAAACAACAAAACAAAACATATACAAGGCATTTTCAATGTTTTTATGCATTTATTCATTGTTATTTGATACAAATGATATGAGTAGTTAAGCTCATATCGATTAACTGATTTGATAATCCTACCTGTGGGTTGTGTGACAACTGTGGTTTTGAGGTTCGTCACTTGGTCTTATTTTAAGATTAATTTATGTGTGACTATGTGATTTGCGTGTTTACATGTTATTTTGCGTGAACGAGGTTGGTGTGGATATCGTTTATGGGTATAAAGTAATCATAAGTAAATCGAGGAACGGTTATTTCATGTTCATGAGGTCACAAATTGGTGACTAAGAAATGAAATGGTGTTATTTTGGTGTTTACGTATACGTATAAGTATTATAGTAAAACGTATTTTTTTTACGATTTGGGGTTTAGCATTTAGAGGTCTCGGGTAAGGTGTTTAGTCATGTGAGTATTTTTCGGGATGGTTTTCAGTCATTTAGGACTTAGTTATAAAGTATTTCAAAATTTAAGATTTTTTTAAAACTGTATATTTTACGTTTTTTACGGTATACGCGTAAATTTGACTAGTTTTACGGTTTTGAGGTTTTGAAGGCTTTAGGAGCTGAAATAAATTAAGGAAAATTAAGGCAATATTGTTATTACAATTATTAATTAGTTTAATAAAAAAAAAGAAATTATGGGGGGTAAGGGTCGGTTAAAACAAAAGGAAGGAAAAAAAAGAAAAAAAAGAAAAAAAGGAAAGTGGGCAATTATACTTGGGCTAGGACTTGTCAATAACTATATAAGGTGTAAAATAAGATGGAAAAGACACAATCCCTGGAGCAAAATAAAAAAACGACGGCCAATTGAGAAAAGTTAGGGTTCTTAAAAAAAAAATCTTGGTTTCCATTAATCTTAAGGTAAAACCTTCAAATCCCTTTTCAATTTAATTGTTTTTAATTCTTTTTCAATCATCTTATAATGTATTTAGGTTAGGGTTTAAATTAAAATCTGTATATTAATGATATTATAATGATTAGGTGAATTAGGGCTTGTAATTAGTGGAGTTATGGGTAATTAATTAGACTAATTATGTTAAAATCGTTTTTTAAAAACTGGGCAGAATTTTAGGTCAATTGTTTTGACCATATATAGAGTTCTAAAAACTCTTATTTTACGATCCAAGTATCCCTAGAAAGTTAATTGAGTTGACTTTCAAATGCAAGAAACTAGAACTAAATTGGAGGTAGGGAAGCGGGTCAAAAACAGGTTACAACAGTCGGAGGTCAAAAAAGTTTTGAAATCAGCGGGTTTTCAATTAATGGTTTAGGGTGATTGGGGTACTTAGGAGTACACTTGAGCCCTATATTGAGCATGGGAGTTGGTTTATATATTAAATAAGAGGCCTGGAGGAGGTCTAAGCAAATAGGTTAGGGTAAGACCCCCTAATCATAACAAACTTTTTGTATGTTCAAAATCAGTAAAATCCGGATAGACAAAAGTATATATATATATATATATATATATATATATATATATATATATATATATATATATATATATATATATATATATATATATATATATATATATATATATATCGGGGCCTTAACAATAGCTTTAAGGTTGGGGCAAAGGGGAGGAGTTAGCTAACATATGTAAGGGCATAGGGTTTTCTTTACAGAGGTCATGGGTATGGTTAGGTGGGCGTTTGGCATATAGTTTGGAGACCTAAAAACTGGGACTGTTTTGGGTAAAATGTTAACGAGACGCGTTATGAAGTAAACTAAGTTAAGGGCTTTATAGAGGGGTGTAATGAGATGCTTAGAGCATATAAACGAGGTATGTATATGGGAGAAGGTTAGATGTCCATCATGGGTTGATGAGCCATTTTAGTGTTTGGTTCATGTTTTGATCGTGTACTTTTGTTTGTTAGCTTTTTGCTAGTGCGCGGATTTTTGGAGAAGCTCAAATCAGGTGAGTTTCATAGTCCCATGTTTACTAATGATTTTGACTTCCAGATGGGATGGAAGAGACACTGTCTTGTTTTTATAAATTATGCTGTGAATGTTTTGTGTTTGGTGATGGACTTGTGCATACTTATGTGATTAACTGCTAGTTGATTCATGATTGTTTTATGTTTTGACTTGGTACCAAGGGGATGTTGACAAGGCGGGGCCTTGGGGAGGTACATAGATGTGTGAGCATCTATGGGACCAATGGATAATGACAAGGCGGGGCCTTGGGATTGGTACATAGGTGTAGGGGCGCCTATGGTACCATGGTGTTTGGTAAGGCTGGGAGCCTTGGATTTGGTTTGGTTTGTTAAATCTTGAATATTAGTTGTTAATGCATGTTTGTATCACATTGTCCATATGTTCATTTGTTAGTGGTTGTTGTTCACAGCTTATGGTTTGATTTTGGCGTTGGAGTCTAAACCTATGACTCTCACCAACTTTATGTTGACGTGTTTTAGTGTCTCTTCAGGTGAGAGTGTGGTTAAGCTTGAGAATAGAAGTGGCTAGTTTTGGAGGCATTAGGATTGCATTTAGAAGGAGATCCCCGTTCCTTCTTAGTTTATTTTTCTGTTTGTTTCAATAAGTGATACTATGAACCTATATGTTGATTTGTTGATGTTATTTGTTTGTCTTGGGTAAGAGGTAGGACTGTTACCTACTTACCTAGACTCCTGCATTGATGAGATATTGTCATGACATTTGTGTCACCTTTTATGACATTTCTAATTCATATAGTTCTCTCTATGGACACGCTATTGTTGTGATGATATCCATGCGTCACGTCCCATATTCCGCGATGGTGAGGTGTGACAGAATGGTATCAGAGACAATGATTATAGAGAATTAGGTTGCCTAGTCTAGTAACCTAGTCTATAGCTTAAGGGTCCCTGCATATAGGCGTCATAGGAGTATGTGTGTATTTTATATAAATTAAAGTTTTCTGGATGTTATTTGTGACAATCCGTCAATTTACGATTGATATTTTATTCTCAAATATTATTTGAAAATATTATTTTAATGTTACAATATGAACTCACTTATTTTTGGGAAGAAATTTGGATTTACGTTTTGAAGTAGCATCGACTACGTTTAAACCGGAGGATTCTACGTTACGTGCTTATGTTTACATACACCGTCTTTGGTGACAGTCCGACATTTCAGAAAATAAATTTATCCGTGAATATTATTTTGGAATTTTAAATTTGTGTTGGTTCATAAACTCACAAATTTAAGAGAAGAGATTAGGACTTACGATTATAATTTAACGTCCTTTACGACTAAACCGGAAACCTTAGGATTACGTATTTACATTTTCGAACTCCATTTTTGATGAGACAATTTTTATTAGATTCGTTTTGTGCCGTTGATTCATAATTTATAAAAACGTTTTTCGTAAAACGACCCGAGGGCAAGCAAATCAAGGAAACTAAAATCGAGAAGTACCCGTAAATCAATAGGGATGGGACAAGTTTACACTTGCCCACCCCCATAACAAGTAGCTCCACCACACCCTTAGGTGTCAACACTTAACAACAAGTGTTACACTTGTTGCTTAAAGCTTACAATGTAAGCTAACTTTTCATCAAACCACTCAAACTACTTCACACATACCATTTCCACTAAACTCTTACATGCAAAACCACTCATCCTCCCTTTCCTCTCTCTAAAAATTCGTACCATCTCCACCAAGAACACCCTAATTTGATCAATTTTAACCATGAAATCATGTGTTATTCACACATATGATGGAAACCTCTTCAAGCTCTATTGATTGGAGGTGATCTTAACATGTAAAAAGGAGTTTTCAAGGGAGTTTGGGGCTGATTTCTCAAGGAGTTTTCATGAAGAACAAGGGCTGATTTTTGGAGGAATCTACAAATACTTGGTGATCCTAGAAGTGGTGTTGATATCACATAAGATTGGTTACCCAAAACCAAGTCTTGTTCATCCAAAAACTCATCATTTCATCACCTTGGTGGTATAAAGATTGTCCTCCTCATCTTCTTGTTATTTTAATTATGTAAACATGTATTTTATTTCCTATTGTATATGTATATGATGATTATATGATGATAAAAATATTATGTGGGGATTTGGTGTTGATAAACATGATTAAAAAGGTGAAAAACTATAAAGAACAAGGTTAAAATCTTGGTTAAAAGTGATGGCTGTATAAAACAGTAAAGAAACATGTTATAAACTGATAAAATGATGAAGTATAATCCATTTACAGTAAGCTATGGGTCTTTTACACATGTGAGAGTTGGCCATGCAATGGAATCAAAATAATGAGTGAGATATGATCAAAACAAGTTTAGGGTATAAATCTGAGGTTACTGTTTTGGACGATTTTTAGAAAATATTTAGAAGATGATTCAACAGTAGCTATAGAAGAGTTAAATGTAGAACATATCATGTAGTTTATGTGATAAAAATTTGAGCTTCTATCTCCATATAGAACTCAAGATATGGCAGTTTTGGTGAAAGTGAAGATAAAAATCAGATTTTTGGAAATTAAAGAATAATACTATTATATAAGCACTCAAAATTAATAGTATAAAATATAAATGAAAACCCACTAACTTATAAAACTTATTTATATAAATATGTAAAAGGTTAAATGAATGAATAACTTATATAAATGGTAGTAAAATAATACATATAAGCTATAAAACTATAAACATTGTTTTTACGACTTTTTCGGCTAATACCGTAAAAATTAACGTTTTTGTTAAATAAAACTTAGATGGTTGGACCCGTCTAATGAAAACTTTATAAAACTTATATACTGATATAAAGACATGTATAACAAGTAAAAACCGATAAAACCCGAACTATATAACATACGGACGTTAACGGACTAAATTAACGTTATTGGACTAATAATACAACAAAAATGGACTAAAACACTTATAAACTTATTATTGGGCTTAACCCATTTAGGCCCAACTTGTAAAGTGTATATACTGATAATATAGGTATAAAATGGATTAAAACAAGTTAAAGAACTTGTAATAAGTTTATTGGACTTAAAACACGTAAATAGGTAAAACTAGTAAACTTGTATAAAAGTTATCGACATATAACACAAAAATGAGTAAATGAGAATATGTAAACCCACTTGATCATCATATATATATATAATCATCATATGTATACATAATTGTTATTTTTATAAAGTCATTGGACATGAGTCTAAGACGAGTATTATTTGTCTAGGTTTCCGTGATTGAAGCACGTACCGTACGTCCGAATTGCCGATAACCCGCCTTCCCATATCAACGTGAGTTCATAGCCTCGCACTCTTTTAAATGTTTTTATAAATGTTTTATAAACCCGCGAGGGAGATAACATGTTAGTTTTTATAAAATAGGACACCATTTGTCCCGATTGTTTGTTTATTGATTTTTGGACCCGAATGATTGAATGACCCGATTATATGACCCTATAAATGATTAAAGGACCCGATAGATGAAATCAAATGGATTATTAAAGTTAGGTTATGTCACTAAAAGTCCCATTAGCATGAATTGTGAACTACCGGGAGTTGGTAGACGCTTATGCATTTAATAGTACTATTTGGGGACGATCACCCCAGTTCGCGCCTTGACGGTTGATCCCCATCGTGCCACATTGATTGGTAAGCGAATTTATGTATGAGAAGATTTCCATAGCGTGACCTTTGTGACAACACGCTACTTTAGATGGGCAAATTGTGTATCGGGTTAGCTACCCGTTGTTGGTTTAGTAAGGTAACAATGTCATGCGGCTTATAATAATCCAAAAACTAACGAAATACTACTAGACGCTTCGAATTACGATGTATTGCCTGACTAGCAATACAGGGTCATACTAATGATATTATGTTTGTGTTTTGGTTTTCATAACCATATTCATATAACGGTTTTTATTTTCATACAACGTCATGAGGCGTATTTTATGATGTTTTTACGACACTGGCTCGTATTATAATTTTTAAGGCAAATGCCTATATTATGATTTTCGATAAGGATTTGTATAAAATGATTTTGGCTATTTTATGGCCTATTACAAAGATTTGTATAAAATGATTTTGGCTATTTTACGGCCTATTACAATGATTTGTACGAATTGATTTTTGGTACTAATTTTATACCAAAGTTATATTGATGGAATTTATTAAACTCTATGAATTCACTCGGCGTTATCGCTGACCTTTTCTTTTAACATGTTTTGTCTCAGGTACTTGAAGGTAATTCTCGGGAAGACGACAAGAATTCATGGCCCGCACTTAAACAATATTTTCCATTCAAATACTTTGTAAAACTTTGTATGAAATAATATGACTTAGGACCGATGTAACTTTGATATTTATGAATGGAAATGATTTATTATTAAACGACGCGATTTTTATGTGTTGTCTATGATGTGAGTAATGTGCTATCCCGTAACACCAACTAGTCTTCCGCTGTACTGAGTTGTATAAATTTGGGGGTGTTACAGTTTGGTATCAGAGCTCTCGTTATAGAGAACGAAAGATTTTTAAAACTAAGGTTTTGAATAAAACTTTTCAAAATCTTTTAACTAAAAACATTTTTCTAAAAATGTCTAAAAATCTTTTGACTATAACGGTGCCGAAGAATTCCCGAGTTACCGACAAGGCCAGACTGAGAAGTGTTATTTTAATATATATATATATAACTTGGATTATATATATATATATATATATATATATATATATATATGATGTAATTTTATTACATGATTGTTTGATGATTATCTTGATATTTATACGAGGTATTTATACGACGTAGATTGTCACAATGTACCCTAGATCCCCTAGTAAATTAATCTAAGCTATTCTCGTAGGAATTCTAGCTATCCTAGATCTAAACCAAGTTGTGGATATTTATCATCCCAACAAATGGTTGATATTCGTAGAAATATAGATATTAGTTGATTGTGATATTAAAGAAGAATTGGCGAGATTAAATCTGATATTTATGTCATGACGATCTTTTCTTATAGAGTGGAGTTTGACAAAACGTTACCACCTAGAAAGATGTCATCTGATTCGTTGTCACCCAATTCTTAAATTGAAATCGAAAGGGTGAATGTTGCACTTGAGGCTGTTATTGGAACCATTACCCAAAAGCCTCATGCCACTAATACCTTTCCGAGAAGTCTAGTTCAATGATCAAGTCATTTCATATTAATGACTCATTTGATAATTGTTGTTGTAAGAGCTAATAGGATTGGAAATTAAGTGTTGATTCATATTGAGATTGTATTGCCTTTACAAGGCCGAAGAATAAGATTGAAAGTATTGGAATATGAGGTAGGATATTGAATTAAGTATAAAATCTGTTGAAACTTGAATAAAGTAAAACTTAACTTATATGGAATATGAGATTGTTAAGAGGAAGTCGTTAAGTTCTTTCATTGAACTGTAAGGTTTTAAATGATTGTTAGTGTGTGTTAAAGGTTGTTCCTAGTCCATTGTCCACTGACGAGGATGCCCAGTGTCCAAGAAATAATTGAAGAAATCTTCTTCTGAATTGAGACCGATGGATCTTCTGGGACATGTGGAACACCTAATGACTCTTGTAGATTAGTATTCATTGTGGTATCTTTTAAAAATAATCCCTAACTTAACTGAGACATCAGTTGGTAGGATGAGTTCTGAGAATTGTATGACATAGTGACATGTAATGTGTTACGGTACAATTTTGACTTGTTTGTGATTAATGAAAAAAAGACTACCTTTGATTGCTAAATTCTACATGTATCGATGTTATCTATCTTTTATTGCTTCTTCCTAATGTTCGCATTAGTGATGCAACCATTGAGCAAGTACTCATCTCTGTTTGAGTTACGTTGTGGATTAATCTTTTTGAGTGCCATCGAGGTCATGAACCTCATAATTAATTGGCTAAGCTCATTTCCTATTATATCATAGTTAGTTCTCGGTGAACAACTCTTCATCACTCTTTTGCAGATCACGCATTGATTTTATAAGATAAAACAGTATCCATTGAGAAAAGTTGAATTTTCATCACTAAAGGATTATTTAAAGTGAAATTTGTGAGTGATCGTTATCGAAATGAAGTTGTTTATAAAACACTTTGGAAAACTTAATTGTTTTCATAACAAAGAAAATCTTTGTAGATTTATTTTTGATTCTTATTTAAGAATTAAGCCTGAAAATGTTTTTATGATGATAACATTTTGACGAACTGAGTATTGCATCGTTGATCTTGAAATTGTATATAGTTGCGCGCCTACATACAATTTGGAATGGACCATGCAAGGCTGATTAGTAGTCACCATAAAACTAATGAATAAACACTACATTTTCTTTGAAGATTGTGAAAGATTAAATTTTATGAGATCTGCAAGAAGTGAAAAATAAGGACATAATGTTAGGGACACCCACATATGTGCCTGTAGCATCTATTCTTCTGAGTCGAATTTACTCATCTGTGGAAATTGTCTTATTTGACAATTGACAATTCTTTCTTGTCCAATTATCCCGTAGTGAGATTCTTAGAAAAAGTATATGATTACCGAGTGTTGATACCCGACTGGATGTATCGACGTTCCTATCATTTCTTTTGATTTGATTTCATTTGAATGACCTGGGTAACGATCCAAGGATCTTTCGAATGCGTACTCAAATTATGAAAACATGGGATATATTTATATTCGTTAAATGTTTTCGTCTGTATCTGATTTGAAATTCCATCGCGTAGATTATGCGTTGACCTTACTCTTTTAATAATAGTTGTGTCTCTAGATATCCTTGAATTTGTGAAGGATTATGAATTATTACTAGACTTTTGAGAAGTTCACATCTTGTCAACAGCAATGAAACTGGAAGGTTTCTAGTGCCAGTAGAATGGATTGATTGATTATGACATGACGACATTGTCTTAATTGATGGGAACTCGAGTAGAATTCCCCTAAATGATAAGATGTTGATTATCAAAAGTGATCTAAATAATTCTTGGTGGATGACGATATCCTGTATTTAGATTTGAAATTATACCGTAAATGGTTGTGAATTAGTCATAGATATTATAATCTAGAAAGAACTTAAAATAAATGTATTAACGGATGATAATGTTATCTGAAACTTTAGGAAGTATTTATTGATGACTTACCTAGACTTTCGCCATTAAGGCAAGTTGAAATTGGTATTGATTATATTCTCGGTGTTGTACATGTGGTTTGTGCACTGTACGTCAGCACCATCTGAATTTAAGGAATTACCGTACAACTGAGAGAGTTGTCGGAGAAAGATTTTATTATACCAAGCCTGTCATCCTGAAGAGCTATGGTGTTATCATTCCTTATATTTATAGATTACTGTGAACTGAGTAAATTGACAATCGAAAACGATATCCATAACTCGAAATGGAAGATTTGTTCGATCATTTACAAGGTTTTAACGTATGTTTTAAAGATTTGATCCATAGCATGGTTATCATCAACTTCGCATCTGCGAAAGAGATTATCTATTCCAATCACTACATCCGGTGCTTGTAATGAACATTATGAGTTCCACGTAATGTCGTTTGGATTGACTAACACATGTAGCATTCATAAATCTGGTGAATCACGTGTGTAGGCTGTAATTTGATAAATTCATGCTCGTGATCATTAAGGACCATTTATTTGTTTATAAGAATGAGAATGAGTTAATAATTAGTTATAAATTGCCCTGAATTGGCTAAACAATGAAAACCTATACCTTAAATATTTAACATGTGATTAAGGACTTAATCCTTTACATAAAATGACCTTTGGATTAATAATGGTAAGATGTATGCATATAGACTCTTCAAAAATTAAGAGCCCTTTTAAGACTTTGGATTTTTACCAAAAAGAAAGTGCAAATATGTTTTAACAAATGTTTTAACAAAGGATTTTAAGGGATTATTCCCTTATACACAAACCATTTAACTAAACTTCTGTTTAGGGGTAAATGTTTGTGTATACCTTAAGACAACTTAAGAAGGATTGAATAGAACCGTTAAACTATGACATAAAAATTGAAACGACAATTTTTGCTTTTCAACTAAGAAAATTTTGACCAAAGTATAACCAAAGATTTCTCGAACATTTTCGGATCTAATTAATTATTTTAATTATTTTCGATAAATCAACAAAAATCTTGTTAATTAAATTCAAATTATTTTGAACATTTTATATAATTGGTCGAACTAAGAAATTTAAAATTTTTACCTTTACGTTTCATAAAAATTAAATAATTATTGTTAATTTACATGTAATAATTATCGACGCTTTAGACGTCAGATTGAGGAAAACAGATAAAAATGATAGATAAGACGAAACTGAAACTTAGAAGATATGAAGAAAGAATTTTGAATAAATACGGTTATGATATTTATTTCATGAGGAAAGTGAACGTAATTTCTGACGCATAATATAGAAAGAATAGCTGAGTAAATTGTGGACATGATAATTATTTATCTGGAAAAGTGAATGTAGATACTGACACATTATGTATAAAATAATAAGAACCAATTAGGACATGTTCTTTAATAATGAAGGTGCAAAATAAATTGCCGAACAATATAAAAATAAACGATGTTTGTAAGAAGGATAATATAGATAATAAAAGGGGCTCGCGGCTAATGTGAACCATCAGAATTGAGAAGCCGATAGCGTTAAATATTTTAAAAGGCCGTTTATGGTTGCCTAAATATGGAGATTGTGAGATATAGTTATGTAGGAATTTGTAAGTATAAGTATTATATTTATGTCATTTATGACTAAAAGTATCTTTGTCTGAGGAAGTTATACTGATGGCAATTATGAAGGCAGACATCGCCTCATACATTAGTAAACGTTTAGCTGTTGCAAAGGTCATCATCTGAATTTGATTCGATTTGGGCCATCGTCGACAGACTGACCAAATCTGCTAATATCATTCTCGTTAATGATAGAATCTTGATGAAGAAATAGACTCTTTTATTTAAAGGAAGTTATATAAACATAGTGTGCCTGTATCGATCATCTATATATCAAGATCCTCGCTTCGCATCGAATTTCTAGAGATTTGCTCAGAATTCATTGAGAACGAACCTTGATGAGAGTACTATGTACCACCCCAATCGAAGGGACGAGGTAAAGTAACAATACAAAATACTGTAAGCACTGTTCTATGTTTGAATGATTGACCTTTGGTTATAGACCGTATAATCGTTTTCCTTTGGGGAGATTATCATTAATAATTATCGTATTAGGATCGAGATCGAATCTTGTTAGGATCTGAATGTGAGAGCATCTGTAAGCAGGAGTTGAGATGAAGACACCCGACATACACCCATTGTGGGTTGGACATGTCTCTTAGGTTTAAGGTTTCCTACGATGGCGAACCTATCCTTGCAAAATACCCGACCCGCGAGATCTGAAATGATTGTTGAAATTAGGATTTGATTATTAACTGCCGATAATAGGCAAGAGGTTATATGAATGTGAAATGTGGATCTTGAAGTGCCAAATGGGTAGCGAAGTTATGCCAAAATTTTTAACCTTGGAAAGATGAATTCATGATCTGACAAATCATGGGATATAAGTCCCCGTTGTATGGGACCATTGAGATGATGTAAAAGTTGGGATTGAAAGGCATATAAGCTAGATCTACCCTAGGACTTCAAGAACCGCGTGAATTATGTTTCGTAAATCAAACTTGATGGAATATCTATCAAGTGAAAATCTGATTGTTCTTAGTAAAGCTTAGATCGGCGAAAAGTTGCATTCATCAGAAACCCGTGAACATCATGGATAGAGAAAGTAAGCCAACATTAAGCCTGATCTTATTCCCGTAGTTATGTTTGATAGAACTCGCGTATTGTAATGAATTGCACTTGTGAGAAAAGACCGAATGTGGAGGAAATACCCACATGGCTTTAACTCTATAAGAAGCGAGTAGTAAGATGATCTTTGATGACAAAGATCCTGTTTAGGGGTAAATGCTGTGACAATCCGTCAATTTACGATTGATATTTTATTCTCAAATATTATTTGAAAATATTATTTTAATGTTACAATATGAACTCACTTATTTTTGGGAAGAAATTTGGATTTACGTCTTGAAGTAGCATCGACTACGTTTAAACCGGAGGATTCTACGTTACGTGCTTATGTTTACATACACCGTCTTTGGTGACAGTCCGACATTTTAGAAAATAAATTTATCCGTGAATATTATTTTGGAATTTTAAATTTGTGTTGGTTCATAAACTCACAAATTTAAGAGAAGAGATTAGGACTTACGATTATAATTTAACGTCCTTTACGACTAAACCGGAAACCTTAGGATTACGTATTTACATTTTCGAACTCCATTTTTGATGAGACAATTTTTATTAGATTCATTTTGTGCCGTTGATTCATAATTTATAAAAACGTTTTTCGTAAAACGACCCGAGGGCAAGCAAATCAAGGAAACTAAAATCGAGAAGTACCCGTAAATTAATAGGGATGGGACAAGTTTACACTTGCCCACCCCCATAACAAGTAGCTCCACCACACCCTTAGGTGTCAACACTTAACAACAAGTGTTACACTTGTTGCTTAAAGCTTACAATGTAAGCTAACTTTTCATCAAACCACTCAAACTACTTCACACATACCATTTCCACTAAACTCTTACATGCAAAACCACTCATCCTCCCTTTCCTCTCTCTAAAAATTCGTCCCATCTCCACCAAGAACACCCTCATTTGATCAATTTTAACCATGAAATCATGTGTTATTCACACATATGATGGAAACCTTTTCAAGCTCTATTGATTGGAGGTGATCTTAACATGTAAAAAGGAGTTTTCAAGGGAGTTTGGGGCTGATTTCTCAAGGAGTTTTCATGAAGAACAAGGGCTGATTTTTGGAGGAATCTACAAATACTTGGTGATCCTAGAAGTGGTGTTGATATCACATAAGATTGGTTACCCAAAACCAAGTCTTGTTCATCCAAAAACTCATCATTTCATCACCTTGGTGGTATAAAGATTGTCCTCCTCATCTTCTTGTTATTTTAATTATGTAAACATGTATTTTATTTCCTATTGTATATGTATATGATGATTATATGATGATAAAAATATTATGTGGGGATTTGGTGTTGATAAACATGATTAAAAAGGTGAAAAACTATAAAGAACAAGGTTAAAATCTTGGTTAAAAGTGATGGCTGTATAAAACAGTAAAGAAACATGTTATGAACTGATAAAATGATGAAGTATAATCCATTTACAGTAAGCTATGGGTCTTTTACACATGTGAGAGTTGGCCATGCAATGGAATCAAAATAATGAGTGAGATATGATCAAAACAAGTTTAGGGTATAAATCTGAGGTTACTGTTTTGGACGATTTTTAGAAAATATTTAGAAGATGATTCAACAGTAGCTATAGAAGAGTTAAATGTAGCACATATCATGTAGTTTATGTGATAAAAATTTGAGCTTCTATCTCCATATAGAACTCAAGATATGGCAGTTTTGGTGAAAGTGAAGATAAAAATCAGATTTTTGGAAATTAAAGAATAATACTATTATATAAGCACTCAAAATTAATAGTATAAAATATAAATGAAAACCCACTAACTTATAAAACTTATTTATATAAATATGTAAAAGGGTAAATGAATGAATAACCTATATAAATGGTAGTAAAATAATACTTATAAGCTATAAAACTATAAACATTGTTTTTACGACTTTTTCGGCTAATACCGTAAAAATTAACGTTTTTGTTAAATAAAACTTAGATGGTTGGACCCGTCTAATGAAAACTTTATAAAACTTATATACTGATATAAAGACATGTATAACAAGTAAAAACCTATAAAACCCGAACTATATAACATACGGACGTTAACGGACTAAATTAACGTTATTGGACTAATAATACAACAAAAATGGACTAAAACACTTATAAACTTATTATTGGGCTTAACCCATTTAGGCCCAACTTGTAAAGTGTATATACTGATAATATAGGTATAAAATGGATTAAAACAAGTTAAAGAACTTGTAATAAGTTTATTGGACTTAAAACACGTAAATAGGTAAAACTAGTAAACTTGTATAAAAGTTATCGACATATAACACAAAAATGAGTAAATGAGAATATGTAAACCCACTTGATCATCATATATATATAATCATCATATGTATACATAATTGTTATTTTTATAAAGTCATTGGACATGAGTCTAAGACGAGTATTATTTGTCTAGGTTTCCGTGATTGAAGCACGTACCGTACGTCCGAATTGCCGATAACCCGCCTTTCCATATCAACGTGAGTTCATAGCCTCGCACTCTTTTAAATGTTTTTATAAATGTTTTATAAACCCGCGAGGGAGATAACATGTTAGTTTTTATAAAATAGGACACCATTTGTCCCGATTGTTTGTTTATTGATTTTTGGACCCGAATGATTGAATGACCCGATTGTATGACCCTATAAATGATTAAAGGACCCGATAGATGAAATCAAATGGATTATTAAAGTTAGGTTATGTCACTAAAAGTCCCATTAGCATGAATTGTGAACTACCGGGAGTTGGTAGACGCTTATGCATTTAATAGTACTATTTGGGGACGATCACCCCAGTTCGCGCCTTGACGGTTGATCCCCGTCGTGCCACATTGATTGGTAAGCGAATTTATGTATGAGAAGATTTCCATAGCGTGACCTTTGTGACAACACGCTACTTTAGATGGGCAAATTGTGTATCGGGTTAGCTACCCGTTGTTGGTTTAGTAAGGTAACAATGTCATGCGGCTTATAATAATCCAAAAACTAACGAAATACTACTAGACGCTTCGAATTACGACGTATTGCCTGACTAGCAATACAGGGTCATACTAATGATATTATGTTTGTGTTTTGGTTTTCATAACCATATTCATATAACGGTTTTTATTTTCATACAACGTCATGAGGCGTATTGTATGATGTTTTTACGACACTGGCTCGTATAATAATTTTTAAGGCAAATGCCTATATTATGATTTTCGATAAGGATTTGTATAAAATGATTTTGGCTATTTTATGGCCTATTACAAAGATTTGTATAAAATGATTTTGGCTATTTTACGGCCTATTACAATGATTTGTACGAATTGATTTTTGGTACTAATTTTATACCAAAGTTATATTGATGGAATTTATTAAACTCTATGAATTCACTCGGCGTTATCGCTGACCTTTTCTTTTAACATATTTTGTCTCAGGTACTTGAAGGTAATTCTCGGGAAGACGACAAGAATTCATGGCCCGCACTTAAACAATATTTTCCATTCAAATACTTTGTAAAACTTTGTATGAAACAATATGACTTGGGACCGATGTAACTTTGATATTTATGAATGGAAATGATTTATTATTAAACGACGCGATTTTTATGTGTTGTCTATGATGTGAGTAATGTGCTATCCCGTAACACCAACTAGTCTTCCGCTGTACTGAGTTGTATAAATTTGGGGGTGTTACATTATTGGTTTTTACTTGCGATGTTTGTTAAGTTTTGACTAGTATAGGTTGAACCATAGTTGTTCATACTTAGCCACATGCTATTTTCTTTTCGGGGTGTGACTAGTGCTGGTTGAACCATAATCATCCACGCTAGTCATTGTCGTATTTTGCTTAAATTGTACATTATAGTACATAATTTGGTACATGGTAGTTTCTATCTTTTGTTGGGTTATTTATGTACCTAAGGTATAGTATTTTTCTTTTGATGTTTAAGTCATGTTCTCTAAGAATCATGTGGTGGTTCGAGTTATTAGGAGTAGGTGGATATGAAGGATTTTAAGCTGTTTCCACTCTTATGGGCGACATGACTTATAACTGATTATGTTTTCATTTTTGGATTTAGTCTATGCTGTTTTAGCTAGACTATGGATTTATGTATTTCAAGAGTTTGACTATGTTATTTTAATGGATGGAGTTTTGGACTTTTTTTTGTTTATGTGGTTATGAGCTTATGTGAGTAGATGGATATATGTGTTATGTGTTGTATTAATTCTTATAAGTGTCATCATAGGAGGGAGTGCATTGGGGAAAGGGTAATTGTATAAGTATGGTGGCCAACATAGTTATATAAGTACCATAACTCCAATGGATTCCTAAGTATGATTGCATGAAAGAGGGTTAATACATGCTTGTATAGTAGATGTTAGAAGGATTTAAGTATATGTATCCCGATATGCTATATATGTATGATCCCCTACAATTATCGATTGTATCCTTAGGAGGGTGGCTAGCTCGCTTTTTTTATACTAAACCTCCATTGTAGCGTATTCTTTGAGTTTCGTATTTCACGTGTACGTTTAAAAATGGTGTTCTTGGTTTGAAGTCTATTGAAATAACTTGGGATTTCTTTTGAGATAATGAAATCTTTTGTGTTGGGTTTTACATTCCTTTTAGTCGGTATATACTGAAAAGACTTGGAAATCTACTATAGAGTTGGATAGTTGGTTGTATTCGGTAAAATAAGGGTAAGGTGTTGGAGTCGTGTTTGAAACAAGATGTAACATAAGATTTTTTTTTAATCAACACTTATTTATTTCAAATTCTAAAAGACTTTCTTTAAAATAAAGCGAAATAAAATTTCTTTCTACTTAAATAGTTTATATAAATGAGCTTAATCAATATACGTCATTTATAATTATTTATGCAAGACTAAACAAAGTTCATGAAAATTTCACATACATTTATTTCTTTTCATTTAAAAAGGATTACGTTAATTACTAAGATTTAAAAAAAAACAACTAGTATAAAACTGTTTTGGTCATAACTTGTTCGTTTTTAAAGCTTTTTGGGTGATTCAAAAGCCTAAAATTATGTACTCGGAATGTACTTTTCAAATATTTGGTATGTATAGTCATGGGGTGTCAGTAGCTTGATCGAAATTTTGGTACAAGTGACGGGTTCAAGGTTGATTTTTGAATAGTAGTTTTTTTTATGATTTAGGATGCACGGGATACCTAGTCTTTGAGTTGAGTTTGAGATCGTCTAGAAGGTTGTTGGTAGATTGTTTGAGTCACATAGATGTGGTAAAGAAAAAAAATATATTCTTTTGGAAAAGTCGATCTTGTGCACGGTTTAAATAATATATCGCGGGGCATAAGATGTTTTGGTTGCCATTAAGTGTTTCTTGGATCATTTTTCGTTGTCATGAGTCATTTGAATTGGTACATGTTTGAGTTTTCCTTTTGAGTTTACGTGGTTTTGGTCTGTTTTAACTCGTGCACGTGAAATGTCGTTAGTTATCCGTGGGTTTGATTCGTTGATCGTATCTAGTGGATTCAGGATGTAGTTTTGGGTTCGTATTGATTGGGAGCGTTGAGGTAGACATATGAAAGACTTGGTCGCGCCTACACGATTAAGTAGGTGGCCCTGAGAGAATGGTCGGAATGCCCTTAGTGGGGATGAAAGAGTTAAAAGTTCGTAGACGAACTAATGTGGTCATGAGGTCTCTTAGGAGTGCCAAGGGAGATGAATAGAGATTCGTATAATGTGTGGATATTGGCACAAGTAACGCGCCATAGAGAGTGTTGGAAGGGGATATAATACCTCAAAGGTAATTATGATTGTTCGTAAGGCATTTAAGTTTTCCGAAAATTTCCTGAGATTTAGTAGGTTTGCCTATTACTGTGAGGTAGAACCATAAATAGAGCAAGTAGGAGAAGTGAGAGGAGTTGTAGTTAGTGCCTTTCCAAGGAAATTGTTGATGGAATGATTGTAAGAGCAAGAGTTGTTAGAAATTGCAACGGATGCAAGGTAAAATTTGAGTTGCTTAGTAGTAGATTGGCTGTGAAAAGCGGTTGAGTGGTATGATAAGAGGAAGTATTGGTCTTTTAGAATACGTGTAGATTTTCGCGAGTAGAACGAGGTAGAAATTTATTCGTATTGCTTCTAAGAGAGGGTGCAAGGAGGACGTAGTTGAAACTGCTCAGGATGTTGTATGAACGCTTTGGGTTTATGGTTATGATTTTGGCTTCGCCGAGGCGCTAGCAGTTTTCATAGAGTCAATGAACCGGGGGTACATGACAATATATAAAAGAGTTGTCATCGGGAGCATCGACGACATCTTGATCTACTCAAATCTAAGAAGGAGAGTGAGGCGAATTATGAGTTGGTTTTAGAGTTGTTAGGAAAGGGAATTATACGTGAGATTTTCAAGTGTGAGTTTTAGGATTAAGTTGGCCAGGACGAGTAGTCAGAGATGATGTCATATCGTGGAACCAGCAAGGGGAAAAGTGAAGAAGGGCGAGGAAGCGTTTTGGAGGCTGAAGAGGTGGATTGGATAATGAGCAGATCTTGGAATTATCGGAAGGACTGGATGAATTCGTTAAGCATGACGATACGTGGAGCAAGGATTTGGATGTATACGAGAATGACAAAGAAAGGCGGTTGTTTATACGTTGTGGGAACTAAAGATTTGGAAGAACTAGATAGACTTAGTTAGTGGAGCTGGATTGTTATATTTGCCTGGAATGCTAGAGGAATTTGGGGTACGAGACGTAGAAAATGATCTATACAGATCATGAACGTATCCAACACATATTTAATCATCTTGATTGAACATTTGGAAAAGGTGATGGGTGGAGTTAAGTGATGAAAGAAAATTGCCAGGCCAAGTACCATCTGGGAAAGGCAAGCATGGTTGATGAGACATGGAATAAGAAGAATGAAGTGAAGCTGTGACGAACTTGAACTATATGGATGACGTATTAGGGTGGTTTGGATGAAGGATGTAGGTTGCACGAGTTGAGTTGTCTAAAGCAGAGAACGCGTCAACCTGTATGTTGCGTGGCTTGGACAATCATATGGAGAAAAGGGACATAGACTATACTTCCTACATAGATAGGAGTAGCTTAGAAAGGGCGATGTAAGGACGAAGTTGGTGAAAGGGATACATAATGGGGTGGAGGAATAAGTACGACGAGAGTTGGGTGATAGTCGATAGACTGACTAATTCATCTCATATTTCAAGAGGAATGAGAAGTGATAGTTGAGTTTTTGTATACCCTTTAGGAAAAGAGCAACAAATAGGGCAAGTAAGCACGGCGATTTAGGAAAACCGTGTGTAAATGACCCTAAAGTGAGTTCGTTCTCAAGGAGGCTAGTGTGTTATGTGTGTAATGATATGGATTAGATTTGTGATTATATTTTTGAGAAAGAAAAATAGAAATGAGATTAGAAGAGAATGACGGTTATGAAGTCGAATTAAACTAAGTCAAAAAAGGTATACACGTAAAACCATAAAAAGTGCTAAAATTAAAATTTTACCCTAAAAATTCCTAAAAATTACCAAAAATCCAAAATAATATTCTAAGAGTTTACAAAAAAACCCAAACTTGCCAAAACCTTTTAATTAATTAGATAATGACTTTTTAATGCTAATTAAAGCCCTAAAAATCAAAATTAATTATTATAAAGCCCTAAACAAGATTTTAAAGTTTGTAAACCTCAAAAATACACTAATTAAGCTAAAACGTATTTTTCAAAATTTTAAAACTAATTAAAATATTTTTAGACAATTAAAAACTAATAAAATCAATTAAAACTTAAATTAATTCTAGAAAATAATTAAAAGACCTAAAAAATATTTGGAAAGTTGCAAAATTCCTAATTAAGTGTTTAGAACCTAGGAAAAATATAAAAACTTAGAAAGTCAGACTTTTAATTTTTAATAATAAAATAATATTAAAATAGTGTAAGGTTATTTTCAGAACCAAATAAATGTACAGAACTGCGAGAACCACCTTTATACTCATAAAAATGCATATGTATTTTCATTATTATGTTTATATTAGCATTTAATAATTTTTTTATTGTTAATAGATCCGAGTATGATGAGCGATATAAAGAGTGTACATGCGTTTTCATATTATCCAACGAAAAGATAGTTATAATACATACAAAACAAATACATGTGCATGGTCCTAGGATACATGTTCCTAGTGACTTACGACAATCAAAATTCATGTATTTATACCTAATGAACTAACCCGATGAATATACATGTGCATTTTAAGAGTAAAAAGGTGGTTCTCGCAGTTCTGTACATTTATTTGGTTCTGAAAATAACCTCACCGTAATAAAATAATATTAAAAATCCAAAAATCATAAAAAATTCAAAAAACTTGCAAACTAGCTTAATTTAACCTAAATAACTCAGAAATGAAAGTGAAACTACCTAAATACCCCTATTGGGCCTAGAAAATGGGCTAAACCCAAAACAGTACACTATTGGGCCAAAATTGGGCCCAATAACAAAAAGTGTTCAAAATAATCCCAAAAAGCACAAGTTGACTCAAAATTTGATTTTAACCAACTTTTTGTAAAGGCCCAAAAGCTGAAAATGTGAAATAAGCTAACTTATAACAAACAGCTTATTCTTAATGGGCTTTTTGGCCCATTAAGCTATAAGCCAATGCCATAAGCTAAAATTTGACACACAAGCTTCTTTTGACCTAACAAAGACTTCTGCAAAAAGAAATTTGAAATAAGCCCAAGGAATAAGCCTGAAAATGCAATAAGCAATCTACACAAAACGACAAAATAGTCGTTTTTGAGTTCTAGGCCACCCAAGTGCTGATTCAAGTTCCAAAAGCTTTTAAATGACTTAATTAAGCAAAATCAACAAAGAGTTTTCAAATAAGCTGACTCAATAAGCTGGAAAATCAAATAAGCACTTATGTAAAAAGTCAAAGTAGTTGATTTTCTAGTAAAAATTCAAAGTCAAAGTCCAATAAGCTCCAGTCTACTTAAATGGGTCAAATAATGAAGACCTATCACAATAAATAAGTTGTTGCAAGTCTGGATACGCTAGAATAGCTTATTGATAAGCTGATGACAAAATTACACTAGCAGGGGCTAGTTTTGAGTGTTGAGCAGTGGAAACTTTTTCCACTGCTTGACTTGTTTGACTTTTTGTCTTTAGTGACTTTTTTGGAGATTCAGATTACACAAAGGCACCCAAATGATCTTTGGATCAAAAGGAGTCAATCACAATCAAAATAACACAATCACTAACACCCAATTGATACAGTTTAATCAATTAATCACCAGACATTGCACAAACATGAACAATAAGCAGTTGAGCACAAATAAGCAGTTTTAGCAATAATCAGCCAGCCAAATTCAACCAAATGCATACACAAGCTATTATAAACTCCAATAAGCAAGTCTAAACAGGTTTCATGCAATGGTTCAAAGAATTAAGCAAGATTCAAGCACATGAAAGTTACTGATGAACACTAACACATGCAGTTTTCTACTTTGCTGATGTATTTGACACTTAAGCCAGATTCAACACCTCAAATCTTTCAAACAGGTTATATTAACTTTGTTTAAACCACTTTTAGCCCTAAGCATGCATACACACTAAGTGTTCCCAAAATCCTAGGTCAAAACAGGCAGTATCAAAGTCTATATAGCAGATTGTTTGATTCAAGTGTTCAAACCCAAAAACTTGCAGCAAAACACTCTCAACAAGGTATTTATCAGATACAAAGCATAAACACCAACTTCCCTTAACACAATAACAAGTTACAAGCACAAACAGTTAGTCCCAAACACCCCTTTATCTTTTCCAAATCAAATTTTTCAAAGTAAAAGTGAGATTCAAGACTACCCAAGCATCAATTAACACTAAAACAGGTAAGATTAACAGATTCAAGCAAGAACAAGCCACAAAATTCACAAATCACAAGTCACATACAAATATCACCAAAAATCATGAATTTAAGCAGATTTTGAGATTGAGTATGCAAACCTCATGGATGTACATCCACACCCACGAATTTTGAGCTTATGTGCTAGCAAGAACAAGCACAAGCTTCCACAATAAGCCTGCTAAGATTGAACAAGGTTAAAGCACAAGAACATAAAAATCAGAAACTTCAAAAATCTTGATTGATGCAACCTTGTTACCCCACACTTGATTATCCCCAAGTTATAAGCCTCACAACACCTTAACTAACTCAGTTAGGATGCTATGATCAGCCCTATAACCCAAGAATTCCAAGATTGGAACAAGAACTTAGCAAAATATCAAGAATGAGGAAAATTGCAAACTTTTGCAACCTCCAAGTGAAAACAGGTTTTAACTTCTAAAACTAACAAGCATTTAACAATAGAAATCAGTAACAAAGATTGGCCAATGACTTCTCTTCAACGTTTCAAACACAATTTCATTAAACTTGAAATGGGATTTACAGAAACTTGAACAAGGAAAAATCAAAAGCAAACTGAAATGTTGTGGCCTAAATGGCTTTATATAGAGCCTTACAAGTTCTCAAAGCTAAAAAACGTGTAAACCCTAACTACTGAAGTCCCAATTTTGCCCTTGAGAATTTTTGGCATCTTCTTGAATCATGTGACTTGTTTTGGCTGTTTGTTGAAGCTGGCATGTGTGAGTGTATCCAAGGGCTCCCATTAAGCTTAAAAAGTAAGCTTCAATCTCAAACGTTGGATTGCTGGTGGTTTTTGGCAGTATCTCCCTTTTGTGTAGCAGGGGAATCTCATGTGGGGCTTCTCAAAGGTGTAGCATGTGTTTTGGGTGTTAGGTTATGATTAATGGATGCTTAATCATTGATCTGGAGCAGATGGGGTTTTAATTGTAACACAATTAGGAAAACCCAATTATGTTCTTGAGATAAATAGTGCTACGTTTAATCCAGATTAGGGGTGATTAATTTTAAAAAATGTGTTAAGGCGCCAAGGTTTGGTTAATAAACTAATCAGGGTGAGTGGGATCTGATGTGGAGGCAGGGAGTGGTGTGATTGGTGGAAAAGATTGAGTGGGCTACGTGGCAGCCATGGGTTGGTTAAGGTAAGTTTGGTGTCTGGCCAATTTGAACCCCTTGTTTTTGTTATTCTTTCCACTTTGTGTAAAACAGGCCAAAACTCACATCCCTTTGTATTTAAACTTTCACTTTTCACACTTTTGCCCCAAATACTTTTCCAAAGTATTTTCAGGGGTATTTCTTGCCATTTTCGAATTCTTCAAGGGCTGATTTGGCTTTTTGATGATGGATAATGGTCTTGACTTGTATAATGAGTATTTTGGAGGACTGAAATTGCAAATTCATGTTTGATGAGGGACCATTTTTGCCAAATGTTGAAAGTTGAGGGTCCTTTTTGTAATTTTGAAATTTTCAAAGGACCAAACTTGTAATTTCTTGTACTTTGAAGGACTTCATGATATATTTGATTTTGTGGATGATATTGTTTGACAATTTAGCTTTGTTGAGGGGCTAAACTTGCCAAATCTTCAAAGTGGAGGGCCCTTTTTGTAATTTTGACAAACTTTAGGGACCAAACTTGTAATTATGAGGATACAAGGGTATAAAGTGTCAATTCTTCCATATTGGAGGACCCTTCTTCATAATTCTTCAAATCTTCAAGGGTTGATCTTGGGAAAGTCTTCATTAGGGCTTGGTTAATTGTGCGGCTTCGTTTCCCGTGTTCGTTTTTGCATGATTCTTGTGATCTTTTGTCATTTTCTCAATATCCGTACCTAAATTACACAAGCAACAAACACAAGCATATATATGGGTATTTTGATGATATTTAATGCATTTTAAGCCCTCTTTGGAAGATGAGACTATGTATAAAAGCAGTCTCATCACTCCCCCATACTAAACCATTGCCGTGCCCTCACGCAATGCTAGAATAAAGTATCGTAGCATCTCCAAAATTCATTTTTATTCACTTTATTGAATGATAAACTAGCTATACTACTACTATTGCTATTACTACTTGTGTTTTAGACATAATGTATGATTTTCATCGCAAAATGGGACGTTTAGGTTCATAGAATAAGAACACGTGAATGCTTCGTTAGAAATAATTTCATCGTCCTCGATTTTCACCCCATTTCCATGCCAAGCGTGCAATGAGATCATTGTCATTATAAGTTAGTAATGCTAACACTACTCATATGCCCTAATCACGTACTTATCCTCATTATTCCTAAGTTGTATCTCTTATATTTTATATTGTCTTGAATGTTTCACGAGGATACATTGTTTGACTTATGCGATAATAGAGATTTAGGTCTAAAAATAGAGTCCTAACGGTGTAACTAAGACCATCAAATCAATAACCCCCCCCAATAGACAACGATGTCAAAAAATTAAGTTGACAAGAAGAATCGATAAACACGGTTTTATAACGGTTTTGAACATGAGACTTATTACCAAGACTTTTATACGCCCCCTAACGGAAGGGCCTTATTATCTTTGGTTTACCTCCATCTTTTATTCAACTTCGCCATGAAGCTTTTATTATGACTTCGGTCTTGCCTTGCCTTTTATTATCCGCATCATCGGTGGTTTTATTAGCCAAAGACGTATATCCTCACGCTAAGGCGAATTTTGGATCTTTAAAGCTTCGAAGATTAAGGCTTGATTCACTTTCAATTTTGCATAGATTTTTTGGCCTTGTGGGGCTTCAAATTGTTTGCTTGATTTAGGTGAGCACTTGAAATCTTATTATTGGGTGAAGCTTTTGATTATTCGGGTGCCAATACTTCAAAATCGTGACGCTGGTGATACCTTAATGTCTTCTCAATTTAATTACACGGAAGCTACTAGAAAAGACTAGAAACCCAACAATCCCAACTAAACCGCTAAGTCAATATTTATTAAGCAAAAAATATTTACAAGCGAAGGGAGAATAAGCAAACAACGAGAACACATGAGTTTTTGAAAGAATACGAGTACTCTACGTTTAGCATAGTAACTTATAATTAACCCTATCATTTCTCATCCTCATTTAAGAGACTTAGCCTAATGTGTAGTTAAGGAACCAAAGCTAAGTGCTCAACACGCACGGTCGAGTCAAAAATTACTCTTATTCTCGCCATCGGAAAACCTACATTTGTGTCTTCAAACACTTATAAAACATGAGAAAAATTTTAAAATTTGGCCATTTTTAGCCTTATTTTGCAACAAAACGATAAACAAAAAGATAAACTTTGGAAAGCGTGAAGGTTTGGCAAGGCAAGTATCTATTCACCCCCCCATACTAAAGTTAAACATTGTCCTCAATGTTTCGAGTCTAGGGGTGCAAACACCCCCATACTAGAGACGTAGTCGAATGCCTAGTCTAGCATGGAAAGGGTGTAACCAATAAATTAATAGCCGTTTATGAAGTGTGCTAAAAACCTAAGGTTAGAACGTCAAAAGGAGATATCATTTGGATATTGAGAAAGTCTTTAAAGCAAACGATCGAGTGCTCCCATAAAACGAACACGAGAGGCTCCAATCGTGAAGATCATGATCATCTAAAGTCCACAATTCACAAACAACCACGGAACAAAGGTTGGAAGGGCACAAATCCCCACACGTTAACTACATTAGAAAGCGATAATATGTACATAGGATAAGCATGGGACTCCCTCACGAGGCACCTCGTTTTTGATTACCGAGTCATGAGCTCGACTCGATCCCCTCAATACTAATTATCATTGGGGAACGTGACTTGGTCGATGTAGTTCAAGGATGGAACTTCCCCGCCAAAGTAGTGCTTCAACCTATGTCCATTCACCTTGAAGTTAGGACCATCATCTTGAGCTAGCTCGATGGTCCCATACGGAAACACTTGAGTCACGGTGAATGGACCGGACCAACGGGATTTCAACTTACCGGAAAAGATTTTTAATCTTGAATTAAAAAGCAAAACTTGATCCCCAATGTTAAAAACCCGGTTTTTAATTTTTGAATCATGCAAATTTTTAGTTTTTTCTTTGTAAATCAATGAATTTTCATAAGCAATGTCTCTCAATTCATCTAATTCATTCAATTGCTTTTTCCGGTGTTTTCCCGCGGTCTCCATATCATCATTACAATGTTTTAGGGCCCAATAAGCCTTGTGTTCTAATTCGATAGGCAAATGACAATTCTTTCCATACACAAGCTTATAGGGAGTGCACCCAATGGGCGTCTTATGAGCGGTCCTAAAGGCTCATAAGGCATCGTCCAACTTATCCGACCAAGTTTGTCAGTTTTCCCCAACGGATCTCTCCAAGATCCTCTTCAATGCTCGGTTTGAAACCTCGACTTGCCCACTCGTTTGTGGGTGATAAGCCGTAGAAAGCCGATGTGTAACTCCATATTTCCTTAGGACCCTTTTGAATTGGTCGTTACAAAAATGGGTTCCACGATCGCTTATGATCGCACGAGGGGTTCCAAACCGAGAAAACAAGCTTTTCAAAAACTTGACTACCACACGAGCATCATTGGTGGGCAAGGCTTTGGCCTCCACCCACTTAGATAGGTAGTCAACCGCAACGAGAATGTACTTATTACCACGAGATGATGGGAACGGCCCCATCAAGTCTATACCCCAAACGTCAAAGATCTCACACACTTGGATGATGTTTTGTGGCATTTCATCTTTTTGTGAGGCTTTTCCTTGTCGTTGGCATGCATCACAAGACTTCACAAGATCTTGTGCATCTCGGTAAATAGTAGGCCAAAAGAAGCCGGCCTCAAACACCTTCTTAGCCATGAGATTAGCACCGTGGTGACCACCCGTGGGTCCCTCATGGCAAGCTCTAAGGATGTTAGAAGCTTCGGTGCCAAATAAACAACGTCGGATGATTTGATCCGCATAAGTTCGAAACAAGTAAGGGTCGTTCCAAAAGTAGAACATGACGTTACGAAAGAATTTTCGTTTTTCTTGTGTCGTCATACCCTTAACGATGAAGTTACCCGCATGGTAATTTGCAAAATCCGCAAACCATGGGGTGGAAGGATCAAGCTTAGAATTCACTACACCAAGTGTCTCGAGCGGAAATGTTTCGGTGATTTCCTTGGGCTCATAAACACTTTGGTGAGGATCTTCCAAACGAGAAAGATGATCGGCCGCTAGATTCTCGGCTCCTTTTTTGTCAACGATGGTGTGATCAAATTCTTGAAGGAGGAGAATCCAACGAAGTAATCTAGGCTTAGCATCTTGCTTTGCCATGAGATACTTAATAGCCGAATGATCCGTATACACTATGCATTTAGCTAAGACGAGATAAGGTCGGAACTTCTCAAATGCATACACCACGGCAAGGAATTCCTTTTCCGTTGTAGTGTATTTTAGTTGAGCCTCGGTCATCGTCTTGCTAGCATAGTGAATAGGCAAGAAGTGCTTATCATGACGTTGCCCCAAAACGGCCCCAATAGCGTAATCACTAGCATCACACATGAGCTCAAAGGGGAGGTTCCAATTGGGAGCAACAAGAATGGGAGCTTCGGTAAGTTTCTTCTTTAGGATTTCAAAGGCTCGTACACAATCTTCGTCAAAGACAAAACGTGCCTATTTTTCAAGAAGATGTGTAATGGGTCGAGAAATCTTCGAAAAATCCTTGATGAATCGACGATAAAAGCCCGCGTGGCCTAGGAATCTCCTAACTCCCTTAACGGTTTTGGGATGAGGTAATTTGGCCATGACGTCTACCTTAGCTTGATCTACCTCAATCCCCGCTTTCGAGACCTTGCGCCCTAAGACGATTCCACTCTTAACCATAAAATGACACTTTTCCCAATTGAGCACAAGGTTGGTTTCCTCACAACGTTTCAACATTCTCTCAAGATTCGACAAACACGAAGTGAACGAATTACCAAACACGGAAAAGTCATCCATTTAAACTTCCATCGTCTTCTCGATCATATCATGAAAAATAGCCATCATGCACCTTTGAAAGGTTCCCGGTGCATTGCAAAGTCTGAATGGCATTCTACGATAGGCAAACGTTTCATATGGACACGTAAACGTAGTTTTTTCTTGATCACGAGGATCGATGGGGATTTGGAAGTAACCGGAAAAACCATCTAAAAAGCAATAGAAATTGTTTCCCGCAAGACGCTCCAACATTTGGTCCATGAAGGGCAAGGGAAAATGGTCTTTTCGAGTGGCTTTATTCAACTTTCGATAGTCAATGCACACTCTCTATCCGGTCACGAGTCTAGTGGGAATCAACTCGTTGGCATCGTTTGGCATAACGGTCATCCCTCCCTTTTTAGGGACACAATGAATAGGACTCACCCAAGGGCTATCGGAAATTGGGTAAATCATTCCCGCGTCAAGGAGTTTAAGGACCTCCTTTTTGATGACGTCGTGAATTTTGGGGTTCACCCTCCTTTGACTTTAGATTGTGGGCTTGAAATCCTCCTCCTTTAATATTTTGTGGGTACAAAACTTGGGATCGATTCCCTTAATGTCGGATAACTTCCACGCAATTGCTCTCTTGTGGTCCTTTAGAACTTCGACAAGTGCGGTTTTTTCATCATTCGAAAGTTCCTTCACAATAATAACCGGCAACTTGTCGTCCTCCTCCAAATAGACATATTCGAGATGAGGAGGTAAATCTTTCAACTCTAGGATAGGTGGTTCCTCAAGTGAAGATTTGGGCTCGATACTCATAACCTCCTCGGGTGGAGGTAATGGGAAATCGTTAAGAAAATCCTTGATAGTCAAGAAGTCCTCATCGTTGTCGAGGTCTTCGTCACAAGTACGTGGAACATCGAATTCTTCCAACGTAAAACCACCACCTTCAAATGGAGTGAAGGTTGGTGTCGAATTATCAAGAATTGGATCCAACATAGTGGGATTGCCACTAGTTTCTTCATCACCAAAACCTAGAACTTCTTGTGAAAATTCCTCGCAAAGCACGTCAATCATATCAACGAGGTTTATGGTTGCAACGGAATAAACATGAGAAATTTGAGAGTTTTGAGTTGCGTTTATAACAAGTTCCTCGTCGTTGAATCGTAAGGTGATCTTTCTAGCATGAACATCGATCAAAGCCATAGACGTATCTAAAAACGAACGACCTAAAATGAGAGGAACTTGAGGATCCGTGGGGATATCAACAACGATAAAGTCTACGGGATAGTAGAACTTCCCCACTTTCACAAAAACGTCTTCCGCCAAACCACATGCGGGAATCGTGGAATGGTCGGCCAACTCGATAGACATTATTGAAGGAGTAAGATTAGGAAGATTGAGCGACTTGAAGATTGCAAGTGGCATCAAGTTAATGCTAGCACCAAGATCGGCCAAGGCGAAGCATTCTTCCATATCTTGGATTGCACAAGGGATCAAAAATTTACCGGGATCACCGACTTTTTGAGGTATGCGATTAAGATAAACCGATGAACAACTAGACAATTGGTGCAATTTCTCCTTGTCGCGCTCTTGACGTTTCTCCTTCCTAAGTCTCGATGGATAGGGCAAACGTGGTGTGGGTTGAGGCATAGTAGGCATAGCCTTTGGAATCTCGGGTTCCAATGATGGTAATGGGTCAACCGTAGGTGTGGCATGAGCGGTACTTCGTGGGATTGGGATATGCTCCTTTTGGACCACCACCTCGGGTTCTTCCTCAATTGCTTCCTCCGTAGGAGCAATTGGTTGAGGAGTCGGTTCCTTAAGTGTCTTACCACTACGTGTGGTAATCACTTTCATCTCACCCTTAGGGTTGGATATGGTGTTGCTAGGAAGATCACTCGAAGATGGTTTACACATTATTGCCTCAAACATAGATGAGATTTTATCTTCAAAATTGGATTGCCTCAATACGGCCTCGGTTTGCCTTTTCTCGGCCTTAATCATCTCTTGTTTAATCTCATGTTGCCCTTGTTCCATTTTTTGTTGGTTTTGTTGCAACCTAGTGACATTTCCTTCCATCTTGTTGGTGTGGATTTTAAGTTCATTAGCTAACTCATTTTTCAACTCTTTCTTCAAGTCGTTCTTAAACTCGGATCTTAGGCTAATGATTTCTCTTTGAATATTGTCAAACCTAGCATCATTCCCACTAGCATATTCAACAAACTCACTTGGAAGATCTTTCAATGTTTGCAAACCTTTGTTGTTGTTTTGAAAATTATTTTTGTTTGAAACTTGATTATTAGCCCCTTGATTCCCATAGTTTCCCTTGTTGTAATTGTTTTTGAAACCAACTTGATTGTTGCGATAGTTGTTGTTAGCATTTTGATTTGAACCAAAACCCGGTGGAGTCATTTGATTGGAGCGGGAAACTTGACCGTTTTGGTTGTAATTTCCCGTGGCCGCGAAGGCACTCGAAGTGTTACCACCGTTGGTAATGCACTCGGAGGAATCATGACCTCCACCACAATACATACAAGAAACCTCAACCGCTTTAGCCGTAGCGGGAGCACTTTGTTCACCAACTTTAAACTCAATCAAAAGTCCTTTAAGCTTATCAAAAATCTTATTTTCCAAGTTCGCCTCAATTTGGCAAGCATCGATGGTAGTAGACAAAGTAGGTGAAGCCGAAGACGAAGCCTTACGAACACTAGACGTGCTACGAGGACTATACACCTTAGATCTATTTTCAATTATCACCAAAGCTTCCTCAACCGTTTTACACAAAAAATTACCACCCGCGGCGGCATTCAAATAATCCCTTTCATGATCATTAAGTCCATTGTAAAACGTGTCAATTAGATGCAAGTCGGAAAAACCGTGATGATGACATTCATGTAACATTTCCTTAAACCTATTCCAAGCCGTTGAAAAATTTTCATTAAACTCTTGTGAAAACTTTGAAATCTCGTTTTTCAAGTATGTAGTCTTAGAGGGCGGAAAAAATTGGTTCACAAACTTAGACACGAGATCCTTCCACGTCAATATAGAATTGGGTGGCTCTTTCTCTAACCAAATTTTAGCGGGCCCCGCTAAGGAATACGGAAAAAGCATCATCTTAATCGAGTCATTCGAGACATCCTTAAACTTGCAAGTAGGGGTAAGACGATTGAATTGGCGGATATGGTTGTGGGGATTGTCCTTCTCATCACCACGGAATTTGTTGTTTTGGATCATTGACAACAAACCCGTTTTCACCTCAAAATTATCCGCAAGGATAGCGGGAATCACAATAGCCTCTCCATAACCCTCGGTGGGTGCTTGAAGTAACTCCATCATAGTTCGATTCGCCATGGTTGGTGCTTCTCTTACAATGGGTTCGTCAATAGGAGACTCCTCACTAGAATTGTTGGGAGTGGGAGTTTTGTTCTTTCGTTTACGTGCACGTCTTGCTTGATTACGAGTTAGCATAAACGTCACGTACAACGAGGGGACGAGCAAAGAAGATTCTTTTTGGTGTTTTGTGTTTTTCAATTTTTTTGTGGTTTTTGATTATATTAACTTTTTTGGAACTTGGTGAATGTATTAAGTAGACACAAATCTACAAATCTCCTCCTTAATCAAATCTCTTGATTAAAGAAGCCTCAAGGAATGAAAACGATCACGTGAAGTGAACGCCTTCGATGACTTTAGAACGTTGGTGGAACACCAAAACGTTCAAGAGGGCTTAATCAATGAAAACCAAGAAAATATATATGATACTTAGTAATACTTTGGGCGGCAAAACCCTCGATTAGCTCTCAAAATCAAATACTCACAAGCAAGCGGGGAAACGAGGCGGCGCGAAGCACTTAAGAGCCTTTTTCCTTAGGATATATTTTATAATATGCGCCTTATACCCACCTTATAGTTTGTATTATCAAGATTAAGCTTCACGAAAGTATTTATCTATTTTTTCCTTTTTCTTTGGTTTGAGATTCGAATACAATGATTGGGTAATGACCTCCCAAGTCAAGGTTGTGATTTCTCACGTATTTGGAGTACTTGTGAATTTATTGTTCTACGTATACAATATAGTACTAGTATTCACACAAAAACCGAAAACCGATAATACGTATTAGTAGAGTGCTACTAATACAAATACTAATTATGGATAGTATATAAAAACAACAATTCCAATCAAAACACAACACGCCTCCCCGGCAGCGGCGCCAAAATGATAGTTGAGTTTTTGTATACCCTTTAGGAAAAGAGCAACAAATAGGACAAGTAAGCACGACGATTTAGGAAAACCGTGTGTTAATGACCCTAAAGTGAGTTCGTTCTCAAGGAGGCTAGTGTGTTATGTGTGTAATGATATGGATTAGATTTGTGATTATATTTTTGAGAAAGAAAAATAGAAATGAGATTAGAAGAGAATGACGGTTATGAAGTCGAATTAAACTAAGTCGAAAAAGGTATACACGTAAAACCGTAAAAAGTGCTAAAATTAAAATTTTACCCTAAAAATTCCTAAAAATTACCAAAAATCCAAAATAATATTCTAAGAGTTTACAAAAAAATCCAAACTTGCCAAAACCTTTTAATTAATTAGATGATGACTTTTTAATGCTAATTAAAGCCCTAAAAATCAAAATTAATTATTAAAAAGCCCTAAACAAGATTTTAAAGTTTGTAAACCTAAAAATACTCTAATTAAGCTAAAAATTATTTTTCAAAATTTTAAAACTAATTAAAACTATTTTTAGACAATTAAAACCTAATAAAATAAATTACAACTTAAATTAATTCTAGAAAATAATTAGAAGACCTAAAAAAATAATTGGAAAGTTGCAAAATTCCTAATTAAGTGTTTAGATCCTAGGAAAAATATAAAAACTTAGAAAATCAGAATTTTAAATTTTAATAATAAAATAATAATAAAATAATATTAAAAATCCAAAAATCATAAAAAATTCTAAAAACTTGCAAACTAGCTTAATTTAGTCTAAATAACTCAGAAATGAAAGTGAAATTACCTAAATACCCCTATTGGGCCTAGAAAATGGGCTAAACCCAAAACAGTACACTATTGGGCCAAAATTGGGCCCAATAACAAAAAGTGTTCAAAATAAGCCCAAAAAGCACAGGTTGACTCAAAATTTGATTTTAAACAACTTTTTCCAAAGGCCCAAAAGCTGAAAATGTGAAATAAGCTAACTTATAACAAGCAGCTTATTCTTAATGGGCTTTTTGGCCCATTAAGCTATAAGCCAATGCCATAAGCTAAAATTTGACACACAAGCTTCTTTTGACCTAACAAAGACTTCTGCAAAAAGAAATTTGAAATAAGCCCAAGGAATAAGCCTGAAAATGCAATAAGCAATCTACACAAAACGACAAAATAGTCGTTTTTGAGTTCTAGGCCACCCCAAGTGCTGATTCAAGTTCCAAAAGCTTTTAAATGACTTAATTAAGCAAAATCAACAAAGAGTTTTCAAATAAGCTGACTCAATAAGCTGGAAAATCAAATAAGCACTTATGTAAAAAGTCAAAGTAGTTGGTTTTCTAGTAAAAAGTCAAAGTCAAAGTCCAATAAGCTCCAGTCTACTTAAATGGGTCAAATAATGAAGACCTATCACAAAAAATAAGTTGTTGCAAGTCTGGATTAAGCTAGAATAGCCTATTGATAAGCTGATGACAAAATTACACTAGCAGGGGCTAGTTTTGAGTGTCAAGCAGTGGATTTCCACTGCTTGACTTGTTTGACTTTTTGTATTTAGTGACTTTTTTGGAGATTCAGATTACACAAAGGCACCTAAATGATCTTTGGATCAAAAGGAGTCAATCACAATCAAAATAACACAATCACTAACACCCAATTGATACAGTTTAATCAATTAATCACCAGACATTGCACAGACATGAACAATAAGCAGTTGAGCACAAATAAGCAGTTTTAGCAATAATCAGCCAGCCAAATTCAACCAAATGCATACACAAGCTATTATAAACTCCAATAAGCAAGTCTAAACAGGTTTCATGCAATGGTTCAAAGAATTAAGCAAGATTCAAGCACATGAAAGTTATTGATGAACACTAACACATGCAGTTTTCTACTTTGCTGATGTATTTGACACTTAAGCCAGATTCAACACCTCAAATCTTTCAAACAGGTTATATTAACTTTGTTAAACCACTTTTAGCCCTAAGCATGCATACACACTAAGTGTTCCCAAAATCCTAGGTCAAAACAGGCAGTATCAATGTCTATATAGCAGATTGTTTGATTCAAGTGTTCAAACCCAAAAACTTGCAGCAAAACACTCTCAACAAGGTATTTATCAGATACAAAGCATAAACACCAACTTCCCTTAACACAATAACAAGTTACAAGCAAAAACAGTTAGTCCCAAACAACCCTTTATCTTTTCCAAATAAATTTTTTCAAAGTAAAAGTGAGATTCAAGACTACCCAAGCATCAATTAACACTAAAACAGGTAAGATTAACAGATTCAAGCAAGAACAAGCCACAAAATTCACAAAATCACAAGTCACATACAAATATCACCAAAAATCATGAATTTAAGCAGATTTTGAGATTGAGTATGCAAACCTCATGGATGTACATCCACACCCACGAATTTTGAGCTTATGTGCTAGCAAGAACAAGCACAAGCTTCCACAATAAGCCTGCTAAGATTGAACAAGGTTAAAGCACAAGAACATAAAAATCAGAAACTTCAAAAATCTTGATTGATGCAACCTTGTTACCCCACACTTGATTATCCCCAAGTTATAAGCCTCACAACACCTTAACTAACTCAGTTAGGATGCTATGATCAGCCCTATAACCCAAGAATTCCAAGATTGGAACAAGAACTTAGCAAAATATCAAGAATGAGGAAATTGCAAACTTTTGCAACCTCCAAGTGAAAACAGGTTTTAACTTCTAAAACTAACAAGCATTTAACAATATAAAGCAGTAACAAAGATTGGCCAATGACTTCTCTTCAATGTTTCAAACACAATTTCATTAAACTTGAAATGGGATTTACAGAAACTTGAACAAGGAAAAATCAAAAGCAAACTGAAAAGTTGTGGCCTAAATGGCTTTATATAGAGCCTTACAAGTTCTACAAAGCTAAAAAACGTGTAAACCCTAACTACTGAAGTCCCAATTTTACACTTGAGAATTTTTGGCATCTTCTTGAATCATGTGACTTGTTTTGGCTGTTTGTTGAAGCTGGCATGTGTGAGTGTATCCAAGGGCTCCCATTAAGCTTAAAAAGTAAGCTTCAATCTCAAACGTTGGATTGCTGGTGGTTTTTGGTAGTATCTCCCTTTTGTGTAGCAGGGGAATCTCATGTGGGGCTTCTCAAAGGTGTAGCATGTGTTTTGGGTGTTAGGTTATGATTAATGGATGCTTAATCATGGATCTGGAGCAGATGGGGTTTTAATTGTAACACAATTAAGAAAACCCAATTATGTTCTTGAGATAAATAGTGCTACGTTTAATCCAGATTAGGGGTGATTAAGTTTTAAAAATGTGTTAAGGCGCCAAGGTTTGGTTAATAAACTAATCAGGGTGAGTGGGATCTGATGTGGAGGCAGGGAGTGGTGTGATTGGTGGAAAAGATTGAGTGGGCTACGTGGCAGCCATGGGTTGGTTAAGGTAAGTTTGGTGTCTGGCCAATTTAAACCCCTTGTTTTTGTTATTCTTTCCACTTTGTGTAAAACAGGCTAAAACTCACATCCCTTTGTATTTAAACTTTCACTTTTCACACTTTTGCCCCAAATACTTTTCCAAAGTATTTTCAGGGGTATATCTTGCCATTTTTGAATTCTTCAAGGGCTGATTTGGCATTTTGATGATGGATAATGGTCTTGACTTGTATAATGAGTATTTTGGAGGACTGAAATTGCAAAGTCATGTTTCATGAGGGACCATTTTTGCCAAATGTTAAAAGTTGAGGGTCCTTTTTGTAATTTTGAAATTTTCAAAGGACCAAACTTGTAATTTCTTGTACTTTGAAGGAATTCATGATATATTTGATTTTGTGGATGATATTGTTTGACAATTTAGCTTTGTTGAGGGGCTAAACTTTCCAAATCTTCAAAGTGGAGGGCCCTTTTTGTAATTTTGACAAACTTTAGGGACCAAACTTGTAATTATGAGGATACAAGGGTATAAAGTGTCAATTCTTCCATATTGGAGGACCCTTCTTCATAATTCTTCAAATCTTCAAGGGTTGATCTTGGGAAAGTCTTCATTAGGGCTTGGTTCATTGTGCGGCTTCGTTTCCCGTGTTCGTTTTTGCATGATTCTTGTGATCTTTTGTCATTTTCTCAATATCCATACCTAAAATACACAAGCAACAAACACAAGCATATATATGGGTATTTTGATGATATTTAATGCATTTTAAGCCCTCTTTGGAAGATGAGACTATGTATAAAAGCAGTCTCATCAAGAAGTCACGTAGTTGAGAAGTTGGAAGGATTGCGTACGGATGTGATGGAATAGAGGGTTTTGCGTAAAAGTTAGCCTAATATGTATGGAATGTCTTATGAAGGATTATGGCAAGGGAAGAAACGATGGGAAGCAAGCGTAGTATACCGTTGATAGACTAATATTTGGTATGAGCATAATATAGGGGTAATTGAGAAAGACGCCTAGATCATTGGCGTGAGATTTGGAGATAGTCGGAGAACGCATTATATTAGGAAGAATTCTCCTACAGAGAGAGAGTCAGCGGTGAGAGGGGCATATTCCCCATTGATGAGGATGTAAGGAATAAAGGAGGAAACACCTAAATTATAGGCTGAAGACGGGATATAAGATGGTATGGAAATTAAGATTATGGAGAGACAAGCAAAAAGTAGTATGGAGGAAGAATGATTCGAGGGAGCAAGAGGTTGTGAAGATAGTGGGGTGATATTGAAGAGAAATCGTTAGAGCAAGAGGTTAGTAGTCACGAACAATGGAACGTCCACCTAGAGAAAAAGTATAACACATGTTAGTATGAAGGATGGTTAGTTACTTGGTGCTGAGCATGGGAAAGCAAGGATGAGGTGGTGGTTATGACATGTTTCTTGTGAATATTATGGGAAGATTTTGGTTATGAAATCTAATAACTGACTTTTTGTTGGTTAATAAAAAGGTTTTTGCTTGCAAGATCTCTCTTTGCGTTGCTCGTACCCAATTGATATATATCGTTGTTTCGTTCTCGGTATCTTCTCGAATCGATCACGGTCAAAAGTGGAATCGTTGTTATTGGTGACTAAAAAGGGGGAGCTTGGGTCTAAATCTACTAAACTGATAAAGACAAGTAATAAAATAACACTAGAAACTAGAAATGAAAATAAATCCAGACTTTAAATGAAACAGTAGAAAATACCTTATGAAAAATAAAACTGGAATTCTCTTATTCGGAATGCTTCTTGCTATGCGGAATGTACTGCTCCATTCGGAATGTTTCCCTTACTCGGAATAATTAATACCATGCGGAAAGTATCTCTTATGCGGAATATTTTGGAAAAAGCTCTATTCGGAAAATGTCTCTTATTTGGAAAGAATGTCTTACTCGGAATAATCTTTCTTATGCGGAAAGTATCCTTATTCGGAAAATAGGGCTATTCGGAAAGTCCTTATGCGGAATAATGATTTCTATTCGGAAAATAACTCTTATTCGGAATATTTTCAAACAGAACACTATTCGGAATCTTTTGGAGAAAAACCCTTATGCGGAAAAATCACCTATGCGGAATAATTTTGAAAAGCCTATTCGGAATAATTGAGATATTCCGAATAAGCAAGAAGAGGGACCTCTACTCGGAATAATTGAGATATTCCGAATAACAAAGAAAATCTACCACTACTCGGAATAATTGAAATATTCCGAATAGCCAAGAAAAATACCCTCTATTCTGAATAAATGAAAAATTCCGATTAGACACAACCCCAGATTCCCTATTCGGAATCTGGGCGAGATCAGAAAGTGAAGCGACGAACAGGGGAATTGAAAGAACACGAATTCAAGACCAAAAATTACCAAGTTTTTGATCAAAACTTAAACCAATTTTACCACTAATCCTTTACTCATAGAAAGCTTGAATCCAAAAACAACAAAATCACAAAACCCACTTACTTTTGACAATCAAACCATTCGAATAAAACTTAAGAACTAAGAGACAAAAAGATATGAAGAACAAGATGATGGAAAGATTAAAAGATGATTTGTATTAATGAATTAAGATTCAACAAACAAGAAAAGATTACACCTACATGAATGGAAGAAAATTGAACAAGATGAAAACCACTCCTTAAGGGAGATGGTGCCTAAAAACTAGGAAGAAGAATAACTGAAAAACTAGATGAGAGAGTCTTGAATGGGAGGAGTATTTATAGGCTTCTCCCTTTGTTGGTGAGTGGGCTTTCTTCCCTTCTTTTTGTCTTCTCGTCTTTTCAGAAAAGTTGACGTTTTCGATTCTGATTCGGGATTTCTCGTCGATTAAATTCAACTCGTCTTTTAATTTCTTCGTTAAATAGACTTGAGTTTCTTCGAAATGTGTAAATCTTCCGTCTTTGGTCCTTTTCTTCGATAAATCTTCAAATAGGCCCATTGACTTCAAATCTTTTGCATCTCTTGGACAATAGACTTCGTCTTCAGTCTTTTTCCTTGATAAAACCCGTGCAATCCCATGTTTTCTCCAATATTTATCCGGTTGGCTCTGAAAACATAACAAACACACAAACCACGCATAATTCCAAACAAATGACATTAAATACGCGTTTTGGTCTTGTTTTAGCAAGAAATAAGTGGTAGAAAAGATGGGTGTTTACACACCTACCATATTATTATTGGTAAACAGCGGCGTTATGACTCTTTCGCTCAGCTGCTCTTTGATGGTATTTGCAACTGACTCATCCACTTTCTCCGTATAGTTGTGGATGGTTATCAAATCCCCTACACTTAACCATTGCCATGCCCTCATGCAATGCTTAGTGATAAAGCAACATTACACTTTTCTCATAATTAATTAACCTTGGCCTTATTCAAATACTAATAGACAAAAATTAACGCACTAAGAGAAATTTAAAGTAAACAAAAGGATAGAACATAGCTATGTGGAAATAACTTGTAAAGAGATCGAGGACTTACATTAGGGCTTTGGTGCTGCAAAGATTTATCACCCTCAAATTTCACGTTCCCCAAACTAAGCTTAAAAACGAGATCATTGTTATTATAAGTTAGCAATTCAAACATTTACACACATGGCTTAATTAAATGCTTAAACTCCCTTATTCCTAGGTGTATCTCTTATATTTTATTTTTGTCTTAGAATGATCATGAAGATGCATTTTTGGACTTATTTCGATAGTTTATTAAGGCTGAAAGCAAAGTAGGACGATTTGATCAATAGTTAGCTAAAGGACAAAATCTCTTAAAACTGCTTCTCGGGATATCAGAAAGTTCATATCTTGGCATAACTCGGTTCACGATTTGAGACCTTTCTCGGGCCGATATTTGGCATGTACTTCATACTTCATATCTTCGAGAGACGTTCTTGAGATAATGGTCTTCTCATCATAATAGAGTTCCTTCACTTTGGAGACTTTTGAGGGGTACTCCAACTTTGTTGACCACGACTTCATGATTATTTCTTCAATCTCTAATTGGGATTTTGAGATACAACGATCCGCCTCCTTTTCGGACTTGGATCTATTTATCCTCATACCTTGTTAGGGTCTTTTCGGATAGACTTCTCCATGATCTTTATGGGAGTTGATTGCTTTTCGTCATGAGTCTTGATCCTTCATATTGATTTTGGGAATAATGCTTTTCACATCACTTTTGGATCTTCAGCAATAAACATGAATCCTCATGCCTTGTTAGGGCCTTTTCGGACTCGCCAATCTTCGCGCCCCGCTTCATAAGTTATGCCTTGGCTATGAACTCTCGTCATTACCGAGCAACTTTTAAACGATCTTGGGCTAGAAGCTAAGTAACTTTTCAAATCGTACGACCTTACTTATTGCAGATAAGTTATTCGCAAGTGATGGGAGAATAGGCAATAATTACACCAAGTGAGCTTGCGCAAGAATACCGACTTATAATTGACTCTATCATTTCTCGTCCTCCACAGTTTAAAATCTCAAAAAATGAGACTCGTGGATACTTAGCCTAATAAACCAATTAAGGTCTACCTGGTTAAGGATACTAGCTAGAATAAACTTGGATAAGTCTATTCGGGTTGAGTCAAAATATTCACAACGGGCCTAATATGTCTAAGATATCTAATCTTGCTAAATCTATTTTATTAATATTTTTTCTGAATTTATTGCAGAATATACACATATGAAAGCAAAATAAAAATTTAAAAAATTACGACAAAATGGCCAAAGTTGATTAAAAATTTGAAAAATGTTGAAAAAGATGATTTTCCGGTTAAATGAAGGCATTTTAATGGAAAAGCCCACTTAAAACTTCGATAGAAGTCCCCCCTACACTTAAGATAAACATTGTCCTCAATGTTTAAGCATGTGGGAAAAGGTTCCCCTACACTTATGACATTGTGCACGTTGGTTAAATCAAGCTAAGGAGGGGACGACTAAAGTGATCAATTTCAAATGTGAATATGAAGATAATTGGATCACGATAGTGGAGAGATAGAACCAGTATTGTGGATAACATGGGAGCACGGTTCTTCAAAGATTCCAAGAGTGCAATAATCCCTGTAATCACATCACCATCCAAAAACAAGCAACCTATATAGCTCCCCCTACACTTATGATGAAAAACGGGAAAGGGGGATAGATACTCGGGCTGCCTCCCGAGGAGCGCTTGTTTTTGTTTACCGAGTCGCGAGCCTGACTCGGTCCCGAACTAATTCAAGGGAAACGTGGTGAGGGAAGGAATCATCTCCTGAGAGATGTCCTCACCAACGTACAATTTCAAACGCTGGCCATTCACCTTAAAGTTAGGCCCATTTGGCTGAGAAAGCTCAATGGTACCATAGGGAAATACATTGGCGATGGTGAATGGACCAGACCAGCGGCTCTTCAACTTGCCGGAGAAGATCTTCAACCGAGAGTTAAAGAGTAAGACTTGATCACCAACGTTGAACTCTCGGTTCTTGATTTTAGCATCGTGGATAATCTTGGTCTTCTCCTTGTAGATCAATGAGTTCTCGTAAGCTTGATTCCTCAATTCGTGTAGCTCGTTGAGTTGAATCTTTTGAAAATCACCGGCTTTGTTGATGTCGAAGTTAGCCCACTTCAAGCCCCAATATGCCTTATGTTCCAGCTCGATGGGGAGGTGGCAGGCTTTCCCGTACACAAGACGATAAGGTGTACAACCAATCGGCGTCTTATAGGCGGTACGGAAAGCCCATAGAGCATCATCAAGTTTATCGGCCCACGAGGCACGATGCTCTCCCACAGTACGTTCCAAAATTCTCTTCAATCCACGGTTGGATATCTCG
The DNA here is from genome assembly GCA_025667525.1 of Glebionis coronaria. Classification (NCBI taxonomy): domain Eukaryota; kingdom Viridiplantae; phylum Streptophyta; class Magnoliopsida; order Asterales; family Asteraceae; genus Glebionis; species Glebionis coronaria. The sequence continues at coordinate 118,846,092 of CM046882.1, read as the reverse complement.
GCTTGACCGTTGGTTTGAGGATGATAAGTGGTGGAAAGACGGTGATTGACACCATACTTAGCCATGACTCTTGCAAATTGATCGTTGTAAAAATGAGTCCCGCGGTCACTGATAATAGCACGAGGAACACCGAAACGAGCAAATAGTTGTTTCAAGAACTTACAAACCACCCTCGCGTCGTTAGTGGGTAAAGCTTTGGCTTCAACCCATTTAGAGACGTAGTCGACGGCGACAAGGATGTATTTGTTGCCTTTAGAGGACGGGAATGGCCCCATAAAGTCGATGCCCCATACATCAAAGATTTCACATTCTTGTATGAAATGTTGAGGCATCTCATCTTTATGTGTGATCTTGCCTTGTTTTTGACAAGCATCACAATGTTTAACCATCTCGTGAGCATCACGATAAATGGTGGGCCAATAGAATCCCGAATCAAACACTTTCTTAGCGGTGTAGTTGGGACCAAAGTGACCACCGGTGGGTCCTTTGTGGCACGCTTAGAGAATATCAAAAGCTGCCAGTCCGTCAACACACAGACGAATGATCAGATCAGCACATTGTTTGAATAGAAAAGGGTCATCCCAAAAGTAAGTCTTAACATCGTGCAAGAACTTCTTCTTTTGTTGGGATGTTAACCCTTGGATAATAACACCACCCGCTAAGTAGTTTGCAATATCGGCAAACCACGGGGTGCCATCAAGATTGGGATTTATAGACATTAAGGTCTCAAGGGGAAAAGAGTCATTGATCTCTTTGTTTGGATGGTCCCCTTGATATGGAGCCTCAAGTCTGCTCAGATGATCCGTGGCCAGGGTTTCAGCACCCTTCTTGTCACGAATTTCAATGTTGAATTCTTGAAGGAGTAAAACCCAGCGGAGAAGTCTTGGCTTAGAATCATTCTTAGTCATCAAGTACTTCAACGCGGAATGGTCCGTGTATACGATGGTGGTGGATAAAACAAGATAGGGGCGGAATTTTTCAAAAGCATAGACAACAGCTAAAAGCTCTTTTTCGGTTGTCGTATAATGCAATTGAGCCCCCGTCATTGTTTTGCTAGCGTAGTGGATTGGTTGGAAGTGTTTATTCACTCTTTGGCCCAGAACCGCACCAATAGCAAAGTCGCTAGCATCGCACATCAATTCAAAAGGCAGCTCCCAATTAGGGGTAACCAAGACCGGTGCCTTAGTTAGCTTATCCTTAAGAAGATTGAAGGCTTCGAGACACTCTTTAGAAAAGATAAAAGGAGTATCTTTTTCCAAGAGGTGGGTCATCGGGCGAGCGATTTTAGAGAAATCCTGAATGAATCGTCGATAGAAGCCCGCATGACCCAGAAAACTTCTCACACCCTTCACGGTTGAAGGTGGAGGTAATTTGGCTATGACATCAACTTTAGCACGGTCGACTTCAAGACCGGCTTTAGAGATTTTGTGTCCTAGCACAATGCCTTCTTTTACCATAAAATGGCATTTTTCCCAATTCAGAACAAGGCGAGTGTCTTCGCACCGCTTAAGCATACGTTCCAAATTGGCAAGGCACGAAGAGAAGGAATCCCCGAAGACCGAGAAATCATCCATGAAGACTTCCATGGTTTGCTCAACCATGTCATGGAAGATAGCCAACATGCACCTTTGGAAAGTCCCGGGAGCATTGCATAAGCCAAAAGGCATCCTTTTGTAAGCAAATGTGCCATAGGGACAAGTGAATGTTGTCTTCTCTTGATCTTGGGGATCGATGGGTATTTGAAAATAACCCGAGAAACCATCCAGAAAGCAGTAATATTCATTACACGCTAGACGTTCAAGCATTTGGTCCATAAAAGGTAGAGGGAAATGATCCTTTCTCGTGGCATCATTGAGTTTGCGGTAGTCTATACAAACTCTCCACCCAGTAACGAGACGGGTAGGAATCAACTCGTTGTTTGCATTGGGCACAACGGTAATTCCGCCTTTCTTAGGCACACAGTGGACTGGACTAACCCATGGGGAATCCGAAATAGGGTAAATCATACCCGCATCAAGAAGTTTGATAACCTCTTTTTTGATGACGTCATGGATTTTAGGATTCACCCTTCTTTGGCTTTGAATAGTGGGCTTAAAGTCGTCCTCCATGAGAATTTTATGTGTGCAAAAATGAGGATCAATTCCGCGGATGTCGGAGATTTTCCAAGCGATAGCTCTTTTATGCTTCTTCAACACAGCGACAAGTCGGGCTTTTTCGTCTTCTTTCAGATCCTTTGCGATGATGACCGGTAACTTCTCGTCGTCTTCTAGGAAAACGTACTCAAGATGAGGTGGTAGGTCCTTAAGCTCGAGAGTAGGAGGATCCTCAGTAGATTGTGAAACTAACGATGGATCATCATTAGTCACCTCTTTAGGAGTAGGAGGAGACCATGGGTCCTCATTGAGAAGTCTCTCAATAGTACGAATATCTTCATCCCAATTGATGGACGAATTATCATACTTAATGTCGAGAGGACCCAAGCTAGCTTCGAACTCATCCAAGTCACTTTCTCCAAAAGGAGTCAATGCCGGAGCAATTGAGGCAACGGTCTCAACATTGGGTAGAGAAGGGAGAGTACTTTTGCAAGCATCATAAAAATGTTCTTCACAAGCCTCATTGAGAACATCAATAGCATTAACACTCTCATATGAATAAGGTTGCTGAGAAATCTTACCCATGTTGAAAACAATTTGATCGTCACCAACTCTCATGATTAATTCGCCTGCGGCGACATCAATGAGAGTGCGACCGGTCCTCAGGAATGGACGTCCAACGATTAATGGAACACGAGGGTCCATCTCGTAGTCAACGACGACAAAATCCGCCGGGAAGGTGAATTTATCAACGCCAACAAAGACATCTTCGGCTATCCCCACTGGATAAGCAACCGTACGGTTGGCTAATTCCAAAGTCATTCGTGTGGGGACTAGCTCGGGGAGAGATAATTGCTTCCAAACACTTAAAGGCATTAAGTTTATACTGGCACCTAGATCGGCTAGGGCCATGCAATTCTCTACTCCCGGGAAGTTGCAAGGAATCAAGAAGCGACCCGGATCACCAAGTTTGGTGGGCAATTTCCTTAAGAGCACTGCGGAGCAGTTCTCATTAAGTTGGGTCTGAGCAATGTCAAGAAGCTTTTCTTTATCACTTAGAAGATCTTTAAACATCTTAGCATATTTGGGCATGTGAGCGAGAGCCTCGGCAAAGGAGATGTTAAAATTCAATTGTTTAAACATTTTTAGGAAGTTTGAAACCTGAATATCATCCTTGCTCTTTTGCTTCTCTTTCCTCAACCTTGAAGGATAAGGTATATTGGATGAAGAAGAAGGCTTTAAGGGAATAGGATCACTCACAACCACGGGTGGTGGGGAATTGGGGATAGAAGGTGAAGGAGGTGAGGAAAGTTGCTCGGTTTCCTTGTTCACAATCACGGGTGGAGGTGTAGGAAGCTCGGGTTCCATATAGCCTTTTCCACTACGAGTGGTGATTGCTTTCATCTCCCCTCTTGGATTCGCAACGGTATTACTCGGAAGAGTACCCGAAGAAGAGGGTTGATTACCTTGGATGAGCGAACCAATCATATCACGAAGGTGAAGAGCTTGATTATTAAAAGAGTTTTGCATGTTGGCATTAATAGCATCGCTGTGTTTGGCCATATCATTCCTTAGCTCGACTCGAATATCGCTTCCTTGTTTCACCATGTCATTCTTCAAATTGACAAATTGACTCTGAAGATTCGTCACCATCTCACGATTAGTCTTCATGAACGACTCGACGTCGGGATTCACTGCCATCGGTTGATTGAGAGGTGGAGCTTGGTAAGCTTGAGAATTTCCTTGAGTTGGGTAGGTGTTTCTTTGGGATTGATATTGATTTTGAGCACGAGGTTGGGATTGGTTGTTTCGGTTATAGCTTTGTTGTTGGTTTTGGTTTGCAGGAGGGAAATCGGGAGGTGCAAGATAATTGTTTGAACGATAACTTAGCAAGCTACGGTCTCCTTAAGGACGAGCTTGATAGCCTCCCGTGGGATATGTACCGTATGCCGCGTTAACGTTTTCAGAATAATTGCCTTGAGTGGAAGGACAATCATTATAAGAATGAGGACCACCACATGTGTCACAAGAAATAGCAACGGCTTTAGCTTGTTGAAAGTGGTTTGTGGCTATGGTCATGAAATTCTTGTTCATTTCAGCGAGTTGTCGAGAAATTTCAGTCATCTCAGGATTGGAAGTAGTAGAAGAAACATTGACTCTCGAGTTAGATCTTGAGGATGCGGATGAATCCCAATTCTTGTGGTGAGTAGTCATGTTTTCAATCAACTCTCGACACTCCTCTGGTCTCCTTTTCATAAAAGTACCACCGGCGGCGGCATTGATCGTGTCACGATCGCGAAAGGTGAGACCATTGTAGAAGGTGTCAATGAGAGTGACGGGGAGCATATTGTGATTAGGACAGCGGTCGATCAAATCATTGTATCGTTCCCAAGCATCGAAAAGCGATTCATCATTCTCTTGCATAAATCCACTGATTTGGTTACGGAGGTTAGTGACCATGGATGGTGGGAAGTAGCGCGATAAAAAGCGTTGAGTCATGTCGTTCCACATATGAATAGAATTCTTAGGAAGACGGTCAAGCCATTTTTCGGCATGGTGAGAAAGCGAGTGAGGAAAGAGTTGGAGGCGAAGGTCATCCATAGAAACACCGGGGGATTTCATGCTTTGGGTAATGGTTATGAATTTGTCGAGGTGTTTGTTGGCATCATCATCCGGAATTCCGCGAAATGGATTCGTTTGTACTTGCTGGATCATGTGATGCTTCAGCGAAAACTCCTGAGCCGTGACATGCATCGGTGCAATCGGGCCTCCACGTCCGTTCATTGTGGGTTGACATAGCTCCTCCATGGTTCGTAAATCAGGTAGAAGGAAGTTGTTGTTGTTGTTGTTGTTGTTGTTGTTGTTGTTGTTGTTCAAATTGTGTTGAGGTGGGTGATTATTGTTGTTATTAACACCAGCCATGTCTAATTGTTCGAGAGTCTCGGGCTCTGAATAAGATGTGGATCGAGTACGCATACACTAAAAAGAAAATGCAAGAGAAAATATTTTTGGTTTTTATAGTCTTTTTTAATGTTTTTGTATTTTTGAAAATTTTATATTTTTATGGATTTTTGCAAATTTTTGTGCTTGAAAATAACGTTCCCGAAAGAACGGATCCCAAAATCCAATTTTTCTCACAAGAAACCGTTGATCCTTACGAAAAGAGCCGGCAGCAGCGCCATTTTAATAACTGACTTTTTGTTGGTTAATAAAAAGGTTTTTGCTTGCAAGATCTCTCTTTGCGTTGCTCGTACCCAATTGATATATATCGTTGTTTCGTTCTCGGTATCTTCTCGAATCGATCACGGTCAAAAGTGGAATCGTTGTTATTGGTGACTAAAAAGGGGGAGCTTGGGTCTAAATCTACTAAACTGATAAAGACAAGTAATAAAATAACACTAGAAACTAGAAATGAAAATAAATCCAGACTTTAAATGAAACAGTAGAAAATACCTTATGAAAAATAAAACTGGAATTCTCTTATTCGGAATGCTTCTTGCTATGCGGAATGTACTGCTCCATTCGGAATGTTTCCCTTACTCGGAATAATTAATACCATGCGGAAAGTATCTCTTATGCGGAATATTTTGGAAAAAGCTCTATTCGGAAAATG